>CM026391.1:20412860-20451358 GCA_014843695.1 Archivesica marissinica
GATTACCAACCCAGCCTCTTGCCCTAGATCCGATATAGTAGTGTATTTATTATATGTTTTGTCAGGCAGATTACCAACCCAGCCTCTTGCCCTAGATCCGATATAGTAGTGTATTTATTATATGTTTTGTCAGGCAGATTACCCCACCCAGCCTCTTGCCCTAGATCCGATATAGTAGTGTATTTATTATATGTTTTGTCAGGCAGATTACCCCACCCAGCCTCTAGCCCTACATCCGATATAGTAGTGTATTTATTATATGTTTTGTCAGGCAGATTACCCCACCCAGCCTCTTTGCCCTACATCCGATATAGTAGTGTATTTATTATATGTTTTTTCAGGCAGATTCTATTTTAATGTCTCGTAATTAGGAGACGCTTCTATGTATATGATATAAGCCGAAAACGATCCAATATGTAAAATATTGGACGGTGTGAGGCAAGTAGCGTTCATCTTACTTAAAGCACACACTTATACAACATGATCCTACTAATTAAAATGGTTAATTTCGTCGATTTACGCGTAGTATTTAATATAATACTCTGGCCTTTTGACACCAGTCCAATATTAATAATAATGGACTGCAAATACAAAGGTATGACGTCACGACTAAGTATAGTGTATTGCGTGCATTGAACAAAACATAATGTTCTGCATTTTCTGTTAAATACCCACAAATACATATTTAACTTTGACGTAAATTGTACATTATTCATTTTAGATTTTTGGAGGATAGTGCAATGATACAGACATAGACCCATTCCAGAGTCTCCTCTGGTTCTTTTACGTGCACGGTGTGCAGTACCGACACGAGACCTCGGATTAAAGTCTCATCTGAAAGACTGTTAATTTTAGTAGGGTCAGATGGGGGGATCGAACCTGCGATCCCTGGATTACCAGTCCAGCGTGTTACCCCTGGACTACAGATCCGTCTGTGATACGATTGTGCAATCAGGCAAGGCATTTAAATTCCACATTGCCTCTTCTCTCTCCCTCGTGGCGATGGGTTACATCAGGAATGATGTCTCGAGAAAGAGTTGTAATAACTTGTTTCGCAATCGTGGTAAAATAAATTTGCATATATTAATTGAATACCCTCTTGAGAAAAGCCAGTATCGTTACGACACATTGATGCATAATTAATAATAATGAACTATAGTTAATTTAATCAGTTTTATACACATATATCCCCCCCCCCCCATATTTGCCTCAAAAACTGAGTATTTCAACTAATAAACAAACGTCGTATACGCGGTTTGTTGACATAACAAAATAATGTAAATAGGGTCGACATCCATGTGTAATGCAACTCGTGTATCCTGAATAACACGAGGTATGGTACATATTTACCGTGATATTTCACAGGTGTGCCTATGCATATTTATGTGTAGACTAATCTTAGTTAAATTATCTCTAGTCAAAAGTACCGCGTGTTTAGTATTGACTCCAATGACAAACAAACGTCAATTCAGGAATCCTACTTTCACTTTTGAAAGTTTGTATACCACAAAACACTGTTTATTGATTCAATGTTCGAATGTATTCAGAAGAATGTGTGGTAGCCATGCATCTATACGTGAAGGAAAATGCATTTTATTTGCTTTTTGCAATGTAATGTCGCTTTAAGACTACTTAAACCCATAGGAACTCCATACGTTGCCCTATACTTACACCAAAGCTCATTCTCTATATTAAATTAGAACACAGTAGCACTATGATAGTATTGCTGTGTGTGTTTTACGTTTATTTATCGTCGCTACCGGTTGTCCATATGAGCGACGCCTCCTGAAGAGATTAGTTATTTTAGATTTTGGAGGATAGTGCATGATACAGACAGAGACCAATTCCAGAATCTCCTCTGGTTCTTTTACGTGCACGGTGTAAAGCACCGACACGAGACCTCGGTTTAACGTCCCATCTGAAAGACTGTTAATTTTATTAGGGTCAGACGGGGGATCGAACCTGCGATCCCTGGATTACCAGTCCAGCGTGTTACCACTGGAATACAGATCCGTCTGTTAGTATTGTTGATCACTAGTTTATATGTATATAATTGTATCATGAAAACAACAACTTCTGTTCTGTTCTGTTATATGATTAAAACCTAATAATAGCTGATCTTTAGGACAAGGTATGAAAAAACAGAAATTAATAAATTGATCAGAAACGCGATTAAATGGAAACTTTTGTCACACATAGGGCTATGTTTGCGTGTATACTAGAGGACATAGAAAACGCACACATCGGATACTTGTGTTTCTATATGAAAAACAATAACTATATAAATACATAGTTTTAAACATTTTGGAATATTTTTAGTTGTTCAGTTTGTGTTTTGTAATAAAGATGTGATATATCTTTGATGGAATCCTTTGTATTTCGTGTTCCTGTAATAATAATCATATAATGTAGGTGTGCGATTTCTATGTCCTCTAGTATATAATGTAGGTGTGCGATTTATATGTCCTCTAGTATATAATGTAGGCATGCGTTTTCTATGTCCTCTAGTATATAATGTAGGTGTACGTTTTCTATGTCCTCTAGTATATAATGTAGGTGTGCGATTTCTATGTCCTCTAGTATATAATGTAGGTGTACGTTTTCTATGTCCTCTGGTATATAATGTAGGTGTGCGTTTTCTATGTCCTCTACTATATAATGTAGGTGTGCGTTTTCTATGTCCTCTACTATATAATGTAGGTGTGCGTTTTCTATGTCCTCTACTATATAATGTAGGTGTGCGTTTTCTATGTCCTCTACTATATAATGTAGGTGTGCGATTTCTATGTCCTCTACTATATAATGTAGGTGTGCGATTTCTATGTCCTCTAGTATATAATGTAGGCATGCGTTTTCTATGTCCTCTGGTATATAATGCAGGCATGCGTTTTCTATGTCCTCTGGTATATAATGCAGGCATGCGTTTTCTATGTCCTCTAGTATATAATGTAGGCATGCGTTTTCTATGTCCTCTGGTATATAATGCAGGCATGCGTTTTCTATGTCCTCTGGTATATAATGCAGGCATGCGTTTTCTATGTCCTCTGATATATAGTGCTTGATAAATATCTTATTTTTACTTTTAATTATTACTTAGAAAATACACGTGTTTCTTTGAACTATATATCCCCGTACGTGAACATTTTTAATTTAACCATATTTTATTGTATATATATATATATATATATATATATATATATATATATATACTATAGTTACACATAACAAAAGCAAATGGGTTGGGCAACACGTTCTAACAACGTTACATTAAGCCCTTCCCAGTAATGAAAATATACAGAATTATATAACTGGCGACATGCAATTGAGTACTTGTACAAACAGTTAATAATTTAAATGATTTAATTGAATTGGAGGTACTCTTTTGTAAATGCAAACTATATCTTACTATGTTCATTGTGGATTGAGACAAGGCTGTGTGTTATCACCCTTGTTGTTTAATTTATATATCAATGACCTAGCTGTATATCTTAAGTCCTTTGATATTGGTATTAATATAGATAATGAAAAGGTTTGCATACTCCTATATGCTGATGACATTGTTTTACTAGCTAAAGATGAATATGACTTACAAATTTTGCTAAATGCTCTGAACGATTGGTGTTGTCTTAAGGACATGTCAATTAATGCCGATAAGAGTAAGATAGTGCACTTCCGTCCAGATAGTCGGGCGAGGTGTGAGCATATAATTAAATGTGGAAATGAACAGTTATCCGTTGTTGACAGATATACATACCTCGGTGTTGTTCTTCAGGAACACCTAGATTTTAATGGTACAGCTAAGATGGTTGCTCAGAGTGCAAGTCGTGCGTTAGGATTATTGATAGCTAAATGTAAAATTTCGGGAGGGGTACCGTATAATGTATTCACCAAGCTATACGACACTGTTGTTTGGCCTGTAATTGCTTATGGTGCCTCAATATGGGGGTATAAATCCTTTCCTTGTATAAATGCTGTCCAAAACCGTGCTATGCGGTTTTATCTTGGTGTCGGCAAGTATACACCCAATGCAGCCGTTTCCGGTGAAATGGGTTGGCAACCTCCCATTGTCCGTCAATGGAAAACAGTTTCTACGTTTTGGGTACGAATTTCCAATACAAATAACTCGAGATTGAACAAACGAATTGCACTTTGGGCAAACGAGAAATCTGCTTCCTGTAAAAACTGGTTCTATTTTGTTAAGAAACATTTTACGGATATTGATTTTGCAGAATTTTGTAACTTATCTGCTCCAATTTCTAAGCCTCATTGTGTTGAATGTGTGGAAAAATTTGGTATGAACAAATATATAACAGATTGGTATGCCTCTATAAACAGCATTCATGGTACTACTGGACGAGGTCGTAACAAATTAAGAACGTATTGTAAGTTTAAGCATGTATTTGAACCTGAGGAATATTGTAAAATGATTTTACCTACACGACACAGGTCGGCATTTAGTAAATTTAGATGCGGTGTTGCACCAATCCGCATAGAAACCGGAAGGTATGAGAATTTAAGATTAGACGATCGTAAATGTCCTTTTTGTAATGTGATAGAAGATGAACATCACGTTTTATTGGAATGTGCCATATATAATGATCTAAGAACTTTACTATTGCAGAAGGCAATATTAGCTGACCATAATTTCTGTAATATGACAAAACGTGATCAATTTCTATTTAGTAATCAATCAGTGATAAGACTTTGTGCCAAAACCTGTTTTAATATACTACAGCGTCGTTACTTTTACCTTTGTAAATAATGCCCTTTTTGTGTTAATTACTATATATATCTATGATTTTTACAGACTACAAGAAGCAGCTGCTAATTAGGTCATTCTTGATCTGATCCTGGGTGATAACTGATTTTGTAAAATATTTCTTAATAGCGCACTAGTGCTTGTTTTCCGATTCAGTGTTTTATACCATTTTGTTTTATTTCGTATTTAAATATAAATTAGCAACTGTTTCTTGGCTTTAGAATATAAATAAGCATTAACTAATAGTAGTGTGGGATTTTATAATGTGATATGTTTTGTTGCAATATGTCTCTTATAATTCTATTCAGAATGGCTATGTACTTTTAATCTGATTATTTACATTTGTGTTTGCATTACATGTATGTACATAGATGAGACTTTAATAAAGATTAAAACTTAAAACTACTAAAGATGAATTTACTGAGATCATTTTTCATTGGTCACTATTCCTGGTTACGTGCTGGAGCTATAACTGCCCAACCAGTAATCAACTGCATGTAGCTACAGGGTTGACAAGAACGGCCAGAATAATAGAATGATTATGCACTGTCAATCTTGATTAAATAGTTTTGTCAGTTTAATATATTTGTGCACATCTTCAAAAATGACTTTCAAGCTATATGTAAAATGATAGTGTCTGAAACTGGACTTTGATTCGACTTCGAGATAACCGGCTTTGACATGTATTTCCTTGAACAACGTACGAGAATATAGCTACTATTGTAAGTCAGTCATGTATGGCAAGCTCAGTCGATAGAATGTTTGCCCTGTAAGGGAAAAGTCCCGGGTTCAAGCCCCCTGTTTTGAGTGACCCGGGTTCAAGCCCCCTGTTCAAGCCCCCTGTTCAAGTCCCCCGTTCAAGCCTTCTGTTCAAGTCCCCTGTACAAGCTCCCTGCTCAAGCCCCCTGTTCAAGCCGCCTCTTCAAGCCCCCTGTTCAAGCCCCTGTTCAAGCCCCCTGTTCACGCCCCCTGTTCAAGCCGCCTGTTCAGGCCCCCTGTTCAAGCCCCCTGTTCAAGTCCCCTGTTCAAGTCACCCTATGACTATTACTCATTTTACTTATTTGGTTCTTATTTTCATAATAAACATTCTATATATTAAGACGTCCAGATCTTTAAATATGTTCAAGACAAAATGTAAATTAGGGATACAACGACTTTTCGGTAGACACTCATTATATATATAATGATTGTCGTGCACTATTCTTATGTCGTTTTGTATTTCGATAACATTACCTGATTTGGTACAACAGTATACATGTATATTGCATGGCGTAACTGTGTACTTTGGTTATAATTATTGTGTATGTGCATTAATGCTATAGTGTTAAGAAATTAAAGAAAGGAAGATTAGTTCAGAACTAATTAGGCCACCCTCTATAAATACAGAAATATATCTATCTATAAAACAAAGTTTGTGGTACTATGTTCATTATAAAATAAACATCTACTTCTTTTAATAAGTCTTGTTGTCTTGTTCTTTATATAGTTCAACTTGCTACCTCAACAGTGTCTAACAGCATTTGCTCCTGTGACTTAATGCTCTGCATCAACAGTTGCTCCGGTGACTTAATGCTCTGCATCAACAGTTGCTTCTGTGACTTAATGCTCTGCATCAACATTTGCTCCGGTGACTTAATGCTCTGCATCAACAGTTGCTCCGGTGACTTAATGCTCTGCATCAACAGTTGCTCCGGTGACTTAATGCTCTGCATCAACAGTTGCTCCGGTGACTTAATGCTCTGCATCAACAGTTGCTCCTGTGACTTAATGCTCTGCATCAACAGTTGTTCCTGTGACTTAATGCTCTGCATCAACAGTTGCTTCTGTGACTTAATGCTCTGCATCAACAGTTGTTCCTGTGACTTAATGCTCTGCATCAACAGTTGCTCCTGTGACTTAATGCTCTGCAACAACAGTTGCTCCTGTGACTTAATGCTCTGCATCAACATTTGCTCCGGTGACTTAATGCTCTGCAACAACAGTTGCTCCTGTGACTTAATGCTCTGCAACAACATTTGCTCCTGTGACTTAATGCTCTGCATCAACAGTTGCTCCTGTGACTTAATGCTCTGCATCAACAGTTGCTCCTGTGACTTAATGCTCTGCATCAACAGTTGCTCCGGTGACTTAATGCTCTGCAACAACATTTTACTTGTTTCTATATAATAAAACTTCATGCACGATGCTGTGTTTGAATAAGATTAAAATGTAAAGTGTTTGTTTATGTACTCTGTTTTATGTCGCCCCTATAGAAAAGGGGCCAGTCATTTCTGACTTACGAGACATCTCTTATGAACATCAGTACTTCACAATTCGTATCTTTGCAGGCCAATCTCTAGGCTGATCGGTGACAAAGTTATACAGCATTTGTCGGGATTTTCCGTCCTGCAAAGTGTTTGTTTATTATAGTGTCACCCATATTGAAAGGGCCAGCCATTACCGACTTATGAGACACCTCTTATGAACAGAAGTAGTTTCCGAATCCTATCCTTGTAAGCCAGGCGCTAGGCTGATAGGCAATCGGTAACCATTATTTAAGCTGGCGGCTCACCAACCGGCCATATCAGAACGAACCGCTGACGAGGTTCTAACCTTCGACATCCTGCTCCGTAGACAGACGCCTTAACCACTAAAAACTAATTCCTGTATAAATTTCAAGTTCGTTTCTGTCTGCTGTCAAAATCGAAAACGACAGACAATACATCTTTATTTAAACATATTACATTATGATCATTGTTTATGATTGTCAGGAAATAGCTAACATACCAAAGTACAGGCAACCGCGGAGGAATACGAAACACAAGCAGTGGAAAAGAACATGCCATCTTCCACTGTTTCAAAACAGTCACAGATAGCATTTATTTCACTCAGAAACATAATTATTCTTCTTGCATTGATTTCAAGAAATTGATCTGCACTTGGATAAGTGTGTTGCATCAATGCGATTTCGACAGCAAAAATTCCGAACTGCATGATATAGAGCATGATCTAACATATGATTGACTGTATATTAATACTGTACTCTCTTGTTCTCATCTGCTATATTGATGTATATGATGACGGAGCCCTTTATGGATATCAACACAGAATATATATATATATATCAAGCTTAAAATGGCAAATAAAATGAAAGAGAATAAAATAATGAATTGCCGATACTCAAGAATGTATCTCTTATACACAAGGATGTTGTATCTCTTATACACAATGATGTTGTATCTCTTATACACAAGGATGTTGTATCTCTTATACACACATGGATGTTGTATCTCTTATACACAATTATGTTGTATCTCTTATACGCAAGGATGTTGTATCTCTTATACACAAGGATGTTGTATCTCTTATACACAAGGATGGTGTATCTCCTATACACAATGATGTTGTATCTCTTATGTACAAGGATGCTGTATCTCTTATACACATGGATGTTGTATCTCTTATACACAAGGATGTTGTATCTCTTATACACATGGATGTTGTATCTCTTATACACATGGATGTTGTATCTCTTATACACATGGATGTTGTATCTCTTATACACAAGGATGTTGTATCTCTTATACACATGGATGTTGTATCTCTTATGTACAAGGATTTAGTATCTCTTATGTACAAGGATGTTGTATCTCTTATACACATGGATGTTGTATCTCTTATATACAAGGGCGTTGTATCTTGTTTAGATGTTCTTTATATACAAGGGCGTTGTATCTTGTTTATATGTTCTTTATATACAAGGTCGTTGTATCTCGTTTAGATGTTCTTTATATACAAGGGCGTTGTATCTCGTTTATATGCTCTTTATATACAAGGGCGTTGTATCTTGTTTAGATGTTCTTTATATACAAGGTCGTTGTATCTTGTTTATATGCTCTTTATATACAAGGGCGTTGTATCTCGTTTATATGCTCTTTATATACAAGGGCGTTGTATCTTGTTTAGATGTTCTTTATATACAAGGGCGTTGTATCTCGTTTATATGCTCTTTATATACAAGGGCGTTGTATCTTGTTTAGATGTTCTTTATATACAAGGGCGTTGTATCTCGTTTATATGCTCTTTATATACAAGGGCGTTGTATCTTGTTTAGATGTTCTTTATATACAAGGGCGTTGTATCTCGTTTATATGCTCTTTATATACAAGGGCGTTGTATCTTGTTTAGATGTTCTTTATATACAAGGGCGTTGTATCTCGCTTACACGTTCTTTATATACACAATACATTTATTTCAAACGGCAGACACTGCAGCCGTTACGATTGTACCCTTAGGCAAGGCATTTATAGTCCCTGTTGCCTCTTCTCTCTCCCTCGTGGCAATGGATTCCATCAGGAATGAGGTCTCAAGAGCGACCAATAAAGGTTATAAGAACTTGTTTCGCAATCGAACTAAAATAAATGGGTATAAACAATACACCGGTTCGTCATAGCAGATATAATTATAGTACCAGTGTTCTAATCATAACACGCTAAGATTTCGGCCTTTGCCCACTCAGATCCTCGGAATTCGGGCGGGTTGTAGGGAGCCAGGATTGGGTTAAGACAGCGAGGGCTATTTTCATTTTTCCTATTGTTTAATTTTAGTAACTTCTTTCATTGAATTATAGATAGATTTATGAAAATAGTTTTTTTATTTTCGAATTCTTCGTCTTTCTCGTCTTTCTAATTCTCATTTTCGTCTTTATATTAACATTACCGACCTATCTAATTTCGAAATTTCGGTATATTATTTATATCTTCCAGTTAATCAACATAGATCAAGGATACGTGGCAGAACTGAGACTACATTGCAAGCTTTTTGTTAAATAAAGTTTGATTATTTGGGAAGTGCCGTTTTCTAATTTGTGTTATAACTTGTTGCCCGACCCTTTTTGCTATATTACATAAATGTATGTATAGTCTACATCCGCTATGTCAATGTCGGTTATGTCGAATTCTCCGGTTATCTCGAAGTCCGATCAAAGTCCCGTTTCAGACACTATCATTTTACATATAACTGGCTATGTTTACGTTATGTCAAAATTCGGCTATGTCGAAGTATGTTGATCGGTCTGACGGAATTCGACATAACGGATTGGGATATCAGGGTGAATTAAGGTCGGAGGAAGGGGTATCAGGGTGAATAAAGGTCGGAGAAAGGAGTATCAGCGACGATAGACGGTAGAGTGCAGCAGCGTCGATGACATACGAGACTACACGAGACTACATTAATGGGTATATGGCGTCGATGACACACGAGACTACATTAATGTGTAGATGACGTATATGGCACACGAGGCTACACTAGACTACACGAGACTACATTAATGTGTAGATGACGTCGATGGCACACGAGGCTACATTAATGTGTAGATGACGTCGATGGCACACGAGGCTACAATAATGTGTAGATGACGTCGATGACACACGAGGCTACAAATAATGTGTATATGTTGTCGATGACACACGAGGCTACATTAATGTGTAGATGTTGTCGATGACATACGAGGCTACACGAGACTACACGAGGCTACATTAATGTGTAGATGTTGTCGATGACATACGAGGCTACATTAATGTGTTGATGTTGTCGATGACACACGAGGCTACATTAATGTGTAGATGTTGTCGATGACACACGAGGCCACATTAATGTGTAGATGTTGTCGATGACACACGAGGCTACATTAATGTGTAGATGTTGTCGATGACACACGAGGCTACATTAATGTGTAGATGTTGTCGATGGCATACGAGGCTACACGAGACTACACGAGGCTACATTAATGTGTAGATGACGTCGATGACACACGAGGCTACATTAATGTGTAGATGACGTCGATGACACACGAGGCTACATTAATGTGTAGATGACGTCGATGACACACGAGGCTACATTAATGTGTAGATGACATCGATGACACACGAGGCTACATTAATGTGTAGATGACGTCGATGACACACGAGGCTACATTAATGTGTAGATGACGTCGATGACACACGAGGCTACATTAATGTGTTGATGACGTCGATGACACACGAGGCTACATTAATGTGTTGATGACGTCGATGACATACGAGGCTACATTAATGTGTATATGTTGTCGACGACACACGAGGCTACATTAATGTGTTGATGACGTCGATGACACACGAGGCTACATTAATGTGTAGATGACATCGATGACATACGAGGCCACATTAATGTGTTGATGACGTCGATGACACACGAGGTTACATTAATGTGTTGATGACGTCGATGACACACGAGGTTACATTAATGTGTAGATGACGTCGATGACACACGAGGTTACATTAATGTGTAGATGACATCGATGACATACGAGGCCACATTAATGTGTTGATGACGTCGATGACACACGAGGTTACATTAATGTGTTGATGACGTCGATGACACACGAGGTTACATTAATGTGTAGATGACGTCGATGACACACGAGGTTACATTAATGTGTAGATGACATCGATGACATACGAGGCCACATTAATGTGTTGATGACGTCGATGACACACGAGGTTACATTAATGTGTTGATGACGTCGATGACACACGAGGTTACATTAATGTGTAGATGACGTCGATGACACACGAGGTTACATTAATGTGTAGATGACATCGATGACATACGAGGCCACATTAATGTGTTGATGACGTCGATGACACACGAGGTTACATTAATGTGTAGATGGCGTCATCGCGAGACACCTGAACGTTAACCCATATTACTGGGACGTAAGGAAGTTGACCAGAAAGAAACACCATCTACTGATTTAAGGTAGGATCACATTAAGTCCTTGTGATAACATCCAAGGCCCTCTATGAGATCACACACGGTCCTTTCAAGGCCATGTCAGTCGAATGCTCACCTTTACAGTTGTCTGGTGTGAGAGACTGGTGTGCATTCATGGCTTGCATTAGTCAACTTCTGGTGGAAATACTCGACACAGAAAACCAAATATCGGACTAAGTGCTTTTTGAATTCGAATTAAACGAGTATCAACGGTTACAATTACATTACAAACACCAAATATCGGATTGACATATTCTTGAATTCGAGTTAATCGAGTTTCAACGGTTACAGTTTACATTACAAAAACCAAATGTCTATCTCCTATACAAGTTAATCGAGTTTCAACGGTTACAGTTTACATTACAAACACCAAATATCTATCTCGTATACAAATTAATCGAGTTTCAATGGTTACAGTTTACATTACAAACACCAAATGTCTATCTCGTATACAAGTTAATCGAGTTTCAACGGTTACAGTTTACATTACAAACACCAAATGTCTATCTCCTATACAAGTTAATCGAGTTTCAACGGTTACAGTTTACATTACAAACACCAAATGTCTATCTCCTATACAAGTTAATCGAGTTTCAACGGTTACAGTTTACATTACAAACACCAAATGTCTATCTCGTATACAAGTTAATCGAGTTTCAACGGTTACAGTTTACATTACAAACACCAAATGTCTATCTCGTATACAAGTTAATCGAGCTTCAACGGTTACAGTTTACATTACAAACACCAAATGTCTATCTTGTATACAAGTTAATCGAGTTTCAACGGTTGCATTTACATTGCACAGCACAACATTATTGTCTACATGATATTTGAAGAATACGTAATTACGTAATAACGTAAACGTATTAATTGACCATGAGTCAATTCTTTGTAACAGAGGTTCCATCTACCGTCTGGTCATAATAATATTAACATTCTTTCAGATGGGAATTAAAACCGAGGTCTCGTGTAGGTGCTTTAAAGCGTGCACGTTACAAAACCAGAGGAGACTCTAATCATTGTACTTTCTAAATCTAAAATGACTAATCTCTTCAGGAGGCGTCGCTCATATGAGCAGCCGGTAGCAACGATAAATAAATGTAAAACACAATATTTGTAACATAGCAAAAATTAAACAGCATTTACCATTGTATCGTTATGAAGCAGGTGAAGTTGATATCCTGGTAGTAATTGCTGTCTGTTCACGTGATCTATGGCCAACATGGCGGCTGTGAGTTCGGAGCGCCCTAACGCCTCGCCCCTACTACCACTTAAATCAAACAATCCCCCTATATACAGGGGCGTAAGCTGTGTTGGTGCACACCGTATGTCTGCATCCGCAGTGAGCAGCATTGATATGGTACTATTGTTGTTAATATCCACAAAACCATCACCGGCTTTACTTTCGTTTAAAAGCTGGTATTTCTTACCATCCATCGCAAGGTGCGGAGATACTCTTTTGTTTTGCCCAGACATGTCAATGTCACTCTTTACTTTACCTTGCGCATGTACACTTCTAGAATATGCATAGTGTTGCATATTTACATTGTGCGAGTCCTTCACAACGTTAGTGTCACTATTTCCGAGCGGCGCATCTGTATATGGACCTGTGTGTTTCTTTTCCTTTGCATGATTCGTTTCAATCGAAGTCAAATTTATTACTTTATTATTCCTCAGTTTAGAAATATTCTGTGACACCATCGCTCCAGCTATGTGATACCTAAAATCCACTATGCTATCGGAAATATTGTTGTACGCAATTAAGTCATTAGCCTCTGCAACAAACGTGTATACACAATCTTTAACGAGCAATAAGGGGACAATAACGAGCATCAGAAATATCCTCCAAAGTATTTTGTTCAAACATTGTATCATTTTTCTCTCTCGGCTCGAACGAACATCATGCTAGCGTTTCACAACAGCAGTAATCTCTTCGCGTCTCCTTCCGCGCAATCGTCCAAAGCCTGTAACCAATCAATCCAAATCTATTATCAATTGTGGCTTGAAAAAACATATAGACATTTTCGCAGAATTTATTTCATGACTCCTTTATATCAAATCAATACATGGCTGTTTGATGAACATGTTTTGTTGCATTTTATGTGCAGTGATATATTTTACTAATATTAAGTTAGATTAAGCATCTACAGTCTACATCTGCTATGTCGAATTCCGCCGGATCGAAGAAAATACTTCGACATAACCGAAGTTTGACTTACCAAATTTTATATAAACAGGTCCAGTTATATGTAAAATGATAGTGTCTGAAATGGGACTTTGATCCGACTTCGAGATAACCGGAGAATTCGACATAACCGACTTTGACATAACGGATGTAGACTGTATCTTTCATTTTTCAATTATTTACAGCAACAAATGATATTAATACAAAATAATGGCTAAGAATGAAAGACGAGTCTTATAGAATGTTTCCGCTCGTGTGGGCTTCATTATTTAGTTCAGTATGTTAGAGACCATTTAAATAGATGCTATAACTAAGATGATTAACCCATTCAACCCCAAGTAACTGACATGGACTCGTGCATGATATTCTTAGACCAATACATTAATAAGAACATTACCTTTGGACCAGTTCATTTATCAAAATGGGTACTTTTATCTAAAAATAGTAATAATTATTACTGGCAAAAAGTGCAGATCCTGATGAGCCGGCTCATTACGAGCCGGCTCATCTGGATCTACACTTTATGTAAGTCTATTTAGAGGCATGTAATGTTGAAAGGGTTAATTCGTCTCTTAGCATGTATATAAATATATATCTTATAAACACAATACAGCTAACAGGCGGATCTGTAGTCCAGTGGTTATCACCCTGGACTGGTAATCCAGGGATCGCAGGTTCGATTCCCCGTCTGACCCTAATAAAATTAACAGTCTTTCAGTTGGGACTTTAAACCGAGGTATCGTGTCGGTGCTGTACACTGTGCACGTAAAAGAACCAGAGGAGAATCTGGAATGGGTTTCTATCTGTATCATTGCACTATCCTCCAAAATCTAAAATTACTAATCTCTTCAGGAGGCGTCGCTCATAATTATGGGCAACCGGTAGCGACGATAAATAAACGTAAAACACACACACACAATAAAGCTATTAATATTTCTTATCAAAGTCCCGCGAGAACCCACTTTTATGTAGCTTATGTTGTGGTGGTCAGCAATTAAATGTTTGGGCTTTTCATGCAGTTTATGCAGATAACTTTGAGATATGTTTGTGTAATGTAGATGTGTGTAGTGTAGATGTTTGTGTACTGTATTTGTTTGTGTATTGTCGATGTGTGTAATGTAGATGTGTGTAGTGTAGATGTTTGTGTAATATATATGTCTGTGTACTGTATATGTTTGTGTAATATATATGTTTGTGTACTGTATATGTTTGTGTATTATCGATGTATGTAGTGTAGATGTTTGTGTAATATATATGTTTGTGTAATATATATGTTTGTGTAATGTAGATGTGTGTAGTGTAGATGCGTGTAATGTAGATGTGTGTATTGTAGATGTGTTTGTACTGTATATGTTTGTGTTGCGTATATGTTTGAGTGGTGCATATGTGTGTGTAGTTAGATGGGTGTAGTATATGTGCTTGGGTTGTGTATATGTTTGTGTAATGTTGATGTTTGTTAAATGTAGATGTTTGTGCAGTGTATATGTTTGTGTAGTGTTGATGTGTGTACAATTTATATGTGTGTGTGTGTGTGTGTGTGTTGTGTGTGTGTGTGTGTGTGTGTGTGTGTGTGTGTGTGTGTGTGTGTGTGTGTGTGTGTGTGTGTGTGTGTGTGTGTGTGTGTGTGTGTGTGTGTGTGTGTGTGTGTGTGTGTGTGTGTGTGTGTGTGTGTGTGTGTGTGTGTGTGTGTGTGTGTGTGTGTGTGTGTGTGTGTGTGTGTGTGTGTGTGTGTGTGTGTGTGTGTGTGTGTGTGTGTGTGTGTGTGTGTGTGTGTGTGTGTGTGTGTGTGTGTGTGTGTGTGTGTGTGTGTGTGTGTGTGTGTGTGTGTGTGTGTGTGTGTGTGTGTGTGTGTGTGTGTGTGTGTGTGTGTGTGTGTGTGTGTGTGTGTGTGTGTGTGTGTGTGTGTGTGTGTGTGTGTGTGTGTGTGTGTGTGTGTGTGTGTGTGTGTGTGTGTGTGTGTGTGTGTGTGTGTGTGTGTGTGTGTGTGTGTGTGTGTGTGTGTGTGTGTGTGTGTGTGTGTGTGTGTGTGTGTGTGTGTGTGTGTGTGTGTGTGTGTGTGTGTGTGTGTGTGTGTGTGTGTGTGTGTGTGTGTGTGTGTGTGTGTGTGTGTGTGTGTGTGTGTGTGTGTGTGTGTGTGTGTGTGTGTGTGTGTGTGTGTGTGTGTGTGTGTGTGTGTGTGTGTGTGTGTGTGTGTGTGTGTGTGTGTGTGTGTGTGTGTGTGTGTGTGTGTGTGTGTGTGTGTGTGTGTGTGTGTGTGTGTGTGTGTGTGTGTGTGTGTGTGTGTGTGTGTGTGTGTGTGTGTGTGTGTGTGTGTGTGTGTGTGTGTGTGTGTGTGTGTGTGTGTGTGTGTGTGTGTGTGTGTGTGTGTGTGTGTGTGTGTGTGTGTGTGTGTGTGTGTGTGTGTGTGTGTGTGTGTGTGTGTGTGTGTGTGTGTGTGTGTGTGTGTGTGTGTGTGTGTGTGTGTGTGTGTGTGTGTGTGTGTGTGTGTGTGTGTGTGTGTGTGTGTGTGTGTGTGTGTGTGTGTGTGTGTGTGTGTGTGTGTGTGTGTGTGTGTGTGTGTGTGTGTGTGTGTGTGTGTGTGTGTGTGTGTGTGTGTGTGTGTGTGTGTGTGTGTGTGTGTGTGTGTGTGTGTGTGTGTGTGTGTGTGTGTGTGTGTGTGTGTGTGTGTGTGTGTGTGTGTGTGTGTGTGTGTGTGTGTGTGTGTGTGTGTGTGTGTGTGTGTGTGTGTGTGTGTGTGTGTGTGTGTGTGTGTGTGTGTGTGTGTGTGTGTGTGTGTGTGTGTGTGTGTGTGTGTGTGTGTGTGTGTGTGTGTGTGTGTGTGGTGTGTGTGTGTGTGTGTGTGTGTGTGTGTGTGTGTGTGTGTGTGTGTGTGTGTGTGTGTGTGTGTGTGTGTGTGTGTGTGTGTGTGTGTGTGTGTGTGTGTGTGTGTGTGTGTGGTGTGTGTGTGTGTGTGTGTGTGTGTGTGTGTGTGTGTGTGTGTGTGTGTGTGTGTGTGTGTGTGTGTGTGTGTGTGTGTGTGTGTGTGTGGTGTGTGTGTGTGTGTGTGTGTGTGTGTGTGTGTGTGGTGTGTGTGTGTGATGTAGATGTTGTGTGTATTGTAGCCATCTATTTTAAAATCGTATTAGAAATGAGAAATATACGATAGATATGACCAAAAAGATGAAATAAGTTAGTAAAGTTGCTTACTTAAAGCGCCACTGCATCGGAATAAAAACTGTTGTTTGGAAACAAAAGAATCAACTAAATATAGCACCGTCGTATACGAGATTTGTATACCAACACATGTTGGACGTCACGCTGATGTGTGGCGTCCTTGGCCGTCACGCTGATGTGTGGCGTCCTTGGCCGCCTAGTGGTAGAGCGTCGGATTTAGAATAGAAGGGTCCTAGGTCTGCCCAGGAAACATATCTAGGACCCCGCCAGCCGCAATGGGGTTTCACCGCCATAAATGCAATTTACATACAACAAACGTATGTAAGCAACGCGCATGCGTGAAGCAACCGCGTATGTTGAGACAGCATGGTCTTAGATGTGTTGTCTGATTGCAGATAGAGAGCGATGCGTTCCGAATGTACGCATGGTGTAGCAAACTGATTAAATTTTAGGGAAGTTCGTACTTTCACTTTCAGTTAGTTATATTGCAAGAACACACTGTTGACTGACTGAAAATAATTATTCAAATTATTAGGGAAGAAATAGAAGAATGTGTAGTAGGATAGCTACGTGTACGTAATAAAAGTAAAGTAAAGTGTTTGTTTATTATAGTGTCACCCCTATTTAAGGTACTTGCCTTTTCTGACTTATGAGACACAGCTTTTTATGAACATCAGTACTTCCCGAATCCTATGCTTGTATGCCAGGCGCCAGGCTAATCGGTAACCATTATTTAACTAGCTGGCGGCTCACCAACCGGTCATATCAGAACTAAACCCTGACGAGATTCGAATCTTCGACCCCCCGCTCCGTAGGCGTAATATTTCAAATGTTATGATATTTTTTATTCCATACGATATAGTCGCCTTATATCTTTACTTGGCATTGCTTGCCTCCTGCTGATATCTAAGAGCAGTAATCCACGAGTATCCGGTACAATGGCACTGGATGTCAAATATGTGTGATGTATGATTTCTTGCCGCCAGACACATGAGAAAACACAACGTTTTTGTTCTCTACAGACTGATTGGTTATTTACAGATAACAACGTGGCAGTCATTTGACATTTCAGTCTACATATTCAAAACTTGCTTTTGCAGTTTCGCATGTTCAATTCAATATTCAATCAATATATGTATTGCGTTAAAATATGACTATATTTATAGGGAATCGATTTTCGCGATAAGCCTACTCTATGTTGATCCCTCTACGGTCGTGCACCAAATTCCATATACTCTGAATATTAACAAATCGTAATTTGAGGCAATTCCTTAATTAGAAACATTAGTCAGTTACTGCCCCTGAATACTCCTAATAGTATATTGGTCCTCTTAATTGTTTTCCTCTGTTTGTATCGTTGTTTCCTTTGCACCACATGTTTTCCATTCTCATCCGTATTCTCGTCTTATAAGTATGTAATTATTAAATCTCGACAGATATCCTTTAGCATGTCCAATGGATACCGTACTGTAAAAATGGTTCAATTCATTAGCACGCAACACCTGTTTAGACGACAACAGTAAAAACAAAGGATTCCAACTAAAAGCACCAATATACATTTAGGGATAAATCTGACTTTATCCATCAATGGAGGTAATAGAAAAACCAGTAATGTCTCTCATTCATATTAGCATATCTCTAATACATAATTTGCATAATATATGAATTTGCATACATTTCCTATTAGTCTATGTAAGAAAAGTAAAAATAGTCACGTTACAGTTTGCCTTAATTTGTAAATCAATTGAAAGCCTCTATTTCGTTTTAAAACGACGAAATTATTTCCATATTGCGACGTTTGTATTTTATGAACCAAATAATTATGTTATTTATTAATTGCATTTCTATTTTTGATATTGAACGCTCCGCTCCGCCAATTGGTGTGTGCGTTTAATGATCTAAAACAAGCGTTCGATACTGTTTGGAGGGGCGGTCTTTGGAGACAATTACTTAATACAAGAATAAATGGAAAAGGTTTTAAACTTATTAACCAAATTAAACATATCTAGTGTCTACGTTGGCGGTTGTGACGTACAATGCGTTGATCATGTCAGAGATCTGGGTGTTCACATGTCCAATACACTCAACTTCGACCATCACATCCAAAAAAAGTGTCATATAGCACGTGTGCAGTTACGAAATCTTAAAGCTATACGTAAACTTCTCACAAAAAAGTCTGCTGAATCATTAGTGCATGGGTTGGTTCATTCGCACATCGACTTCTGCAACGGTCTGTTTACCGACATTCCGGCCTACCAAGCCGACACACTACAGCGAGTTCAAAATCAGCCGCTAGAGTTGTCCTTAATGCCTCGTTTGAACAACCAAGTGCGGAACTTCTGAAAGAACTCCACTGGCTTCCAGTTAAAGCCAGAATCATTTTCAAAGTTCTAGTGATGGTATTCCGTGTCAATAATGGAACAGCTCCAGTATATCTGGGAGAAATGTGTGTACCCATTCGAGGAAGGTACAGACTAAGATCACAAAGTGACACTAACTTTAACATCCCAAGTCGACGAACAAAATTAGCCGATAGATCTATTGCCGTCGTTGGACCCAAATTGTGAAACGATCTACCTAGTTATCTGAAAAACATTGAGTCGGAAGCCAGTTTCCGATCAAAACTGAAAACCCATCTGTTTAGGCAATTTTATGAACGATAAGTTTTGTGCTCTTTGTACAAAAATAACATATGTGTTGATATAAACAGTTTAAATACAATAGTTGTGTTCAATAATATCGACTTTATAAGTATTGCATTGACGAGTGAAGTGTTGTATGGGCATTCTCTTGGGTTCAGCTCTGTCGTGTGGTGATGGGCGGATCACTGTACCGGCCCATTCACTGTACTGGCCACATCACGGTTGTCATTCTTACGGCGGTGTTTGGGTCTATGGTTCATATTGCCACTTTTATCGTTAATCCAATCACTCACTTTTATATACGGTAATGGTGTAGATATCAGAGTTGTAACATTTCTTCACGAGCAATATTGGCTAAGACAGGGAGAGAACCTTTCGCCTGTACTTTTTTCTGTATTCCTCAATGACGGGCACAATTTTTCAGAAAATAGTAACAACATTCAAGGGGTAAACACACCCAGCGACGAGCAAGTAGAATGTGGGTGAAGCTAGCAGTGAGCAGTGTACTGCCAGTATACTGCTGTACTGCTGGAAAAAATATTATTATTTTTATTTGTTTCTCTCGAAAATTTCATTTGCACATCATTCACTACTAGAATACACCACTCACTGCTGGATTACACTTCCCACTGCTGGAATACACTACTCGTACATTACCCCACTGCTCACTGCCAGCAATACAGCACTACATAACTGGAATGATTCGCTCACAGCTAAATCGCACCGCTCATGGCTGAAGTAAAGCGTAATTGGCTTGTTTCCGTTTACCCAACCGACCCTTTGCATATACACATCATTCACTACTAGAATACATCCCTCACTGCTGGATTACACTACTCACTGCTCACTAGTAGCAGTACAGTAGTACACTGCTCACTATACTATTGTATGCAGACGATACAGTTCTTATGCCAGAAACTGAAACAGTTTTACAAAATGCACTTAATGCTTACGAACAGTACTGTGCTAACTGGAAACTTAAAAAATCATTCAAAACTTCGCGAATTAATTGAAATTAGTTCAAAATCGTACAAATCACGAGTGTTCGCGCGAAATTATAATGTTTAACAGTATTGTAAATGACGTCCACGTGATAGTCTCATTTGATTTTATGAACCAGTAATTTACTGTTTGTTACTTGAAGTTGGTCTATCTTCTTGTGAAGTGATACGCTCATTTGAAAATGCAACCGGCAGCTCTCCTTTCTCGTTTGGAAGTCGTGATAGCGCTGTGGTAGCGTGTTCGCTTCAGGTGCGAACGGCCCGGAGTTCGAGCCCCGCTGGAGCCGTACCATTGTGCACATAGGCAATGCATTTAAATTGCACTTGCCTCTTTTCTCTCCCTTTATGACGCTGGATTCCATCAGGGATGAAGTCTCAAGAGTGACTAATGGTGCGGGTCGTTGTCTAATGTTGTTAAAACTTGTGGCCCAAACCATTTGTATTTCCATGCTATGTATTGTATCTTTAAGTGTATGACATAATATTTATGTACTATTGATTTGCAATAAAATATGGTTAAATAAAAAGTGATTAATGTAAAGTGTAACTTGTTCCTCGTTACCCCTCTAAATAGTGTGATTTTATGAGACAAGATATGAAGTTCAATGGTTCTCAGAGAGATAATAATGAAATAATAACTTGCTGCCTTTAGTAACTAGAGTCAAACTTGTATTATTAAGAAACCACCAAATGGAAGGGCAAAAAGCGGTCTTTAAGCAGGAATGGTCTCTTAATGCACTCATTTTTTATTTTTATTATTTTAAAACTTTATTTATTTTACAACGATTGCGAAGCAAGTTTTAACAACTTATATTAATCAATATCGTTGGCGCGGATGTAAGCGTAACTGTGGTCATTCGTCACGTCACGCTAATCCAATCACTCACTTATATACTGTAATGGTGTAGATAGTATGATATAATATGTTCTTATCCAAATACTAGAATCCTAGTTATATATAAATATGTATACATTTTTATTTATATTTCCATATATTATTGTCATGTGTAAATGTTTAAAATTGCATCTGTAATTGTGAAGCCCAATAGAATAATTTGTAATTGTTGCGCTGTATAAATACAATGTATTTGTATTTGTTATTTAACAGCACAAAGGGAAACTGAAAAAGTGGTTTCTCTTAATACAAGTGGTCTCTAATTGACGTGGTGGTCTTGTGGGCAACATTGACTGTATATATACCAGAGTGACTGGACGAGAAGTATTTAGGAGAACTGTTTCTTTTCTTTCAATGTTATAAATATAATTTGTCTTTTGAAAATAAATCATTTGTCATAGCTAATGGTATATTGTATACCGTTAGCGGTTGTTAATAATTATAATTTAAAGTTTAAGGTGACTTATAGGTCCACTGGGCCGGGTGCTATAGTAATATTATATATTTATTGTAATATTGTATGTATGAACGCACATGTCACTATAATAAAAACTGTCTTATCTTATCTTATAATGCTCCAAGAAGTGTCCTATTTCACGAAACAAGAATGTATCATCCACTTAGTGCTAATCTGTTATTGTTTGGTAGAGATACTTTGAAATACGAAGACAATATTGTACTATTCACAACAGTACAGAAATTTATCAAGCAATCAAATCGTTTTAAATGAGTACTTTACAGGGGCGTAGCCAGGAGGCAAATTATGTGCAGGCCCGGGTAAAGAATGTTGAGTGAGCGTAGCGAACGAGGTTGCTAGGGGTCCGGGGGCATGCACCCCCGGAATGTTTTGGTTTTATGATGCAATTTCCAGCATTCTGCTGCATTTAAAAGACAAATTCGGACATGTTTTTATAACAAATAAACATGATATATATTTTTTTTGTCAAAATGATGTTCAGGCCCGGGCCTTTTGGCCTAATGGCAGCTACGCGCCTGCTTTATATTACTTTCACGCTTAAGATAGATTTAGCAACTCCCTAAACCATAATCCTTTATCACATTTGCGTGAGCCTTGATATATGTATGTGACGTCATAGCAATGCTATAGAAATACATTATCAAAATAATAAGATACATAACTCAATCACATATGTATATGACGTCATACCAATAGAAATACAACAGCAAAATAAAGAACTCAATCATCTCTCGGTGTGCACATCTTCGGAAACTGGACAGTGGATCATGCAGAACACCTTGTGTGTTTTACGTTTATTTATCGTCGCTACCGGTTGCCCATATGAGCGACGCCTCCTGAAGAGATTAGTCATTTTAGATTTTGGAGGATAGTGCAATGATACAGACAGAGACCCGTTCCAGAGTCTCCTCTGGTTCTTTTACGTGCACGGTGTAAAGCACCGACATGAGACCTCGGTTTAACGTCCCATCTGAAAGACTGTTAATTTTATTAGGGTCAGACGGGGGATCGAACCTGCGATCCCTGGATTACCAGTCCGGCGTGTTACCACTGGGCTATATATCCGTCTGTTACTAGTACCTTTCAAAGACTAATACCACATATAATCATACTATATAACATGTGAACGCTTTTGATTGCGTAATAACGCCTCTTTCATTATGTAGTGTTCAAATCGTTCCTATGGGGAGGGCCAATCACTAATGTTGTCAGAACTTTTGGCCCAACCCATTTGCTAATTATGTATCGGTTATACGATTGTTATTGTTATATACATGTATATAGAGCAATAAAATAACTAATTCTGGAACTATTAAAACAGTACAGACGGATCTGTAGTCCAGTGGTAACACGCTGGACTGGTAATCCAGGGATCGCAGGTTCGATCCCCCGTCTGACCCTAATAAAATTAACAGTCTTTCAGATGGGACATTAAACCGAGGTCTCTTGTCGGTGCTTTACACCGTGCACGTAAAAGAACCAGAGGAGACTCTGGAATGGGTCTCTGTCTGTATCATTGCCCTATCCTCCAAAAATCTAAAATAACTAATCTCTTCAGGAGGCGTCGCTGATATGGGCAACCGGTAGCGACGATAAATAAACGTAAAGCACACTATTGAAACAGTGTTGCGGTAACCTCCATCTCACAACTACTGATTTAGTTCAATAAATCATCGCACATTAGACAGCCGTACACGACATTACAGCAGCTCAGAGCTGAATACAACGTTTCATTTAAATGTTGAAATTTTCGTAACACGCGAAAATGGAGAAGAATTCTATAGTTTATTCATACAGATTTATTTTAGCTCGATTGCGAAGCAAGTTCTTACAACTTATATTAATCACTCTCGAGACCTCATTCCTGATGGAATCCATCGTCACGAGGGAGAGAGAAGAGGCAACGTGGAATTTAAGTGCCCTGTCTGAGGGTACAATCGTAACGACTCCAGCGGGACTCGAACTCCGGACCGTTCGCACCTGAAGCAAACGCGCATTAGATTAATCACTATCGAGACCTCATTCCTGATGGAATACGCGTGGTTTCACAATCAGATTGACATTATGTGATGCTAACTAATCTAGATGGGGCTGGAATATAGCCGGTTATATTGCGATGTCATCGTATTATACACGTTCAATTGGAACCTAACGTTATATCAATATCACTGGTCACCTGGTACAGTATCGCCTGGTTAAAGTGGCTATTATTCATATGGAATAATTAGAATAACAATTTGTGATTGGCTTTGTACAAATTTATTTTAGCTCGATTGCGAAACAAGTTATTTCAACTTATATAAATCACTCTCGAGACCTCATTCCTGATGGAATCCATCGCCACGAGGGAGAGAGAAGAGGCAACGTGGAATTTAAATGTCTTGCCTAAGGGCACAATCGTAACGGCTCCAGTACTATCGAGATTGGCTAAGACAAGTATAGGAACAATGTATATATCAGAATGGATCGACTGGCTAATATTCAGATATATTCACCTTTAAGGACTGGCAGATTTCTTACAAAATTGCTTATAATATATAAATATTTCATCTCGATGAGTGTGACAGTGGATATTGTCAACCCGAGGAAAATAATGTCGACCGATGCACATACCGAACAATCGGCTGTTCTGGCTTTGTTTCAACAAAACATTCTTCGAAACTACATGAAAACAAGATGGCGGCATAACAAATAAAATCACATTGAAATTAAACCCGAGTAGGGTGAATTTGTTCCGAATGAGGCCATTCAGAGGTGAGACCTTTGCCAGGAGACCTTGCATGGGGTAGTCACGTGAGATATAGCTAATGTGCTGTTAATCTCTGACAGGGTGAGTCTGTTTAGTTATGCATGCGATATAATACATCAGGCCATACCTACACATGGGTGGTCCATGCATGAGGTAGTCACGTGAGGTATAGCTAATGTGCTGTTAATCTCTGACAGGTAGAGCCTGTTTAGTTATGCATGCGATATAATACATCAGGCAATACCTACAAATGGGTGGTCCTTGGAATTGTCTTTATAAAGCAATATAAATTAAATTTGAGTGTTAAAGTTATAAGAAAACGTTGTGTTGTTCATGGATTTCTTCAACTAATAGTAAATGTTACTACGAAACAAAGATCAAACTACAAGATGCAAGGATTGTCTCATTGCAAGGGCCAATGAACCCACCGTGTGCCCGCCCGCGCCCGAAACACTGCTTCTAGGAGCACTTGGGGTCTTCCTCCACCAATATTAGCCGGAAAGTCGCCGTATGACCTAAGCTGTTGGCGCAACGTAACTGCCACCCAAAAAAAACAACAACATAAAAACAGCAACAAAACAAACACGGTTCGGAAACAGCATTAAAAACTTGGCATTTCAATTAAGATGACCAATATACATTAGGGATAACTCGGACTTCATCTGCTAAATGGAGTGGTATTACAACAACATTATCCAGGCGTAAAAGAAACAAGAAATAAAAAAACAAGCGATTGTCAAACTCGTAGTCCGATATGTCACGAAATGCTATGAGAGACATTTCATTAATGAAAATTGTTCTTGTATGCGAGGTACTAGAAACAGTTCATCTTTTGATTTCCACAACTTAACTCTTTATTAGATTGGGGGGGAAACGTGCAATGAACATTTCAATGTTGAACGTTGAATAAGTGAAAGCTATCCGATGTTGCTGAAATCACAAATGCTTTCGGAATTTCTGAGCATTTCAACACTGGTTATTGTATCCTCTAAATCATGCTTTAAGAAGGGAAAACAAGTTCTAGTAGTTGTTCGAGATCAATTTTCTTAAAATCTTTTCTGTCAGATTGAATATTATGATAGCGAACGCATATATGAAAGAAAGTCATTACTTCTTCCCGAATGAAGCAGTCAATATTTAGAAGCATCGATGAGCAAACTATAAAACATCCAGCAATAAATATGTATTGCTTTGAATTAACCCATGTACAGTGGTAGTGTAATGCATGTATTTCCCGCGCTGCAGCCCACGCCCTCGCCGCCAACGACAAGGCAATAATACAAAACGTTCACCCGGTGTCGATGTATACAAATATGGAATCATCTGCTCAATCTCGACGGCCCTGAGTCCTGTCAGGGCTGGAACTTATGGCCCCTTTATCCGTTCATACTCGTCCACACATCCACACCGTCCACCTGTCTTGAGCATGGGAACAGTTTGATAACCGAGCTCCTTAAATTCATTAAAATCAAACAAATTAATACATAATGAATGAACATTCTTGTAAAATAAACAATTGCCACATCTCTCCCCCTCCCCCTCTCTCTCACCCCTCTCTCTCATCCTCTCTCGTTCTCTCTTTCTCGCCCTTGTTCTCTCTCGCTCTATCTCGCTCTCTCTCGCTCTCTCTCTCGCTCTCTCGCCCCCACTTCTCCTCTCTTTCTCTCCCTCGCTCTGTCTCGTTTCATCTTCTCTCTCCTCATAGTGTGTATCCATGTAGTATAATGAATAGTGTGTATCCATGTAGTATAATGAATAGTGTGTATCCATGTAGTATAATGAATAGTGTGTCTTCATGAAGTATAATGTATAGTATGTATCCATGTAGTATAATGAATAGTGTGTCTCCATGTAGTATAATGGATAGTGTGTATCTGTGTAGTATAATGAATAGTGTGTATACATGTAGTATAATGAATAGTGTGTATCCATGTAGTATAATGAATAGTGTGTATACATGTAGTATAATGAATAGTGTGTATACATGTAGTATAATGAATAGTGTGTATCCATGTAGTATAATGAATAGTGTGTATACATGTAGTATAATGAATAGTGTGTATCCGTGTAGTATAATGAATAGTGTGTATACATGTAGTATATTGAATAGTGTGTATCCATGTAGTATAATGAATAGTGTGTATACATGTAGTATAATGAATAGTGTGTATCCATGTAGTATAATGAATAGTGTGTCTTCATGAAGTATAATGTAGAGTATGTATCCATGTAGTATAATTAATAGTGTGTCTCCATGTAGTATAATGGATAGTGTGTCTCCATGTAGCATAATGAATAGTGTGTATCCATGTAGTATAATGAATAGTGTGTCTCCATGAAGTATAATGTATAGTATGTATCCATGTAGTATAATGAATAGTGTGTATCCATGTAGTATAATGAATAGTGTGTATACATGTAGTATAATGAATAGGGTGTATCCATGTAGTATAATGAATAGTGTATATACATGTAGTATAATGAATAGTGTGTATCCGTGTAGTATAATGAATAGTGTGTATACATGTAGTATAATGAATAGTGTGTCTTCATGAAGTATAATGTATAGTATGTATCCATGTAGTATAATGAATAGTGTGTCTCCATGTAGTATAATGAATAGTGTGTATCCATGTAGTATAATGAATAGTGTGTATCCATGTAGTATAATGAATAGTGTGTATCCATGTAGTATAATGAATAGTGTGTATCCATGTAGTATAATGAATAGTGTGTCTCCATGTAGTATAATGAATAGTGTGTCTCCATGTAGTATAATGAATAGTGTGTATCCATGTAGTATAATGAATAGTGTGTATACATGTAGTATAATGAATAGTGTGTATCCATGTAGTATAATGAATAGTATGTATCCATGTAGTATAATGAATAGTGTGTATCCATGTAGTATAATGAATAGTATGTATCCATGTAGTATAATGAATAGTGTGTCTTCATGAAGTATAATGTATAGTGTGTCTCCATGTAGTATAATGAATAGTGTGTATCCATGTAGTATAATGAATAGTGTGTATCCATGTAGTATAATGAATAGTGTGTCTTCATGAAGTATAATGAATAGTGTGTATCCATGTAGTATAATGAATAGTGTGTCTCCATGTAGTATAATGAATAGTGTGTCTCCATGTAGTATAATGAATAGTGTGTCTCCATGTAGTATAATGAATAGTGTGTATCCATGTAGTATAATAGATAGTAAAGTCGCATTGTCCGCTTGCGAGAAACCAAGTGTAATATATATTGTTCATTAATGTGCCATTGTTTCATTTGCAGAGACAAATAGGAGTGCGTGGATTCATTACTAGAGTTTCGTCTTTCATTTACCGCCACATTGCTTTAATCTATCACAGTGTGCGACAGGTACACGGTTTTAATCTGTAAATGGTTGTCACCAGTGACGTGAACTGCCGTCCGCCGCGTCTGTGAGAAAGAGATTGCCAAGGGCTTTTCTGCTGTCACAGATATATTCCAGGAAACTAGTAATCCAGCAATCAATTTAATTGCCTTCCATCATGGTTATCTATAATGGTTATCTATAATGGTTATATATAATGGTTATCTATAATGGTTATATATAATGGTTATCTATAATGGTTATCTATAATGGTTATATATAATGGTTATCTATAATGGTTATCGGTTATCTATAATGGTTATCTATAATGGTTATCTATAATGGTTATATATAATGGTTATCTATAATGGTTATCTATAATGGTTATATATAATGGTTATCTATAATGGTTATATATAATGGTTATCTATAATGGTTATATATAATGGTTATTTATAATGGTTATCTATAATGATACCTTCCACCATGGTTATCTATAATGGTTATTTATAATGGTTATCTATAATGATACCTTCCATCATGGTTATCTATAATGATACCTTCCATCATGGTTATCTATAATGATACCTTCCATCATGGTTATCTATAATGATACCTTCCATCATGGTTATCTATAATGATACCTTCCATCATGGTTATCTATAATGATACCTTCCACCATGGTTATCTATAATGATACCTTCCATCATGGTTATCTATAATGATACCTTCCATCATGGTTATCTATAATGATACCTTCCATCATGGTTATCTATAATGATACCTTCCATCATGGTTATCTATAATGGTTATTATAATGGTTATCTATAATGGTTATTTATTGGTTTCTATAATGGTTATCTATAATGATACCTTCCATCATGGTTATCTATAATGGTTATTTATAATGGTTATCTATAATGATACCTTCCATCATGGTTATCTATAATGATACCTTCCATCATGGTTATCTATAATGATACCTTCCATCATGGTTATCTATAATGATACCTTCCATCATGGTTATCTATAGTGATACCTTCCATCATGGTTATCTATAATGATACCTTCCATCATGGTTATCTATAGTGATACCTTCCATCATGGTTATCTATAATGATACCTTCCATCATGGTTATCTATAATGATACCTTCCATCATGGTTATCTATAATGATACCTTCCATCATGGTTATCTATAATGATACCTTCCATCATGGTTATCTATAATGATACCTTCCATCATGGTTATCTATAATGATACCTTCCATCATGGTTATCTATAATGATACCTTCCATCATGGTTATCTATAATGATACCTTCCATCATGGTTATCTATAATGATACCTTCCATCATGGTTATCTATAGTGATACCTTCCATCATGGTTATCTATAGTGATACCTTCCACCATGGTTATCTATAATGATACACCATCATGGTTATCTATAATGATACCTTCCACCATGGTTATCTATAATGATACACCATCATGGTTATCTATAGTGATACCTTCCACCATGGTTATCTATAATGATACACACATCATGGTTATCTATAGTGATACCTTCCATCATGGTTATCTATAATGATACCTTCCATCATGGTTATCTATAATGATACCTTCCATCATGGTTATCTATAATGATACCTTCCATCATGGTTATCTATAATGATACCTTCCACCATGGTTATCTATAATGATACACACATCATGGTTATCTATAATGATACCTTCCACCATGGTTATCTATAGTGATACCTTCCATCATGGTTATCTATAATGATACCTTCCATCATGGTTATCTATAGTGATACCTTCCACCATGGTTATCTATAATGATACCTTCCATCGTGGTTATCTATAATGATACACACATCATGGTTATCTATAATGATACCTTCCATCGTGGTTATCTATAATGATACCTTCCATCATGGTTATCTATAATGATACCTTCCATCATGGTTATCTATAATGATACCTTCCATCATGGTTATCTATAATGATACCTTCCATCATGGTTATCTATAATGATACCTTCCACCATGGTTATCTATAATGATACCTTCCATCATGGTTATCTATAATGATACCTTCCATCATGGTTATCTATAGTGATACCTTCCACCATGGTTATCTATAATGATACCTTCCATCATGGTTATCTATAATGATACACACATCATGGTTATCTATAATGATACCTTCCATCATGGTTATCTATAATGATACCTTCCATCATGGTTATCTATAATGATACCTTCCATCATGGTTATCTATAATGATACCTTCCATCATGGTTATCTATAATGATACCTTCCATCATGGTTATCTATAATGATACCTTCCATCATGGTTATCTATAATGATACCTTCCATCATGGTTATCTATAATGATACCTTCCATCATGGTTATCTATAATGATACCTTCCATCATGGTTATCTATAATGATACCTTCCATCATGGTTATCTATAATGATACCTTCCACCATGGTTATCTATAATGATACCTTCCATCATGGTTATCTATAATGATACCTTCCATCATGGTTATCTATAATGATACCTTCCATCATGGTTATCTATAATGATACCTTCCATCATGGTTATCTATAATGATACCTTCCATCATGGTTATCTATAATGATACCTTCCATCATGGTTATCTATAATGATACCTTCCATCATGGTTATCTATAATGATACCTTCCATCATGGTTATCTATAATGATACCTTCCATCATGGTTATCTATAATGATACCTTCCATCATGGTTATCTATAATGATACACCATCATGGTTATCTATAATGATACCTTCCATCATGGTTATCTATAATGATACCTTCCATCATGGTTATCTATAATGATACCTTCCATCATGGTTATCTATAATGATACCTTCCATCATGGTTATCTATAATGATACCTTCCATCATGGTTATCTATAATGATACCTTCCACCATGGTTATCTATAATGATACCTTCCATCATGGTTATCTATAATGATACCTTCCATCATGGTTATCTATAGTGATACCTTCCACCATGGTTATCTATAGTGATACCTTCCACCATGGTTATCTATAATGATACCTTCCATCATGGTTATCTATAATGATACCTTCCATCATGGTTATCTATAGTGATACCTTCCATCATGGTTATCTATAATGATACCTTCCATCATGGTTATCTATAATGATACCTTCCACCATGGTTATCTATAATGATACCTTCCATCATGGTTATCTATAATGATACCTTCCATCATGGTTATCTATAGTGATACCTTCCATCATGGTTATCTATAATGATACACCATCATGGTTATCTATAATGATACCTTCCATCATGGTTATCTATAATGATACCCCATCATGGTTATCTATAGTGATACCTTCCACCATGGTTATCTATAATGATACCCCATCATGGTTATCTATAATGATACCTTCCATCATGGTTATCTATAATGATACCTTCCATCATGGTTATCTATAATGATACCTTCCATCATGGTTATCTATAATGATACCTTCCATCATGGTTATCTATAATGATACCTTCCATCATGGTTATCTATAGTGATACCTTCCACCATGGTTATCTATAATGATACACACATCATGGTTATCTATAATGATACCTTCCACCATGGTTATCTATAGTGATACCTTCCATCATGGTTATCTATAATGATACCTTCCATCATGGTTATCTATAGTGATACCTTCCACCATGGTTATCTATAATGATACCTTCCATCATGGTTATCTATAATGATACACACATCATGGTTATCTATAATGATACCTTCCATCATGGTTATCTATAATGATACCTTCCATCATGGTTATCTATAATGATACCTTCCATCATGGTTATCTATAATGATACCTTCCATCATGGTTATCTATAATGATACCTTCCATCATGGTTATCTATAATGATACCTTCCATCATGGTTATCTATAATGATACCTTCCATCATGGTTATCTATAATGATACCTTCCATCATGGTTATCTATAATGATACCTTCCATCATGGTTATCTATAATGATACCTTCCATCATGGTTATCTATAATGATACCTTCCATCATGGTTATCTATAATGATACCTTCCATCATGGTTATCTATAATGATACCTTCCATCATGGTTATCTATAATGATACCTTCCATCATGGTTATCTATAATGATACCCCATCATGGTTATCTATAATGATACCTTCCATCATGGTTATCTATAATGATACCTTCCATCATGGTTATCTATAATGATACCTTCCATCATGGTTATCTATAATGATACCTTCCACCATGGTTATCTATAATGATACCTTCCATCATGGTTATCTATAATGATACCTTCCATCATGGTTATCTATAATGATACCTTCCATCATGGTTATCTATAATGATACCTTCCATCATGGTTATCTATAATGATACCTTCCATCATGGTTATCTATAGTGATACCTTCCATCATGGTTATCTATAATGATACCTTCCACCATGGTTATCTATAATGATACACACATCATGGTTATCTATAGTGATACCTTCCATCATGGTTATCTATAATGATACCTTCCATCATGGTTATCTATAATGATACCTTCCACCATGGTTATCTATAATGATACCTTCCATCATGGTTATCTATAATGATACCTTCCACCATGGTTATCTATAATGATACACACATCATGGTTATCTATAGTGATACCTTCCATCATGGTTATCTATAGTGATACCTTCCACCATGGTTATCTATAATGATACCTTCCATCATGGTTATCTATAATGATACACACATCATGGTTATCTATAATGATACCTTCCATCATGGTTATCTATAATGATACACACATCATGGTTATCTATAGTGATACCTTCCATCATGGTTATCTATAATGATACCTTCCATCATGGTTATCTATAGTGATACACACATCATGGTTATCTATAATGATACCTTCCATCATGGTTATCTATAATGATACCTTCCATCATGGTTATCTATAATGGTTATTTATAATGGTTATCTATAATGATACCTTCCATCATGGTTATCTATAGTGATACCTTCCACCATGGTTATCTATAATGATACCTTCCATCATGGTTATCTGTAATGATACCTTCCATCATGGTTATCTATAATGATACCTTCCATCATGGTTATCTATAATGATACCTTCCACCATGGTTATCTATAATGATACCTTCCATCATGGTTATCTATAATGGTTATTTATAATGGTTATCTATAGTGATACCTTCCACCATGGTTATCTATAGTGATACCTTCCATCGTGGTTATCTATAATGATACCTTCCATCATGGTTATCTATAATGATACCTTCCACCATGGTTATCTATAATGATACTTTCCATCATGGTTATCTGTAATGATACCTTCCATCATGGTTATCTATAATGATACCTTCCATCATGGTTATCTATAGTGATACCTTCCATCATGGTTATCTATAGTGATACCTTCCATCATGGTTATCTATAATGATACCTTCCATCATGGTTATCTATAATGATACCTTCCATCATGGTTATCTATAATGATACACACATCATGGTTATCTATAATGATACCTTCCACCATGGTTATCTATAATGATACCTTCCACCATGGTTATCTATAGTGATACCTTCCATCATGGTTATCTATAATGATACCTCCCATCATGGTTATCTATAATGATACCTTCCATCATGGTTATCTATAATGATACACACATCATGGTTATCTATAATGATACCTTCCATCATGGTTATCTATAATGATACCTTCCATCATGGTTATCTATAGTGATACACACATCATGGTTATCTATAATGATACCTTCCATCATGGTTATCTATAATGATACCTTCCATCATGGTTATCTATAATGATACCTTCCATCATGGTTATCTATAATGTTATTATAATGGTTATCTATAATGATACCTTCCACCAGTTATCTATAATGATACCTTCCATCATGGTTATCTATAATGATACCTTCCATCATGGTTATCTATAGTGATACCTTCCATCATGGTTATCTATAATGATACCTTCCACCATGGTTATCTATAATGGTTATTTATAATGGTTATCTATAATGATACCTTCCATCATGGTTATCTATAATGATACCTTCCACCATGGTTATCTATAATGATACCTTCCATCATGGTTATCTATAGTGATACCTTCCATCATGGTTATCTATAATGATACCTTCCATCATGGTTATCTATAATGATACCTTCCACCATGGTTATCTATAATGATACCTTCCATCATGGTTATCTATAATGGTTATTTATAATGGTTATCTATAGTGATACCTTCCACCATGGTTATCTATAATGATACCTTCCATCATGGTTATCTATAATGATACCTTCCATCATGGTTATCTATAATGATACCTTCCATCATGGTTATCTATAATGATACCTTCCATCATGGTTATCTATAATGATACCTTCCATCATGGTTATCTATAATGATACCTTCCATCATGGTTATCTATAGTGATACCTTCCATCATGGTTATCTATAGTGATACCTTCCATCATGGTTATCTATAATGATACCTTCCATCATGGTTATCTATAATGATACCTTCCATCATGGTTATCTATAATGATACACACATCATGGTTATCTATAATGATACCTTCCACCATGGTTATCTATAATGATACCTTCCACCATGGTTATCTATAGTGATACCTTCCATCATGGTTATCTATAATGATACCTCCCATCATGGTTATCTATAATGATACCTTCCATCATGGTTATCTATAATGATACACACATCATGGTTATCTATAATGATACCTTCCATCATGGTTATCTATAATGATACCTTCCATCATGGTTATCTATAGTGATACACACATCATGGTTATCTATAATGATACCTTCCATCATGGTTATCTATAATGATACCTTCCATCATGGTTATCTATAATGATACCTTCCATCATGGTTATCTATAATGGTTATTTATAATGGTTATCTATAATGATACCTTCCACCATGGTTATCTATAATGATACCTTCCATCATGGTTATCTATAATGATACCTTCCATCATGGTTATCTATAGTGATACCTTCCATCATGGTTATCTATAATGATACCTTCCACCATGGTTATCTATAATGGTTATTTATAATGGTTATCTATAATGATACCTTCCACCATGGTTATCTATAATGATACCTTCCATCATGGTTATCTATAATGATACCTTCCACCATGGTTATCTATAATGATACCTTCCACCATGGTTATCTATAGTGATACCTTCCATAATGGTTATCTATAATGATACCTTCCACCATGGTTATCTATAGTGATACCTTCCACCATGGTTATCTATAGTGATACCTTCCATCATGGTTATCTATAATGGTTATTTATAATGGTTATCTATAGTGATACCTTCCACCATGGTTATCTATAATGATACCTTCCACCATGGTTATCTATAATGATACCTTCCATCATGGTTATCTATAATGATACCTTCCATCATGGTTATCTATAATGATACCTTCCATCATGGTTATCTATAATGATACCTTCCACCATGGTTATCTATAGTGATACCTTCCATCATGGTTATCTATAATGATACCTTCCATCATGGTTATCTATAATGATACCTTCCATCGTGGTTATCTATAGTGATACCTTCCACCATGGTTATCTATAATGATACCTTCCACCATGGTTATCTATAATGATACCTTCCATCATGGTTATCTATAGTGATACCTTCCATCATGGTTATCTATAATGATACCTTCCATCATGGTTATCTATAATGATACCTTCCATCATGGTTATCTATAATGATACCTTCCATCGTGGTTATCTATAGTGATACCTTCCACCATGGTTATCTATAATGATACCTTCCATCATGGTTATCTATAGTGATACCTTCCATCATGGTTATCTATAGTGATACCTTCCATCGTGGTTATCTATAGTGATACCTTCCATCGTGGTTATCTATAGTGATACCTTCCACCATGGTTATCTATAATGATACCTTCCACCATGGTTATCTATAATGATACCTTCCATCATGGTTATCTATAGTGATACCTTCCACCATGGTTATCTATAATGATACCTTCCATCATGGTTATCTATAATGATACCTTCCACCATGGTTATCTATAATGATACCTTCCATCATGGTTATCTATAATGATACCTTCCATCATGGTTATCTATAATGATACACCATCATGGTTATCTATAGTGATACCTTCCATCATGGTTATCTATAATGATACCTTCCATCATGGTTATCTATAATGATACCTTCCATCATGGTTATCTATAATGATACCTTCCATCATGGTTATCTATAATGATACCTTCCATCATGGTTATCTATAATGATACCTTCCATCATGGTTATCTATAATGATACCTTCCATCATGGTTATCTATATGATACCTTCCATCATGGTTATCTATAATGATACCTTCCATCATGGTTATCTATAATGATACCTTCCATCATGGTTATCTATAGTGATACCTTCCATCATGGTTATCTATAATGGTTATTTATAATGGTTATCTATAATGATACCTTCCATCATGGTTATCTATAATGATACACACATCATGGTTATCTACCTTCCATCGTGGTTATCTATAATGATACCGTGGCATAAAACATAGTGGACTGGGCATAAAACATAGTGGACTTGACGGACATAAAGTATAGTGGACTGGACATAAAGCATAGTGGACTGGGCATAAAACATAGTGGACTGTGCATAACACATAGTGGACTGGGCATAAAACATAGTGGACTGGGCATAAAACATAGTGGACTGGATGGACATAAAGTAATAGTGGACTGGGCATAAACATAGTGGATTGGGCATAAAACATAGTGGACTGGGCATGAAACATAGTGGACTGGGCATAAAACATAGTAGACTGGACTTATATCATAGTGGACTGGGCATAAAACATAGTGGACTGGACATAAAACATAGTGGACTGGACATAAAACATAGTGGACTGGGCATAACACATAGTGGATTGGGCATAACACATAATGGACTGGGCATAAAACATAGTGGACTGGGCATAACACATAGTGGACTGGACATAAAACATAGTGGACTGGGCATAAAACATAGTGGACTGGGCATAACACATAGTGGATTGGGCATAGCACATAATGGACTGGACATAAAACATAGTGGACTGAACATAAAACACAGTGGACTGGACTGTCCGAGTTGATTCCGATTAGATATTCTGTTCATATTTGCACAAATGCCGCAGAATTTTCAATCATTGAACGTTAGATTAGAATCATACACAGGTCCTAGAGGTCAATGGGCATCTCCGATATAATCCCTCTATCGCGTCCGACCAGATACAGCACACACAATTATATCCAGAAATGGCATAATATCTCCCTGTCCTTATATTCGGATAGCATCGAATGTTCTAATGGAAACACGCCTACATTAAGATACCAGTGCAACGCCGTGATCGTCCCTGTGTCCGTACATGCATAGTTAAGTTAATAATAATGCAGGCACATATGTAGGATTATTTGTATTAACTTAAAAATCGGACCAACAACGTTTTGTTATATGACCATGGTGGATGAAAACCCCCGTGAACTCCTTCGAGCAGTAGTTGAGGCACGGACCCGGGTAGAACCATCGCTCTTTCGCAAGTCAACTGGATAGCTTCCCCACATCAAAAGCGTTGACACACCCAGTGGGATTCGAACCTACAGCAGTGATGGGACAAGTTGTTTGAAATCAACGACCATTAACGACTCGCCATCGGATGCCCCGTGATTAATATAAATCAACAATGAACGAATGACCATTGGTTGACTATAGCTGACGTGTTCTTCCGCTCACAATTGCTGATATATGCACGCATAATACTAGTTGATGCATACACGCATAAGAATAGTTGATACATTACGCATAAGAATAGTTGATACATTGCGCATACTACTAGTTGATACATACACGCATAATACTAGTTGATACATACACGCATAATACTAGTTGATACATACACGCATAATACTAGTTGATACATGCACGCATACTACTAGTTGATACATGCACGCATACTACTAGTTGATACATGCACGCATAATACTAGTTGATACATGCACGCATACTACTAGTTGATACATGCACGCATACTACTAGTTGATACATTACGCATAATACTAGTTGATACATTATGAATAATACTAGTTGATACATGCACGCATAATACTAGTTGATACATGCACGCATACTACTAGTTGATACATTAGATACATGCACGCATACTACTAGTTGATACATTACGCATAATACTAGTTGATACATGCACGCATACTACTAGTTGATACATTACGCATAATACTAGTTGATACATGCACGCAT
>CM026391.1:20452358-20498281 GCA_014843695.1 Archivesica marissinica
AGCCTCACACACAGTATGTTGCATTACATAGCCTCACACACACAGTATGTTGCATTACGTATCCTCACAGACAGTATGTTGCATTACGTATCCTCACACACAGTATGTTGCATTACGTAGCCTCACACACAGTATGTTGCATTACGTAGCCTCACACACACAGTATGTTGCATTACGTAGCCTCACACACAGTATGTTGCATTACGTAGCCTTACACACAGTATGTTGCATTACGTAGCCTCACAGACAGTATGTTGCATTACATAGCCTTACAGACAGTATGTTGCATTACGTAGCCTCACAGAAGTATGTTGCATTACGTAGCTTCACACAGACAGTACGTTGCATTACGTATCCTCACACACATTATGTTGCATTACATAGCCTCACACACACAGTATGTTGCATTACGTAGCCTCACACACAGTATGTTGCATTACGTAGCCTCACAGACAGTATGTTGCATTACGTAGCCTCACAGACAGAATGTTGCATTACATAGCCTTACACAGACAGTATGTTGCATTACGTAGCCTCACAGACAGTATGTTGAATTATGTAGCCTCACACACAGTATGTTGCATTACGTAGCCTCACAGACAGTATGTTGCATTACGTAGCCTCACAGACAGTATGTTGCATTACGTAGCCTCACACAGCCAGTATGTTGCATTACGTAGCCTCACAGACAGTATGTTGCATTACGTAGCCTCACAGACAGTATGTTGCATTACGTAGCCTCACACAGACAGTATGTTGCATTACGTAGCCTCACAGACAGTATGTTGCATTACGTAGCCTCACAGACAGTATGTTGCATTACGTAGCCTCACACACAGTATGTTGCATTACGTAGCCTCACACACAGTATGTTGCATTACGTAGCCTCACACAGACAGTATGTTGCATTACGTAGCCTCACACACAGTATGTTGCATTACGTAGCCTCACACACAGTATGTTGCATTACGTAGCCTCACAGACAGTATGTTGCATTACGTAGCCTTACACAGACAGTATGTTGCATTATGTAGCCTCACACACAGTATGTTGCATTACGTAGCCTCACAGACAGTATGTTGCATTACGTAGCCTCACAGACAGTATGTTGCATTATGTAGCCTCACAGACAGTATGTTGCATTACGTAGCCTCACACACAGTATGTTGCATTACGTAGCCTCACAGACAGTATGTTGCATTACGTAGCCTCACACACACAGTATGTTGCATTACGTAGCCTCACGCACAGTATGTTGCATTACGTAGCCTCTCAGACAGTATGTTGCATTACGTAGCCTCACACACAGTATGTTGCATTACGTAGCCACACAGACAGTATGTTGCATTACGTAGCCTCACACAGTATGTTGCATTATGTAGCGTCACAGACAGTATGTTGCATTACGTAGCCTCACAGACAGTATGTTGCATTACGTAGCCTCACACACAGTATGTTGCATTACGTAGCCTCACACACACAGTATGTTGCATTACATAGCCTCACAGACAGTATGTTGCATTATGTAGCCTCACACACACAGTATGTTGCATTACGTAGCCTCACAGACAGTATGTTGGATTACATAGCCTTACACAGACAGTATGTTGCATTACGTAGCCTCACAGACATTTATGTTGCATTACGTAGCCTCACACAGAGAGTATGTTGCATTACGTAGCCTCACAGACAGTATGTTGCATTACGTAGCCTCACACACAGTATGTTGCATTACGTAGCCTCACACACAGTAGCATTACGTAGCCTCACACACAGTATGTTGCATTACGTAGCCTCACAGACAGTATGTTGCATTACGTAGCCTCACACACAGTACGTTGTATTACGTAGCCTTACACAGACAGTATGTTGCATTACGTAGCCTCACACAGACAGTATGTTGCATTACGTAGCCTCACAGACAGTTGTTGCATTACGTAGCCTCACACAGACAGTATGTTGCATTACGTAGCCTCAGACAGTATGTTGCATTACGTAGCCTCACACAGACAGTATGTTGCATTACGTAGCCTCACATACAGTATGTTGCATTACGTAGCCTCACAGACAGTATGTTGCATTACGTAGCCTCACACAGACAGTATGTTGCATTACGTAGCCTCACAGACAGTATGTTGCATTATGTAGCCTCACACAGACAGTATTTTGCATTACGTAGCCTCACAAACAGTATGTTGCATAACGTAGCCTCACACAGTATGTTGCATTACGTAGCCTCACAGAAGTATGTTGCATTACGTAGCCTCACAGAGACAGTACGTTGCATTACGTAGCCTCACACACATATGTTGCATTACATAGCCTCACACACACAGTATGTTGCATTACGTAGCCTCACACACAGTATGTTGCATTACGTAGCCTCACAGACAGTATGTTGCATTACGTAGCCTCACAGACAGATGTTGCATTACATAGCCTTACACAGACAGTATGTTGCATTACGTAGCCTCACAGACAGTATGTTGCATTATGTAGCCTCACACAGACAGTATGTTGCATTACGTATCCCCACAGACAGTATGTTGCATTACGTAGCCTCACACACAGTATGTTGCATTACGTAGCCTCACACAGACAGTATGTTGCATTACGTAGCCTCACATACAGTATGTTGTATTACGTAGCCTCACACAGCCAGTATGTTGCATTACGTAGCCTCACAGACAGTATGTTGCATTACGTAGCCTCACAGACAGTATGTTGCATTACGTAGCCTCACACAGACAGTATGTTGCATTACGTAGCCTCACAGACAGTATGTTGCATTATGTAGCCTCACACAGACAGTATGTTGCATTACGTAGCCTCACACACAGTATGTTGCATTACGTAGCCTCACACACAGTATGTTGCATTACGTAGCCTCACACAGACAGTATGTTGCATTACGTAGCCTCACACACAGTATGTTGCATTACGTAGCCTCACACACAGTATGTTGCATTACGTAGCCTCACAGACAGTATGTTGCATTACGTAGCCTTACACAGACAGTATGTTGCATTATGTAGCCTCACACACAGTATGTTGCATTACGTAGCCTCACAGACAGTATGTTGCATTACGTAGCCTCACAGACAGTATGTTGCATTATGTAGCCTCACAGACAGTATGTTGCATTACGTAGCCTCACACACAGTATGTTGCATTACGTAGCCTCACAGACAGTATGTTGCATTACGTAGCCTCACACAGACAGTATGTTGCATTACGTAGCCTCACGCACAGTATGTTGCATTACGTAGCCTCTCAGACAGTATGTTGCATTACGTAGCCTCACACACAGTATGTTGCATTACGTAGCCTCACACAGACAGTATGTTGCATTACGTAGCCTCACACAGACAGTATGTTGCATGACGTACCCTCACACACACAGTATGTTGCATTACATAGCCTTACACAGACAGTATGTTGCATTACGTAGCCTCACAGACAGTATGTTGCATTATGTATCCTCACGTAGCCTCACAGACAGTATGTTGCATTACGTAGCCTCACACACAGTATGTTGCATTACGTAGCCTCACACACAGTATGTTGCATTACGTAGCCTCACACACACAGTATGTTGCATTACATAGTCTCACAGACAGTATGTTGCATTACGTACCTCACAGACACTGTGTGTGAGGCCGTAATGCAACATACTGTGTGTGAGGCTACGTAATGCAACATACTGTGTGTGAGGCTACGTAATGCAACATACTACTATGTTGCATTATGTAGCCTCACACACAGTATGTTGCATTACGTAGCCTCACACACACAGTATGTTGCATTACGTAGCCTCACAGACATTATGTTGCATTACGTAACCTCACTCAGAGAGTATGCTGCATTACATAGCCTCACACACAGTATGTTGCATTACATAGCCTCACACACACAGTATGTTGCATTACGTATCCTCACAGACAGTATGTTGCATTACGTATCCTCACACACAGTATGTTGCATTACGTAGCCTCACACACAGTATGTTGCATTACGTAGCCTCACACACACAGTATGTTGCATTACGTAGCCTCACACACAGTATGTTGCATTACGTAGCCTTACACACACAGTATGTTGCATTACGTAGCCTCACAGACAGTATGTTGCATTACTAGCCTACACACACAGTATGTTGCATTACGTAGCCTCACACACAGTATGTTGCATTACGTAGCCTCACACACACAGTATGTTGCATTACATAGCCTTACAGACAGTATGTTGCATTACGTAGCCTCACAGAAGTATGTTGCATTACGTAGCTTCACACAGACAGTACGTTGCATTACGTATCCTCACACACATTATGTTGCATTACATAGCCTCACACACACAGTATGTTGCATTACGTAGCCTCACACACAGTATGTTGCATTACGTAGCCTCACAGACAGTATGTTGCATTACGTAGCCTCACAGACAGAATGTTGCATTACATAGCCTTACACAGACAGTATGTTGCATTACGTAGCCTCACAGACAGTATGTTGCATTATGTAGCCTCACACACAGTATGTTGCATTACGTAGCCTCACACAGACAGTATGTTGCATTACGTAGCCTCACATACAGTATGTTGTATTACGTATCCTCACACAGCCAGTATGTTGCATTACGTAGCCTCACAGACAGACAGTATGTTGCATTACGTAGCCTCACAGACAGTATGTTGCATTACGTAGCCTCACACAGACAGTATGTTGCATTACGTAGCCTCACAGACAGTATGTTGCATTATGTAGCCTCACACAGACAGTATGTTGCATTACGTAGCCTCACACACAGTATGTTGCATTACGTAGCCTCACACACAGTATTTGCATTACGTAGCCTCACACAGACAGTATGTTGCATTACGTAGCCTCACACACACAGTATGTTGCATAACGTAGCCTCACACACCCAGTATGTTGCATTACGTAGCCTCACACACAGTAGGTTGCATTATGTAGCCTCACAGACAGTATGTTGCATTATGTAGCCTCACACACAGTATGTTGCATTACGTAGCCTCACACACAGTATGTTGCATTACGTAGCCTCACACACAGTATGTTGCATTACATAGCCTCACAAACAGTATGTTGCATTACGTAGCCTCACACACAGTACGTTGCATTACGTAGCCTTACACAGACAGTATGTTGCATTACGTAGCCTCACACAGACAGTATGTTGCATTACGTAGCCTCACAGACAGTATGTTGCATTACGTAGCCTCACACAGACAGTATGTTGCATTACGTAGCCTCAGACAGTATGTTGCATTACGTAGCCTCACACAGACAGTATGTTGCATTACGTAGCCTCACATACAGTATGTTGCATTACGTAGCCTCACAGACAGTATGTTGCATTACGTAGCCTCACACAGACAGTATGTTGCATTACGTAGCCTCACAGACAGTATGTTGCATTATGTAGCCTCACACAGACAGTATTTTGCATTACGTAGCCTCACACACAGTAGGTTGCATTATGTAGCCTCACAGACAGTATGTTGCATTATGTAGCCTCACACTCAGTATGTTGCATTATGTAGCCTCACACACAGTATGTTGCATTACGTAGCCTCACAGACAGTATGTTGCATTACGTAGTCTCACATAGCCTCACAGACAGTATGTTGCATTACATAGCCTCACAGACAGTATGTTGCATTACGTAGCCTCACACACAGTATGTTGCATTACGTAGCCTCACACACACAGTATGTTGCATTACGTAGCCTCACACACACAGTATGTTGCATTACGTAGCCTCACACACAGTATGTTGCATTTCGTAGCCTCACACACAGTATGTTGCATTACGTATCCTCACACATAGTATGTTGCATTACGTAGCCTCACACACAGTATGTTGCATTACGTAGCCTCACACACAGTATGTTGCATTATGTATCCTCACACACAGTATGTTGCATTACGTAGCCTCACAGACAGTATGTTGCATTACGTAACCTCACACACACAGTATGTTGCATTACGTAGCCTCACAGACAGTATGTTGGATTACATAGCCTTACACACACAGTATGCTGCATTACATAGCCTCACACACAGTATGTTGCATTACATAGCCTCACACATACAGTATGTTGCATTACGTATCCTCACAGACAGTATGTTGCATTACGTATCCTCACACACAGTATGTTGCATTACGTAGCCTCACACACAGTATGTTGCATTACGTATCCTCACAGACAGTATGTTGCATTACGTAGCCTCACACACAGTATGTTGCATTACGTATCCTCACACACAGTATGTTGCATTATGTAGCCTCACACAGACAGTATGTTGCATTACGTAGCCTCACAGAAGTATGTTGCATTACGTAGCCTCACACAGACAGTACGTTGCATTACGTAGCCTCACACACATTATGTTGCATTACATAGCCTCACACACAGAGTATGTTGCATTATGTAGCCTCACACACAGTATGTTGCATTACGTAGCCTCACACACAGTATGTTGCATTACGTAGCCTCACAGACAGTATGTTGCATTACGTAGCCTCACAGACAGTATGTTGCATTACGTAGCCTCACACAGACAGTATGTTGCATGACGTACCCTCACACACACAGTATGTTGCATTACATAGCCTTACACAGACAGTATGTTGCATTACGTAGCCTCACAGACAGTATGTTGCATTATGTATCCTCACGTAGCCTCACAGACAGTATGTTGCATTACGTAGCCTCACACACAGTATGTTGCATTACGTAGCCTCACACACAGTATGTTGCATTACGTAGCCTCACACACACAGTATGTTGCATTACATAGTCTCACAGACAGTATGTTGCATTACGTAACCTCACAGACACTGTGTGTGAGGCTACGTAATGCAACATACTGTGTGTGAGGCTACGTAATGCAACATACTGTGTGTGAGGCTACGTAATGCAACATACTACTATGTTGCATTATGTAGCCTCACACACAGTATGTTGCATTACGTAGCCTCACACACACAGTATGTTGCATTACGTAGCCTCACAGACATTATGTTGCATTACGTAACCTCACTCAGAGAGTATGCTGCATTACATAGCCTCACACACAGTATGTTGCATTACATAGCCTCACACACACAGTATGTTGCATTACGTATCCTCACAGACAGTATGTTGCATTACGTATCCTCACACACAGTATGTTGCATTACGTAGCCTCACACACAGTATGTTGCATTACGTAGCCTCACACACACAGTATGTTGCATTACGTAGCCTCACACACAGTATGTTGCATTACGTAGCCTTACACACACAGTATGTTGCATTACGTAGCCTCACAGACAGTATGTTGCATTACATAGCCTTACACACACAGTATGTTGCATTACGTAGCCTCACACACAGTATGTTGCATTACGTAGCCTCACACACACAGTATGTTGCATTACATAGCCTTACAGACAGTATGTTGCATTACGTAGCCTCACAGAAGTATGTTGCATTACGTAGCTTCACACAGACAGTACGTTGCATTACGTATCCTCACACACATTATGTTGCATTACATAGCCTCACACACACAGTATGTTGCATTACGTAGCCTCCCACACAGTATGTTGCATTACGTAGCCTCACAGACAGTATGTTGCATTACGTAGCCTCACAGACAGAATGTTGCATTACATAGCCTTACACAGACAGTATGTTGCATTACGTAGCCTCACAGACAGTATGTTGCATTATGTAGCCTCACACACAGTATGTTGCATTACGTAGCCTCACACAGACAGTATGTTGCATTACGTAGCCTCACATACAGTATGTTGTATTACGTATCCTCACACAGCCAGTATGTTGCATTACGTAGCCTCACAGACAGTATGTTGCATTACGTAGCCTCACAGACAGTATGTTGCATTACGTAGCCTCACACAGACAGTATGTTGCATTACGTAGCCTCACAGACAGTATGTTGCATTATGTAGCCTCACACAGACAGTATGTTGCATTACGTAGCCTCACACACAGTATGTTGCATTACGTAGCCTCACACACAGTATGTTGCATTACGTAGCCTCCACAGACAGTATGTTGCATTACGTAGCCTCACACACAGTATGTTGCATTACGTAGCCTCAGACAGTATGTTGCATTACGTAGCCTTACACAGACAGTATGTTGCATTATGTAGCCTCACACACAGTATGTTGCATTACGTAGCCTCACAGACAGTATGTTGCATTACGTAGCCTCACAGACAGTATGTTGCATTATGTAGCCTCACAGACAGTATGTTGCATTACGTAGCCTCACACACAGTATGTTGCATTACGTAGCCTCACAGACAGTATGTTGCATTACGTAGCCTCACACAGACAGTATGTTGCATTACGTAGCCTCACGCACAGTATGTTGCATTACGTAGCCTCTCAGACAGTATGTTGCATTACGTAGCCTCACACACAGTATGTTGCATTACGTAGCCTCACACAGACAGTATGTTGCATTACGTAGCCTCACACAGACAGTATGTTGCATGACGTACCCTCACACACACAGTATGTTGCATTACATAGCCTTACACAGACAGTATGTTGCATTACGTAGCCTCACAGACAGTATGTTGCATTATGTATCCTCACGTAGCCTCACAGACAGTATGTTGCATTACGTAGCCTCACACACAGTATGTTGCATTACGTAGCCTCACACACAGTATGTTGCATTACGTAGCCTCACACACACAGTATGTTGCATTACATAGTCTCACAGACAGTATGTTGCATTACGTAACCTCACAGACACTGTGTGTGAGGCTACGTAATGCAACATACTGTGTGTGAGGCTACGTAATGCAACATACTGTGTGTGAGGCTACGTAATGCAACATACTACTATGTTGCATTATGTAGCCTCACACACAGTATGTTGCATTACGTAGCCTCACACACACAGTATGTTGCATTACGTAGCCTCACAGACATTATGTTGCATTACGTAACCTCACTCAGAGAGTATGCTGCATTACATAGCCTCACACACAGTATGTTGCATTACATAGCCTCACACACACAGTATGTTGCATTACGTATCCTCACAGACAGTATGTTGCATTACGTATCCTCACACACAGTATGTTGCATTACGTAGCCTCACACACAGTATGTTGCATTACGTAGCCTCACACACACAGTATGTTGCATTACGTAGCCTCACACACAGTATGTTGCATTACGTAGCCTTACACACACAGTATGTTGCATTACGTAGCCTCACAGACAGTATGTTGCATTACATAGCCTTACAGACAGTATGTTGCATTACGTAGCCTCACAGAAGTATGTTGCATTACGTAGCTTCACACAGACAGTACGTTGCATTACGTATCCTCACACACATTATGTTGCATTACATAGCCTCACACACACAGTATGTTGCATTACGTAGCCTCACACACAGTATGTTGCATTACGTAGCCTCACAGACAGTATGTTGCATTACGTAGCCTCACAGACAGAATGTTGCATTACATAGCCTTACACAGACAGTATGTTGCATTACGTAGCCTCACAGACAGTATGTTGCATTATGTAGCCTCACACACAGTATGTTGCATTACGTAGCCTCACACAGACAGTATGTTGCATTACGTAGCCTCACATACAGTATGTTGTATTACGTATCCTCACACAGCCAGTATGTTGCATTACGTAGCCTCACAGACAGTATGTTGCATTACGTAGCCTCACAGACAGTATGTTGCATTACGTAGCCTCACACAGACAGTATGTTGCATTACGTAGCCTCACAGACAGTATGTTGCATTATGTAGCCTCACACAGACAGTATGTTGCATTACGTAGCCTCACACACAGTATGTTGCATTACGTAGCCTCACACACAGTATGTTGCATTACGTAGCCTCACACAGACAGTATGTTGCATTACGTAGCCTCACACACAGTATGTTGCATTACGTAGCCTCACACACAGTATGTTGCATTACGTAGCCTCACAGACAGTATGTTGCATTACGTAGCCTTACACAGACAGTATGTTGCATTATGTAGCCTCACACACAGTATGTTGCATTACGTAGCCTCACAGACAGTATGTTGCATTACGTAGCCTCACAGACAGTATGTTGCATTATGTAGCCTCACAGACAGTATGTTGCATTACGTAGCCTCACACACAGTATGTTGCATTACGTAGCCTCACAGACAGTATGTTGCATTACGTAGCCTCACACACACACAGTATGTTGCATTACGTAGCCTCACGCACAGTATGTTGCATTACGTAGCCTCTCAGACAGTATGTTGCATTACGTAGCCTCACACACAGTATGTTGCATTACGTAGCCTCACACAGACAGTATGTTGCATTACGTAGCCTCACAGACAGTATGTTGCATTATGTAGCGTCACAGACAGTATGTTGCATTACGTAGCCTCACACAGACAGTATGTTGCATTACGTAGCCTCACACACAGTATGTTGCATTACGTAGCCTCACACACACAGTATGTTGCATTACGTAGCCTCACAGACAGTATGTTGCATTATGTAGCCTCACACACACAGTATGTTGCATTACGTAGCCTCACAGACAGTATGTTGGATTACATAGCCTTACACAGACAGTATGTTGCATTACGTAGCCTCACAGACATTTATGTTGCATTACGTAGCCTCACACACAGTACGTTGCATTACGTAGCCTTACACAGACAGTATGTTGCATTACGTAGCCTCACACAGACAGTATGTTGCATTACGTAGCCTCACAGACAGTATGTTGCATTACGTAGCCTCACACAGACAGTATGTTGCATTACGTAGCCTCAGACAGTATGTTGCATTACGTAGCCTCACACAGACAGTATGTTGCATTACGTAGCCTCACATACAGTATGTTGCATTACGTAGCCTCACAGACAGTATGTTGCATTACGTAGCCTCACACAGACAGTATGTTGCATTACGTAGCCTCACAGACAGTATGTTGCATTATGTAGCCTCACACAGACAGTATTTTGCATTACGTAGCCTCACACACAGTAGGTTGCATTATGTAGCCTCACAGACAGTATGTTGCATTATGTAGCCTCACACTCAGTATGTTGCATTATGTAGCCTCACACACAGTATGTTGCATTACGTAGCCTCACAGACAGTATGTTGCATTACGTAGTCTCACATAGCCTCACAGACAGTATGTTGCATTACATAGCCTCACAGACAGTATGTTGCATTACGTAGCCTCACACACAGTATGTTGCATTACGTAGCCTCACACACACAGTATGTTGCATTACGTAGCCTCACACACACAGTATGTTGCATTACGTAGCCTCACACACAGTATGTTGCATTTCGTAGCCTCACACACAGTATGTTGCATTACGTATCCTCACACATAGTATGTTGCATTACGTAGCCTCACACACAGTATGTTGCATTACGTAGCCTCACACACAGTATGTTGCATTATGTATCCTCACACACAGTATGTTGCATTACGTAGCCTCACAGACAGTATGTTGCATTACGTAACCTCACACACACAGTATGTTGCATTACGTAGCCTCACAGACAGTATGTTGGATTACATAGCCTTACACACACAGTATGCTGCATTACATAGCCTCACACACAGTATGTTGCATTACATAGCCTCACACATACAGTATGTTGCATTACGTATCCTCACAGACAGTATGTTGCATTACGTATCCTCACACACAGTATGTTGCATTACGTAGCCTCACACACAGTATGTTGCATTACGTATCCTCACAGACAGTATGTTGCATTACGTAGCCTCACACACAGTATGTTGCATTACGTATCCTCACACACAGTATGTTGCATTATGTAGCCTCACACAGACAGTATGTTGCATTACGTAGCCTCACAGAAGTATGTTGCATTACGTAGCCTCACACAGACAGTACGTTGCATTACGTAGCCTCACACACATTATGTTGCATTACATAGCCTCACACACAGAGTATGTTGCATTATGTAGCCTCACACACAGTATGTTGCATTACGTAGCCTCACACACAGTATGTTGCATTACGTAGCCTCACAGACAGTATGTTGCATTACGTAGCCTCACAGACAGTATGTTGCATTACGTAGCCTCACACAGACAGTATGTTGCATGACGTACCCTCACACACACAGTATGTTGCATTACATAGCCTTACACAGACAGTATGTTGCATTACGTAGCCTCACAGACAGTATGTTGCATTATGTATCCTCACGTAGCCTCACAGACAGTATGTTGCATTACGTAGCCTCACACACAGTATGTTGCATTACGTAGCCTCACACACAGTATGTTGCATTACGTAGCCTCACACACACAGTATGTTGCATTACATAGTCTCACAGACAGTATGTTGCATTACGTAACCTCACAGACACTGTGTGTGAGGCTACGTAATGCAACATACTGTGTGTGAGGCTACGTAATGCAACATACTGTGTGTGAGGCTACGTAATGCAACATACTACTATGTTGCATTATGTAGCCTCACACACAGTATGTTGCATTACGTAGCCTCACACACACAGTATGTTGCATTACGTAGCCTCACAGACATTATGTTGCATTACGTAACCTCACTCAGAGAGTATGCTGCATTACATAGCCTCACACACAGTATGTTGCATTACATAGCCTCACACACACAGTATGTTGCATTACGTATCCTCACAGACAGTATGTTGCATTACGTATCCTCACACACAGTATGTTGCATTACGTAGCCTCACACACAGTATGTTGCATTACGTAGCCTCACACACACAGTATGTTGCATTACGTAGCCTCACACACAGTATGTTGCATTACGTAGCCTTACACACACAGTATGTTGCATTACGTAGCCTCACAGACAGTATGTTGCATTACATAGCCTTACACACACAGTATGTTGCATTACGTAGCCTCACACACAGTATGTTGCATTACGTAGCCTCACACACACAGTATGTTGCATTACATAGCCTTACAGACAGTATGTTGCATTACGTAGCCTCACAGAAGTATGTTGCATTACGTAGCTTCACACAGACAGTATGTTGCATTACGTATCCTCACACACATTATGTTGCATTACATAGCCTCACACACACAGTATGTTGCATTACGTAGCCTCACACACAGTATGTTGCATTACGTAGCCTCACAGACAGTATGTTGCATTACGTAGCCTCACAGACAGAATGTTGCATTACATAGCCTTACACAGACAGTATGTTGCATTACGTAGCCTCACAGACAGTATGTTGCATTATGTAGCCTCACACACAGTATGTTGCATTACGTAGCCTCACACAGACAGTATGTTGCATTACGTAGCCTCACATACAGTATGTTGTATTACGTATCCTCACACAGCCAGTATGTTGCATTACGTAGCCTCACAGACAGTATGTTGCATTACGTAGCCTCACAGACAGTATGTTGCATTACGTAGCCTCACACAGACAGTATGTTGCATTACGTAGCCTCACAGACAGTATGTTGCATTATGTAGCCTCACACAGACAGTATGTTGCATTACGTAGCCTCACACACAGTATGTTGCATTACGTAGCCTCACACACAGTATGTTGCATTACGTAGCCTCACACAGACAGTATGTTGCATTACGTAGCCTCACACACAGTATGTTGCATTACGTAGCCTCACACACAGTATGTTGCATTACGTAGCCTCACAGACAGTATGTTGCATTACGTAGCCTTACACAGACAGTATGTTGCATTATGTAGCCTCACACACAGTATGTTGCATTACGTAGCCTCACAGACAGTATGTTGCATTACGTAGCCTCACAGACAGTATGTTGCATTATGTAGCCTCACAGACAGTATGTTGCATTACGTAGCCTCACACACAGTATGTTGCATTACGTAGCCTCACAGACAGTATGTTGCATTACGTAGCCTCACACACACACAGTATGTTGCATTACGTAGCCTCACGCACAGTATGTTGCATTACGTAGCCTCTCAGACAGTATGTTGCATTACGTAGCCTCACACACAGTATGTTGCATTACGTAGCCTCACACAGACAGTATGTTGCATTACGTAGCCTCACAGACAGTATGTTGCATTATGTAGCGTCACAGACAGTATGTTGCATTACGTAGCCTCACACAGACAGTATGTTGCATTACGTAGCCTCACACACAGTATGTTGCATTACGTAGCCTCACACACACAGTATGTTGCATTACGTAGCCTCACAGACAGTATGTTGCATTATGTAGCCTCACACACACAGTATGTTGCATTACGTAGCCTCACAGACAGTATGTTGGATTACATAGCCTTACACAGACAGTATGTTGCATTACGTAGCCTCACAGACATTTATGTTGCATTACGTAGCCTCACACAGAGAGTATGTTGCATTACGTAGCCTCACAGACAGTATGTTGCATTACGTAGCCTCACACACAGTATGTTGCATTACGTAGCCTCACACACAGTAGCATTACGTAGCCTCACACACAGTATGTTGCATTACGTAGCCTCACAGACAGTATGTTGCATTACGTAGCCTCACACACAGTACGTTGTATTACGTAGCCTTACACAGACAGTATGTTGCATTACGTAGCCTCACACAGACAGTATGTTGCATTACGTAGCCTCACAGACAGTATGTTGCATTACGTAGCCTCACACAGACAGTATGTTGCATTACGTAGCCTCAGACAGTATGTTGCATTACGTAGCCTCACACAGACAGTATGTTGCATTACGTAGCCTCACATACAGTATGTTGCATTACGTAGCCTCACAGACAGTATGTTGCATTACGTAGCCTCACACAGACAGTATGTTGCATTACGTAGCCTCACAGACAGTATGTTGCATTATGTAGCCTCACACAGACAGTATTTTGCATTACGTAGCCTCACAAACAGTATGTTGCATAACGTAGCCTCACACACCCAGTATGTTGCATTACGTAGCCTCACACACAGTAGGTTGCATTATGTAGCCTCACAGACAGTATGTTGCATTATGTAGCCTCACACACAGTATGTTGCATTATGTAGCCTCACACACAGTATGTTGCATTACGTAGCCTCACAGACAGTATGTTGCATTACGTAGTCTCACATAGCCTCACAGACAGTATGTTGCATTACATAGCCTCACAGACAGTATGTTGCATTACGTAGCCTCACACACAGTATGTTGCATTACGTAGCCTCACACACACAGTATGTTGCATTACGTAGCCTCACACACACAGTATGTTGCATTACGTAGCCTCACACACAGTATGTTGCATTTCGTAGCCTCACACACAGTATGTTGCATTACGTATCCTCACACATAGTATGTTGCATTACGTAGCCTCACACACAGTATGTTGCATTACGTAGCCTCACACACAGTATGTTGCATTATGTATCCTCACACACAGTATGTTGCATTACGTAGCCTCACAGACAGTATGTTGCATTACGTAACCTCACACACACAGTATGTTGCATTACGTAGCCTCACAGACAGTATGTTGGATTACATAGCCTTACACACACAGTATGCTGCATTACATAGCCTCACACACAGTATGTTGCATTACATAGCCTCACACACAGTATGTTGCATTACGTAGCCTCACACACAGTATGTTGCATTACGTAGCCTCACACACAGTATGTTGCATTACGTAGCCTCACACACAGTATGTTGCATTACGTAGCCTCACACACAGTATGTTGCATTACGTAGCCTCACACACAGTATGTTGCATTACGTAGCCTCACACACAGTATGTTGCATTACGTAGCCTCACACACAGTATGTTGCATTACGTAGCCTCACAGACAGTATGTTGCATTACGTAGCCTCACACACACAGTATGTTGCATTACGTAGCCTCACACACAGTATGTTGCATTACGTAGCCTTACACACACAGTATGTTGCATTACGTAGCCTCACAGACAGTATGTTGCATTACGTAGCCTCACAGACAGTATGTTGCATTACATAGCCTCACACACAGTATGTTGCATTACGTAGCCTCACACACAGTATGTTGCATTACGTAGCCTCACACAACAGTATGTTGCATTACGTATCCTCACAGACAGTATGTTGCATTACGTAGCCTCACACACAGTATGTTGCATTACGTATCCTCACAGACAGTATGTTGCATTACGTAGCCTCACACACAGTATGTTGCATTACGTATCCTCACACACAGTATGTTGCATTATGTAGCCTCACACAGACAGTATGTTGCATTACGTAGCCTCACAGAAGTATGTTGCATTACGTAGCCTCACACAGACAGTACGTTGCATTACGTAGCCTCACACACATTATGTTGCATTACATAGCCTCACACACAGAGTATGTTGCATTATGTAGCCTCACACACAGTATGTTGCATTACGTAGCCTCACACACAGTATGTTGCATTACGTAGCCTCACAGACAGTATGTTGCATTACGTAGCCTCACAGACAGTATGTTGCATTACGTAGCCTCACACAGACAGTATGTTGCATGACGTACCCTCACACACAGTATGTTGCATTACATAGCCTTACACAGACAGTATGTTGCATTACGTAGCCTCACAGACAGTATGTTGCATTATGTATCCTCACGTAGCCTCACAGACAGTATGTTGCATTACGTAGCCTCACACACAGTATGTTGCATTACGTAGCCTCACACACAGTATGTTGCATTACGTAGCCTCACACACACAGTATGTTGCATTACATAGTCTCACAGACAGTATGTTGCATTACGTAACCTCACAGACAGTATGTTGCATTACGTAGCCTCACACACAGTATGTTGCATTACGTAGCCTCACACACAGTATGTTGCATTACGTAGCCTCACACACACAGTATGTTGCATTACGTAGCCTCACAGACAGTATGTTGCATTACGTAGCCTCACACACACAGTATGTTGCATTACGTAGCCTCACAGACAGTATGTTGCATTACGTAGCCTCACACACACAGTATGTTGCATTACATAGTCTCACAGACAGTATGTTGCATTACGTAACCTCACACACACAGTATGTTGCATTACATAGCCTTACACACACAGTATGTTGCATTACTTAGCCTCACACACAGTACGTTGCATTACGTATCCTCACACACAGTATGTTGCATTACATAGCCTCACACACACAGTATGTTGCATTACGTAGCCTCACACACACAGTATGTTGCATTACGTAGCCTCACACACACAGTATGTTGCATAACGTAGCCTCACACACCCAGTATGTTGCATTACGTAGCCTCACACACAGTAGGTTGCATTATGTAGCCTCACAGACAGTATGTTGCATTATGTAGCCTCACACACAGTATGTTGCATTACGTAGCCTCACACACAGTACGTTGCATTACGTATCCTCACACACAATACGTTGCATTACGTATCCTCACACACAGTACGTTGCATTACATATCCTGACACACAGTATGTTGCATTACGTAGCCTCACACACAGTACGTTGCATTACGTATCCTCACACACAGTATGTTGCATTACGTATCCTCACACACAGTACGTTGCATTACATATCCTAACACACAGTACGTTGCATTACGTATCCTCACACACAGTATGTTGCATTATGTATCCTCACACACAGTATGTTGCATTACATATCCTCACACACAGTACGTTGCATTATGTAGCCTCACACACAGTATGTTGCATTATGTAGCCTCACACACAGTATGTTGCATTACGTAGCCTTACACACAGTATGTTGCATTACGTAGCCTCACACACAGTATGTTGCATTATGTAGCATCACACACAGATGTTGCATTACATAGCCTCACACACAGTATGTTGCATTACGTAGCCTCACAGACAGCTAGTGGTCATAATGTACTACATATGAACAGCAGCTACTGCTGTATTTTGTTTCATTTGTGTAGACCGACGGCCTCCAGCACATGTTTGACACATGATTTTCAACACTTCATCGTTGCCAGTACTCGTACCGAGGGCAATAATTTAACCTGAATCAATTTGTGCCTCTGTTTGGGCAGCCAGGTTCTTCCTCTACCAATAACAGCTCTGTATAACCATTATAATAAAAAAATGTTTATGCCAAATATGTCTACTCTACAAATTGCCAATGGACGACAGCTGCTGACAGATGGGAGATGGAGGGAAAATCCAATTATTTCATTGTCTGTCAAACATTACACATACTATACAAATTGCAAATGGACGACAGCTGCTGACAGGATGGGGAGATGGATGGAAAATCCAAACATTTTCATTGTCTGTCAAACATTACACATACTATACAAATTGCAAATGGACGACAGCTGCTGACAGGATGGGGAGATGGATGGAAAATCCAAACATTTTCATTGTCTGTCAAACATTACACATACTATACAAATTGCAAATGGACGACAGCTGCTGACAGGATGGGGAGATGGAGGGAAAATCCAATTATTTCATTGTCTGTCAAACATTACACATACTATACAAATTGCAAATGGACGACAGCTGCTGACAGGATGGGGAGATGGAGGGAAAATCCAATTATTTCATTGTCTGTCAAACATTACACATACTATACAAATTGCAAATGGACGACAGCTGCTGACAGGATGGGGAGATGGAGGGAAAATCCAATTATTTCATTGTCTGTCAAACATTACACATACTATACAAATTGCAAATGGACGACAGCTGCTGACAGGATGGGGAGATGGAGGGAAAATCCAATTATTTCATTGTCTGTCAAACATTACACATACTATACAAATTGCAAATGGACGACAGCTGCTGACAGGATGGGGAGATGGAGGGAAAATCCAATTATTTCATTGTCTGTCAAACATTACACATACTATACAAATTGCAAATGGACGACAGCTGCTGACAGGATGGGGAGATGGAGGGAAAATCCAATTATTTCATTGTCTGTCAAACATTACACATACTATACAAATTGCAAATGGACGACAGCTGCTGACAGGATGGGGAGATGGAGGGAAAATCCAATTATTTCATTGTCTGTCAAACATTACACATACTATACAAATTGCAAATGGACGACAGCTGCTGACAGGATGGGGAGATGGAGGGAAAATCCAATTATTTCATTGTCTGTCAAACATTACACATACTATACAAATTGCAAATGGACGACAGCTGCTGACAGGATGGGGAGATGGAGGGAAAATCCAATTATTTCATTGTCTGTCAAACATTACACATACTATACAAATTGCAAATGGACGACAGCTGCTGACAGGATGGGGAGATGGAGGGAAAATCCAATTATTTCATTGTCTGTCAAACATTACACATACTATACAAATTGCAAATGGACGACAGCTGCTGACAGGATGGGGAGATGGAGGGAAAATCCAATTATTTCATTGTCTGTCAAACATTACACATACTATACAAATTGCAAATGGACGACAGCTGCTGACAGGATGGGGAGATGGAGGGAAAATCCAATTATTTCATTGTCTGTCAAACATTACACATACTATATACAAATCAGTGCGACACTGCTTACTTTAATTGAAAGTAGGTCGTGGTAAGGAATGAATCGCCGAAGGCATCCACGTCCAATGTAGTTCATACCCCGATGGAAACTATTAACCTGCTTATGCTTTTCAATGGCACGCAGCAAATATATCGGAACAGAACAACATTTTATTATCAGACATCGTAATAATACAGAATCGTAATATATATATATTTACATCACGTTAGATATATTCAAGTGGACGAGGATGAATACAAAGTTGTTTTCATATAATTTGCTAATTTAAATACGATTATTTTATTTAAAATGGTCTATAGCCGGAACAGGTAAGTAGATCATCATTGGAACGCGCGACGAATGCATGCGCGTAACTCTGGGAATTGCGTGAAAATTAATAAAATAGTGATATAACATAACCTCATATGCAGTATATTGTACTATGCTGTCCTCAGCCAGGGTTCCCTCTGTCTGAATGTTTGTCTGCGCCACTTCTGTCGCCAATTGAAAAACATTGGAGCCAATTTAAAAAACTTGGAGCCATATAGTTCACAAATAAATATTTGAAGTCATGTATTTGACAAAACATTGGCACCATTGGCGACCGACAGTGGGAACCCTGAACTTAAGAGTGCGTGTCAGCTGCATTAGTTGGACGAAAATGTATACACAATCGGGGCACATGCATTCATCGTAGGAAATACAGTAACGATGTATTATGTCTTTAGCAAGGTAATTTGCTGGCTTTATGGGATAAGACTACCAACAATTTAACTGTATTTCGAAAGAGCTTTTGATGACTATCTGAGTAATCGAAGCTGTACTAGACTGCCCACCTGAATGCTTAATCGAAGCTGTAATAGACTGCTCACCGGAATGCTTAATCGAAGCTGTAATAGACTGCCCACCTGAATGCTTAATCGAAGCTGTAAAAGACTGCCCACCTGAATGCTTAATCGAAGCTGTAATAGACTGCCCACCTGAATGCTTATCACTTTCAATTACATATTGGCTATATGGAATACATTTTAACTTCCATTATTACCTAAACATGTTCCCTCAAATCAATATACTGGTGTATATATACACAGTCAAACCTGTGTTAGTGGTCACCTCCATTAAGCAGCCAACCTGTATTAAGCAGCCAGTTTCCAGATTCCCAAGCGTTCTGATTGGATTATTAGAATGTAACAAGATGTTTTTTTATATATGAAGAATAATCATAATCCAATCAGAATGCTCGTTTCAACGCTCGTTTCAACGTGAATTACGCCGCTTTAGAATTTTTCAAAACAAATTGAAAATGCTACGAAATCTCTTTTTGACGTACATTTTTGCCGAATAAACCTACACGTTAGTGGAAACACATTTTATTGATAATGTTATTCACAGTTAAAACTCTCCTGTCGAAGATTTTTTGTTGTTGCTGACAGAACCCGTGTCCTAGTATGGAAATGTGACCTGCTATGGCCAATGTTTGTGGCAATTGTTTGCAAAGTATACATGCATGCAGCTTAAAGTTGTGTTTTATTTGAAGAACAATATAAAGACTCGGGATAGGCGTTATATTTGGACAGCTTTGTACAAAATTGTTTCAGATAGGGCCATTTTACTGATCGATGAGAAATCTGACATCCCACAGAGTAGAATCCCTGTACTTAAATATATATACTAGTACCCCCAAACGTGCCGAATCCCTGTGCTTAAGACAGGTTTGACTGTATATACTTTTTGGAACATTTTTATTTGACATACTGAGCCATCGAGAATTCTATCATTCGTTTTGTCTGTAACCAGAATATTGCTTAAATCAACATTGCTGAATGCAGAGGATCATTCCTAACCATAAGTCAGTGCTTATGCCATATGAGAAATTAAATCATTTCAAAATTAATGAAATACTGATCGATTTTCACATTCGATGCCCATCATTTTTTATTGCATTTTTATAATTTTAATTTTGGAGAAAAAAATGTTTAGGCACATTCTACGCCCTTGTAGACAATAGAATAGATCCGTTTTTCTCCATCCTTGTTGATTAGCAGAAGAATAGTTTTTGACCTGGGTGTTGCAAGGGCTTCTTTTCAATATAGCCTAAACTTCACAGATTGCCTAATGTTCAACTATACACATATTAATTCTTAAATTGATTGGTAATAAAAACATGAGGAGAACCAGTGAGAGACATGTGGTCAGTTACTGCCCCTGAATACTCTTTCAGGAGGATTGTGGTCAGTTACTGCCCCTGACTACTCTTTAAGGAGGATTGTGGTCAGTTACTGCCCCTGAATACTCTTTCAGGAGGATTGTGGTCAGTTACTGCCCCTGAATACTCTTTCAGGAGGAGTGTAGTCAGTTACAGCCCCTGAATACTTTAAGGAGGATTGGGGTCAGTTACTGCCCCAGACTACTCTTTCAGGAGGATTATGGTCAGTTACTGCCCCTGAATACTCTTTCAGGAGGAGTGTGGTCAGTTACAGCCCCTGAATACTTTAAGGAGGATTGTGGTCAGTTACTGCCCCTGAATACTCTTTAAGGAGGATTGTGGTCAGTTACTGCCCCTGAATACTCTTTCAGGAGGATTGTGGTCAGTTACTGCCCCTGAATACTCTTTCAGGAGGATAGGTGCTCTTAATTGTTTTCCTCCGTTTCTATCCGCTTTCTCACCTTATAATTATTAATAAGCCCTACAGTATCTACAATTGATACATCTTGAAACTATAATATCGACCTCTACTCTAAAAAGTAATTTAAAGTAACATTTCTCATTAGGCCCATGATGAAATCCAACACACAAATCCAGGGTATGCAGAACTTTACAAAGTTAGTCTGCATTTATCTTTGGTCAGTTGTAACTAGAACTGTAGAAGTCTGTGTGGTCACAGGATGCTGGCATATTATTTGTGCAACTATTGAAACTCGTTTGGTAATAACGGAATTCAGTTCCAAAACATTTCTATTGAAATAGGTGGTGATGGCTGACCAGTTTATAGGTGGTGATGGCTGACCAGTTTATAGGTGGTGACCAGTTTATAGGTGGTGACCAGTTTATAGGTGGTGACCAGTTTATAGGTGGTGATGGCTGACCAGTTTATAGGTGGTGATGGCCGACCAGTTTATAGGTGGTGACCAGTTTATAGGTGGTGATGGCTGACCAGTTTATAGGTGGTGATGGCCGACCAGTTTATAGGTGGTGACCAGTTTATAGGTGGTGATGGCTGACCAGTTTATAGGTGGTGACCAGTTTATAGGTGGTGACCAGTTTATAGGTGGTGATGGCTGACCAGTTTATAGGTGGTGACCAGTTTATAGGTGGTGACCAGTTAATAGGTGATGATGGCTGACCAGTTTATAGGTGGTGACCAGTTTATAGGTGGTGATGGATGACCAGTTTATAGGTGGTGATGGCTGACCAGTTTATAGTTGGTGGTGGCTGACCAGTTTATAGGTGGTGATGGCTGACCAGTTTATAGTGGTGATGGCTGACCAGTTTATAGGTGGTGATGGCTGACCAGTTTATAGGTGGTGATGGATGACCAGTTTATAGGTGGTGATGGATGACCAGTTTATAGGTGGTGATGGATGACCAGTTTATAGGTGGTGATGGCTGACCAGTTTATAGGTGGTGATGGCTGACCAGTTTATAGTTGGTGGTGGCTGACCAGTTTATAGGTGGTGATGGCTGACCAGTTTATAGGTGGTGATGGCTGACCAGTTTATAGGTGGTGATGGATGACCAGTTTATAGGTGGTGATGGATGACCAGTTTATAGGTGGTGATGGCTGACCAGTTTATAGGTGGTGATGGCTGACCAGTTTATAGATGGTGATGGCTGACCAGTTTATAGGTGGTGATGGCTGACCAGTTTATAGGTGGTGATGGCTGACCAGTTTATAGGTGGTGATGGATGACCAGTTTATAGGTGGTGATGGCTGACCAGTTTATAGGTGGTGATGGATGACCAGTTTATAGGTGGTGATGGATGACCAGTTTATAGGTGGTGATGGATGACCAGTTTATAGGTGGTGACCAGTTTATAGGTGGTGATGGATGACCAGTTTATAGGTGGTGATGGCTGACCAGTTTATAGGTGGTGACCAGTTTATAGGTGGTGATGGATGACCAGTTTATAGGTGGTGATGGATGACCAGTTTATAGGTGGTGATGGATGACCAGTTTATAGGTGGTGACCAGTTTATAGGTGGTGATGGATGACCAGTTTATAGGTGGTGATGGCTGACCAGTTTATAGGTGATGATGGCTGACCAGTTTATAGGTGGTGATGGATGACCAGTTTATAGGTGGTGATGGCTGACCAGTTTATAGGTGATGACCAGTTTATAGGTGGTGATGGATGACCAGTTTATAGGTGGTGATGGCTGACCAGTTTATAGGTGGTGATGGCTGACCAGTTTATAGGTGGTGATGGATGACCAGTTTATAGGTGGTGATGGATGACCAGTTTATAGGTGGTGATGGCTGACCAGTTTATAGGTGGTGATGGATGACCAGTTTATAGGTGGTGATGGATGACCAGTTTATAGGTGGTGATGGATGACCAGTTTATAGGTGGTGATGGATGACCAGTTTATAGGTGGTGATGGATGACCAGTTTATAGGTGGTGATGGATGACCAGTTTATAGGTGGTGATGGATGACCAGTTTATAGGTGGTGATGGATGACCAGTTTATAGGTGGTGATGGCCGACCAGTTTATAGGTGGTGATGGCTGACCAGTTTATAGGTGGTGATGGATGACCAGTTTATAGGTGGTGATGGCCGACCAGTTTATAGGTGGTGATGGCTGACCAGTTTATAGGTGGTGATGGCTGACCAGTTTATAGGTGGTGACCAGTTTATAGGTGGTGATGGATGACCAGTTTATAGGTGATGATGGCTGACCAGTTTATAGGTGGTGACCAGTTTATAGGTGGTGATGGCTGACCAGTTTATAGGTGGTTGACCAGTTTATAGGTGGTTGACCAGTTTATAGGTGGTTGACCAGTTAATAGGTGGTGATGGCCGACCAGTTTATAGGTGGTGATGGCTGACCAGTTTATAGGTGGTGATGGCTGACCAGTTTATAGGTGGTGATGGCTGACCAGTTTATAGGTGGTGATGGCTGACCAGTTTATAGATGGTGATGGCTGACCAGTTTATAGATGGTGATGGCTGACCAGTTTATAGGTGGTGACCAGTTTATAGACTGTCACTATACCGCTGTAATATTATGTTACTTGCAAAGTGGCTGCTACAGCATGCAGAACGGCGGATTCTAGAGAGGTACTTTTGATGATAACGATTTCAGCAGTTTGTCAATTATAGATCTATCAATAGTTCTAATACCAATTATAGATCTATCAATAGTTCTAATGCCAACTATAGATATATCAATAGTTCTAATGCCAAATATAGATCTATCAATAGTTCTAGTGCCAATTATAGATCTATCAATAGTTCTAGTGCCAATTATAGATCTATCAATACTTCTAATGCCAAATATAGATATATCAATAGTTCTAATGCCAATTATAGATCTATCAATAGTTCTAATGCCAAATATAGATCTATCAATAGTTCTAATGCCAATTATAGATCTATCAATAATCCTAATGCCAATTATAGATCTATCAATAGTTCTAGTGCCAATTTGTTATAGAACTGTTCCTCCGACTGACAGACTGGAAGAACCGATGGAATTGTCGGAACTAAGTTCCAAGCTTGTTCTACCTGGCCAATAGAGTACATCTTACATGTCCACATTGTCACTAACATCTGGCATATGTGCAATTTCTTCTATTGACTTCCTCTTCAAGCTCCCTGTTTGATCCGTGCCCATGTTATCCACTATTCGAAACGCCTCGAGAAACTCGTTGAAGTCGATACAGCCGTCTTTGTTTATATCAATGCTTTCTGCTATGTCACTGATATCCTCCAATTTTATTTTGATATCCAACTGCTTAATGAGTATGGTTAATGCATCCTCGAATTCCTGCATCGAAATGTGTCCTAAACAAACAAAAGATGGTTTAAATATTGTATGCTAGCGATATTAATAAATCATGTTACAAAACTATTGTCAAGGGAAGCATTGCTTGACAAATGACCATGATAGTTTATTTGTGTCAGGGGAAGCATTGCATGACAAATGACCTTGACCTTCAATGTGACCAAAAACATGTCCACTTTTAATCTAATTCCGGACTGCGTCATCCAGGGATACCCTCAATGTAATTCCTGACTGCATCATCCAGGGATACCCTCAATGTAATTCCTGACTGTGTCATCCAGGGATACCCTCAATGTAATTCCTGACTGTGTCATCCAGGGATACCCTCAATCTAATTCCTGACTGTGTCATCCAGGGATACCCTCAATCTAATTCCTGACTGTATCATCCAGTGATACCCTCAATCTAATTCCTGACTGCATCATCCAGGGATACCCTCAATCTAATTCCTGACTGCATCATCCAGGGATACCCTCAATCTAATTCCTGACTGCATCATCCAGGGATACCCTCAATCTAATTCCTGACTGTGTCATCCAGGGATACCCTCAATCTAATTCCTGACTGTGTCATCCAGGGATACCCTCAATCTAATTCCTGACTGCATCATCCAGGGATACCCTCAATCTAATTCCTGACTGTGTCATCCAGGGATACCCTCAATCTAATTCCTGACTGCATCATCCAGGGATACCCTCAATCTAATTCCTGACTGCATCATCCAGGGATACCCTCAATCTAATTCCTGACTGTCATCCAGGGATACCCTCAATCTAATTCCTGACTGTGTCATCCAGGATACTCTCAATCTAATTCCTGACTGTGTCATCCAGGGATACCCTCAATCTAATTCCTGACTGCATCATCCAGGGATACCCTCAATCTAATTCCTGACTGCATCATCCAGGGATACCCTCAATCTAATTCCTGACTGTGTCATCCAGGGATACCCTCAATCTAATTCCTGACTGCATCATCCAGGGATACCCTCAATCTAATTCCTGACTGCATCATCCAGGGATACCCTCAATCTAATTCCTGACTGTGTCATCCAGGGATACCCTCAATCTAATTCCTGACTGCATCATCCAGGGATACCCTCAATCTAATTCCTGACTGCATCATCCAGGGATACCCTCAATCTAATTCCTGACTGTGTCATCCAGGGATACCCTCAATCTAATTCCTGACTGCATCATCCAGGGATACCCTCAATCTAATTCCTGACTGCATCATCCAGGGATACCCTCAATCTAATTCCTGACTGTGTCATCCAGGGATACCCTCAATCTAATTCCTGACTGCATCATCCAGGGATACCCTCAATCTAATTCCTGACTGCATCATCCAGGCATACCCTCAATCTAATTCCTGACTGCATCATCCAGGCATACCCTCAATCTAATTCCTGACTGCATCATCCAGGCATACCCTCAATCTAATTCCTGACTGCATCATCCAGGCATACCCTCAATCTAATTCCTGACTGCATCATCCAGGGATGCCCTCAATTTAATGGCGTGTCCCAATCGTATGTATCATTGGACTGCTGCCTCACACGGGTTTGATCCGCAGACTGGGAAGTATGCGAGCTGGTACCGATGTCGTCAGCTCGGACAGGGTTGGTTTTATTCCGGTTACTTCCACACAAGTAGTCGCGCATACAGCTTAGGTCAATCCCAATTGATTGGTACTTATGTACAACGTTAAAACACTTTGTGTACATAAAAACTAATGAAATGTATCACTCAACTGGGGGCCTCCGTGGCATAGTGGTTATGGTCACGTGTCCCGACTGCTGTAGGTTTGAATCCCACTAGAGAAAGTTATCCAGCTGGCATGCGGAAGATTGGTGGCATCCAAGCCTGGAAGTCATGATAGTGCAGTGGATGCGTGTTCGCTTCAGGTGCGAAGGGTCCGGAGTTCGAGCCCCGCTGGAGCCATTACGATTGTGCCCTTAGGCAAGGCATTTAATTTCCACGTTGCCTCTTCTCTCTCTCGTGGCGATGGATTCCATCAGGAATGAGGTCTCGAGAGTGATTAATATATAAGTTGTAAGAACTTGTTTCGCAATTGAGCTAAAATAAATTTGTATAAACTAAGCCTGGAATACTGGTACCTATAGTCTTGACTCACCTGAATGGTCTGTATCAATCAGTCGGAAGATTGTCTCCAGATTTTCCCTGTGTTTATACAGTGTCTCTGTTATGGAGGGACCATTCTGGAAACAAGTAGAAAGCTGAACAATTAAAAACCATATAATATCTACCGGTAGTAAGAATTTATAAATACTGTCCGCCTAGTAAACTGCCCACCCCAACAGCTGGAAAGTCACCTAGTAAACTTCCCACACCAACAGCTGGAAAGTTGCCTAGTAAACTTCCCACACCAACAGCTGGAAAGTTGCCTAGTAAACTTCCCACACCAACAGCTGGGAATTTGCCTAGTAAACTTCCCACACCAACAGCTGGAAAGTCACCTAGTAAACTTCCCACACCAACAGCTGGAAAGTCACCTAGTAAACTGCCCACCCCAACAGCTGGAATGTCACCTAGTAAACTTCCCACCCCAACAGCTGGAAAGTCACCTAGTAAACTGCCCACCCAAACAGCTGGAAAGTCACCTAGTAAACTGTCCACCCCAACAGCTGGAAAGTCACCTAGTAAACTTCCCACACCAACAGCTGGAAAGTTGCCTAGTAAACTGCGTGTTGTTTGTGGGTTGTTGTGGGTTCCCACACCAACAGCTGGAAAGTCGGCTAGTAAACTGCCCACCCCAACAGCTGGAAAGTCACCTAGTAAACTGCCCACCCCAACAGCTGGAAAGTCACCTAGTAAACTGCCCACACCAACAGCTGAAAAGTCACCTAGTAAACTGCCCACCCCAACAGCTGGAAAGACGCCTAGTAAACTGCCCACCCCAACAGCTGGAAAGACGCCATGATGCTGTTGATGCTACTTTAAACTAGGAAAAAAAAACCTAACAAAACAAATTGAGGATTTTTAGTTTCATGACAATAATAGAGGGTTACACAACATTTGAATCGAAGCTCATTTGTTGCTATAGTTATACATTGCCAATACTATATCTGTGTTAGTTGTATATCTACCTACCTGCTATATCTGTGTTAGTTGTATATTTACCTACCCCGCTATATCTGTGTTAGTTGTATATTTACCTACCCGCTATAGCTGTGTTAGTTGTATATCTACCTACCCGCTATATCTGTGTTAGTTGTATATTTACCTACCCGCTATATCTGTGTTAGTTGTATATTTACCTACCTGCTATATCTGTGTTAGTTGTATATTTACCTACCCGCTATATCTGTGTTAGTTGTATATTTACCTACCCCGCTATATCTGTGTTTGTGGTATATTTACCTACCCGCTATATCTGTGTTAGTTGTATATTTACCTACCCGCTATATCTGTGTTAGTTGTATATTTACCTACCTGCTATATCTGTGTTAGTTGTATATTTACCTACCCGCTATAGCTGTGTTAGTTGTATATTTACCTACCCCACTATATCTGTGTTTGACCTCCATCTCCTCGAATGTAGTTTCGTACAGAACGTTTCCGGACGTCTCCGTGTTCACAAGTTTAGATTTCAATGTTCTCCATGGCAGCTCCATTTCCAGCACAGTTTCCATGGCAAAACACCAGTCGCTACCCTTGATCTTTCCTACGACAATAGCAATGATAGCAATGCTGGTAAATATTGTGTTAACCCATTTCATTCTGGATACCGTTCAAATGGTATTTGCAAAGAACATAGAGCCAGATCAACCGCCACGGAACATGCCATCTGATCAGGGTCTATGCTGATCTTGCTAAGACACTTGGCTATGTAGCAAACAACATAGATCCTGATCAGCATGCAGCGTCACGCTGCGGCTGATCTGGATCTATGTTGTTTGCAAAAGCCTTTAAATGTATCCAGAATGAAATGGGTTAAGAAAGATGCAATGTAATGTATTTACAGTTTTGAAATGTTCAGAAAATACAATATAAATATAAGGAATACAAGCGACCTGTGACTCATTTACACTATATGTGCTGCATATACAGTCAAACCTGTGTTAAGCAGCCAGCCAAGGGACTCATAGAAAGTGGCTGCTTAATAGAGGTGATTGTACACAAATATAATGGAGCTTGAAGACATGCATGATACCTTGTCATGTGAAAGGTTACCAGTGTTACCGGAATCAAACTTAGGCTGCTTAATAGAGGTGACCACTAACTCTAGGTTGCTTAATAGAGGTGACCACTGACATATGCTTGACTGTACACAGATATAATGGAGCTTGAAGACATACATGATACCTTGTCACGTGAAAGCTTACCAGTGTTACCGGAATCAAACTTCTGGAATTCATGCATCAATTCGGTTTTGGAGGCCAAGATTCTTTGTTTCAAATCCTGGATGGCCGACTGCTCGACCAAGTTTATTCTAAAGTAGAAAATGACACCACGAGAAACATCAATTATGAATATCATAAATGTAATAAAATACAATTCCTTGACATTATTTGGTTATGAGGAGAATAAAAAATTAGTGGGGCGATCTTTTAGTCTTTTTTGTACTTTTAATTTTGAAGTGGAAGTCATGATAGCGCAATGGATGCGCGTTCGCTTCAGGTGCGAAAGCTCTGCTGGAGCTGTTATGATTGTGCCCTTAGGCAAGGCATTTAAATTCCATGTTGCCTCTTCTCTCTCCCTCGTGGCGATGGATTCCATCAGGAGTGAGGTCTTGAGAGTGATTAATATAAGTTGTAAGAACTTGTTTCGCAATCGAGCTAAAATAAATTTGTATAAACTAATTTTAAAGTCAAATTTGTAACATAGGCTACGTCACATCATTTTACATCACAGGCGACGAGGACATTTTACGTTTATTTATCGTCACTACCGGTTGGCCATATGAGCGACGCCTCCTGAAGAGATTAGTCATTTTAGATTTTTGGAGGATAGTGCAATGATACAGACAGAGACCCATTCCAGAGTCTCCTCTGGTTCTATTACGTGCACGGTGAGACCTCGGTTTAAAGTGCCATCTGAAAGACTGTTAATGTTATTAGGGTCAGACGGGGGATCGAACCTGTGAACGGGGGGATCGAAACTTCCAAATGAGAAAAATAACCTTGCTTTTATTTTCCTGGTACGACGATATATATATATATATATATATAATAATAAAACACCCACAACAACCACCAAACTGTGAGATACGAAACTGCCGAGTAGACATATATTTTTTAATTCCTATTATATATTCAGTATACCTGGCATGTAAATAATACCTTTGTGTGAAGGATATTTTGCGCAGAGCCGGACTGTGCGCGGACATGTACTGCACTACACGGCATTCCAGGTCCGGACCCTGTATCCGGACATAAGCACCAAGATTACTACCCGTCTCATAGTAACTCGACGCTGAAAATACTGTTAATACCTGCAATATAATGTTATGTTATGTTATATTTCGGGTTTTACGCCTGCATCAGCACTATTTTGGGCTATATCGCAGGCGGGCAGTTTACTTAACAACACCTTTCCTGGGCAGGTTCCAGTGGTTAACCAGTAATTGGGTGCACCAACCTCCGTAAGAAACTGCCATAAGAACCACATCAGTGTGAAATATAATGTATAAACTTTATTTAATTTACAACGATTGCGAAACAAGCTTTAACAACTTTGCGTATATGTGGTGGTTTGTGTGAGTGGAAACTGGAGTACCCAGAGAAAACCTGCCCGATCTTGTGACCACCGTACCATCTCACATTTCCGAGGATCGAACCCGGATTGCATTGGTGAGAAGCAAGTATGCTAACCACTGCGCTAATCGAACAGCCACGTACATGTCGGAATGGAGGTTGTCCTATAAGTGGTTCAGGTTGTTGACATCAAAACACTTGCCCCTCACTGCTGTAGGTTTGATCCAACATCGCATAATTTATATTTTAACTCTTTCAACACCAAGTAACTGACATGGACTGGTCCATGATATTCTTAGACCAATAAATGAATAAGAAAATTACATTTGGACCAATTCATTTATCAAAATGGGTAATTTTTGTCTAAAAATAGTATTATTACTGGCAAAAAGTGCAGATCCTGATGAGACGGATCTACACTTTTTGTAAGCCTATTGAGAGGCCTGTGGTGTTGAAAGGGTTAATATCAACATATAAATATAGTTTTATACAAGAGGGGGAGGGTCCTATGATAGAAGTACAAGGCTTTGGTTGCCTTTTGGGTGGAATTTCAAGCAGCTGTGTGGTACCTGACAACAATTTTGGATGGAATTTCAAGCAGCTGTGTGGTACCTGACAACAATTTTGGATGGAATTTCAAGCAGCTGTGTGGTACCTGACAACAATTTTGGATGGAATTTCAAGCAGCTGTGTGGTACCTGACAACAATTTTGGATGTAATTTCAAGCAGCTGTGTGGTACCTGACAACAATTTTGGATGGAATTTCAAGCAGCTGTGTGGTACCTGACAACAATTTTGAATGGAATTTCAAGCAGCTGTGTGGTACCTGACAACAATTTTGGATGTAATTTCAAGCAGCTGTGTGGTACCTGACAACAATTTTGGATGGAATTTCAAGCAGCTGTGTGGTACCTGACAACAATTTTGGATGTAATTTCAAGCAGCTGTGTGGTACCTGACAACAATTTTGGATGGAATTTCAAGCAGCTGTGTGGTACCTGACAACAATTTTGGATGGAATTTCAAGCAGCTGTGTGGTACCTGACAACAATTTTGGCTACAGAAGTGCAAATAGCAGAGGATGTGGAGATTACACGGTTGTATATGATGATAACTTTTAAATGAACTTTTAAAGGGAACATGGAATACTTCAACATAATATGTACCGGTAAACAGAACATGTAAATGGAATATGTAAACCGTACACATAACTGGAATATGTAAACCGTACACATAACTGGAATATGTAAACCGTACACATAACTGGAATATGTAAACCGTACACATAACTGGAATATGTAAACCGTACACATAACTGGAATATGTAAACCGTACACATAACTGGAATATGTAAACCGTACACATAACTGGAATATGTAAACCGTACACATAACTGGAATATGTAAACCGTACACATAACTGGAATATGTAAACCGTACACATAACTGGAATATGTAAACCGTACACATAACTGGAATATGTAAACTGAACACATAACTGGAATATGTAAACCGAACACATAACTGGAATATGTAAACTGAACACGTAACTGGAATATGTAAACCGAACACATAACTGGAATATGTAAACTGAACACATAACTGGAATATGTAAACTGAACACATAACTGGAATATGTAAACTGAACACGTAACTGGAATATGTAAACTGAACACATAACTGGAATATGTAAACCGAACACATAACTGGAATATGTAAACTGAACACGTAACTGGAATATGTAAACCGAACACATAACTGGAATATGTAAACAGAACACGTAACTGGAATATGTAAACAGAACACGTAACTGGAATATGTAAACCATACACATAACTGGAATATGTAAACTGAACACGTAACTGGAATATGTAAACAGAACACATAACTGGAATATGTAAACTGAACACGTAACTGGAATATGTAAACAGAACACGTAACTGGAATATGTAAACAGAACACGTAACTGGAATATGTAAACAGAACACAAATATCTGGAATATGTAAATTGAACACATAAACCGAACACGTAACTGGAATATGTAAACAGAACACATAACTGGAATATGTAAACAGAACATGTAAACCAAACACGTAACTGGAATATGTAAACAGAACACATAACTGGAATATGTAAACAGAACATGTAGGCCGAACACGTAACTGTAATATGTAAACAGAACACATAACTGGAATATGTAAACAGAGCATGTAACTGGAATATGTAAACAGAGCATGTAAGTGGAATATGTAAACCGAACACATAAACCAAACACATAACTGGAATATGTAACCAGAACACGTAACTGGAATATGTAAACTGAACACATAACTCGAATATGTAAACAAAACACATAACTGGAATATGTAAACAGAACACATAACTGGAATATGTAAACTGAACACGTAACTGGAATATGTAAACAGAACACGAAACTGGAATATGTAAACAGAACATGTAACTGGAATATGTAAACAGAACACGTAACTGGAATATGTAAACCGTACACATAACTGGAATATGTAAACTGAACACATAACTGGAATATGTAAACAGAACACATAACTGGAATATGTAAACAGAACACATAACTGGAATATGTAAACAGAACACATAACTGGAATATGTAAACAGAACACAAATATCTGGAATATGTAAATTGAACACATAAACCGAACACGTAACTGGAATATGTAAACAGAACACATAACTGGAATATGTAAACAGAACATGTAAACCAAACACGTAACTGGAATATGTAAACAGAACACATAACTGGAATATGTAAACAGAACACGTAACTGGAATATGTAAACCGAAAACGTAACTGGAATATGTAAACAGAACACATAACTGGAATATGTAAACAGAACATGTAGGCCGAACACGTAACTGTAATATGTAAACAGAACACATAACTGGAATATGTAAACAGAGCATGTAACTGGAATATGTAAACAGAGCACGTAACTGGAATATGTAAACTGAACACATAACTCGAATATGTAAACAAAACACATAACTGGAATATGTAAACAAAACACATAACTGGAATATGTAAACAGAACACGTAACTGGAATATGTAAACTGAACACATAACTCGAATATGTAAACAAAACACATAACTGGAATATGTAAACAGAACACATAACTGGAATATGTAAACAGAACACGTAACGGGAATATGTAAACAAAACACATAACTGGAATATGTAAACAAAACACATAACTGGAATATGTAAACAGAACACATAACTGGAATATGTAAACAGAACACATAACTGGAATATGTAAACAGAACACATAACTGGAATATGTAAACAGAACACATAACTGGAATATGTAAACTGAACACATAACTGGAATATGTAAACAGAACACATAACTGGAATATGTAAACAGAACACATAACTGGAATATGTAAACAGAACACATAACTGGAATATGTAAACTGAACACATAACTGGAATATGTATACAGAACACATAACTGGAATATGTATACAGAACACATAACTGGAATATGTAAACAGAACACGTAATGGGAATATGTAAACAAAACACATAACTGGAATATGTAAACCGAACACATAATGGGAATATGTAAACCGTACACATAACGGGAATATGTAAACCGTACACATAACTGGAATATGTAAACCGTACACATAACTGGAATATGTAAACCGTACACAGATGTGTCGAATTAAATATCTCATAGATGAGTGAATTGCGATCATGAAACCACCGAAGATTTCGTGCCTACTTCGTTACAGGAAACATCATACTTACTTGGCCATCATGAGTATATTCATAACCATCTGGTTTACACTCGTGTGAACGTATGAGCAATTTAAATTTATTTTGCTGTAGAAAGCGAGTTGTGACATCAGCACCAAAGTACATCCCTCCTCCCCGGAATGTATTTGGTTGGCATCCATCAATAGTCTTTGGATCACTCCACAGTAAATCAAGGACCTGTAATAGCCCGGTATATAATGGTCGAAAATACTAATGCTTCACATAACAGATGGATCTGTAGTCCAGTGGTAACACGCTGGTCCGATAATCCAGGAATCGCAGGTTCGATCCCCCATCTGACCCTAATAAAATTAAGTCTTTCAGATGGGACTTTAAACCAAGGTCTCGTGACGGTGTTGTACACAATGCACGTAAAAGAACCAGAGGAGATTCTGGAATGGGTCTCTGTCTGTATCATTGCACTATCCTCCAAAAATCTAAAATGATTAATCTCTTCAGGAGGCGTCGCTCATATGGGCAACCGGTAGCGACGATAAATAAACTAAATTAAGTTTAATTATGTCGCTACCGGTTGGCCATTTGAGTGAAGGGCAGTTTACCTAACAACACCTCCCCTGGGCAGGCTCCAGCGGTTAACCAGTACTTAGTGCACACACATCCGTAAGAAACTGCCAACTTTTTCATATAAAGAGACATAGTCTGAGCGGGGCTGTGACCATCAGTGATGATAGGTTACAGTGGTATATAAGTCATTGACCGTAACAACTCGACAACGGTGGCAGACTTCTGCTTGCATGCTGTACATGATTCTACACATTTCACTGCACCGATCAATCTCGCCTCTGTTTGCATGCTGTACATGATTCTACACATTTCACTGCACCGATCAATCTCGCTTCTGTTTGCATGCTGGTACATGATTCTACACATTTCACTGCACCGTTCAATTTGCAAATAATTGACTACTGACAATTGATACCTGTTTCCATTCAATGAGATCTTCTTGTGACATGGTACTGATGTCCTCACAGCCTCCCGGTGGCTGCAATGTGGACACATACTGAAACAATATACCAAGGTTCGTGTAAAAAGTAAAAGTGTTAAGTGTTTTTTATTATTTATGTATGTATCTATGTTCCATTAATGTCAAACCCCTTGCAGGGACCTAGACATGTTTTCCTGGGCAGGCTTAGCCGACCTAAGTGGTAAACCAGTACTAAGCAATGTGTGTGAGGTGCCTTGCTCAATGGCACTACATATGTGGCCTGACCGAGTATCGAACCTGGGACTGTTCGATTCCAAATCCGATGCTCAACCACTGGACCACGGACGCCACACACGGATGGCATTTATAGTGTCACCCCTATTGAAATGTCTGACTTATGATACACATTTTATGGACATCAGTACTTCCCGAATCCTACACTTGTAGGCCAGGCGTGGAGGTTGTAAAACTTTTTTCCAATCTCGAAACTCAGTCGTCTGATTGGTTCAGCTGACAGTAACACTCAGAATCAACCAATCAGATCACTTGAGCTTGAGATCTGAGAAAAGTTTTATAACCTCGGGCCCAGGCGCCTGGCTGATAGGCAATGGGTAACCATTATTTAACTAGCTGCTGGCTCACCAACCGGCCATATCGGTATGAAGCCCGGACGAGGTGCGAACCTTCGATGTGTAAATGTGCACCAGGAAACAGTATTTCCGTGCCTGTCGTACAATTTTAGTTTATACAAGTTGATGTTAGCTCGATTGTGAAACAAGTTAGTATTAGTTTAATTGAACTCGAGACCTCATAATAGTATATTCCTGGTGGAATCCATGTTGATGGGATGAAAAGTAAATATTCTATGAAGAAATCAAAAAATTACGATACTATGCAATAAATATATATTTGGTCCACTTTGCCAAACAAAATGGCAGCCACAGAATTTATTTATTTGGGGAAAGACTCTAGGAATTATAAGAGATATACTTCACCGTTTGAGGACACTGGCTTGTCTCTGCATATGTACTTACCCTGTGCCTGTCAATGTTTGCCAATACTACGAGGTCAGTTCACTGTATGAGGACACTTGTCTCGGCATATGTACTTACCCTGTGCCTGTCAATGTTTGCCAATACTTCGAGGTCAGTTCACTGTTTAAGGACACTTGTCTCTGCATATGTACTTACCCTGTGCCTGTCAATGTTTGCCAATACTACGAGGTCAGTTCACTGTATGAGGACACTTGTCTCGGCATATGTACTTACCCTGTGCCTGTCAATGTTTGCCAATACTACGAGGTCAGTTCACTGTATGAGGACACTTGTCTCGGCATATGTACTTACCCTGTGCCTGTCAATGTTTGCCAATACTACGAGGTCAGTTCACTGTTTGAGGACACTTGTCTCTGCATATGTACTTACCCTGTGCCTGTCAATTTTTGCCAATACTACGAGGTCAGTTCACTGTTTGAGGACACTTGTCTCGGCATATGTACTTACCCTGTGCCTGTCAATGTTTGCCAATACTACGAGGTCAGTTCACTGTATGAGGACACTTGTCTCGGCATATGTACTTACCCTGTGCCTGTCAATGTTTGCCAATACTACGAGGTCAGTTCACTGTATGAGGACACTTGTCTCGGCATATGTACTTACCCTGTGCCTGTCAATGTTTGCCAATACTACGAGGTCAGTTCACTGTATGAGGACACTTGTCTCGGCATATGTACTTACCCTGTGCCTGTCAATGTTTGCCAATACTACGAGGTCAGTTCACTGTATGAGGACACTTGTCTCGGCATATGTACTTACCCTGTGCCTGTCAATGTTTGCCAATACTACGAGGTCAGTTCACTGTATGAGGACACTTGTCTCGGCATATGTACTTACCCTGTGCCTGTCAATGTTTGCCAATACTACGAGGTCAGTTCACTGTATGAGGACACTTGTCTCTGCATATGTACTTACCCTGTGCCTGTCAATGTTTGCCAATACTACGAGGTCAGTTCACTGTATGAGGACACTTGTCTCGGCATATGTACTTACCCTGTGCCTGTCAATGTTTGCCAATACTACGAGGTCAGTTCACTGTATGAGGACACTTGTCTCGGCATATGTACTTACCCTGTGCCTGTCAATGTTTGCCAATACTACGAGGTCAGTTCACTGTATGAGGACACTTGTCTCGGCATATGTACTTACCCTGTGCCTGTCAATGTTTGCCAATACTTCGAGGTCAGTTCACTGTTTAAGGACACTTGTCTCTGCATATGTACTTACCCTGTGCCTGGCAATGTTTGCCAATACTACAAGGTCAGTTCACTGTTTGAGGACACTTGTCTCTGCATATGTACTTACCCTGTGCCTGTAAATGTTTGCCAATACTACGAGGTCAGTTCACTGTATGAGGACACTTGTCTCTGCATATGTACTTACCCTGTGCCTGTCAATGTTTGCCAATACTACGAGGTCAGTTCACTGTTTGAGGACACTTGTCTCTGCATATGTACTTACCCTGTGCCTGTCAATGTTTGCCAATACTACGAGGTCAGTTCACTGTATGAGGACACTTGTCTATGCATATGTACTTACCCTGTGCCTGTCAATTTTTGCCAATACTTCGAGGTCAGTAGAGTCGGAGATACCGCCGTGGCACACTATGATCTGTTCGTCAATCACCGTTGCCAATGGTAACCAACTAAACACATCCTTGAACAGGTGAATAATCTTCTTGGATTGCTGCAGAATTAATAAGCTGTATTACATCGACTACAGATTAACGCTGCTTCTGGAGGATGTATACATATTACCAACATACAGATTAAGCCTGATTCTGGAGGATGTATACATATTACCTACATACAGATTAACCTGATTCTGGAGGATGTATACATATTACCAACATACAGATTAAGCCTGATTCTGGAGGATGTATACATATTACCTACATACAGATTTACCTGATTCTGGAGGATGTATACATATTACCTACATACAGATTAACCTGATTCTGGAGGATGTATACATATTACCAACATACAGATTAAGCCTGATTCTGGAGGATGTATACATATTACCTACATATAGATTAACGCTGCTTCTGGAGGATGTATACATATTACCTACATACAGATTAAGCCTGATTCTGGAGGATGTATACATATTACCTACATACAGATTAACGCTGCTTCTGGAGGATGTATACATATTACCTACATACAGATTAAGCCTGATTCTGGAGGATGTATACATATTACCTACATACATATTAAGCCTGGTTCTGGAGGATGTATTCATATTACCTACATACAGATGAAGCCTGATTCTGGAGGATGTATACATATTACCTACATACAGATGAAGCCTGATTCTGGAGGATGTATACATATTACCTACATACAGATTAACCTGATTCTGGAGAGGATGTATACATATTACCTACATACAGATTAACCTGATTCTGGAGGATGTATACATATTACCTACATACAGATTAAGCCTGATTCTGGAGGATGTATACATATTGCCTACATACAGATTAAGCCTGATTCTGGAGAGGATGTATACATATTACCTACATACAGATTAAGCCTGATTCTGGAGGATGTATACATATTGCCTACATACAGATTAAGCCTGATTCTGGAGAGGATGTATACATATTACCTACATACAGATTAAGCCTGATTCTGGAGGATGTATACATATTACCTACATACAGATTAAGCCTGATTCTGGAGAGGATGTATACATATTACCTACATACAGATTAACCTGATTCTGGAGGATGTATACATATTACCTACATACAGATTAAGCCTGATTCTGGAGAGGATGTATACATATTACCTACATACAGATTAAGCCTGATTCTGGAGGATGTATACATATTGCCTACATACAGATTAAGCCTGATTCTGGAGAGGATGTATACATATTACCTACATACAGATTAAGCCTGATTCTGGAGGATGTATACATATTACCTACATACAGATTAAGCCTGATTCTGGAGAGGATGTATACATATTACCTACATACAGATTAACCTGATTATGGAGGATGTATACATATTACCTACATACAGATTAAGCCTGATTCTGGAGAGGATGTATACATATTACCTACATACAGATTAACCTGATTCTGGAGGATGTATACATATTACCTGCATACAGATTAAGCCTGATTCTGGAGGATGTATACATATTACCTACATACAGATTAAGCCTGATTCTGGAGAGGATGTATACATATTACCTACATACAGATTAACCTGATTCTGGAGGATGTATACATATTACCTACATACAGATTAAGCCTGATTCTGGAGAGGATGTATACATATTACCTACATACAGATTAAGCCTGATTCTGGAGGATGTATACATATTGCCTACATACAGATTAAGCCTGATTCTGGAGGATGTATACATATTGCCTACATACATATTAAGCCTGATTCTGGAGGATGTATACATATTGCCTACATACAGATTAAGCCCGATTCTGGAGGATTTATACATATTACATACAGGTTAAGCCTGATTCTGGAGAGGATGTATACATATTGCCTACATACAGATTAAGCCTGATTCTGGAGGATTTATACATATTACATACAGATTAAGCCTGATTCTGGAGGATTTATACATATTACATACAGGTTAAGCCTGATTCTGGAGAGGATGTATACATATTACCTACAAAATAAACTTATTGATGGAGAGTACAATGGAGTCTCCATTGCGTAGTGGTTACGGTCGTTGAATTCAATGCCTTGCCCCTCACCGCTGGTAGTTAAAATCCAACTGTGGGTGTCAAGTACAAACACATACCCTGTACAATTACACATATTACTGGATAGTACAAACACATACCCTGTACAATGATACATAATGTTGCATATTATGAACATATACCCTGTACATAATGATGTGAGCACATACCTTGTACTTCCGTTCTATCTCCTTTATAAATCCATATCTGAAAATCAGAACATTAAACAATTGTAATATGGTAAACTTACTATGGTATGTGTAAACAACGAGTTTATATCGTTAACCGTCGATTATGATAGATTTCCACCACTGTAGTAGCTGTCCCGGGCATGGACACATTCAGAGCAGTTGTCCAGTCGCTCCCTACATTCCGGGCCAAGAGAGGCTATGCACAGTACATGTATAGTGTAAATACACATTTGATATTATTATCGACGTTTGTGTCGGATACACTCCGCAGTGCACGGGATTTATTCCTCTTCAGTAGATGTTGTCAGTGGCGCTTTAAACAGTATTTCGTTGAAGTTAAATTGCTGCCTTGTGTATGAGCTATAGAGATACATTTACAGCAGCCTGGTATAAATCCACAGACGCTTGGGGTCTGGACAAATGTGTCAGTGTTAAAAACTAAAAAACATTTTTTTTTGCTTTGTTTTTAACTTTTAATAATATTTTATTGCATGTTTTTTCCATACATTACATTACAATTATACACACAATGAAATACATAGAAAACAATATGAAATTATATTAGGATTTATTATTATTGCTGTATCGGGGGGGGGGGGAGCAAATGGGTTGGGCTACAGCCTACATACAGCCTACAAGTTATGACAACATTATTTACAGCCCTTCCCATTTTACAGCTATGATACACCATAGGCTTGACACTAATACATAATTTGTTTAGGCCATTCCATATACGAGTATATAGCCTTGATAGTGATGGTGTATCATTTTAAAACTTGCTTGGAATGGCCTAAGACATTGCATGTATAGTGTCAAACCTAGTAGGTGTCATAGTGTCACATTGTTCTTATAGCCCCACCCCCCCCCCCACCACCAATATAATATATTTTAGTTTTGTGGTTTTAAACCCAAGCGTCTGTGTAAAAACTTACATCTCTATGTGAACAAGGGTTAAATGATTCCGTGATTAGATATAGCACATTAATATGAACCAATGAGTTGCATGTTGTGTGCTACAAAATGTTTGTAACAAAATCCGACAGGACTATATTAAACAGTTATGTTATGTTATATTTCGGGGTTTACGCCTGCATCAGCACCATTTCGGGCTATATCGCCGGCGGGCAGTTTACCTAGCAACACCTTTCCTGGACAGGCTCTAACGGTTAACCAGTACTTGGGTGCACCAACCTCCGTAAGAAACTGCCAACTTTTTCATATAAATGAGACACGGTCTGAGCGGGGCTCGAACCCGTGACCATCAGTGATGATAGGTTACAGTGGTATACAAGTTAGCGACCTTAACCACTCGACCACGGACGGCGGACACAATATTAAACAGGAACACACAGTTTGCACACTCGTAATAATTATAATAATTGTCAACAGTACCTTAGATTCATGACGTGATCTTCATGGTTTCCTCTGTTGATATAAACCTCGTTAGGGTTCATGAGTAAACACGAGAACAACACGATCGCTACTTCTACGGAAAATTGACCCCTGTCAACGAAGTCGCCGTTAAATATGTACGGGTTGTTCACTGCTGGAAGACCATTCTACAAGTACAGGGTGTCGTAAACAAACAGACCATATTGTATGTGTATCTATTTCTACAAGTACAGGGTGTCGTAAACAAACATACCATATTGTATGTGTGTCTATTTCTACAAGTACAGAGTGTCGTAAACAAACAGACCATATTGTATGTATGTCTATTTCTACAAGTACAGGGTGTCGTAAACAAACAGACCATATTGTATGTGTATAGGGTGTCGTAAACAAACATACCATATTGTATGTGTGTCTATTTCTACAAGTACAGGGTGTCGTAAACAAACAGACCATATTGTATGTGTGTCTATTTCTACAAGTACAGGGTGTCGTAAACAAACAGACCATATTGTATGTGTGTCTATTTCTACAAGTACAGGGTGTCGTAAACAAACAGACCATATTGTATGTGTATAGGGTGTCGTAAACAAACATACAATATTGTATGTGTGTCTATTTCTACAAGTACAGGGTGTCGTAAACAAACAGACCATATTGTATGTGTGTCTATTATCTTAATCAGCAACAAGATCACTGGAATTAAACAGGTCGTTATCATGTTAACCTTGTATAAACAAACACTATGTTTAACTATGAGAAATGATCGTAATTATAAATACTATATATAAATGATCGTAATTACAAATACTATATATAAATGATCGTAATTACAATACTATATATAGATGAGTAATTACAATACTATATATAAATGAGTAATTACAATACTATATATAAATGATCGTAATTACAATACTATATATAAATGAGTAATTACAATACTATATATAAATGAGTAATTACAATACTATATATAAATGAGTAATTACAATACTATGTATAAATGAGTAATTACAATACTATATATAAATGATCGTAATTACAATACTATATATAAATGAGTAATTACAATACTATATATAAATGAGTAATTACAATACTATATATAAATGATTGTAATTACAATACTATATATAAATGAGTAATTACAATACTATATATAGATGAGTAATTACAATACTATATATAAATGAGTAATTACAATACTATATATAAATGAGTAATTACAATACTATATATAAATGATCGTAATTACAATACTATATATAGATGAGTAATTACAATACTATATATAAATGAGTAATTACAATACTATATATAAATGATCGTAATTACAATACTATATATAAATGAGTAATTACAATACTATATATAAATGAGTAATTACAATACTATATATAGATGAGTAATTACAATACTATATATAAATGAGTAATTACAATACTATATATAGATGAGTAATTACAATACTATATATAAATGAGTAATTACAATACTATATATAGATGAGTAATTACAATACTATATATAAATGATCGTAATTACAATACTATATATAGATGAGTAATTACAATACTATATATAAATGAGTAATTACAATACTATATATAGATGAGTAATTACAATACTATATATAAATGATCGTAATTACAATACTATATATAAATGATCATAATTACAACAATACTATATATATAATGATGTAATTACAATACTATATATAAATGATCGTAATTACAATACTATATATAAATGATCGTAATTACAACAATACTATATATATAAATGATCGTATTTACAATACTATATATATAAATGATCGTAATTACAATACTATATATATAAATGATCGTAATTACAATACTATATATATAAATGATCGTAATTACAATACTATATATATAAATGATCGTAATTACAATACTATATATATAAATGATCGTAATTACAATACTATTATATAAATGATCGTAATTACAATACTATATATATAAATGATCGTAATTACAATACTATATATATAATGATCGTAATTACAATACTATATATATAAATGATCGTAATTACAATACTATATATATAATGATCGTATTTACAATACTATATTATAATGATCGTAATTACAAATACCATATATATAAATGATCGTAATTACAATACTATGTATATAAATGATCGTAATTACAATACTATATATAAATGATCGTAATTACAACAATACTATATATATAAATGATCGTATTTACAATACTATATATATAAATGATCATAACTACAACAATACTATATATAAATGATCGTAATTACAAACAATACTATATAATAAATGATCGTAATTACAATACTATATATATAAATGCCGTAATTACAATACTATTATATAATGATGTAATTACAATACTATATATAATGATCGTAATTACATACTATATATAAATGATCGTAATTACAATACATATATATAAATGATCGTAATTACAATACTATATATAAATGATCGTAATTACAATACTATATATAATGATCGTAATTACAACAATACTATATATAAATGATCGTAATTACAATAATATATATATAAATGATCGTAATTACAATACTATATATAAATGATCGTAATTACAATACTATCTATATAAATGATCATAATTACAACAATACTATATATAAATGATCGTAATTACAATACTATATATATAAATGATCGTAATTACAATACTATATGTATAAATGATCGTAATTACATACTATAAATATACTGATCGTAATTACAATACTATCTTATATGATCGTTACAATACTATATATAATGATCGTAATTACATAATATATATAAATGATCGTAATTACAATACTATATATAATGATCGTAATTACAATACTATATTATAAATGCGTATTTACAACAATACTATATATAAATGATCATAATTACAACAATACTATATTAAATGATCGTAATTACAATACTATTATATAAATGATCGTAATTACAACAATACTATATATAAATGATCGTAATTACCATACTATATATATAAAATGCGTATTACAATCAATATTATAAAGGCATCGTAATTACATACTATATATCTATATATATATATATATATATATAATATATATTATTATATAAATGATCGTAATTACAATACTATATATAATGCACGTAATTACAATAATATATGTATAAATGCACGTAATTACAATACTATATATATATATATATATATAATATATAAATGATCGTAATTACAACAATACTATATATATATAAATGATCGTAATTACAACAATACTATATATATAAATGATCGTAATTACAATACTATATGTAGAAATTCCCCTAATTACAATACATATAGGTATAAATTCCCCTAATTACAATACTATATGTATAAATGCCCCTAATTACAATACTATATGTATAAATTCCCCTAATTACAATACTATATGAATAAATTCTCCTAATTACAATACTATATGTATAAATTCCCCTAATTAC
>CM026391.1:20499281-20629681 GCA_014843695.1 Archivesica marissinica
TATAAATGATCGTAATTACAATACTATATATAAATGATCATAATTACAACAATACTATATATATAAATGATCGTAATTACAATACTATATATATAAATGATCGTAATTACAATACTATATATATAAATGATCGTAATTACAACAATACTATATATATAAATGATCGTATTTACAATACTATATATATAAATGATCGTAATTACAATACTATATATATAAATGATCGTAATTACAATACTATATATATAAATGATCGTAATTACAATACTATATATATAAATGATCGTAATTACAATACTATATATATAAATGATCGTAATTACAAACAAAAAAACAAACAACAAACAAAAAAAACAAACACAACAAACAAAAAAACAAACAAACAAACAAAAAAAACAAACAAACAAAAAAAACAAACAAACATATAAATGATCGTAATTACAATACTATATATAAATGATCGTAATTACAATACTATATATATAAATGATCGTAATTACAATACTATATATAAATGATCGTAATTACAATACTATATATATAAATGATCGTAATTACAACAATACTTATAGAAATGATCGTAATTACAATACTATATATATAAATGATCGTAATTACAACAATACTATATATAAATGATCGTAATTACAATAATATATATATAAATGATCGTAATTACAATACTATATATAAATGATCGTAATTACAATACTATCTATATAAATGATCATAATTACAACAATACTATATATAAATGATCGTAATTACAATACTATATATATAAATGATCGTAATTACAATATTATATGTATAAATGATCGTAATTACAATACTATATATATAAATGATCGTAATTACAATACTATATATATAAATGATCGTAATTACAACAATACTATATATAAATGATCGTAATTACAATAATATATATATAAATGATCGTAATTACAATACTATATATAAATGATCGTAATTACAACAATACTATATATATAAATGATCATAATTACAACAATACTATATATAAATGATCGTAATTACAACAATACTATCTATATAAATGATCATAATTACAACAATACTATATATAAATGATCGTAATTACAATACTATATATATAAATGATCGTAATTACAAATACCATATATATAAATGATCGTAATTACAATACTATATATATAAATGCACGTAATTACAATAATATATGTATAAATGCACGTAATTACAATACTATATATATATATATATATATATCTAAATGCACGTAATTACAATAATATATATATAAATGATCGTAATTACAACAATACTATATATATATAAATGATCGTAATTACAACAATACTATATATATAAATGATCGTAATTACAATACTATATGTAGAAATTCCCCTAATTACAATACATATAGGTATAAATTCCCCTAATTACAATACTATATGTATAAATGCCCCTAATTACAATACTATATGTATAAATTCCCCTAATTACAATACTATATGAATAAATTCTCCTAATTACAATACTATATGTATAAATTCCCCTAATTACACACATACATACCACATTGAAAAGATACTAAATATTTGGGCTGGTATGCCAGTGTTTATTAGAGTAGTATTTACATACGCTATGCAGACATATCACATGTTTTGACCTACATCACTAATTCATTTTGCATACTTCTACTGTATAACCTTTGACCTTGCACTTTTTCTGTCACTGCCCAATATATATATTTATTTTAGGTCAGTATCTAGAAAATATACGAAAAGTAAATATTTAACCCTATTGATGGTAAAAGCAACGTTTGCGTTACCAATATAGTGCATACTATTATAGTGTATATGTATCCGGAGCGGGAGGTCGACGGTTCGAATCTCGTCAGGGGTTCGTTCTGATATGGCCGGTTGGTGAGCCACCAGCTAGTTAAATAATGGTTACCGATTGCCTACAGCCTGACGTCTGGCACACAAGCATAGGATTCGGGAAGTACTGATGTTCATAAAAAAGAGGTGTCTCATAAGTCAGAAATGGTTGGCCCTTTAAATAGGGGTGACACTATAATAAACAAACACTTTACTTTACTTTATTGCATACTATATGCAAGAATGGAGAATGTATCAAAACTAGAATATTTAACACAATTCAATTCTTTCTTTTGTTATCAAGCAATTCTTGGTGTTATGTATAATAGTACAGCAAGATCACAGTTAAGATGTTTCAGATTATGTTCACATAAACTTGAAATAGAATTTCGTAGAGTTCACAGAAATGATTGAATTTGTAAATTATGCACATGCAATGCGATTGAAACTGAATAACACTTTTTATTATGTTGTCCTAAATATGCTATTAATATGAAATAAATACCACGGAAACTGGTCTTTGCCGAAAATGCATAAATTTGTGACATTAGTGTCGTCTAGAAATAAGAAAATCTTCTGGAATATTGTCACTGATGCGTTTAAAATTAGAAAATAAACTCTTGTTGGCTTAAATGTTTCTTAATGATGCAGGTAAACGTGTTATTCATATACAGTCTTTATTTATGTAACATGCTCGGCGTATTCCTATGCTCGGCGTATTTGTCCATTTACATCCGTATTTAAAATATGTATATAGTTCTAGGGTAATTTCGCTGACAGAGCTGAAGCATGGTTCAATAGCGTTCCGTTGCGTGTATCGGTAGCCTAATGCAACTGTCACGTGACTGGTCCAGCAGACGAATATAATACAAACAGATCATTGGGAGAATATTTCCACCGAAACTGGTACGGTGTATGAGCAATTCAGGCAACTATCCGAATTTAATAAATCTACAACTAACCCGAAAAATAGTTCCTATACCATTTCTGATTAAGACCAATGCGTGTCTTTATTCAATGATGTGTAGTATATCAAAATACGATATTCAACAAGTTATGGTGGATAAATAAAAAAATAACAAGAGCGCTGTGCATAGGTGCCCTGACAGATCGATGTCCCCATATAAACGGTTGCCGACCCGACACCGTTGTGATAGCTGAATTGAGCAGTAAGGTTACGTGATGAAGCTAAAACTGTCAACAAGAGTTTGTTGAAAGTTGTTTTCACGACTTAAAGACAATAATAATATATATACGGCAAGTGCAATTAACATTTTATACTGGTTATTATATGTGGGATTTACGACGAGCATAGGTTCCACCACTCTACATAATATTATGTGTTCATTGTATATACTGTCTTGACCATATTCGTCGTTTATTTGTTCGCGGGCCAAAGGCAATTTTATTTGGCGATTTACATAATCTGAAACCTGAACCAGACTGTAGAATAGATATTTTATTGGAACTCGTCTTGGTTTATCGGGAATCAAATTATGTATCAGAGTGCCAGTATGGCAAATAATGTTAGATCTAATCAGTAGTTTCTTAGATATGTCACGAACTATGTACATATAGGGGCTCTAAGCCAATTCCCTGGTGGCCATACGTAGTTGCAAACTCATGTAAGCTTGGTACATGTACCTCATTCTCGATGGGTTACGTCACTACGTGGGAGAGATATGTAGCAAAGTGGATTTAACTCTTTGCATGCTGGGTAAGATAAACGCTCGAAATAGTTCAAATAATTGTAGCAGACGACAATTCATTAATATGATTTTGTTTATTTGTAGCTGAAAACTATGGAAATATGTCATGGAATTTCATTAGAATTGTGTCGTTGCGATAGATGCGGACAAACAGTCTACAACCGCTATGTCAAAGTCGGTTATTTCGAATTCTCTGGTTATCTCGAAGTCGGATCAATGTCCCGTTTCAGACACTATCATTGTACATCTAACTGGCTCCGTTTATATCGAATTTCGTTTCGTCAAACTTCGGTTATGTCGAAGTATTTTGTTCGGTCAGACGGAATTCGACATAACGGATGTAGATTGTACTTACTTTGTGAAATATCATGTAGAGGTCACTGAGTTTGCCGTGTAGATCTCCGCATATTGTGATCTGTTTAGACAGCGATGTACTGGCATACCGGATGTTTGCTTGTGTCTTCAAAACCCGCCGAACCTCTAGCAGCAGTTCTATGGTGTATTTTGCATGCAGGGTCTGTAAATGTTTTAAGGAACAGATACAGAAGAGAAGGATGGTTCCCGGCATGTTCATTAAATCGACTGGTTCGTACGTCACTATTTCCTGACACCATTCTAAATCTAAGATTCATTTACACATTAAACATTTTATCATTTTAGAGATAAGGCTAAGAACAAATTATTGCCAATATTAAGATTTATTGAATTTGTACAATTTTATATGTTATATTTCGGGTTTTACGCCTGCATCAGCACCATTTCGGGCTATATCGCCGGCGGGCAGTTTACTTAACAACACCTTTCCTGGGCAGGCTACAGCGGTTAACCAGTACTTGGGTGCACCAACCTCCGTAAAAAACTGCCAACTTGTTCATATAAATGAAACATAAACATGACATATAACATTTGTACATATAACAGCCATACAATACAACTAGCAAGACGAGTGGATTGAAAGCTACAGGAGGTTATTCTCTCTTCTAGGTTAATATTTTGTGTGCAGCACTAATTCCAATGATGTTATTATATAAATCATAGGAATGCAGTCATTTTCACACCGATTTGAATCGGGTTTATTTTCGTACAGTACTCTTCAAACGGAGGTCTTGCTGAGTCTCCTTACTTATGCCATACAGATACTCGTCTCCATAGATTCTAACAGGTGACGGATGCAAATGCATAGAGAGACTTTAATATAGAGATTTTCATCTACAATATACTTTTGCAGATACTCCAACATATACAATTGTTTAACTTTTCATTGGTACAAGCATATTAATACATTTGGGATCGACGGAGAGACAAGCATTTATGGCATGCCAATGGCGTAACTGGTGTGTGTTTTACGTTTATCTATCGTTGCTACCGGTTTCCATGGATATGAGCGGCGCCTCCTGAAGAGATTAGTCATTTTAGATTTTATTAGTCATTTTAGATTTTTGGAGGATAGTGAAATGAAACAGCGACATAGACCCATTCCAGAGTCTCCTCTAGTTCTTTTATGTACACGGTGTGTAAAGCACCGACACGAGATCTTGGTTTAAAGTCCCATGTGGAAGACCGTTAATTGTATTAGGGTCAGATGGGGGATAGAACCTGCGATCCATGGATTACCAGTCCAACGTGTTAACCACTGGACTACAGATCCGTATGCGGGTTAACTTAGAATTATTTGATATTTAAATACTAAATAGTAATGGTATGGTGGTCGCCAGATATGACAGGTGCGTTTTCTCCAGTACTTCGGTTCCCCCCCCCACGAATGACCACATTTACCCTTTCATTTTCAGTTCATCGTGGAAACATCCCGTTCATCGCGGGAAATATCGCGAACATTTTACTTAGAGAGAAGTGGCATTACTTTTTAATCGATATAACCAGTTTTTGTTCGATAGAGGAAATTCTCAACATTTTCCGTTCGATAGAGAACACTTTTACCAGATTTCGTTCTACTCTACACAGGGGACATTATCAACAGTTTTCTTTCGGAAGAGGAACTTTCATAAATTATCTATCAAGCAAGGGAAAATTTCACCCGTTTGTGTTTAACTGGGGACTTGATCGCAGTTTTCATTAGAAAGAACTCTCACGCGTTTGCCGGTTTCCGATGTGAGGAAGGGATCACTAGCCAGTGTTCGTTTGTCAGTAGAAACGTTCACTAGGTTTCGTCACCAGATGGGCTCCCACTAGATTTCTTTCGACAGAAGGAACTCTCACACGTTTTCGTTAGTGGCGAAAGGTACACGTATTGGGAAAGAGGGAGAGCTCCCGCCAGTTATGTTTAATGGAGGGACGTTTCACCAGGTTTTGTCCCGAACTCTCACCAAGTTTGTTAGAGAACTTTCACAAGTTTTCGCTTAGGAGAAGGGATTACTCTCGGCCTAATTAATAAAATATGGAACTTTCACCAGATTTCATTTGATAGAATATATTCTCACCAGTTTTCGCTTGAAAGCTTGTACCATCTTGTGCAGCTGGTTAAGTGTTAGAGGAAACGTGAGGTGTATTCCTTTATAAGAACTCTCTACCTTAATGTCGTCCAGCAAACCGGTAAGCAAGTCGCCGTTCGTGTCACTTACAGTCTGTGTATCTGAAAGACATAATATTGGGGAGTAAGCTATATTTCCCAACACACAGACGGATATGTAGTCCAGTGGTAACACGCTGGACTATTAATCCAGGGATCGCAAGTTCGATACCCCCGTCTGACCGTAATAAAATTAAGTCTTTCAGATGGGACTATAAACCGAGGTCTCGTGTCGGTGCTGTACACCGTGCACGTAAAAGAACCAGAGGAGACTCTGGAATGGGTCCCTGTCTGTATCATTGCACTATCCTCCACAATCGAAAATGACTAATCTCTTCAGGAGGCGTTGCTCATATGGGCAACCGGTAGCGACGATAAATAATCGTAAAACACACAATTCCCAACACAATATATATACATAAACAGAGGAAACAGAATTTCTGAAGCAGTTGCTGATATCAGGGGCGTGGCTTAGGCCTAATGTGTATGCACCATTAGGATATGGGGGAGGGTCAGGGGGTATATCTCGTCCGGAAGATTTTCGAACATTTCTATCGCCGCAGCTACATTCTGATGCATCTTAAGGAATGTATTGACGTGCAATTTAGTTTATACTTTATTTATGTTACAACGATTGCGAAACAAGCTTTAAAAACTTATATTAATCGGTCTCGTTGGAGCGGATGAAAGCGTATAATTTTATGTGGTCATTCGTGTGGGAGGAAACCGGATTACCCGGAGAAAACAAACCTGTCCGATCTGGCTGTGAAGAATATATATTCTGTATTTATACTTTTTCGGACTGTTATCGACAAACTAAAACAGCGTAAGGTGTTATTTCTGCTGTGAAGAATATATAGTCTGTATTATTACTGTTTCATGTAGCCTATTTACTGTGTGTTGTATTTGGGGTTTAACCCATTCAACCCCAAGTATTTAGTAACTGACCTGGACTGGTGCACGATATTATTAGACCAATAAATTAAAAAGAAAATTACAGTTGTGTAATTTTATCTAAAAATAGTAATAATTATTACTCATCTGGATCTACACTTTTTGTAAGTCTATTTAGAGGCCTGTAGTGTTGAAAGGGTTAAAGTCGCACAAATAGCTTCGGTTATATATCGATTCTCAGGCTATCATTGGTGGAGGAAGACAATGGATATACATACGTTGGAGGAAGACAATGGATATACATACGTTGGAGGAAGACAATGGATATACATACGTTGGAGGAAGACAATGGATATACATACGTTGGAGGAAGACAATGGATATACATACGTTGGAGGAAGACAATGGATATACATACGTTGGAGGAAGACAATGGATATACATACGTTGGAGGAAGACAATGGATATACATACGTTGGAGGAAGACAATGGATATACATACGTTGGAGGAAGACAATGGATATACATACGTTGGAGGAAGACAATGGATATACATACGTTGGAGGAAGACAATGGATATACATACGTTGGAGGAAGACAATGGATATACATACGTTGGAGGAAGACAATGGATATACATACGTTGGAGGAAGACAATGGATATACATACGGTGGAGGAAGACAATGGATATATATACGTTGAAGGAAGACAATGGATATATATACGTTGGAGGAAGACAATGGATATACATACGGTGGAGGAAGACAATGGATATACATACGTTGAAGGAAGACAATGGATATATATACGTTGGAGGAAGACAATGAATATACATACGTTGGAGGAAGACAATGGATATACATACGTTGGAGGAAGACAATGGATATACATACGTTGGAGGAAGACAATGGATATACATACGTTGGAGGAAGACAATGGATATACATACGGTGGAGGAAGACAATGGATATACATACGTTGGAGGAAGACAATGGATATACATACGTTGGAGGAAGACAATGTATATACATACGGTGGAGGAAGACAATGGATATACATACGGTGGAGGAAGACAATGGATATACATACGGTGGAGGAAGACAATGGATATACATACGTTGGAGGAAGACAATGTATATACATACGTTTTTGTGTTCTATGTTTTGTTCGTGACGTGTTTGTGTTTGTGACGTGTTTGTGTGCGTGACATGTTTATGACGTGTTTGTGTTCGTAAAGTGTTTGTGTTCGAAAGATGTTTTATGTTTGTGACGTGTTTACCTTTGTGCTCGTGACGTGTTTGTGTTGGTCGCGTTTGTGTTCGCGACATGTGTCGTTTTTGTGTTCGTGGCGTGTTTGTGTTCGTGATGTGAATGTGTCAATGGCGTGTTTGTGTTCATGCGGTATTTGTGTTATTGACAGTTTTGTGTTATTGACATATTTGTGTTCATGCCGTGTTTGCTTTCCTGACGTGTCCGTGACGTGTTTGTGTCGTGTGTGTGACGTGTTTGTGGTCATGACATATTTGTGTTATTGCCATGTTGTGTTCGTGATGCATTTGCGTTCGTGACACATTTGTGTCCGTGACGTGTTGTGTTCGTGATGTGTTTGCGTTTGTGTGGCATATGTTTTCGTGACGTGTTTGTGTCGTGTTTGTGATGTGTCCGTGTTCGTGACGTGTTTGTTTTCGTGTTGTTTTTATGATATGTTTGGTTTCATGACATAAACTATTATGTGTGGCGTGTTTGTATTCGAGACGTGTTCATTCCCCCCCCTCCACCCTTAAAATCGTTGGATATAGACGCAATTTCCTGCGTTTTCTGATTTAATGAGTTTAGACGTAACATTATGTACTGACCTTTCAGCTCTCTAGCAGTCAACATTGTATACAGCAAAGGGATATTTTTTGCATTTTATTTATTTAATTAATGGAAATGTTAACCGGTGTTCCTCAGTATGGCTACGGGCCTGCGTATGAGCTAAACAATACATAATAATTTTGTAGTAGAGTTCTAAGCATGAGATAAAGTAACATATTGGCTATAAAAACATGAACATGTTAGCAATAATACAATTTATGTACATCTAATATACTTATAATTATATATCTTTTTAAAGTCGTCAATACGTAATGTTACTTGTTCTGTATAGTATACATTGCATGTGTGATTGAACATTGTGGCGGCAATGACTTCCATCTAACGCAAAGATGGACCGATCAATCTCATTGTAATTAGTAAACCTCGCGTATGTTTCGTCATCAATCGTTTAGAAACAGATATCGTTGAACTTTGTAACTAAGATGATTATACTGTGTATTATTAGAGATGTGACGAGGTTCCTGTCTGAACACAAAAACCGAAAGCTCCATGCATTCTGTCATCATAATGAACGCAGAACACTGGTTATAAAATATCGCAGTTTGAGAGATTTTGCGAGATCTCGAGACAGTTAAAACCGCTGATAATATTAGTTTGCTTACGGTGCTATATATAAATGTCAATTTATGATAAATTAACGGTTCCTTGAATAATAGCAGAATGCTATCTATTTTACAATATATCATATGCATTGCGTTGTTTGTCTCTTAAACATGGCAGCATAGACTAACAATGCAACTATACATAATCCCGTTTGATGCTCCATTTTGACGCACATCTACTATCTTGACAAGCATCTTTAATACGTTTCCCAATTTCCAATAATTTAAATGTAGACACAATTAATGCTTATGCCAGGCTCACCAACCGACCATATCAGAATGAACCCAGGAAGAGGTCTGTACCTTCCACCTCCTGTTCCGTAGTTTAGTTTAATCATATTTTATTGCTGATTTATATACAATACAAATATAAACATGGTAAATATATAATCAAACTGATATAACTGCAATGCTATGCGTATACTTGCACAGTGCACGAATAAAATCTAGAAGCAAATGGGTTGGGCAACAAGTTTTACCAACATTAGCTAGTGCCCTCCCCAATAAACCAGATTAATGTTAATAAAATGACCGTAGCGATGTGTACTGTATGTAATAACTATATTATTTTAGATGAAAATAAATGATCAGGATTAGAAAGGACAAGAAAACAAAATAGACAAAAATAAAATAAATAGAGAAACATTCTGTAACAGCTCTCTGCTTCTGTGCCATACGCACCATACTCCCAGCCAGCCAACCAGACCCAACCCCCAACCACCAAATAGAGAAACGGCTCGGAGAGAACAGCAGATATGTACTTGCATTGTGTTAGTAGATAGTATGACGCTCAAAGCGTTTAGTGCGTTTGATGAAAATTTGGACTAGTTTGAAAATATATTCATTGTCTTCAGATGTTTTATTTTCGAAACTAAACCAATACTGTTTGTGTACTTAGCGGATGGTAAGTACGCGTATTTAGGAATAGCTGACGCCTCTGGATTACAAACAATGGACATCGAAATAAATAGTGTTCTGCATCTTCCGTTTCGTTTAGTACACATGTGCAATTTGAATTGTAGCCTAGGTGATTGTTAAATAAATCCTGTTCCGTAGGCGGACGCATTAACCATTATGCCACGTTTATGTAGTGATTTTAGAAGTATTTGTAGTGTTTAAAAGACTGATACAGATTTAGAAAACTGACGAAACCTTATTTATCTAACTTATGCTTGCATACAAAGACTTATGTTTGCATACGAAGACTTATGTTTGCATTACGAAGACGTATGTTGGCATACGAAGACGTATGTTGGCATACGAAGACGTATGTTGGCATAAGAAGACGTATGTTGGCTTACCATAATGATACGTTTTATTCTTTATTATAGTCTCATCTATGTAGAATATATCATAAAAGCATAATTATCACATACTATATAATACATACTATATAATACATACTATATAATACATACTATATAATACATACTATATAATACATACTATATAATATATACCATATAATACATACCATATAATACATACTATATAATACATACTATATAATACATACTATATAATACATACTATATAATGCATACTATATAATGCATACTATATAATGCATACTATATACACACTCTATAATAATACATACTATAATATACATATATAATACATACTATATAATACATACTATATAATACATACTATATAATACATACTATATAATACTACTATATAATACACTCTATATAATACATACTATATAATACACTATATAATACATACTATATATACATACTATATAATACATACCATATAATACATACCATATAATACATACACATACTATATAATATATACTATATAATACATACCATATAATACATACTATATAATACTACCATATAATACATACCATATAATACATACACATACTATAATACATACTATATAATACATACTATATAATACATACCATATAATACATACCATATAATACATATAATAATATACTATATAATACATACTATATAATACATACTATAATGCATACTATATAATACATACTATATAATACATACCATATAATACATACCATATAATACATACTATATAATACATACTATATAATACATACTATATAATACATACCATATAATACATACTGTATAATACACACTATATAATACATACTATATAATACATACTATATAATACATACCATATAATACATACTATATAATACATACTATATAATACATACTATATAATACATACTATATAATACATACTATATAATACATACTATATAATACACACTATGCTCCAGCGATTAACCAGTACTTGGTGCACCAACCTCCGTAAGAAACTGCCAACGTGTTCATATAAATGAGACACGGTCTGAGCGGAGCTCGAACCCGTGACCATCAATGATGATAGGTTACAAGTCAGTGACCTTAACCACTCGACCACGGAGGCCAATATGTATATGATGTGTGTGTGTGTGTGTTGTACGTTTATTTATCGTCGCTACCGGTTGCCCATATGAGCGACGCCTCCTGAAGAGATTATTCATTTTAGATTTTTGGAGGATAGTGCAATGATATAGATAGAGACCCATTCCAGAGTCTCTCTGGTTCCTTTACGTGCACGGTGTACAGCACCGACACGAGATCATGGTTTAAAGTCCCATCTGAAAGACTGTTAGTTTTATTAGAGTCAGACGGGGGATCGAACCTGCGATCGCTGGATTACCAGATGTATATGATGCTTACAAGAAGACATTTATTCCGTGAATTGATGCCTTTTAATTAACCTTTAAGCCTACATTTTATTTTATTTATTTATAATAAATCTTATTCATATGCGTATATACACACAGATGGTCATAAATATAAACAGATAATGTAATGCAAATGACCATCCTACCACAGCATTACAAGAGAATGTTAAATGGCTGTCCGATTACTTCTCACCAATGCAACCCGGGTTCGATCCTCGGATCGGGAAGTATGTGCTATGGTACGGTGGTCGCCAGATCGGATAGGTGGGTTTTCTCCGGGTACTCCGATATCCTCCCACACGAACGACCACATGTACGCTTTCACCCGAGCCAACGACAGTGATTAATATAAGTTGTTAAAGCTTGCTTCGCAATCGTTGTAAAGTAAATAAAGTTTTTGCTAACATAAACGTCAGAAAATGTGCCACATGATCATTGACGTTATGGATAACGTTTTTCACAATCCTGTCCAATTTAATAGCGATATAATTATATGGCTGTTAGCATCTTATGATTATATCATTGTCAAATAAATAAAGTTTAAACTTTATTTTAATGTTATATAAACAGATACAATATTCTATGTACCATGCATGAACACCATACTATGGTACAGTTCGATTAATCAGGTCAATTACTTGTATACAAACATGCTGATGTATATAAACATTGTCGAGTTAAAACACTGATTGCATAATATAAAATATATCGAATTATCACACATGGCAGGAATGCCCAGTCGTCAAAGCTGTAGGCTTACAGAAAAATATTTTTAGGTTTGATGGTTCAACAATGATTGTTTTGGTTTTCGAATGTTATGCATACAAGTGACTGCCCTAAATAATCACACTGTACTTACCGTAAATTGATGCCCGTTTGTTTACATTAAATGCATGTATGAGCGGCGACGGTCCATCTCCATCCGCAGACATGTTCATCAGCATGTTGTTGAAGAAGTCATGTAGCTGAAAATATGAGCTCATGATTCAACACTTTCACTTACAATCATATAATTGTTCACTTTTAATCATATTGTATTGCTCTTTGACATATTTTTACACACATATAAATTATGACAATGAAATATATGAATATCAAAAAGCAACAGTGTTGGACACAAGTTCTTACAACATTAGATATTGTCCTCCCCTAATGCTTTAAAGGGCTGGACACAAGTTCTTGCAACATTAGATATTGTCCTCCCCTAATGCTTTAAAGGGTTGGACACAAGTTCTTGCAACATTAGATATTGTCCTCCCCTAATGCTTTAAAGGGTTGGACACAAGTTCTTGCAACATTAGATATTGTCCTCCCCTAATGCTTTAAAGGGTTGGACACAAGTTCTTGCAACATTAGATATTGTCCTCCCCTAATGCTTTAGAAGGTTGGACACAAGTTCTTGCAACATTAGATATTGTCCTCCCCTAATGCTTTAAAGGGTTGGACACAAGTTCTTGCAACATTAGATATTGTCCTCCCCTAATGCTTTAAAGGGTTGGACACAAGTTCTTGCAACATTAGATATTGTCCTCCCCTAATGCTTTAAAGGGTTGGACACAAGTTCTTGCAACATTAGATATTGTCCTCCCCTAATGCTTTAGAAGGTTGGACACAAGTTCTTGCAACATTAGATATTGTCCTCCCCTAATGCTTTAGGGTTGGACACAAGTTCTCAAAAACCCACAAACACAAGTTCTTGCAACATTAATATTGTCCTCCCCTAATGCTTAAAGGTGGACACAAGTTCTTGCAACATTAGATATTGTCCTCCCCTAATGCTAAAGGTTGGACACAAGTCTTGCAACATTAGATATTGTCCTCCCCTAATCTTAAAGGATGGACCAAGTTCTTCAACATTAATATTGTCCTCCCCTAATGCGTTAAAGGGTTGGACACAAGTTCTTGCAACATTAGATATTGTCCTCCCCTAATGCTTTAAAGGGTTGGACACAAGTTCTTGCAACATTAGATATTGTCCTCCCCTAATGCTTTAAAGGGTTGGACACAAGTTCTTGCAACATTAGATATTGTCCTCCCCTAATGCTTTAAAGGGCTGGACACAAGTTCTGAACATAATAGGTCCCCTAAGCTTTAAGGTGCAACATTAGATATTGTCCTCCCCTAATGCTAAAGGTGGACAAGTTCTTGCACATTAGATATGTCCTCCCCAATTAAGGTTGGACACAAGTTCTTGCAACATTAGATATTGTCCTCCCCTAATGCTTTAAAGGGTTGGACACAAGTTCTTGCAACATTAGATATTGTCCTCCCCTAATGCTTTAAAGGGTTGGACACAAGTTCTTGCAACATTAGATATTGTCCTCCCCTAATGCTTTAAAGGGTTGGACACAAGTTCTTGCAACATTAGATATTGTCCTCCCCTAATGCTTTAAAGGATTGGACACAAGTTCTTGCAACATTAGATATTGTCCTCCCCTAATGCTTTAAAGGATTGGACACAAGTTCTTGCAACATTAGATATTGTCCTCCCCTAATGCGTTAAAGGATTGGACACAAGTTCTTGCAACATTAGATATTGTCCTCCCCTAATGCGTTAAAGGTTGGACAAAGTTCTTGCAACAAACCCCCCAACAAAAAAACCAACAAAACCCCCCAAAACACAACACATTAGATATGTCCTCCCCTAATGCTTAAAGGACACAACCAACAAATGTCCTCCCCTAATGCTTAAAGGTTGGACACAAGTTCTTGCAACATTAGAATGTCCTCCCCTAATCTTAAAGGGTTGGACACAAGTTCTTGCAACATTAGATATTGTCCTCCCCTAATGCTTTAAATGGTTGGACACAAGTTCTTGCAACATTAGATATTGTCCTCCCCTAATGCTGTAAAGAAACAGATTTACGAACATTGACGAACAATTAAGAGCAATGGGTAATAATTAAAATTATTGATGCTGAATGTCCCCCTTTTTTGTTGTTGCCGTCGTGTCCGATCCAAATGCCTCACCCCATGCCACAATCAACGAACAACGGGCCTGGGATGCATACTGCATAACATTAATATTATGTATATTATAATATAATGATGTATCGCTTTGAAGATAATCGTATTTTCATCATCTGTTAATGTTTCTTTATCAAATAATTGGATATGTGTGCGTAGCGGATGGAACGGACGCGTGGATGTGAATAATTGGTGCCGTTGGTTATTAAAAAGAGGACAATTAAAAAAGTAATATTCGGCATCCTCCATTACATGAGCACATTCACATTTTGGATGTTCTCGTATATAATTGTTCAAACTTAGGTCGTATTTTCTAAGAAAAGCTGCTATCATAATTGCATTTAAAACAAAACCAGTACATTACCTAAAATTTGCCGTAACAAAATCCATCTGTTTTAACATTTTTAATGTATTTCATTGAATATAGTTGAAAAATATATCCGACTGCCTACAAGCCAGCTGTGTTGTGGTCGTAAAGTTTTTTGTGTTCGAAAGGTGTTTATGGCAGTGTCATGGACTACGATTTATCACGGTGTCTACGGTTCGGGTATTAGTGTTAAAAAACGAAATTAGATTGTATACGAGTGTCCCGTTTCTAATGACACCAATTTTAAGTAAACATTGTAAAAGTGATGTATACTCATTAACTGCATTGTCATTATGATGTGCTACTGAGAAACGGAGATAGGAAAAGAATTGACTGAAACAAGACTGTACTAGTCAACATAAGGTGAAACCATTATTTAACTAGCATGCGGCTCACCAACCGGCCATATCAAAACGAATCCCTGATGCGGTTAGAACCTTCGACCTCCCGCTCCGTAAGCGGATGCCTTAACCACTAGGCCACGGAGACGGTATATATAACGAACATAATGCTAAATAAACGCCATACCAAGCCAGTATTCACTACTAGATTACCCCCCTTTCATAAAATCCACCATTTGTTTTAAGTATATCTACATGCTATGTCTCAGTATAACTGTCCTGGATAAGAGGAAGAAGCCTCTTCAGTCATAAGCAACTTAGCAGACAACATAATCTACTTAGAGAAACAAGTCGCCCAAATGCCTCGGAGGAGGTCGCCTCCTATAAAGAAAACTTCAACGACAGTATAACTGTTGGGTACTTTATGAGGGGTAATTGTTTTGGTCAAATTTCTAGTGATAATTTACGTCAATGTTTTACATGTTTAAAATTAACATCTCATAAATTAGAAATTGAATTTGGAAGATTTAATGGTATTGATAGAAACAATAGATTATGTAAATTATGCAATCAAAATGTAATTGAATCAGAATACCATTTTATATTATGTTGTGAAAAATACAGATATAAGATTGAAATATTTGGGCTACATAGCATGGCCATCAATAAATAAATTTATATCTATCATGTCATGCAAAAATAAAAACTATTTGGTAAATGTTTGTAAGTATATCAAAGAAGCTATGTCATTACGTGGTAATACCCTGTCAATTACTACTGTTTCTTAAATGTATTGTATTTGTTTATATATGTATATCTGTAACATGTTGTGTGATGTATTTGCCATATAGTTGCTGATTATGCCACTACATTTGAAACTTAAAACTTGTAAAAAAGCTCACTAGGTGAGAATGTTTATAAGACTTGTAACAGGTATGAGGTTGCACGAGTGGTACAGTGGCTGACCAGGCGCCCAGTAAAATGGTTACGCTTGGATTGGACTGTACCTGAGTAGGAGATTGCCATTGCACGTGTGGTACAGTGGCTGACCAGGCGCCCAGTAAAATGGTTACGCTTGGACTGGACTGTACCTGAGTAGGAGATTGCCATTGCACGTGGACGAATTTAACTGGGGAAAAGGAATTTATGTGACGTCGCATAAAAGCGAATTTGCAAAAAGCAGAGAACCCGATCAGATAGAACAGAGCGTGCCATCTGATCAGACTATACGCTGATTGCTCCTCAGATAGTGGAACTGAAGCACTTGTCCGAATAGCAAACAACATTAATCTATGTTGTTTGCACATGCTCTGAATTAATTCGGCGCTGAAATCGTTAAAATCTATACTCGCTAACGGCGGTCAAAATAATAGTCAAGTAGGTCATGCAATTTCCTTTCGTAACGACACAATTCTTATGAAAGTTCACGATATAATTCCACAGTTTTCAGTTACAAGTTGAACTAGTTGTAGCGTTTATTTTACCCAGCATGCAAAGCGTTAATTATTAAGTTCTAAATGTGACCTTGACTTTGAATCGACATGACTGAAACCTGGGCTATGCACTTCGTTTCGATATGCTTAACATGTGTGCTAAGCTATTTTAAATATTTCTCACGAATTGCCTTCGGACGGATGGATGAACGGACGGATGGATGAACGGACGGATGGATGAACGGACGGATGGGTGAACGGACGGATGGATGAACGGACAGATGGATGAACGGACAGATGGATGAACGGACGGATGGATGAACGGACGGACGGATGGATGAACGGACGGATGGATGAACGGACGGACGGATGGATGAACGGACAGATGTGTGAACGGACGGATGGACGATGGATGGATGAACGGATGGATGGATGAACGGACGGATGGATGAACGGATGGATGGGTGAACGGACGGATGGATGAACGATGGATGGATGGATGGATGGATGGATGAACGGACGGATGGATGAACGGACGGATGGATGAACGATGGATGGATGGATGAACGGACGGATGGATGAACGGACGGATGGGTGAACGGACGTACGCATGGATAGTATTATTATGTCCTTCCTACACGGCGGGGGATATATAAACTACATCCGAATTTTGCGGAACTATTTTATTTGGAATTGTACTACAACTGAACATCATGGCGGATTGTTCGGCAGTAGGAAGTTGATGTTGAAACTTCATCCATAATAATTTCACTTTAACAGAGGCATCATGTAACAAACATGCATTTCAATATAATAGTATGAATGTTACTTCGAAAACGTGTCCTTTTTTGCCGACCACATATCTGTATTCCACACATGATGGACGAACTTGAAAAGATGTATTCTTCATTTTGCCGGAACTCATTTACACAAACATGTCCAGTACGCGATAATGGATCGTAACTTTGTTTGGATTTTATACCATTCTCCAAAACGTTATTATCTCCTAGTTGTATCTACTGGCTATATGTCGATTGCAAGGCAGCGGGAATGCTAAATGTAATTTGCCATTTCCTCCCGTTAGGTTAGTGTCAATCCGTTAGGTTAGTGTGAAGCTCTGTGCCGTTCACACCTAGTGGACAGTTACATACTGACCTCAGTGGGTTTGTTACTACGTCCATACCACTATTGTGTCGCGAGAACGTCGTGCGTCGTGTTAAGGAATGAATCGTGGGTTAATAGTTTCCATTGGGGTATGAACTATATTGGGAGTGGTTAAAGTGTGTTTATTTAATCATATTTGATTTGCTGTTTTACATATAAACTTAACATTCATTATATATGATAAAATGTAAAATGTGTTGGTTAAAGTGTGTGGAGGCTATTAACCGGCGATTCATTCCTTATATTTACGGTAATTATTATTTTCAATGAGACAAAGAAAAAAAGATCACACTTTCCCATTAAATGGTATTTAGTCAAATTTGCTTCTTACAGTGTGGCTGGGACCTGGTAATTAGATCATCCTTGGAACAGCCAGCGTAAAACTGTAAGACACTCCTTTTCACGGGACGAACGATGCCTAACACTGCGAATGCGCATGCCCGTAACATCGAATGCGCATGCTCGTAACATCGAGTGCGCATGTCAGCTGCATATCATTAGTTGGAAACTGTCATACGAAATTGTATGCAACCACAGCTCATACGTTCATCGAAGGAAATGCAATAGCGATGTAAATATTAAACCTTGACTGGATCTCATAGAGAAAGGACGGGATAGATTGCCTGTACACGGACACAGGACGGAATAGAACTTGGCACAGAGGCATTATGATCGCCAGATGACCGGTACGTGAATGGCGATTATCCTACGTCCGGATCCCGTTTTATTACATTTTTTAAGAACTTCACCAACGTCTCATGAAAGCCAGCGAGGACGTGAGGACGTGAGGACGTTCAATTGTGTTCATGGAAGTTTGATTACGTCGCTATGAGTTATCACTGAGTCATCACAACGTTGTATTCACTTTTCTCTGTCGTGATTCGATAGCCATGCGAGGACTCGCGTGTGTTCTTGCGTTTATTTATCGTCGCTACCGGTTGCTCATATGAATGACGTATTCTGAAGATATTAGTTCATTTTAGATTTTTCGTATATCATGCTCATGTTCGATTTATTCTGAGAAACACCTGCTAAATAGGTCACTCAGTCTGATTGTGAATGATAATTGTTTTTCTAAAACCATTTCTTAATTGCGCATTAGTGCCAATATTTTCTTCAGTTTCTTAGCACTATGTATTGTAATTCATTTTAACATTCAATTAGCGACTGTTCCTCAGTTTCACCGTGCATATAAATAATGGTTTGATTGTATGTAATGATATCGGAAACTGTGCGAAATTTCTCTTGTAATTATATATATTGAATGGCTAGTACGTTGTTAATTTGATATGTGTTTATATTCGCTATTATGTACATAGATTAGACTGCAATAATGACGAAAACAACACATCGAAATCACCCATCGTAGTACCCGAGAGAAGTAGCGACTTGAACCATGCAGTAGGTGTGATTGTTTAATTAACACATGTCACTCCTAGCAGTACCCATTGAACCAAGCAGTACATGTAGGTGTGTGTTTTACGTTTATTTATCATCGCTACCGGTTGCCCATATGAGCGACGCCTCCTGAAGACATTAGTCAATTTAGATTTTGGAGGATAGTGCAATGATACAGAGAGAGAGAGCTATTCCAGAGTCTCCACTGGTTCTTTTACGTGCACAGTGTAAGCAATGATACAGACAGAGACACATGCCATAGTCTCCTCTGGTTCTTTTACGTACACGGTGTAAAGCACCGACACGAGACCTCGGTTTAACGTCCCATCTGAAAGACTGTTAATTTTATTAGGGTCAGACGGGGGATCGAACCTGCGATCCCTGGATTACCAGTCCAGCGTGTTACCACTGGACTACAGATCCGTCTGTAGTACATGTAGGTGACCTATTGATTTATTTACAATGCTGGCATGCTTTGGTTATTTCACAGCCATTTCAATTTCAATATATTTTATTTGGCATAAACATAATATGTTCATCGCCATAAATCAAATAACATGGCGGTTATAATAAAACTAACATACATCATTCTATAATTTGAGAAAAGTGTGTATATTATTAATTACATGTAATTAGAATAACCATTCATTAACATCTATGGGAGCTACCCGGTGCACTACTTACTGGTGGCATCTACGGGAGTTACTTGGCACACCACTTACTGGTGGCATCTCCGGGAGTTACCCGGCACACCACTTACTGGTGGCATCTACGGGAGTTACCCGGCACACCACTTACTGGTGGCATCTACGGGAGTTACCCGGCGCACCACTTACTGGTATATACGGGAGCTACCCTGTGCACCACTTACTGGTGGCATCTACGGGATTTACTCGGTGCACCAATTACTGGTGGCATCTACGGGATTTACCCGGTGCACCAATTACTGGTGGCATCTACGGGATTTACCCGGTGCACCAATTACTGGTGGCATCTACGGGAGCTACCCGGCACACTACTTACGTGTGGCATATACGGGAGTTACCCGGCACACCACCTACTTGTGGCATCTACGGGATTTACACGGTGCACCACTTACTGGTGGCATCTACGGGAGTTACCCGGTGCACCACTTACTGGTGGAATCTACGGGAGTTACCCGGCACACCACTTACTGGTGGCATCTACGGGAGTTACCCGGTGCACCACTTATTGGTGAGATCTACGGGAGCTACCCGGTGCACCACTTATTGGTGGCATCTACGGGATTTACACGGTGCACCACTTAATGGTGGCATCTACGGGAGTTACACGGTGCACCACTTACTGGTGGCATATACGGGAGTTACCCGGTGCACTACTTACTGGTGGCATCTCCGGGAGCTACCCGGTGCAATACTTACTGGTGGCATCTACGGGAGTTACCCGGTGCACCACTTACTGTTGGCATCTACGCGAGCTACCCGGTGCACCACTTATTCGTGAGATCTACGGGAGTTACCCGGTGCACTACTTACTGGTGGCATCTACGGGAGTTACCAGGTGCACCACTTACTGTTGGCATCTACGGGAGTTACCCGGTGCACTACTTACTGGTGGCATCTACGGGAGTTACCCGGTGCACCACTTATTGGTGGCATCTCCGGGAGTTACCCGGTGCACCACTTACTGGTGGCATCTACGGGATTTACCCGGTGCACCACTTACTGGTAGGATTTAGGGGAACTAACAATTTTAGATTAATCCATCTCGAGACCTCATTCCTGATGGAATCCTCTCTATGATGGAAAGAGAAGAGGAAATGTGTGTTTAAATGCCTTTCCTAAGGGACACAGTCGCAACGTCTTTGAACAGTTGGGCGTGAACTCCCGGAATTTCACACATAAAGCGAACGCGCTAACACTGCACTATCACGACTTCCATTTAGTTTGTGTTAGACTTTTTTATGGTAAAAGGTCACAAACGAGCTAAACTTTAAACGTTAATTATTTTACAACGATTGCGCAGACAGTTTCAACAACTTATATTACTCACTCTCGTTGGCGCGGATGAAAGCGTATAATGTAATGTGGTATTTAGTGTGGGTGGTCTTTAGTGTGAGAGGAAACCGGAGTACCAGGAGAAAACCCACCTGTCCGAGCTAGCGAGCACCGTATTAAGCTTTATGTAACCGTATGCAAAAACATTTCTATGTACCTTCAATTGATCCTGCTCGCCGGCGTATTCTATTGACTGGAATATGTTCCATGTACACCGCCGACGAATCTCCAGGTTTGCCCGATACCGCCGGTACCATTTCTGTATTAGTATGGCAGCTCGTAATGCTGAAACATGAAGCGGATACTAAATGTGTCCATGTTGCATTGAAACAGCTGCTAATTAGTTCATTCTCGATCTGATCGAGGTTAGTTTAAACATTGTTTATTTCAAACCATACAGCATATACAAGTATACACAAATTTGGATACATGAATGAAAAGGGATTAGAACGGAAAGCTATTATAGCTTATAGAGGTCTTCTCCTATAGCAAGCAAGGTACTTAATGCAGTTGCGATCTGACAGTATTGTGCTATTTCTAAGCTATTAAGTAAACGTTTAATCATGAACTGTAAATTAGAATATAAATAAGATAAAGAGATTATTACGATGAAATAAGTACATATAGTAACCAATTTAGAAGGTTGATATTGAGATTGACCCAGAAGAAATGATAGAACAAGGAATATGATAGATTCATTCGGATAGTTCGATGGTAGGGGCAAGCATGTAACATTTAGTGAACAGATGCTCATGAAAATCGTCTGCTTTCCCGGATGTAGTTTTGGAATGTTTGAAATATGTTTGCGTTGCAATCATCGCTAAGATTCCGGTTTCCGTGTAATAGCGTTATGGTACAATATTTAGAAGTATTTGCAAGTAAACGAATTCTGATGTCATTATAACAGAGACATTCAAAGAATAAATGATGATTACTCTCAGAAATACCACATTGACAGAGGGGTGATGGAGATATGTTTTTATTGAACAAATGCTTGTTTAATGAACTACAACTAGTACGTAGTCGAGCATGATAGACCTGCCATTTCCTGTCTAGTACGTAGTCGAGCATGATAGACCTGCCATTTCCTGTCTAGTACATAGTCGAGCATGATAGACCGGCCATTTCCTGTCTAGTACGTAGTCGAGCATGATAGACCTGCCATTTCCTGTCTAGTACGTAGTCGAGTATGATAGACCTGCCATTTCCTGTCTAGTACGTAGTCGAGTATGATATACCTGCAATTTCCTGTCTAGTACGTAGTCGAGCATGATATACCTGCCATTTCCTGTCTAGTACGTAGTCGAGCATGATATACCTGCCATTTCCTGTCTAGTACGTAGTCGAGCATGATAAACCTGCCATTTCCTGTCTAGTACGTCGTCGAGCATGATATACCTGCCATTTCATGTCTAGTACGTAATCGAGCATGATATACCTGCCATTTCCTGTCTAGTACGTCGTCGAGCATGATATACCTGCCATTTCCTGTCTAGTACGTCGTCGAGCATGATATACCTGCCATTTCCTGTCTAGTACGTAGTCGAGCATGATATACCTGTCATTTCCTGTCTAGTACGTAGTCGAGCATGATATACCTGCCATTTCCTGTCTAGTACGTAGTCGAGCATGATATACCTGCCATTTCCTGTCTAGTACGTAGTCGAGCATGATATACCTGCCATTTCCTGTCTAGTACGTAGTCGAGCATGATATACCTGCCATTTCCTGTCTAGTACGTAGTCGAGCATGATAGACCTGCCATTTCCTGTCTAGTACGTAGTCGAGCATGATATACCTGCCATTTCCTGTCTAGTACGTAGTCGAGCATGATATACCTGCCATTTCCTGTCTAGTACGTAGTCGAGCATGATAGACCTGCCATTTCCTGTCTAGTACGTAGTCGAGCATGATACACCTGTCATTTCCTGTCTAGTACGTAGTCGAGCATGATAGACCTGCCATTTCCTGTCTAGTACGTAGTCGAGCATGATATACCTGCCATTTCCTGTCTAGTACGTAGTCGAGCATGATATACCTGCCATTTCCTGTCTAGTACGTAGTCGAGCATGATAGACCTGCCATTTCCTGTCTAGTACGTAGTCGAGCATGATATACCTGCCATTTCCTGTCTAGTACGTAGTCGAGCATGATAGACCTGCCATTTCCTGTCTAGTACGTAGTCGAGCATGATATACCTGCCATTTCCTGTCTAGTACGTAGTCGAGCATGATATACCTGCCATTTCCTGTCTAGTACGTAGTCGAGCATGATAGACCTGCCATTTCCTGTCTAGTACGTAGTCGAGCATGATATACCTGCCATTTCCTGTCTAGTACGTAGTCGAGCATGATATACCTGCCATTTCCTGTCTAGTACGTAGTCGAGCATGATAGACCTGGCATTTCTTGTCTAGTACGTAGTCGAGCATGATATACCTGCCATTTCCTGTCTAGTATGTAGTCGAGCATGATAGACCTGCCATTTCCTGTCTAATACGTAGTCGAGCATGATAGACCTGCCATTTCCTGTCTAGTACGTAGTCGAGCATGATATACCTGCCATTTCCTGTCTAGTACGTAGTCGAGCATGATATACCTGCCATTTCCTGTCTAGTACGTAGTCGAGCATGATATACCTGCCATTTCTTGTCTAGTACGTAGTCGAGCATGATATACCTGCCATTTCCTGTCTAGTACGTAGTCGAGCATGATAGACCTGCCATTTCCTGTCTAGTACGTAGTCGAGCATGATATACCTGCCATTTCCTATCTAGTACGTAGTCGAGCATGATAGACCTGCCATTTCCTGTCTAGTACGTAGTCGAGCATGATAGACCTGCCATTTCCTGTCTAGTACGTAGTCGAGCATGATATACCTGCCATTTCCTATCTAGTACGTAGTCGAGCATGATAGACCTGGCATTTCTTGTCTAGTACGTAGTCGAGCATGATAGACCTGCCATTTCCTGTCTAGTACGTAGTCGAGCATGATATACCTGCCATTTCCTGTCTAGTACGTAGTCGAGCATGATAGACCTGCCATTTCCTGTCTAGTACGTAGTCGAGCATGATATACCTGCCATTTCCTGTCTAGTACGTATCGAGCATGATATACCTGCCATTTCCTGTCTAGTACGTCGTCGAGCATGATATACCTGCCATTTCCTGTCTAGTACGTAGTCGAGCATGATATACCTGCCATTTCCTGTCTAGTACGTAGTCGAGCATGATATACCTGTCATTTCCTGTCTAGTACGTAGTCGAGCATGATATACCTGCCATTTCCTGTCTAGTACGTAGTCGAGCATGATATACCTGCCATTTCCTGTCTAGTAAGTAGTCGAGCATGATATACCTACCATTTCCTGTCTAGTAAGTAGTCGAGCATGATATACCTGCCATTTCCTGTCTAGTACGTAGTCGAGCATGATAGACCTGCCATTTCCTGTCTAGTACGTAGTCGAGCATGATATACCTGCCATTTCCTGTCTAGTACGTAGTCGAGCATGATATACCTGCCATTTCCTGTCTAGTACGTAGTCGAGCATGATAGACCTGCCATTTCCTGTCTAGTACGTAGTCGAGCATGATAGACCTGCCATTTCCTGTCTAGTACGTAGTCGAGCATGATATACCTGCCATTTCCTGTCTAGTACGTAGTCGAGCATGATATACCTGCCATTTCCTGTCTAGTACGTAGTCGAGCATGATAGACCTGGCATTTCTTGTCTAGTACGTAGTCGAGCATGATATACCTGCCATTTCCTGTCTAGTATGTAGTCGAGCATGATAGACCTGCCATTTCCTGTCTAATACGTAGTCGAGCATGATAGACCTGCCATTTCCTGTCTAGTACGTAGTCGAGCATGATATACCTGCCATTTCCTGTCTAGTACGTAGTCGAGCATGATATACCTGCCATTTCCTGTCTAGTACGTAGTCGAGCATGATATACCTGCCATTTCTTGTCTAGTACGTAGTCGAGCATGATATACCTGCCATTTCCTGTCTAGTACGTAGTCGAGCATGATAGACCTGCCATTTCCTGTCTAGTACGTAGTCGAGCATGATATACCTGCCATTTCCTATCTAGTACGTAGTCGAGCATGATAGACCTGCCATTTCCTGTCTAGTACGTAGTCGAGCATGATATACCTGCCATTTCCTGTCTAGTACGTAGTCGAGCATGATAGACCTGCCATTTCCTGTCACCGGCGTTGAAATATTTCGGGCATTTTGTGGCGTTTCTCTTTAGTCGAGATCTGAGATTAGTTTATGCAAATTTATTTTATTTTAGCTGTATTGCGAAACAAGTTCTTACAACTTATAGTAATCACTCTCGATACCTCATTCCTGATGGAATACATCGCCACGAGCGAGAAGAGACACCGTCGCATTTAAATGCCTTGCCTAAAGGCAACACTCGTAAAGGCTCAAATGGGGCTCGAACTCAGGGGCTTTCACTCATGAAGAGAACGCGAGTTAGCACAACTTCCTGATCGAGGTTGATAATTGATATTTTAAAATATTTCTTAATCTGTACATTAGTATCCTGTTTCCATTTCCGTATTTGAAACTTTAAATTTATTTCACATTTACCAACATAATTAGAATATATTTGAATGTTTCTTGTTTTATGTTTTTAAAGCGACACTACATCAGTGAAAACACACATTTCTACAGAATGTATTTTCCTATGATATGGTATAATTCCCCCCAAATATTTGTATTTCAAGTATTTTAACTAATAAACAAACGTCGTATACGCGGCTTGTTGACATATAACAAAATAGTGTAAACATCCATGCGTATATACCTGAATAACACGATTAATGGTACAGATTTAACGTTATATCTCACACTTGTGCCTATTTATTTGTAGACTATTCTTAGTTTAATTATCTCTAAACGACATTATCTCGCGCTTAGTATTAACTCGGATGACAAACAAACGTCAATTCAGGATAATGGATGACCGTTATTTTCAATCCACAAAAACACTGTTTATTGATTCAATGTTAGTGTTCGAATGCATTCCGAAAGATTTATAGTAGCAATGCATTCATATGTGAAAAAAATGCATTTTATTTGCTTTTTGCGATGTAATGTCTCTTTAAATACCTCGATGAATTGTTCTGTATATGTTGCGCTATATATCATTTAGTCGCACAAACAACCTGGGTAATATGGCGACTCTCCAGCTATTATTAGTGGAGGAAGACCCCGGTGCCCTGTCGAGCAATATCTCAGACAGAGACGGGTACCCAGGTAGAACCACCGACCTTCCGCAAACCAACTGGATAGCTTCCTCAATGAGATAATTCGCGACTCTTAAGTGGGGTTCGAACTTTCAGCGGTGAGGGGCAAGTGATTTTAAATCAACGACCGTAACCACTCGACAAGAAAGGCCACTTTATATAACGTACATGTACATGTTAAAATGCAATAGTTGTTCACGCGAGATGATGTGCGGGGTGATGTGCCCTGTTGTTGGCGCCAGAACAAATATAATTATGTAGTGATGCTGATGCGAACGACAGATCCGATTATCCGGAGTGTAATTAGAAATAATACTCTGGAATTTAATTATATTTAAAACACTGTCGTGACGTCATACCTTTGTATTTGCAGTCCATTATTAATAATATTGGATTGATGTAAAAAAAAAAAAGGCCAGAGTATTAAATCAAATACTAAGCGCACATGCAGGAAATTAACAATTTTTAGTAGGGTCTTACGCGCCTCACACAGTCCAATATTTTACTTATTGGATCGTTTTCGACATATATCCCATACATACAAGTCATTCTACATTCACAGTGCACAGTTACTAAAAAAGAAAAAGAAAATAGTATAAACTTTATTTATTTTACAACGACTGCGAAACAAGATGTAACAACTTATATTAATCACTCTCGTTGGCGCGGATGAAAGCGTATTTGTGGTCATTCGTATGTGAGGAAACCGGAGTACCCGGAGAAAATCCACCTGTCCGATATGGCGACCACCGTACCATCTCACATACTTCCCAGTCCGATGATCGAACCCGGGTTGCATTTGTGAGAAGCGAGCGCGCTAACCACTGCGCTAATCGGACTAACCACTGCGCTAATCGGACTAACCACTGCGCTAATCGGACTAACCACTGCGCTAATCGGACTAACCGCAGTACTGCGCTAATCGGACTAACCACTGCGCTAATCGGACTAACCACTGCGCTAATCGGACTAACCACTGCGCTACTCGGACTAACCACTGCGCTAATCGGACTAACCACTGCGCTAATCGGACTAACCACTGCGCTAATCGGACTAACCACTGCGCTAATCGGACTAACCACTGCGCTAATCGGACTAACCACTGCGCTAATCGGACTAACCACTGCGCTAATCGGACTAACCACTGCGCTAATCGGACTAACCACTGCGCTAATCGGACTAACCACTGCGCTAATCGGACTAACCACTGCGCTAATCGGACTAACCACTGTCCGATTAGCGCAGTGGTTAGTCCGATTAGCGCAGTGGTTAGTCCGATTAGCGCAGTGTTAGTCCGATTAGCGCAGTGGTTAGTCCGATTAGCGCAGTGGTTAGTCCGATTAGCGCAGTGGTTAGTCCGATTAGCGCAGTGGTTAGTCCGATTAGCGCAGTGGTTAGTCCGATTAGCGCAGTGGTTAGTCCGATTAGCGCAGTGGTTAGTCCGATTAGCGCAGTGGTTAGTCCGATTAGCGCAGTGGTTAGTCCGATTAGCGCAGTGGTTAGTCCGATTAGCGCAGTGGTTAGTCCGATTAGCGCAGTGGTTAGTCCGATTAGCGCAGTGGTTAGTCCGATTAGCGCAGTGGTTAGTCCGATTAGCGCAGTGGTTAGTCCGATTAGCGCAGTGGTTAGTCCGATTAGCGCAGTGGTTAGTCCGATTAGCGCAGTGGTTAGTCCGATTAGCGCAGTGGTTAGTCCGATTAGCGCAGTGGTTAGTCCGATTAGCGCAGTGGTTAGTCCGATTAGCGCAGTGGTTAGTCCGATTAGCGCAGTGGTTAGTCCGATTAGCGCAGTGGTTAGTCCGATTAGCGCAGTGGTTAGTCCGATTAGCGCAGTGGTTAGTCCGATTAGCGCAGTGGTTAGTCCGATTAGCGCAGTGGTTAGTCCGATTAGCGCAGTGGTTAGTCCGATTAGCGCAGTGGTTAGTCCGATTAGCGCAGTGGTTAGTCCGATTAGCGCAGTGGTTAGTCCGATTAGCGCAGTGGTTAGTCCGATTAGCGCAGCATCATCTTATTCTATCATCATCTTATTCTATCATCATCTTATTCTATCATCATCTTATTCTATCATCATCTTATTCTATCATCATCTTATTCTATCATCATCTTATTCTATCATCATCTTATTCTATCATCATCTTATTCTATCATCATCTTATTCTATCATCATCTTATTCATCTTATTCTATCATCATCTTATTCTATCATCATCATATTTTATTATAAATGTGTGTTGCTATTTTCGACATTGTCAGTATGATGGTCGCTATTGTTAAAGCGACACTACATCGGTGAAAACGCAAATGTCTGCAGAATGTAATGTCCTATTATATGGTATAATGTTTTTCCAAATATTTGCATCAATATCAGAGTATTTCAACAAATAAACAAACGTCGTATACGCGGTTTGTTGACACAACAAAATAATGTAAATAGGGTTGATACTCATGTGTAATACAATGCGTGTATCCGGAATAACATGATTTATGTTACAGATTTACCGTTATATCCGACATGTGTGCCTATGCATATTTATTTGTGGACTAATCTTAGTTAAATTATCTCTAAACGAAAGTATCGCGCGTTTAGTATCGACTCCAATGACAAAGAAACGTCAATTCATGAGCGTGGATGACCGCTATATGAAATCCTACTTTCACTTTTGAAGTTTGTAGAACACGGTTTATTGATTCAATGTTAGTGTTTGAATGTTGAGCAAACATTTGTTGTAGCAATAATATATATTGTATAAAATATATATACGTGAAAAAATGCATTTTATTTGCTTTTTGCGATATAATGTCGCTTTAACATTCACAAATATGGTGCCATACTGAATCATTTAGTGTTGATGGAATCACATGTCACTTCTAGATCCATTGGGTCGGAGGCTAAATTTTATATATTTAAGTTTATTTAACGTCGCTACCGGTTGCCCATTTGAGTGACGGGCAGTTTACCTAACAACCCTTTCCTTTCCAGTACTTGGTGCACAAATCTCCGTAAGAAAATGCCAACTTGTTCATTTAAATGAAACACGGTATGAGCGGGGCTCGAACCCGTGACTATCAGTGATGATAGGTTACAAGTCAGCGATCTTAGCCACTCGACCACGGAGGCGGACATGCTAAATTTTGTTTTGATTGCATACATTTATGTTTTGTAATTTATAACTAATCCAGGGATCGCACGTTCGATCCCCCGTCTGACCCTAATAAAATTAACAGTCTTTCAGATGGGACGTTACACCGAGGGCTTGTGTCGGTGCTTTACACTGTGCACGTAAGAGAACCAGATGAGACCCTGGCACGGGTCTCTGTCTGTATCATTGCACAATCCTTCAACATCTAAAACGACTAATATCTTCAGGAGGCGTAGCTCATATGGGCAACCGGTAGCGACGATAAATAAACGTAAACACACACACATTGTCCATCCATGTCACTATATATAGCCTATTAGCCGAATATGATCCGATATATAACATATTGGATAGGGTGAGGCTCGTAGCACCGCACACAGTACCAATATTTTACATATTGGATCCGTTTGAGGCGTATATCTTACTTAAAAGACACACTTATACAACAAGATCTTACTAATTAAAATTGTTAATTTCATACATTTACGCATTGGATTTAATATAATACTCTGGTCTTTTGAAAGCAGTCCATGATTAATATTAAAACACTGTCGTGAGGTCATACCTTTGTACTTGCAATCCATTATTATTAATATTGGACTGGTGTCAAAATGCAAGAGTATTATATTAAATATTAGGCGTAAATGTACGAAATTAACAATTTTAATTAGTAGGATATTGTTGTATAAGTGTGTGTTTTAAGTAAGATATAAGCCTCGAACGGATCAAATATGTAAACTATTGGTATTGTCGTCGGCTCTACGCGCCTCACACTGTCCACTATTTTACATATTGGATCGCATTCGGCTTATATCCTATACATCATGGACTGTAAGTAAAAGGTATGACGTCACGACAGTGTTTTAAATTCAGATTTTATTAAAAACAAAAGTGAAAATATTAGCGACAATGAGTTGCCATCTATAACTCAGCACGTACTAACTACTTCATATTAAGTATAAGTGGAATATATGCTATACTTACTATTTGTACCGTGACCAAAGCTTTTCCGTTTTGAAGGTGAGCATCCCATTACGTAATGCACACACTATTTCCTACACAGTTCATTGTTGTAGTCGTCTTGTCCTATCTTTCCAGATTGCTCATATTCTCAGCTCGGGTCTTTTTATAGTCCTAAAGGAAACGAAATAAAAACCAGTATTACACGTTATTTGGCTCGCGGATAAGTACACTAGAGCGCGATCCAATCATAATCCCGCCGCAACTGGATTTCTCAGAGATTTGATTTAGTGCTACACAATAACGTAGAGACACTGCTTAATTAAATATCTGAATAACAGAAACAAAATAGTGCAGTAATCGTGTTAGATATTAACACATAAAGGAGCACATCCGCTTGGGGCCTGGGCAAATATTTTCGGGTTCAAAACTACAAAGCTAAAAAACATTGTTTTAATATATATATATTGTTTTATGAACTCTTATGATACACTATAGACGTGTCACTATACATACCATTTTAGGCCATTCAAAGCAAGTTTAAAAATGACACTCCGTCCCTATCAAGGCTATATATCATGCAGACGGATCTGTAGTCCTGTGTTTAACAACGGTTGAACAGGCATTCCAGGGATCGCAGGTTCTATTCCCATTTGACCATATACAATTAACAGTCTTTCAGACTTTAAACCGAGGTGTCGTGTCGGTGCTTTACACCGTGCACGTAAAAGAATGGGTCTCTGTCTGTATCATTGCACTATCCTCCCAACAATCTAAAATGACTAATCTCTTCAGGAGGCGTCGCCCAGATGGGCAATCGGTAGCGACGATAAATAAACGTAAAACACCATCACCATTGATAGTGACAAGGTGTCGCTTTTAAACTTGATTGGAATATATTTATGTGTGTGTATAGCGACAAGTCTGTAGTGTATCATAATCGTCATGTTTGTGGTTTTGAACCTGAATACATGTGTTCAGACTCCAAGCGTCTGCGACATGGAGGACTACAACACAACACAATATCAATCTGGCAAGCAACTATTCCTTCCTTCATATAACTATATAGAACAGTTACGGTTGTCGCAGCTTCATTAAGCATCCACTTACAACTGTATGTGTCCACATTTGAACGCATTATTCTAACAGAAAGCCTATAACATTATTTGTGTAATCAATTTATTTAATATATCCCGAGGCGTCGGAGAGAGTTGGAGAGACCGCCTCGTGTAAATTAATCGATGTAGTTAAATTGTTCATTATTATAAAAAGATATGCGACAGTGAATGTATCATTCTGTTGCGAACATCTGAAACATAAATGCACACGCAACTTGTCACAGAATTCCACTTCCCGCAGAGGTCCACTTCCCGCAGAAGTCCACTTCCCGCAGCATAAGTCCATTTCCCGCACAGAAGTCCACTCTCCGCAGAAGTCCACTCTCCACAGAAGTCCACTTCCCGCAGCAGAAGTCCACTTCCTCCCGCAGCAGAAGTCCACTCTCCACAGAAGTCCACTTCCCGCAGCAGAAGTCCACTTCCCGCAGCAGAAGTCCACTCTCCACAGAAGTCCACTTCCCGCAGACAGAAGTCCACTCTCCGCAGAAGTCCACTCTCCACAGAAGTCCACTCTCCGCAGAAGTCCACTCTCAGCAGAAGTCCACTTCCCACAGAAGTCCACTTCCCGCAGCAGAAGTCCACTCTCCGCAGAAGTCCACTCTCCGCAGAAGTCCACTCTCCGCAGCAGAAGTCCACTTCCCGCAGCAGAAGTCCACTCTCCGCAGCAGAAGTCCACTTCCCACAGAACAGAAGTCCACTCTTCACATAATTCTACTTTCCGCAGAAGTCCACTTCCCGCAGCAGAAGTCCACTTCCCGCAGCAGAAGTCCACTCTTCACAGAAGTCCACTTCCCGCAGCAGAAGTCCACTCTTCACAGAAGTCCACTCTCCGCAGCAGAAGTCCACTTCCCGCAGCAGAAGTCCACTCTCCACAGAAGTCCACTCTCCACAGAAGTCCACTCTCCGCAGCAGAAGTCCACTCTTCACAGAATTCCACTCTTCACAGAATTCCACTCTTCACAGAATTCCACTCTCCGCAGATCAACGGTGTTTGTAGGATGATACTAATGTATAACAGTTTATGGTTAAAGCGACACTAAGTCGGCGAAATAAAGAAAATGTGTACAGATTGTAATTTCCTATTATATATTGTACAATTCAATTCAATTCAATTATTCTTTATTAACTCAGATCATTTACACGATATATGAGTATGCATATACTTAGTTACCAGATATTGTCTCACGGGGTGAAATATAAATAATAAAGAGTACAGTAGAGAAAAGGGTTAAGTTTTGGAGATGGGAAAAGAGCGGGAAATTCTAATAGTTTGCTTCATTTATTTGTATAATTTGTGTCCAACGAGTTGTCACAGAATCTGAGTATTTCAACTAATAAAACACACGTCGTATACGAGAACTATTGACAAAACAAATTAATATAAAGAAGTTATGAAATAATACACGATACAGCACGTGTTTCATGAATACAGATGCGATATCAATAACCACAACGAGTTTTCGTAGAAAGTTACTGTTATATCTTAGTTGCACCCGGACATAACTATTCTCGGAGTAATCTGAATTAACCGACATATAAACTGCAGTATTACATGATTACTGGGAGTGCGCAATAATCAAATGCCACTTCCGGGTCGTGTTAAAGCAGCATTACATCGTAATAATATGTTATATTTTGGGTTTTACGCCTGCATCAGCACCATTTCGGGCTATATCCCCGCCGGGCAGTTAACTTAACAACACCTTTCCGGGGCAGGCTCCAGCGGTTAACCAGTATGTGGGTGCACCAACCTCCGTAAGAAACTGCCAACTTGTTCATATAAATGAGACACGGCCTGAGACATCGTAATACAGGATGTTTTGGGTAAAATATAAATACTAATGTATGTGTGTTTATAAAAATCGAAATAGTCGCTCAGAAACGATAAAATCAAATAAATTTAAACCGTCGTATACGCGAATTTGTTTATCAACACACGAAATATAAACACGCACAGCGCGCATGCGTGAAACAACAGAAGACGTAGAAAACAACGTATATATTTTGAACATGAAAGACTATCTATCTATCTTCCTCTAATGTCGAACCCCTCGCGGGGATGTAGAAATGTCCCTAAAAGACTTAGCTAACAGAGGTATGAATCAACATATCCAGTAATTTAATTAAAAAGACAACGTGGGACAAATGGAGATGATGCATTCCGAATGTAAACAAGTGCGGACGATGCATTCCGGTTGTAAACAAGTGCGTGACCGATCGATTCGGAAAGTCCTACTTTCGGTTTCGAGTTTGTTTTATCGCAAACTACTTGTACTACTTGGTATATATATATGTTTATATGTATCTATGTAAAACGTGTAATTGTATATTATGTATGTTCACTTGTGCTCTTCATGTATATGGAGGTAATAAAAGGATTAATTAATTGCTACCCATACGTAAAATTTGAATTTTTCAAATATCTTTTATTTCATAAGATGTAATGCTGCTTTAAACGTTTCTGAAATTCCTATTTTGCGTGTTTATAGATCGCATATATCTCGTTTTACTGGTGGCTATTATTTTGTGGGAATAGAATATGTAGTGCAGTGGTATTATTACGGAGAGATGGGGTTTCTCCGGGTACTCCGGTTTCCTCCCACAAGAATGACCACATATACGCTGCCATCCGCGCCAACGAGAGTGATTAATAGAAGTTGTTAGAACTTGATTTGCAATTGTTGTAAAATAAATAAAGTTTAAACTAATACGTGGAAAACATACATTTTGTTGTGCTTTTTCAAATATGTCGTTTTAAAATTGGCTTAAACAGAAAGGGTCAATACATGTTCTAAGAAAGGATTTCTAAGAAAGGCAAACAAGTGTAATGTTATATTTCAGTCGGTATCGTCTCAACTTACTTAAAGTTGTACAGTTACAAGCAAGGACTATTCTCACACAAATTTATACCAGGAAGCGACTTAAAATGCTCAAGGACAGGGTGAGAAAAATGTGCAGCCAACCCGGGGCTCGAACCCGGGACCTTTCGCCTACAGGTAGAACGCTCTACCGACTGAGCTAGCCCCGGGGTGCTTACGCATGATCACCCCAATGGTGATCAAGTCCATACGGCGACACTATGAAACTATCTTGTTTCTCAAATGCAAGCTTAGCATTGGTTCCAGTCTGTCGATTTCTCAAATACAAGCTTAGCATTGGTTCCAGTCTGTCGATTTCTCAAATACAAGCTTAGCATTGGTTCCAGTCTGTCGATTTCTCAAATACAAGCTTAGCATTGGTTCCAGTCTGTCGATTTCTCAAATACAAGCTAAGCATTGGTTCCAGTCTGTCGATTTCTCAAATGCAAGATTAGCATTGGTTCCAGTCTGTCGATTTCTCAAATGCAAGCTTAGCATTGGTTCCAGTCTGTCGATTATTCACTAATTTACTACTGGCAAAATGACATTATCAGAAACTCAATACGGCCCAATTAATGATCTCAGTATTAAAATATATTTATATGACGGACAAGGGAAATTATATCAACGCCTGTTCCCAGGCTAATGCAAGCTATGAGTTGTTAAATAGTGTTACTTGGTTCCATTCTGTCGATTTGTCACTAATTTACTTCTGTTTTTTTGAAAATGACAGTTGATTTGATCAGAAACTCAATACGGCCCAATTAATGATCTCGGTATTAAAATGTATTTATATGACATATAAAACGCACACCTAGATCATATACTAGAGGACATAGAAAACGCACACCTACATTATATACTAGAGGACATAGACAACGCACACCTACATTATATACTAGAGGACATAGAAAACGCACACCTAGATCATATACTAGAGGACATAGAAAACGTACACCTACATTATATACTAAGAGGACATAGAAAACGCACACCTACATTATATACTAGAGGACATAGAAAACGCACATCTACAGTATATACTAGAGGACATAGAAAACGCACACCTATATCATATACTAGAGGACATAGAAAACGCACACCTACAATATATACTAGAGGACATAGAAAACGCACACCTACATGATATATCAGAGGACATAGAAAACGCACACCTAGATCATATACTAGAGGACATAGAAAACGCACATCTACATTATATACTAGAGGACATAGAAAACGCACACCTAGATCATATACTAGAGGACATAGAAAACGCACACCTACATTATATACTAAGAGGACATAGAAAACGCACACCTACATTATATACTAGAGGACATAGAAAACGCACATCTACAGTATATACTAGAGGACATAGAAAACGCACACCTATATCATATACTAGAAGACATAGAAAACGCACACCTACATTATATACTAGAGGACATAGAAAACGCACACCTACATTATATACTAAAGGACATAGAAAACGCACACCTAGATCATATACTAGAGGACATAGAAAACGCACACCTACATTATATACTAGAGGACATAGAAAACGCACACCTACATTATATACTAGAGGACATAGAAAACGCACACCTACATTATATACTAGAGGACATAGAAAACGCACACCTACATTATATACTAGAGGACATAGAAAACGCACACCTACATTATATACTAGAGGACATAGAAAACGCACACCTACATTATATACTAGAGGACATAGAAAACGCACACCTACATTATATACTAGAGGACATAGAAAACGCACACCTACATTATATACTAGAGGACATAGAAAACGCACACCTACATTATATACTAGAGGACATAGAAAACGCACACCTACATTATATACTAGAGGACATAGAAAACGCACACCTACATTATATACTAGAGGACATAGAAAACGCACACCTACATTATATACTAGAGGACATAGAAAACGCACACCTACATTATATACTAGAGGACATAGAAAACGCACACCTACATATATACTAGAGGACATAGAAAACGCACACCTACATTATATACTAGAGGACATAGAAAACGCACACCTACATTATATACTAGAGGACATAGAAAACGCACACCTACATTATATACTAGAGGACATAAACGCACACCTACATTATATACTAGAGGACATAAACGCACACCTACATTATATACTAGAGGACATAGAAAACGCACACCTACATTATATACTAGAGGACATAGAAAACGCACACCTACACACCTACATTATATACTAGAGGACATAGAAAACGCACACCTACACACCTACATTATATACTAGAGGACATAGAAAACGCACACCTACACACCTACATTATATACTAGAGGACATAGAAAACGCACACCTACATTATATACTAGAGGACATAGAAAACGCACACCTACATTATATACTAGAGGACATAGAAAACGCACACCTACACACCTACATACCTACACACCTACACACCTACATTATATACTAGAGGACATAGAAAAGGCACACCTACACACCTACATTATATACTAGAGGACAAAGAAAACGCACACCTACACACCTACATTATATACTAGAGAACATAGAAAACGCACACCTACTCACCTACATTATATACTAGAGGACATAGAAAACGCACACCTACACACCTACATTATATACTAGAGGACATAGAAAACGCACACCTACACACCTACATTATATACTAGAGGACATAGAAAACGCACACCTACACACCTACACACCTACACACCTACATTATATACTAGAGTACATAGAAAACGCACACCTACACACCTACATTATATACTAGAGGACATAGAAAACGCACACCTACACAAACACAAACTGAACAACTAAAAAAAAGTATTCCAAAATGTTTAAAACTATGTATTTATATAGTTATTGTTTTTCATGTAAAACACATTTCCCTGAAGTGTGCATTTTCTATGTTCTCTAGTATAACATATATCATTTACTAATATTTACTATAGCCTACCATATATATCGTAGTTTTACATTCCTACACATTCACATCCGTGACACACCCGTGACACATCCGTGACATAATTATATGTCCGTACACCAAACATATATGAGAATAATGAAATCGTATCACAGTCCAATGTCATTTCAAAGGTAATCGCACATATTTCGTGACCGATCCATCGTATTGTGCAGCTTAGGTTAAACAGTGTTTACTCAAAATGTAATAGTAGCATGCAAATACACAGATACTGACGCCGAAAAGAAACTGTACACTTGCCTTAGATGTAAATGTATAGCCTTATAGAAACAATATAGGCACATTTGGTATCAAAATGTGCGAACTATTGGGTAAATTAGCGCAATGTGTGAAGGATTATTTTCTTCACTCATGATAGTAAAAATTTGTAATGAAAAAGTAACGCTCAATATAAAAAAAATGCACATTTTGTTATGATATCAGTATATTATATACAACTAACATCTGCAATGGATGCAAAAACACATTTCGATAAACAATATTTGTATATCAATCCAATTCTAACATAATGCCATTCTCGATAGCTTAATATACAAATATTAGAGAACAAAAACTTGGAAGATATTCTGCCACAATGGACCCATGCTATTATTTACTGCATTGATTTCTTCACATAAAAGCTCTGTAGTATTAATCCTAGCAAACTATATAGACGAATCCATTGAATGAAGATATACATTGTTCTTGCTAACAACTATTTACCTGTTATGTGCGTATACAATTCGCATGTTTTCAACTGTGTGCGCTGATGTATTCATCATTCAACGTCAATAAAGGTATTATTTTCCATATATTTCCGATATAAAAGCAGCAATACGCATACAGGCGCGTAGCTGGTGAGCAAATATGAACGTGTGCGTACTAAAAAGTTCTGAAAATAATTAATTAAACCGCTAAAAATGCAATAAACTGAAACTTTGTTGTGGCTGTGAAAAGTTAGTATCGAGTATGCACCCCCGTGACTAGCAGCAATCGCCGCATACAATCTTCGCCTCATAGAGCCACACAAGCTACGAAGAAGGTATCTGGTGTTGCATTCCCATTCTGGCTGAAGTGCCGAGATAAATTCACTAACGTTCGCAGCTGATGGTGACGTAGTCGTAACTGGCGTCTAAGGACATCCAACATATGCTTTGTTGGGATACAGTCCGGCTAGTCAGCTGGTCATGGCATAACATTTAGCGATTGGCCTGGAGATCAGACGTTGAACATGTTAAAACGTGACTCGCTGCTGAACCCGTACACGGTTGTTAACGCTCCATTGATGACGTGTCCGAACCGTGACGCTACGTCTCCATGTCACGTTATGTTCGGCTCGGGACGGATTATTCCACGCTCTCTCAGGTCGATTGTGTACCGTGTTGCGACTGAACAGTCTCCCGCGATTTCGTATGACCACAACAAATGTCGATTCCGCAGTTGACGTTGCGTTGACGTATACAATTGTCCTGCCGTACAGACGTTACGCGAGGTGTTCTTGAACGACGCTTGTCAACTAGTGTTCCCGTGTTACGAACACGGCGAACTAAGTGTGTTATTGTTGATATATTCCCGCTAAAGCATCGTCTCACCTGATTTTGAGAAATTCTGCAATCCAACATTCCTAAAACTCCGTGCTCTATTTTCATTATTTAACCAATATTTTTAATCATCAAAAATGTAGGAAATTGTTCAAATTGTAAATCCAAACACCATTTGCCGTGTGAAATTTCGTTGGATAAACGACATGTGGTAACCGCGCACGGAATGCACGGGAACATTGTGAGTTTAAAACTTCAGATTCACTGAACCGAAAATTAAGTGTTTCATTATGTGCATAACGCGGAACAATTATGCTGGGTGAGATCTAACACAATTTAGACAACGACTAAGTCACATGGTCCAATGAAAAAGCCACAGTTCTCGCTTCTAAATCGTATAGACGCGACCTACTTGTATAGGTTGTCTAAGTCAGATAGATCAACGCATGGAAGATATGTATAGGATAGATCACGAATTGGCCCGTCTTAACGAAATTTCTTAGAAATAGAAACTAGAGTTTGAAACGGTATGATTAATTAACGAATCTCTAAAGGTCAGACGGTGTTAATGATATAGTGGTCTGGGATTGGTTGAAAAAGTGTAGGGAAACACTTAATAATTATTGATACATGAACTGATTGGCTGAGTAGTTATTGTCACAAATAGTGAACATGAATATAAAATACAATATATGAGTTGCATTTTGGAATATTTAAAAATATTTGCAGAGGGTAGGTGCCTTTAGTGGGAAAGAAAAAAAAACGCAATTGGTCAACTCCATTGAGATTTTACATTTTCACGTGGCTCAAAGGCCAGTCTGTTGAAAACTACTGTCTTTTGTGCCAAACTATATTTGGGGAAAATCTAATGGCACTGTGTGTTATAATGGTGGCCTATGGAAATTGCAATAGCGATGTCTGACCTAAAACAATAGCGTATTGATTGGGCTTCATATAAGACGATAAGGAATAAACAGCATGCCAAAAGACGGATCTGTAGTCGAGTGGTAACACGCTGGACTGGTAATCCAGGGATCGCAGGTACGATCCCCCGTCTGACCCTAATACAATTAACAGTCTTTCAGATGGGAAGTTAAACCGAGGTCTCGTATCGGTGTTTTACACCGTGCAAGTAAAAGAACCAGAGGAGACTCTGGAATGGGTCTCTCTCTCTGTATCAATGCACTATCCTCCAAAAACTTAAAATGACTAATCTCTTCAGGAGGCGTCGCTCATATGGGCAACCGGTAGCGACGATAAATAAACGTAAAACACACACAACAGCATGCCGATATTTTACACTGTTATGCTATGGGTGACTATAGTACGTTGGGGGTATTATCATAAATATGTGTAGTTGTGTATATTGTGCCCATTCATGTTGGTGAAAGACCATTTGGATGGCACATTTCCAGCTCTGTAGATATATGGGGGAGATATGGTCCGGGGGTGTCGGGGGCTGTACTGTCTACTCGATATGGTGCGGGGGGTCGGGGGCTGTACTGTCTACTCGATATGGTCCGGGGGTGTCGGGGGCTGTACTGTCTACTCGATATGGTCGGGGGTGTCGGGGGCTGTACTGTCTACTCGATATGGTCCGGGGGTGTCGGGGGCTGTACTGTCTACTCGATATGGTCCGGGGGTGTCGGGGGCTGTACTGTCTACTCGATATGGTCCGGGGTGTCGGGGCTGTACTGTCTACTCGATTGTAGATATATGGGGGAGATATGGTCCGGGGGTGTCGGGGGCTGTACTGTCTACTCGATATGGTCCGGGGTGTCGAGGGCTGTACTGTCTACTCGATATGGTCCGGGGGTGTCGGGGGCTGTATTGTCTACTCGATATGGTCCGGGGTGTCGGGGGCTGTACTGTCTACTCGATATGGTCGGGGGCTGTACTGTCGACTCGATATGGTCCGGGGGTGTCGGGGGCTGTACTGTCTACTCGATATGGTCCGGGGGTGTCGGGGCTGTACTGTCTACTCGATATGGTCCGGGGGTGTCGGGGGCTGTACTGTCTACTCGATTGTAGATATATGGGGGAGATATGGTCCGGGGGTGCCGGGGGCTGTACTGTCTACTCGATATGGTCCGGGGGTCGGGGGCTGTACTGTCTACTCGATATGGTCCGGGGGCTGTACTGTCTACTCGATATGGTCCGGGGGTGTGGGGATGTACTGTCTACTCGATATGGTCCGGGGGTGTCGGGGGCTGTACTGTCTACTCGATTGTAGATATATGGGGGAGATATGGTCCGGGGGTGTCGGGGCTGTACTGTCTACTCGATATGGTCCGGGGGTGTCGGGGGCTGTACTGTCTACTCGATATGGTCCGGGTGTGTCGGGGGCTGTACTGTCTACTCGATATGGTCCGGGGGTGTCGGGGGCTGTACTGTCTACTCGATTGTAGATATATGGGGGAGATATGGTCCGGGGTGTCGGAGGTGTCGGGGGTGTCGGGGGTGTCGGGGGTGTCGGGGGTGTCGGGGGCTGTACTGTCTACTCGATTGTTGGCACTAGGTATATATGTCAATTTTAAAACGACCAGAATTTAAATATATTTAATTAAAACCGGAAACGCATAGACATGCTTATAAACATAGTTTATTTTAGCTCGATTGCGAAATAAGTTATTACAACTTATATTAATCACTATCGAGACCTCATTCCTGGTGGAATCCATCGCCACAAGGGAGAGAGAAGAGGCAACGTGGCATTTAAATGGCTTGCCTAAGGGCTAAATCGAACGGCTACAGCGGGGCTCGAACTTCGGACCTTTCGCACCTGAAGCGAACACGCACACCTACATTACATACTAGAGGACATAGAAAACGCACACCTACATTATATACTAGAGGACATAGAAAATGCACACCTACATTATATACTAGAGGATATAGAACACGCACACCTACATTATATACTAGAGGACATAGAAAACGCACACCTACATTATATACTAGAGGACATAGAAAACGCACACCTACATTATATACTAGAGGACATAGACAACGCATACCTACATTATATACTAGAGGACATAGAACACGCACACCTACATTATATACTAGAGGACATAGACAACGCACACCTACATTATATACTAGAGGACATAGAACACGCACACCTACATTATATACTAGAGGACATAGACAACGCACACCTACATTATATACTAGAGGACATAGAACACGCACACCTACATTATATACTAGAGGACATAGAAAACGCACACCTACATTATATACTAGAGGACATAGAAAACGCACACCTACATTATATACTAGAGGACATAGAAAACGCACACCTACATTATATACTAGAGGCATAGAATACGCACACCTACATTATATACTAGAGGACATGGAACACGCACACCTACATTATATACTGGAGGACATAGAACACGCACACCTACATTATATACTAGAGGACATAGAAAACGCACACCTACATTATATACTAGAGGACATAGAACACGCACATCTACATTATATACTAGAGGACATAGAACACGCACATCTACATTATATACTAGAGGACATGGAACACGCACACCTACATTATATACTGGAGGACATAGAACACGCACACCTACATTATATACTAGAGGACATAGAAAACGCACACCTACATTATATACTAGAGGACATAGAACACGCACATCTACATTATATACTAGAGGACATAGAACACGCACATCTACATTATATACTAGAGGACATAGAAAACGCCACCTACATTATATACTGGAGGACATAGAACACGCACATCTACATTATATACTAGAGGACATAGAACACGCACATCTACATTATGTACTAGAGGACATAGAAAACGCACACCTACATTATATACTAGAGGGAATAAAAAACGCATGCCTACATTATATGATTATTATTACATGAAAACGAAATACGAAGGATTCCATCAAAGATATATCACACACAAACTGAACACCTAAAATATTCCAAAATGTTTAAAACTATGTATTTATATAGTTATTGTTTTTCAGGTAAAAACACACTTATCCGAATTGTGCGTTTTCTATGTCCTCTAGTACATGTCATTATAACCCATGTTTTCACAATGCATGTATTTATTTTATATGCTATAAGCATCAGTTGATAATAAATAAATGTTGTTGTTGTCGTCGTCGTTGTTGTTGTCGTCGTTGTCGTCGTTGTCGTCGTTGCCGTCGTTGTCATCGTTGTCATCGTCGTTGTTTTCGTCGTTGTTGCCGTTGTTGTCGTCGTTGTCATCGTTGTCGTCGTCGTTGTTTTCGTCGTTGTTGTCGCTGTTGTCGTTGTTGTTATCGTCGTTGTTATCGTTGACGTCGTTGTCGTTGACGTCGTCGTTGTTGCTATTGTTGTTATTGTTGTTGTTGTTTGACGTTTATATCAATGTATAATCTCCAAGCTTTTCTATTCCGTGCTACAAACTGTCATAGATAAAACTAGATGGAAGGTGTACTCACAACATATAATACAACGTACTCGCCCAGATGCATTTATGCGGTGGTGAGTATAAATACACTTAAAGGATTGGATTAGCCAGCCATGATTTCTTATTGACAATGCCGGGCGATTGTATTCTCAACTTACAAACATCATTTTACCAATTTGAAACCGGAACACTTTATCCTGCGATAATGTGGTGTTTTACGTTTATTTATCGTCGCTACCGGTTGCCCATATGAGCGACGCCTCCTGAAGAGATTAGTCATTTTAGATATCTGGAGGATAGTGCAATGATAACAGAGAGAGACTAATTCCAGTGTCTCCTCTGGTTCTTTTACGTGCACGGTGTAAAGCACCGACACGAGACCTCGGTTTAAAGTCCCATATGAAAGACTGTTAATTTGATTAGGGTCAGACGAGGGATCGACCATGCGATCCCTGGATTACCAGTCCAGCGTGTTACCACTGGACTACAGATCCGTCTGACGGGGGATCGAACCTGCCCTGCGATAACAAATATATCCTATACTTATAATATTACATTATGATTCATATAGAACACTATACATTATGATTCATATAGAACACTATACATTATGATTCATATAGAACACTATACATTATGATTCATATAGAACACTATACATTATGATTCATATAGAACACTATACATTATGATTCATATAGAACACTATACATTATGATTCATATAGAACACTATACATTATGATTCATATAGAACACTATACATTATGATTCATATAGAACACTAGCATCTATCTCAAATCGTTTGTGACCGGCTCCTGTGGTAAGGACCATGCGATGCGATGCAAGGCAGATGATGAAATGTTTAGCATTAGTCAAACCATGCAAGCAATGTTCATTTGCAATTTACATGATTGTTGCTTGATAATATATAAAGGAATTTATTTGAAACCTTGATATGTATTTTAAAAATGTTGATACAGTCTACGGCCGTTATATCAACGTCGGTTATGTCGAATTATCCGGTTATCTCGAAGTCGGATCAAAGTCCCGTTTCAGACACTATCATTTTTTATATAACTGGATCAGTTTATATGGAATTTCGTTATGTCAAACTTCGGATATTTCTTTTAACAACGGTTGCGAAACAAGTTTTAACAACTTATATTAATCACTCTCGTTGGCGCGGATGAAAGCGTAAATGTGGTGATTCATGTGGGAGGAAACCGGAGTACCCGGAGAAAACCCCACCTGTCCGATCTGACCACCATCGTATGTCGTATTAATATGTATACCTCGGAAATAAACTCGTATTCGTCCTCGTACATAAATCTATTCACATGAAACTTTCAATGAATTAAAACAAATTCCGGGTAAATTCCGAGCAATTGAATGTGCACATAGAGAAGCTGCTGGTAGTTGTTAAGTCTTACATATTCATACTTTTATTGAATCAATGATTTTGTTCTTGCATCCATAACTATCACTTTATCTTGCTAGATTGATTTTACTTTAGACTCTCAGTGGATTTAAATATTCAACTATAGCTTTTCAATTATATATTACATTATAATAGAAGATATTTGTGATAGAAGGTCTCTACAACTCAAGGCATTTAATGAAACTCTAACTGAGAATGAGCTCTACATATAATACACCGCAATAGTTCTACATATAATACACAGCAATAGTTCTACATATAATACACCGCAATAGTTCTACATATAATACACCGCAATAGTTCTACATATAATACACAGCAATAGTTCTACATATAATACACCGCAATAGTTCTACATATAATACACAGCAATAGTTATACATATAATACACCGCAATAGTTATACATATAATAAACCGCAATAGTTATACATATAATACACCACAATAGTTATACATATAATAAACCGCAATAGTTATACATATAATAAACCGCAATAGTTCTACATATAATACACCGCAATAGCTCTACATATAATACACCGCAATAGTTATACAAATAATAAACCGCAATAGTTATACATATAATACACCGCAATAGTTCTACATATAATACACCGCAATAGTTCTACATATAATACACAGCAATAGTTCTACATATAATACACCGCAATAGTTCTACATATAATACACCGCAATAGTTCTACATATAATACACAGCAATAGTTCTACATATAATACACCGCAATAGTTCTACATATAATACACAGCAATAGTTCTACATATAATACACCGCAATAGTTCTACATATAATACACAGCAATAGTTCTACATATAATACACCGCAATAGTCCTACATATAATACACCGCAATAGTCCTACATATAATACACAGCAATAGTTCTACATATAATACACCGCAATAGCTCTACATATAATACACAGCAATAGTTCTACATATAATACACAGCAATAGTTCTACATATAATACACCGCAATAGTTATACATATAATACACCGCAATAGTTATACATATAATACACCGCAATAGTTATACATATAATAAACCGCAATAGTTATACATATAATACACCACAATAGTTATACATATAATACACCGCAATAGTTATACATATAATACACCGCAATAGTTATACATATAATACACCACAATAGTTATACATATAATACACCGCAATAGCTCTACATATAATACACCGCAATAGTTCTACATATAATACACAGCAATAGTTATACATATAATAAACCGCAATAGTTCTACATATAATACACCGCAATAGCTCTACATATAATACACCGCAATAGTTATACAAATAATAAACCGCAATAGTTATACATATAATACACCGCAATAGTTCTACATATAATACACCGCATGAGTTCTACATATAATACACCGCATGAGTTCTACATATAATACACAGCAATAGTTCTACATATAATACACCGCAATAGTTCTAAATATAATACACCGCAATAGTTCTACGCATAATACACCGCAATAGTTATGCATATAATACACCGCAATAGTTCTACATATAATACACCGCAATAGTTCTACATATAATACACCGCAATAGTTCTACATATAATACACCGCAATAGATATACATATAATACACCACAATAGTTATACATATAATACACCGCAATAGTTATACATAGAATACACTGCACGAGTTATACATAGAATACACTGCACGAGTTATACATAGAATACACTGCACGAGTTATACATAGAATACACTACACGAGTTATACATAGAATACACTGCACGAGTTATACATAGAATACACTACACGAGTTATACATAGAATACACTACATGAGTTCTACATAGAATACACTGCACGAGTTATACATAGAATACACTACACGAGTTATACATAGAATACACTACACGAGTTATACATAGAATACACTGCACATTTTCTACATAGAATACACTACACGAGTTATACATAGAATACACTACACGAGTTATACATAGAATACACTACACGAGTTCTACATAGAATACACTGCACATGTTATACATAGAATACACTACACGAGTTCTACATAGAATACACTACACGAGTTCTACATAGAATACACTACACGAGTTCTACATAGAATACACTGCACATGTTATACATAGAATACACTACACGAGTTCTACATAGAATACACTGCACGAGTTCTACATAGAATACACTACACGAGTTATACATAGAATACACTGCACGAGTTATACATAGAATACACTACACGAGTTATACATAGAATACACTACATGAGTTATACATAGAATACACTACACGAGTTATACATAGAATACACTACACGAGTTATACATAGAATACACTACATGAGTTATACATAGAATACACTACACGAGTTATACATAGAATACACTACACGAGTTATACATAGAATACACTGCACATGTTCTACATAGAATACACTACACGAGTTATACATAGAATACACTACACGAGTTATACATAGAATACACTACACGAGTTCTACATAGAATACACTGCACATGTTATACATAGAATACACTACACGAGTTCTACATAGAATACACTACACGAGTTCTACATAGAATACACTACACGAGTTCTACATAGAATACACTGCACATGTTATACATAGAATACACTACACGAGTTCTACATAGAATACACTGCACGAGTTCTACATAGAATACACTACACGAGTTATACATAGAATACACTGCACATGTTATACATAGAATACACTACACGAGTTCTACATAGAATACACTGCACGAGTTCTACATAGAATACACTACACGAGTTATACATATAATACACTACACGAGATATACATATAATACACTGCACGAGTTATACATAGAATACACTGCACGAGTTATACATATAATACACTACACGAGTTATACATAGAATACACTGCACGAGTTATACATATAATACACTACACGAGTTATACATAAAATACACTGCACGAGTTATACATAGAATACACTGCACGAGTTATACATATAATACACTACACGAGTTATACATAGAATACACTGCACGAGTTATACATAGAATACACTGCACGAGTTAAATATAGAATACACTACACGAGTTCTACATAGAATACACTACACGAGTTATACATATAATACACTACACGAGTTAAATATAGAATACACTGCACGAGTTCTACATAGAATACACTACACGAGTTCTACATAGAATACACTACACCAGTTATACATAGAATACACAGCACATGTTATACATAGAATACACTGCACATGTTATACATATAATACACTACATGAGTTATACATAGAATACACTGCACATGTTATACATAGAATACACTGCACGAGTTCTACATAGAATACACTGCACGAGTTCTACATAGAATACACTACACGAGTTATACATATAATACACTACACGAGTTCTACATAGAATACACTACACGAGTTATACATAGAATACACTGCACATGTTATACATAGAATACACTACACGAGTTATACATAGAATACACTACACGAGTTCTACATAGAATACACTACACGAGTTATACATATAATACACTACACGAGTTATACATAAAATACACTGCACCAGTTATACATAGAATACACTACACGAGTTCTACATAGAATACACTACACGAGTTATACATAGAATACACTACACGAGTTATACATAGAATACACTACACGAGTTATACATATAATACACTACACGAGTTATACATAGAATACACTGCACGAGTTATACATAGAATACACTACATGAGTTATACATAGAATACACTACACGAGTTATACATAGAATACACTGCACATGTTATACATAGAATACACTGCACGAGTTATACATATAATACACTACACGAGTTATACATAGAATACACTACACATGTTATACATAGAATACACAACACGAGTTATACATATAATACACTACACGAGTTATACATAGAATACACTGCACGAGTTCTACATAGAATACACTGCACATGTTATACATAGAATACACTGCACATGTTATACATAGAATACACTACACGTGTTCTACTTAGAATACACTACACGAGTTATACATAGAATACACTACACGAGTTCTACATATAATACACTGCACATGTTATACATAGAATACACTTCACGAGTTATACATAGAATACACTGCACATGTTATACATAGAATACACTACACGAGTTCTACATAGAATACACTACACGAGTTATACATAGAATACACTACACGAGTTATACATAGAATACACTACACGAGTTATACATATAATACACTACACGAGTTATACATAGAATACACTGCACGAGTTATACATAGAATACACTACATGAGTTATACATAGAATACACTACACGAGTTATACATAGAATACACTGCACATGTTATACATAGAATACACTGCACGAGTTATACATATAATACACTACACGAGTTATACATAGAATACACTGCACATGTTATACATAGAATACACTACACGAGTTAAATATAGAATACACTACATGAGTTATACATAGAATACACTGCACATGTTATACATAGAATACACTACATGAGTTATACATAGAATACACTACATGAGTTATACATAGAATACACTACATGAGTTATACATAGAATACACTACACGAGTTAAATATAGAATACACTACATGAGTTATACATAGAATACACTGCATATGTTATACATAGAATACACTACATGAGTTATACATAGAATACACTACATGAGTTATACATAGAATACACTACATGAGTTATACATAGAATACACTACATGAGTTATACATAGAATACACTACATGAGTTATACATAGAATACACTACACGAGTTATACATAGAATACACTGCACATGTTATACATAGAATACACTGCACATGTTATACATAGAATACACTACATGAGTTATACATAGAATACACTACACGAGTTAAATATAGAATACACTGCACGAGTTATACATAGAATACACTACATGAGTTATACATAGAATACACTACACGAGTTATACATAGAATACACTGCACGAGTTATACATAGAATACACTGCACGAGTTCTACATAGAATACACTGCACGAGTTATACATAGAATACACTGCACGAGTTCTACATAGAATACACTGCACGAGTTATACATAGAATACACTGCACGAGTTCTACATAGAATACACTACACGAGTTAATTACGTGTGCAATACAAATGGTTACATCAGAGAATGCCGCTTGTATACAAATATTACTCGACGTGTAATGAAGCATAAACTGTCAACTGTTGCTGATGTTGAATATTGAACATTTTGAATATCTTAGGAAAAATTAATACCAGTTGACCGTACACGACAGTATAACGACCCCAGCTTGGGTATCCTGTGGCCCCTTTACGGCACAGAATAGGTACGAATTTTGACCTTTGTTGATATTTTTATATACATGATACAGCTGTTTGAATTGCATTTTTATTGTTTTTATTAATTTTGAAAACGTGGTATAAATTATGCGTGTGTATTTTTACGTTTATTGATCGTCGCGTCGCTACCGGCTTGCCTATATGAGCGACGACTCCTGAAGAGATTAGTTATTTTAGACTGTTGGAGTATAGTGCAATGGTACAGACATATACCAATTACAGAGTCTCCTCTGGGTCTTGTACGTGCATGGTGTAAAGCACTGACACGAGACCTCGGTTTAAAGTCCCATCTGAAATACTGTTAACCCATTTCATTCTGGATATATTTAAAGGCTTTTGCAAACAACATAGATCCAGATCAGCCGCAGCGTGACGCTGCGTGCTGATCAGGATCTATGTTGTTTGCTGCATAGCCAAGTGTCTTAGCAAGATCATCTGAATAGCAAAAACAGCATAGAGCCTGACCAGACGGAACGTTCCGTGGCGGTTGATCTGGCTCTATGTTCTTTGCAAATACCGTTTGAACGGTATCCAGAATGAAATGGGTTAATTGTATTAGGGTCAGACGGGGGATCGAGTATAATTATGCGTATTCTAACGTGTGTACAAATGCGACCCCATACCTTCACGACCCTCTTGTTTAGAAATGTTTCACAAAGTCGATATTCTCAAAAGCATAATTCTGTGGCTTAGTTTGGACTTTTGGTTTCATGCTATGCATATACGAATACCCGAATTATCAGAATGAGCGATATCGTTCAGTTATTGCCCCTGCATACTCCCTAAAAGTATATAGGTCCTCTTAATTGGTTTCCTCTGTTTTTATCGCTATTTACTTTGCACAACGTGCTATCAATTTTCAATCACTTTCTCATCTTATAATTATTATGTTACTATATCTCGACAGATATCCTACAGTATATCCAATGGGTACTTATCTGTAAATTTGTTTTATCAATTAACTAACATGATTTGGATAAAATCACATTTATCATAACGCAACATCTGGTTAGGGAACAACAGTAAAAACAAAGGATTCCAACTGAAAGGACCGCTATGCATTTCGGGATAAATCGGACTTTATCTGACAAGGGAGGTAATAAAACAGCCAGCGAGGTCCCTCATTGTCGCACGCGGATATTCTGTAATCACTTAAATTAACATCATTACAGCTAAGGAGACATATAGATGTGGCATGCTGGAAGTTTTTAAAATACCCGCAGGCAGAGAAGGAATTAAATCAGATTGTATGTTTGCAAGAAACGAGACAAATGTCATTAATCTAAGAGGGCACATGCACAACTTAAAATGTCAAGCACAGTAGGTTGGATTGTAGAAAATAATTATTCCTTCTCGCAAAGTTTCCAGAAGACGTAGTACCAGCGCAAGAACTCACTCTCAACAATTACCTATATAGAACACACGGGGTGGTTATGGATACTAAACCGTTCGCACCGATACCCGGGTCCACGTAGCACACGTTTGTCTCGATTCTCCAAAAAACTGGGCGGTGGAGGAATTTAATTGTCTCTATTTCCTATAGAATTATACAGTAAATATTTTTAAAAATCTTCGTCTCATAAAGCACACTGCGCAGAGCTTTGATATTTGCCATGTGTATTACCTAGTGTACTTTGCTCAAATTATGATGTTGTTGTTATAGTTGACACCACTGTAAAGGTCGCATAATTTACATTGCCGTACACACAATCCAATTCATTACAATTCATTTCCTCAGAAACCACATCCAGACCTTTCATATTGTGCATGTGGAATCAGGCAGTGATACACGCTCGCTTCTCACCAATGCAACTCGGGTTCGACCCTCGGACCGGGAAGTATGTGAGATGGTACGGTGGTAGCTAGATCGGACAGGTGGGTTTGCTCCGGATACTCCGGTTTCCTCCCACACGAATGACCACGTATACGCGCCAACGAGAGTGATTAATATAAGTTGTGAAAGTTTGTTTCGCAATCGTTGTAAAGTAAATAAAGTTTTGGCTAACATAAACGTCAGAAAATGTGCCGCATGATCATTGACGTTATGGATAACGTTTTTCACAATCCTGTCCAATTTAATAGCGATATAATTATATGGTTGTTAGCGTCTTATGATTATACATGTATAAATATTAAGTCTACGTCGAATTCCGTCGGACCGAGCAAAATACTTCGACATACCCGAAGTTTGACTTAACGAAATTCGATATAAACGGAGCCAGTTATATGTAAAATGATAGTGTCTGAAACGAGACTTTTATCCGACTTTGAGATAACCGGATAATTCGACATAACCGACTTTGACATAACGGATGTAATATATATTTGTTGGAAGATGAAACTCTTAATGTTAATAAGTTCCTCTGGGAGGTACGTTTTTGCATGCCAGGTCTCGTTGTGGCCCTAAATGACCATATCCTATTAGATGGGACATTAAACAGAAGTCTCGTGTCGGCGCTGTACACCGTCTCTGTATGTATCATTGCACTTATTTTCCAACAATCTAAAATGACTTATCTGCCCAGGAGGCGTCCAGGCGCGTAGCTAGGCTTACGCATGTACGCACGTGCGTAAGATTTATGTTGACAGTTCCTGAAAATGAAAATTATATAAATGCGAAATATGCAATAAAAACTGGATCGTAAGGGTGACACAGACATTGGTCATTCATAAGAAAGCAGACATGATCGAAATGCCAACATATATTGATTGTAGCTGATGTTCATTGTACGAAAAAAGTCACCTGAGACCATATAGCGGAAAATATTTCTCCCCCTATAATGGTGTGTAATCCATATTTAGGCCTAGCTACGCGCCTGCTGATGATACAGACATGCGAAACATCAAAACGGAAAGTAAAGCGTATGCGCATATGAAGAATAACTCGCACATGTTGTTATCTTTCCCCGGGGATATGAAACTCAGTCGAGCCTCAACAACGTTGAATAACCCATATAGTACGATTTATAGCGGAAAATAATTCTCCCCCTATAATGGTGCGTAATCCATATTTAGGCCTAGCTACGCGCCTGGCGTCGCTCATATGAGCAACCGGTGGCGACGATAACTAAACGTAAAACACACTCGCGATGCTAGTTCATGTACAGTAGGCCTTTATACTTCTACAATTCAATATTGTTACTATTGAACATTAAATAAACCATATTTCTTCAACGTCTACTCTAATGTACTATTACCCGTTGTAAAAAAAAAAAAAAAAAAAAAAGGTTTAAACTATTACCCAAACATGTTTTATATTGGCGGCGCCCTTTGATAATATGCATACATGTATTTCTCGTTTGTCATTTTGTTGAACTTACTGTGCGGTCGCTAAGCAACAGAATAACCGATAAGAAGGGCAATAAGGTGTAAAATCCGTCTTAATAAGGAACGGGTTCGAGGCAGATGAACGGGATTTATATGTTTTTATAGTCGTCTCGTGACACACAGACAGAATAAAACCCGTGATAAGTGTACACACTGGAGACTATTGGGTAATTAGTATGTTCTTACAGCCCTTTTAGTACTTGTTTGTCGCCATCTTATTTCTGCTAATGAATGGAAGTTGCGATAGCGCGTTCGCATCAGGTGCGAAAGGTTCGAGCTCCGCTGGAGCCGTTACGAGGGTGCCCTTAGGCAAGGAATTTAAATTCCACGTTGCCTTTCTCTCTCCCTCGTGGCGATGGATTCCATAAGGAATGAGGTCTCGAGAATGATTAATATAAGTTGTAAAAACTTTTTTTGTTTCGTAATCGAGCTAAAATAAATGTGTATTAACTAATGGAAGTGATTTTGTTAACATTAAAGCGACATTACATCGCAAAAAGCAAATAAAATGCATTGTTTTCGCGTATATTATATGCATTGCTACTACACATTCTTCTGAATACAGCGAACACTAACATTGAATCAACTTAACAGTGTGATTGTGGTATACAAACGTTCAAACTTGAAAGTAGGATTTCATATAACGGTCATCCAGGCTCATGAATTGACGTTTGTTATCATTGAAGTCAATATTAAACACGCGATACTCTCGTTTAGAGATAATGTAATTAAGATTAGTCTACAAAGAAATGTGCACTGGCACTCATGTTCCCCACTCTCCCCTCTCTCTCTATCTCTATTATCTCCCCCTCTCTCTTTCTTCCTCACTCTCCCTATCTCTCTCCCTCTCTCTCTCTCTATCTCTCTCTCTCTCGCTCTCTCTCTCTCTATCTCTCTTCCTCTCTCTCCTCTCTCTCCCTCCCTCACTCTCCCTATCTCTCCCTTATTCTCTCTCTATCTCTCTCTCTCTCTCTCTCTCTCTCTCTCTCTCCCTCCCTCTTTCTCCTCTCCCTCCCTCTCTCTCCCTCTCTTCTCTCTCTTCTCTCTCTCTCCTCTCTCTCTCTCTCTTTCTTCCTCACTCTCCCTCTCTCTCTATTATCTCCCCTATCTCTTTCTTCCTCATCATCCCCCTCTCTCTCACCCTCTCCCTCTCTCCCCCTTATCAAGTGTCATTTAATATACATACATGTAATTATCTTTTCAAACGTAAATCAATGTATATAGATAGCATTGAAAGCTATAACCATTATTTTTTGCTCTATAACATTGAATGAACTTGTTTATAGCTGTTATGTGTGCTTAAACCATCATATTGGCTTTCTTTGCATATATTGTATGTAGATTCTGTGTCATAACAGAGCAAAATAAAATATGATTAAACTGAAACCATACTATAATATTGCGTAGTCGTTTCTTCTAATAAGCATCTTCTGCACATGCGCAATTCCTATTTTTGGTCTGGTATAAAAGTCGATTACAACAAGCTTAAAATCCTTGCCTGGGCGTAAAAGGGTTTTAAGAGGTGAATATTGAGTTTCTTCTTCTTCTTCTTGGTGATTTCGGCACTCCCTCAATATTGAGGATTATGTGTCGTCGCTGGTGAATTTTGAGATGATATTTACAATGATTAATTAACAGATAACAAATAAGTGAATGTCCAAAGACAAATATACTACAGTGCTTGTTTAAGATTTTGTACATAGAATGAATGCTTTAGATCATGGTTGGGAGGGCAGAAACAGGGATGAGTGCTTTAAAGCCATCAACTGTTATTGCTTCATGTGTGGCAAGTGGTAACAAGTTCCATTGGATGACGGTTCTTGGATAAAAAGAGAATTTGTATGAATCTTTGTTGACAGGGATGTGTTTATAACAATATGGGTTTGTGTGTCTGGTTATGTTGTCTACGGGTATCAAAAGGTTTATGGGACTGTTTACAGCTACTATTTGGTGTATTATTTTATAGAAGAGAATCAATCTGTATCTAACTCTGCGTGTCTCAAGTGTTGGCCAGTTTAGGTTGTCGATCATTTCGGAGACTGAACTAGTATTATGGTATCGGTTGGTAACGAATCTGGCAGCACGTCGCTGTACCTTCTCAATTTGGTGTTTTTGTGTTTTAGAATGTGGGTCCCAGATGGTACTGGAGAATTCTAGCTTGGGTCTTACTAGTGCTTTGTATGCATGGTCTTTTGCTTTAGGTGATGTGAATGTTAGGTTGCGTTTCAAGAATCCTAGTGATTGGTTTGCTTTATTGGTTATCGAGTTAATATGTTTGTCCCATTTTAGATTGCTTTGCAAGGTTAGGCCTAAATATTTTGCATCATTTACTTTTTGAAGGGGATGGTTATGGAGTTTATATGTAAAGAGAAATGGTTTGCGTTTTTGTGTGATGCTGAGTAGGTTACATTTATCGGGGTGAAATTTCATGAGCCAATCTTGCTCCCATCTACCAGCTGAATCAATATCTTCTTGGAGTAATGTGGTGTCATTTTGTGTTTTAATTTCTTTATAAATGATGCTGTCATCAGCGAAGAGACGAAGGGTACTATGATGGATATATTCGGATAGATCATTAATGTAGATGAGGAATAGGATTGGGCCCAGAACTATGCCTTGGGGTACACCCGATGTAACAGGGGCCGTGTCTGACATTTCACCCTCCAAGACAACAGTCTGGGTCCTATCTGATAGAAAGTCGTTAATCCAGTTAAAAGCGTTACAATTTATGCCATAGTATTCTAGTTTATAAAGAAGATGCTTGTGTGGAACTTTGTCAAATGCTTTGGCAAAGTCCATGATAATGATGTCTGTTTGAATGTTATCGTCATTTGATGTTGTAATAGATTGAAGGAGGGATGTCAGTTGAGTTTCGCAGGAGCGGGATGTACGAAAGCCGTGTTGAAGGTCATAGAGTATGTTATTAGAGTCTAGATGGTTCATGATATTGCTTGATATTATATGTTCTAATAGTTTGCAACAGATGCATGTAAGGGATATTGGTCTATAATTGATAGCATCATGTTTGTCACCTTTTTTAAAGACTGGGCACACATTTGCATGTTTCCAGTCGGTGGGTATAGTACCAGAAGACAGGGATTTTGAGAAGATGATAGTGAGGATAGGTGATATGTGTTCTCTACATTCTTTTAGTATTCTAGCATTGATGTTGTCTGGTCCTGAGGCTTTGTGTGGTTTAAGATTTGTGAGTAGTTTAGTTATTCCATTTTGAGTGATTTTGATGTTTTTCATTTGTGGATGTGAGCTTGGCCCTTTGTTAGGTATAGGTTCATCTGTGACTGGCGTAAATGCTGTTTGAAATTGGTCATTAATGATGTTTGCTTTTGTTTTGGAATCTGACTCTAGGCGTCCATTCTTTCTGATTGGTGCAATATTTTTGTTTTCTGTTCTTTGCGTTTTGATGTAGGAAAAGAGTTTGTTGGGAGTTTTAGAGAGGTTTGGATTGTCCTATTCAGGGAGAGGAATGTCATAAATAATATTTTCAATGTATTGCCAGTAAGCTTGCCTCTGTTCTTTTTGGATTTCTTGTTTCATTTGTCTTAGGCTATCATTTTTGTGGTGGTGCTTTTGCTTGCTTCTAAGTAGTTTCTTTTTATATTTATTCATTTTCTTTCTTAGCATATTTGATACCCAGGGAAGTTTGTTGTTGTGTTTGATTGATTTAGTTGGTATATTCCTATTTATTGATTTTTGGAGATTGTCTTTAAGGATGTTCCATAGTTCGTTTACAGTTTTATTGTCTTTGTTGTCTTTAATTTCTATATGTATCTTTGTGAGGTCTTCATTTATTTGGTGCCAATCTGCTTTAGAATACTTGAGAATAGTTCTAGGTTGTGATTTACAATTTCGAAGGGAGGTGTTACATTCAATGAATATGCCGTCATGATCGGACATGCCAATAGGTGGGATTGTTTCTAGATTATCAATGATTGATGGATGGCTTGTGATGATCAGGTCAAGGATTTTGTCATTACGTGTAGGTGTTTTGACTACTTGTTTCATAGAGCGGTCGGCGATGATATCTAGAAGTTCTTGACTATGTTTTATATTGGGTTTGCCTGTAATTACGCTTGATGTATTCCAGTCGATATGACCAAGGTTAAAGTCTCCTCCAACAATTACAATCGATTTGGAGTTAGGGTTAATTCTTTCAAGTGATTCATTAAGTTTGGACAGGGAGGTGGCGTCATTCGGTTGTGGTCGATAACATGAACTGATTAATAATTTTCTGGAGTTATAAAGTGTGAGTTCAACCCAAACGATTTCGCATTCTGTTTGTAATTCTTTAACTTCTATAGATTGATAGTCATTTTTAACTGCTATGAGTACTCCACCATGACAGAAACCTTTTTTGTTTGGTGTTCTGTCTTTTCTGTACACATTATAAAGATGGCTTGGAAAGAACTCGTATGATGACACCGATGGGTCTAGCCAGGTTTCAGTACCAATGATGATGTCAGGAGATGTTGATTCAATTAAGATGTCCAACTCAGGTTTTTTGTTTTTAATTGATTGAAAGTTCAGACTAATAATGTTCAGTGGTTTGTTTACGTTTTTATGAGTAGCTTTATTTGTTTGGTTTGTATTTGGAGATTGGTTCATTGGTGGCTTAGGTGGTATTTGTTTTGGAGAGGAACATGCAAATGGTTCACCGGGACTACTACACAAACTGAGGGTTGAGAAAGGGTTATGGGAAAGCGACAAGGGGTCTGTTTGGTTAAAAAATGAACTAGCGAAGTTTGGTGGGCCACATTGTAGACAATGCCATGATATATTACTACTGTCCATCATGGAATACATGGAGTCTGTCATGTTACCTTGGCAATTGATATGAAACCATGTTTTGCATGAGTCACACTCAAGGGCCTTGGACTTAAAGTTCACACCTTTACCGCACGTTCCGCAGGGCCACCTTGGGGCTCTTGGGCCAGGATTCGTTTCAATTTGATTACCCAAAAGGATTTTGATTAGGAGGTGGAAGTTTCGATCAGATGGTGGGATGAGCAGTTTGTTAGGTCTGAACGATTTTGGTGCATGAAAGAGCCAGTAATAGAGATTTACATGTTTATCCTGCTGGGTCGTGTCATTTTTACAAAAACAGATTTGGTAGTCGTACAGGGGTGAATGTATGTCAACCGCTAACTGGGTTGGGCTTGGGTTAATCACAACTCCATGCTTGAAGTTTGTTTTGGCAGCAAGGAAATCAATAATGGATAGCAAGGTAACACTTCTGTGTAGGCAAAACATTTTCAAATTTGGTACAGTGGTGCTCGAGAATGAGATGTGAAAGACAGACAGCACAACACAAACTTACGTTAGATATATGATGGATGTTATATCTTCGTCCCGCGTGCAACCCGCGGGCACAGATGGAGTACACACACATGAGCAGGTTAGTATGATGAATATAGGAAAGGTTTAACAGAAGTGCAATTTATCTGTACCAACTTTTTTAGTCGTGAATTTATACCGGAAGTGCTAAACAGCTGAATCAGCCGAGTCTTCTAGACGCTTTATGTGTTTATTTTGTGGGTGGGGTATTTTGGATTTTCAAACTGGAAAAGGAGACCAAGTTACCGTCTTTCTGACTAAGCATTCACTCAAATGTATCTAGAAACAAATATTCGTTTAGAAACGACGTCTTTTGAAATCAAATACATGAATTTAGAAGGAAATTCTTCAATATTTAAGAGTTTTGTAAACCCAGCGCATGCGCAGTTCTCTTAAATTGATTCGCCGGCGGCAAGAGTAAATAAGCTCAATCAGCATCTCTTAATATCATTATACGCCCCCAATGGTACTGTAAGAAACACACATTAACACGTGATAAGAGATTGCCAATATTAAATTTGCACTAAAACAAATCTAACCCATCCATCTTATCTGTGTTTGCTTCACTTTCTACACATTTGCATGTATCCATACATTGCTACAAGGTTGTATATACGTAAATAGGCAGAAGTGCATCCGCGGTCGAATGTAGTCCCAATAACTAATATAAAAAATATAGTAAATTTGTCTTTTTGGTAAAAATGCATTTTCATGACAGGCAGTGTATAGTTTTTGTGTTTTTTGAGAAATTATGTGACGTGAGAAGACTTCAGACTAGTTGATGAGTAGAAAAGATGTGGTATAAGAATTCAGGCCATTGCAAGGTGAAGGTTGGTATACTGTATTATTTGGCGGAGGAATACAGTGTGTAAACACAGTGACGTTATTCACAGGTGAGCACTGGCTATTTCAAACTTAAAATGTGAAATATTCTTGGTGTGTTTCAGGCTGATTTGAATACCTCTTCACAGTGGATGTGGTATCAGCAGAAATGAAAGATTGGAAATATAAATGATTCCCGTATGTTTTTACTATAGGCAACTATTTGTTGTTTTACAACCAACAGCTATTCGTCATTGTCCGGGGCAGTTCGTCAGTTCCGTTGTTAGAGGAATGGAGTCATTAAAGATATATCTATATTATAGATATGTTATTCTATACATTATTCATTTCGTTTCGGAAAGGTTTATAAACTGGATACCTATTGGGCAACGTCAATCAACGGTGCCACATTACTTGTGTAAAAAATTTTTTTAGTCCACATTGGACTGCATTTTCTAACTTGGTAATTGTTAAACTGTTCCAATATGATGTGCTTTGAATTGTATAATATATGTTCCGTTGATCTGTATATAGTGATAGCTCTCCTTAATGGAGGAAAATAAATATCTATAAAATATCTATCTAGCTATCTATCGGTTAAATATCTGTTTATGCCAGCAATTATATTAATAATAATAATAATACTGGATAATGGAAATGATAATGATGATGATGATAATGATAATGACGACACACGACGACGACGATGATGATGATGATGATGATGGATGATGATGATTATTATAATAATAATAGCAATAATAATAATAATAATAATAATAATAGACTTTATTTAACGAGAGAACTCATTTAACAAAAGTTAATCTACCACGAGACCCTCAACATATATACAAATCAAAAGATAATATTTTTTTATGACTATAAGTGAAAACTGCACATTGGAATTATATAGTAATGTTAAAGCTGAAAAGTAGAGAAACTATATTATATACTATGTGATATACGCGCACTAATTTCATTGCTGTGATTTGTTGCGGAGAATAGGAGCTACGTAGAGAGCCGGATGGAAAAAATGTTATAGCGGATTGATTTCTTTACTTAAAAACGTGTGTAATACTGACTTTATAACGACTACAATGGTATGATAGCAACTTGTATGTAGAAATTGTACCATTCAATTTGAACAGGCATATTTCTTTTAAGTTTTCTAATGAATGATTGAGTTTTCTCAGAGAAAACATGTGCTATCTTTCACCGTTCTGAAACAGTGGACTATGGCATTTTCTCTGCCACTTGTTGCGTTCCGTATTCCTCCGCGGTTGGATGTACCTTTGTATGTTAGTTATTTTCTGATAATCATAAACAGTTAATTATAAAGTAATATATTCTCACGATTATGTTTTGTCTGTCGTATTCAAGTTTGACAGCAGATACTTATAAACTAACTTGAAAATTATGTCAGACCTAATTTTTATTGCGAATGTTCACACTAACGTAAGTGGTTATGCGGTTGTGTATTGTAGTGAAATGAGGCTAAACGTGGATGTTAGCCCAAATCATTGGACATCATAAAAGGAAAAGAAGATTTGTGTTTATTGTGTTTATTGAATAGGATTTTATTTCATGTTTATACAAATTTATTTTAGCTTGATTGCGAAACAAGTTATTACAACTTATAGTAATCACTCTTGTGACCTCATTCCTGTTGGAATCCATATCTACGAGGGAGAGTGAAGAGGCAACGGAGAATTTAAATACCTTGCCTAAGTCGATAACAATTGAAGACAATTGAAAGAATCCACGAAAGATCATTAAGGTTTTTGTTTCAATAATTCTATTTCAAATTACGACATCTTACTGGCTATATACATGTATAATCGCCGTCATTTCCAATTAGACGCATGCGTACAATGTCAATTGAAGCAGTTAATATTATAATTAAGCCATATATCTGCATATCTACAAGACTTGATTGAAATTCAAGAAAATAAATGTTATGTTTTTAGGTATACGAAAACAGTTGGACGTACCAAATGCCACATATTAGATAATAATAATACATTTATTGTTTATGGAAAGTAAACATAAATGTACAAATAAATAACACTACAGAATTCGGTGTAAAGTCGATACGTTCACTGTGTACGCTTTGTTTTATTTGCCCAGAGGGATTCTGAAATCTGTATTTGCCAGAAATGTCAGTTATTTACTGGTCAGATTCGAGCATAGTACATTGATGGCTGTAATAAAACGCTAGATTAATATTGAGCACACGTATCGTTAAGGTTCAATCGATGCGTTGATTGTCTGTCACATTCGGGAAGTTCGATGGCTGGCCTCTTAATCTAATATTTATTATTCAAGACCTCCTTCACAATGGCTATTTCATCATTAGGAGAGATTGCTCTGTTCACACAAAACACACTCATTAGGAGAGGTGGCTCTGTTCACATAAATACAAACATTAGGAGAGATTGCTCTGTTCACACAAAACACACTCATTAGGAGAGGTGGCTCTGTTCACATAAATACAAACATTAGGAGAGATTGCTCTGTTCACACAAAACACACTCATTAGGAGAGGTGGCTCTGTTCACATAAATACAAACATTAAGAGAGATGGCTCTGTTCACATAAATACAAACATTAAGAGAGACGGCTCTGTTCACACAAATACAAACATTAAGACAGGCGGCTCTGTTCACACAAATACAAACATTAAGAGAGATGACTCTGTTCACATACATACATACATTAAGAGAGGTGGCTCTGTTCACACAAATACAAACATTAGGAGAGGCGGCTATGTTCACACAAATACAAACATTAGGAGAGGCGGCTATGTTCACATAAATACAAACAATAGGAGAGGCGGCTATGTTCACATAAATACAAACATTAAGAGAGGCGGCTATGTTCACATAAATACAAACATTAAGAGAGGCGGCTATGTTCACACAAATACAAACATTAAGAGAGGCGGCTATGTTCACACAAATACAAACATTAAGAGAGGCGGCTATGTTCACACAAATACAAACATTAAGAGAGATGGCCCTGTTCACATAAATACAAACATTAAGAGAGTTGGCTCTGTTCACATAAATACAAACATTAGGAGAGATGGCTCTGTTCACATAAATACAAACATTAGGAGAGATGGCTCTGTTCACATAAATACAAAGATTAAGAGAGATGGCTCTGTTCACATAAATACACACATTAAGAGAGATGGCTCTGTTCACAAACATACACACATTAGGAGAGGTGGCTCTGTTCACATAAATACAAACATTAAGAGAGATGGCTCTGTTCACATAATATAAACATTAAGAGAGGTGGCTATGTTCACATAAATACAAACATTAAGAGAGATGGCTCTGTTCACATAATACAAACATTAAGAGAGATAGCTCTGTTCACATAAATACAAACATTAAGAGAGATGGCTCTGTTCACACAAATACAAACATTAAGAGAGATAGCTATGTTCACACAAAATACAAACATTATGAGAGATGGCTCTGTTCACATAATACAAACATTAAGAGAGGTAGCTCTGTTCACATAATACAAACATTAGGAGAGATGGCTATGTTCACACAAATACAAACATTAAGAGAGATAGCTCTGTTCACATAATACAAACATTAAGAGAGGTAGCTCTGTTCACATAATACAAACATTAGGAGAGATGGCTATGTTCACACAAATACAAACATTAAGAGAGATAGCTCTGTTCACATAAATACAAACATTAAGAGAGATGGCTCTGTTCACATAATACAAACATTAAGAGAGGCGGCTCTGTTCACACACACACAAACATTAAGAGAGGTGGCTCTGTTTACATAATACAAACATTAAGAGAGATGGCTCTGTTCACATAAATACAAACATTAGGAGTGGTGGCTCTGTTCACATAAATACAAACATTAAGAGAGATGGCTCTATTCACATAAATACAAACATTACGAGAGATGGCTTTGTTCACATAAATACAAACAGTACGAGAGATGGCTATGTTCACATAATACAAACATTAAGAGAGATAGCTCTGTTCACATAATACAAACATTAAGAGAGATAGCTCTGTTCACATAATACAAACATTAAGAGAGATAGCTCTGTTCACATAATACAAACATTAAGAGAGATAGCTCTGTTCACATAAATACAAACATTAAGAGAGATGGCTCTGTTCACATAATACAAACATTAAGAGAGATGGCTCTGTTCACATAAATACAAACAGTATGAGAGATAGCTCTGTTCACATAAATACAAATATTAAGAGAGATGGCTCTGATCACATAAATACAAACATTAAGAGAGATAGCTCTGTTCACATAATACAAACATTAAGAGAGATGGCTCTGATCACATAAATACAAACATTAAGAGAGATGGCTATGTTCACATAAATACAAACATTAAGAGAGATGGCTCTGTTGATATAAATACAAACATTAAGAGAGATGGCTCTGATCACATAAATACAAACATTAAGAGAGATGGCTCTGTTCACATAAATACAAACATTAAGAGAGGCGGCTCTGTTCACATAAATACAAACATTAAGAGAGATAGCTCTGTTCACATAATACAAACTTTAAGAGAGATAGCTCTGTTCACATAATACAAACATTATGAGAGATGGCTCTGTTCACACAAATACAAACATTAAGAGAGATAGCTCTGTTCACATAAATCACAAACATTAAGAGAGATAGCTCTGTTCACATAATACAAACATTAAGAGAGATAGCTCTGTTCACATAATACAAACATTAAGAGAGATAGCTCTGTTCACATAAATACAAACATTAAGAGAGATGGCTCTGTTCACATAATACAAACATTAAGAGAGATGGCTATGTTCACATAAATACAAACAGTATGAGAGATAGCTCTGTTCACATAAATACAAATATTAAGAGAGATGGCTCTGATCACATAAATACAAACATTAAGAGAGATAGCTCTGTTCACATAATACAAACTTTAAGAGAGATGGCTCTGTTCACATAATACAAACATTAAGAGAGATGGCTCTGTTCACATAAATACAAACATTAAGAGAGATGGCTATGTTCACATAAATACAAACATTAAGAGAGATGGCTCTGTTGACATAAATACAAACATTAAGAGAGATGGCTCTGATCACATAAATACAAACATTAAGAGAGATGGCTCTGTTCACATAATACAAACTTTAAGAGAGATGGCTATGTTCACATAATACAAACATTAAGAGAGATGGCTCTGTTCACATAAATACAAACATTAAGAGAGATGGCTATGTTCACATAAATACAAACATTAAGAGAGATGGCTCTGTTGACATAAATACAAACATTAAGAGAGATGGCTCTGATCACATAAATACAAACATTAAGAGAGATGGCTCTGTTCACATACATACAAACAGTAAGAGAGGCGGCTCTGTTCACATACATACAAACATTAAGAGAGATTGCTCTGTTCACTTAAATACAAACATTAAGAGAGGCGGCTCTGTTCACATACATACAAACATTAAGAGAGGCGGTTCTGTTCACATACATACAAACATTAAGAGAGGCGGCTCTGTTCACATACATACAAACATTAAGAGAGGCGGCTCTGTTCACATACATACAAACATTAAGAGAGGCGGCTCTGTTCACATAAATACAAACATTAAGAGAGGCGGCTCTGTTCACATACATACAAACATTAAGAGAGATGGCTCTGTTCACATAAATACAAACATTAAGAGAGATAGCTCTGTTCACATAATACAAACTTTAAGAGAGATAGCTCTGTTCACATAATACAAACATTATGAGAGATGGCTCTGTTCACATAAATACAAACATTAAGAGAGATAGCTCTGTTCACATAATACAAACTTTAAGAGAGATAGCTCTGTTCACATAATACAAACATTATGAGAGATGGCTCTGTTCACACAAATACAAACATTAAGAGAGATAGCTCTGTTCACATAAATCACAAACATTAGGAGAGATGGCTCTGGTCACATAAATCACAAGCATTAGGAGAGGCGGCCTTGTTCATTAATAATACTATGCTAATTGGCGTATAATCTGTCATATCTGCTTGTCCTAACACAATGAGTACTCCCCACACAAGTTCCAAGCTTATATTGATATAACAATTCATCAAAACTACTGTTATGTTTGAAGTCCTGTTTACTGTAATATAGGCTACTCTTAGTGTGAGCTTAATAAACTATTTATTATTTTGCGAAAACATTATGTACTATAGATCCTAAGCATTATCAGGTGCAGTGCCTTGCTCCAGAAATCCCGGCATACAACTCGGCAGTGATTCGAAACTCAGAAAGCACTGATTCGCTAAATTGATGCGTTAACCCGCTAGACCACTGCGCAATGGTATGTGAAATACAATGTGAATACAATGATACGGAATCTTGGGTCCGCCATCGACCTTTCGGCTCTTTGTCAAACGAGAGCTTCATGTTGTTATTTAACTGTCCACTTGACGTGGTCAGTACTCGCCACGTCAACTCGAAAACGTGACGTTTTGTGTTCGATATTTATGGCGTAAATTTGCACTTGTGTACTTGTGTACAATCACGAAAAGTTGATACTTTGTCTCCTAAGCGTCAACATTTCGTTCTAATGAATTATAAATCGCACACATTTCTACTTATTGTTGTAGAATATGTCATCCGTGGGAAACATATTCTGACACCAACTATTCTGACTGCTATATATAAGAGATCAATGACGAAAATGGGGGAACTAGATTACAAGCCCGGTAAGTCTTGGGTACAAGGGGTACCTAACCCATCCATTCCGCGTACACAATTTAGCAAACAGACTGGTATAAAATAGTTGAACATATATGCTATATAATGATACATTTGTATTTAAAGCAACATTACATCGTAATAAAGGATGTTTTGGGTAAAATATAAATACTAATGTGTGTGTGTGTGTTTACAAAAATCGAAATAGTCGCCCAGAAACGATAACATTCCAATACATTTAAACCGTCGTATACGCGAATTTGTTTATCAACACACGAAATGTCAACACACACAGCGCGCATGCGTGAAACAACAGAGGATGTAGAAAACAACGTATATATTTTGAACATGAAAGACTATCTATCTATCTTCCTCTAATGTCGACTGAACCCCTCGCGGGGATGTATCAATGTCCCTAAAAGACTTAGCTAACAGATGTATGAATCAACATATCAAGTAATTTAATTAAAAAAGACAACGTGGGACAAATGGGGACGATGCATTCCCAATGTAAACAAGTGCGGACAATGCGTTCCGGTTGTAAACAAGTGCGTGACCGATCGACTCGGTTTCGAGTTTGTTTTATCGTAAAAAAACACTGTTTACTAAATGAACATAAGCATACAAAGTATAATGTTAGAATGTTAGCATTGCTACCCATACGTAAACATTGAATTATCTTTTATTTCATACGATGTAATGCTGCTTTAACATTTAAAAAAATTAACACTATTTCCCAAATGCTGTTTTCCATGTTGCCTTAGAAAACAAGGAGGCCAGGAAAATATCACACCTGGCCAGCACTATATACTCTGTCAACAACCCAAATCACAATTTTATTACGCCGATGATGGTTGAGCTTATTTACCCTCGCCGACGGCGAACCATGTGGGCAACAGACGGATATGTAGTCCAGTGGTAACACGCTGGACTGGTAATCCAGGTATCGTAGGTTCGATCCCCCGTCTGACCATAATAAAAGTAACAGTCTTTCAGATGGGACGTTAAACCAAGGTCTCGTGTCGGTGTTGTACATCGTGCAAGTAAAAGAACCAGAGGAGACTCTGGAATAGGTCTCTGTCTATCATTGCACTATCCTCCAAATATCTAAAATGACATATCTTCATGAGGCGTCGCTCATATGGGCAACCGGTAGCGACGATAAATAAACGTTAAACACACACTTCTGTTTAAAGTCCCATCTGAAAGGCTGTTAATTATATTAGGGTCAGACGAGGGATCGAACCTGTGATTCCTGGATTACAAGTCCAGCGTGTTACCACTGGACTACAGATACGTTATTTGCCTGTCATTAAGTATAGATGCTTATATTAAGGGAAGTTATACATTATATTGGTTGTGTATATCATATTTTATTGATAAATATATATGTATGGCGGACATTTTGAATATTTCGGCCATTTTGAGCATATTCAGACGGGTCACTTTCTTAGCCATGATCTAACAGTGCACGTAAAAGAACCAGAGGAGATTCTGGAATGGGTCTGGAAAGGGTCTCTGTCTGTATCATTGCACTATCCTCCAACACTCTAAAATGACTAATCCCTTCAGGAGGCGTCGCTCATATGGGCAACCGGTAGCGACGATAAATAAACTTAAAACCACCACCACCATGTGGACAGAAAACAATGTTTTCAGCTTAAATACAGTGTTATCCGTCACTTTGTAGTTTAGAGATATTCATCGATTATATTAAAGCATTTGACCACGTCGGCCACTGCAATTGAGTAATTTCACGATGGGTTATTTTTACATTGACATCGGCACACATAGAAGAATTACAGCCATATTTGTTTCGGCGACTTGTACAGATGCTTTGCGCATAGCTCAACCGTATGGACAGCTTTCGTTCTTATTCTAAGAACCGCGAGGCACGCGAAAGATATGTATTTTAATGCGTATACACCCTGCCTAGCTCGGAACGATCACTTTTATATTTACGGCAAGGTTATCCAAACAAAATGATGGAAACTGCATTGAAGTGTAATACAACTTTTTAATCCACTGGTTAATCCGATATTAAATCAACTCGCCGAATGTGTTTGATTTGAATGTTCCCGTGTGTGTGTGTGTGTGTGTGTGTGTGTGTGTGTGTATTGTGTGTATTTATCGTCGCTACCGGTTGCCCATATGAGCGACGCCTCCGGAAGAGATTAGTCATTTTAGATTGTTGGAGGATAGTGGAATGATACAGACAGATACCCATTCCAGAGTCTCATCTGGTTCTTTTACGTGTACGGTGTATAACACCGACACGAGATCTCGGTTTAACGTCCCATCCGAAAGACTGTTCATTTTATTAGGGTCAGACGGGGGATCGAACCTGCGATCCCTGGATTACCATTCCAGCGTGTTACCACTGGACTACAGATCCGTCTGTGAACGTTCTCCGATTAACAACTAGCTACATATAGACATTGCTGTATGTGATGGCATATTTATTCGTTCTTAAAACACTTTCGTGACGTCATACCTTTGTACTTGTAGGTCATTAATATTAATATTGGACTGCTGTCAAAAAGCCAGAGTGCTATGTTAAATCCTACGCGTAAATGTACGAAATTATCAAATTGATTTAAGATATAAGCCTCAAACGGGTCCAATATGTAAAATATCCGTACTGTCTTCGTCGCTATGCGCCTCACACAGTCCAATATTTTATATATTGGATAGATTTCGGCTTATATCCTATACATAATGTACAGTACATATATATTGTATACAAATCGAAAATGGATTAAATCGAAAGCTTATAGCTTATAGAGATTATCTCCATTAAATATATAAGTGTGTACACTATCGGCGATTAAGAGATAAACGTATTATGTAGTAATACCAAAATATATAATAAGTGTATGAAATTATAGCGTTTTATCAAGTGAAAACCTAACAAAATGGGGATTGGGAGGGGCTAGAAAGCGATGAAATAACAAAACAATTGTTAAAGTGAATTGTCTGTGATTGAACTGTATTACGTCGCTCTACGTTGTAGTAATATGCTGTTGCAGAGTCATTCATATCGGCATATGAAGTCAAATCAAATCAAATCAAATCAAATTTATTCACTCAGTGCATCATACATGATACAAACATGAGGTATATATACAGTAATACGGTTTTAAACAGCGGTACATAGCAATTCTAATTTACAGAGAGCAAACAGAATATGTTTCGTAAGCCGTAACCATCTATTGTTTACACTTTATTTAAATAATTTGACTAGATATATTTGTTTTGTCGTATTACAGATTGGTTTGATTTTTTGTTTCCAGTGCGAACAGTGCAGATCATAATCAGACTCTTTTTTCTGGTAATTGAAATTTCAGACCGTCAAAAAAAAAGTGACATCTCTTGTTAAAACACTGACCGTCTATCTTTTGTCCATGAATAATAGCGTTGGGTGGTTCATTCAAATAATGGTTTTGGAGAAAAGATTAAAATTTAATTGCATCTCTATTTGAATTTTCTATGAAAGGGATATTGATATAATGTGTATATTTGAATTGTGTGGCTAATTGTGCGTGCTGCATGCATTTCATGTTGTTTTTTTTTGTAGTTTAAGTTAAGATAACACACAAGCTTGGACTTGCCGTTTCTGCGTGATATTATGAAGGTGTGTAACTTCAGTTCGAATATTATGAAGGGATTGTGAAGGATGTTGTTATATTCTGTTCGTGATTGGATTATAAGCGTTGTGAGGTTAGTGTCATCTATATATTGTTCTAATTGTGATGTGATGCTATATATATTGTGAGAAGTTTGTTCTTGTGTTGTTTAACTGTGTATTCTAATACGTGTGTTTGGATATTTTATTTGACAGGTGCGGCTATTTGACAGATGAAATAATGGATTTGTGGTTGCTTTGCTGTCAGACTGGCTGCTGGTCATGTTGTGTCATTGTGTAAGCTGGTAAGTAGTTTAATGTATTTATTGTTTTGAAATTAAGATATTTCAAACTGTTGGATTGATACCTGCTTCGGTATATGGTCAGTGTATAAAATATATTTAATATTTTTCATCATTCAAACAAATTGGTTAACATAACTATATGGCTATATACAGTAATATCGCTAGCATGTGCTATTAAACAATAGTACACTAGATGGATACCAACTTTCAAAATGTATACACATGCATGTATTCACAGTTGAAGAATAGGGAAGGGGGTACTTAGATTTAATGCAGGGTTGAAATGGAGTTATGAATTCTCTATATGTGAGATAATTTATACTTGTAGGACTTGGTCCGAGTATCGATATTGGATTTCAACCATGGCACGATGCTTAGAACGCAGATATAAAACATCGACGTATTGTCTGTCAGCAATATATCTGACAGATACATGACACTTACAACATGTAATCTATATCACATGGTACCGTCACTAAATTACAAAATATACTCTATATCACATGGTAACGTCACTAAATTACAAAATATACTCTATATCACATGGTACCGTCACTAAATTACAAAATATACTCTATATCACATGGTAACGTCACTAAATTACAAAATATACTCTATATCACATTGTAACGTCACTAAATTACAAAATATACCCTCTATCACATGGTACCGTCACTAAATTACAAAATATACTCTATATCACATGGTAACGTCACTAAATTACAAACTCTACCCTCTATCACATGGTACCGTCACTAAATTATATAAAATACTCTCTATCACATGGTACCGTCACTAAATTACAAAATATACTCTATATCACATGGTAACGTCACTAAATTACAAAATATACTCTATATCACATGGTAACGTCACTAAATTACAAAATATACTCTATATCACATGGTAACGTCACTAAATTACAAAATATACTCTCTATCACATGGTAACGTCACTAAATTACAAAATATACTCTATATCACATGGTAACGTCACTACATTACAAAATGTACTCTCTATCACATGGTACCGTCACTAACTTACAAAATATACTCTATATCACATAGTAATGTCACTAAATTACAAAATATACTCTCTATCACATGGTAACGTCACTAAATTACAAAATATACTCTCTATCACATGGTACCGTCACTAAATTACAAAATATACTCTATATCACATGGTAACGTCACTAAATTACAAAATATACTCTCTATCACATGGTAACGTCACTAAATTACAAAATATACTCTATATCACATGGTAACGTCACTAAATTACAAAATATACTCTATATCACATGGTAACGTCACTAAATTACAAAATATACTCTATCACATGGTAACGTCACTAATTTACAAAATATACTCTATATAAAATGGTAACGTCACTAAATTACAAAATATACTCTATATCACATGGTAACGTCACTAAATTACAAAATATACTCTACCACATGGTAACGTCACTAATTTACAAAATATACCCTCTATCGCATGGTAACGTCACTAAGTTACAAAATATACTCTATATCACATGGTAACGTCACTAAATTACAAACTCTACCCTCTATCACATGGTACCGTCTCTAAATTATATAAAATACTCTCTATCACATGGTACCGTCACTAAATTATATAATATATTCTCTATCACATGGTAACGTCACTAAATTATATAATATGTTCTCTATCACATGGTAATGTCACTAAATTATATAATATATTCTCTATCACATGGTAATGTCACTAACTTATATAAAATACTCTCTATCACATGGTAACGTCACTAAATTACAACATATACTCTATATCACATGGTAACGTCACTAAATTACAAACTATACTCTATATCACATGGTAACGTCACTAAATTACAACATACACTCTATATCACATGGTAACGTCACTAATTTACAAAATATACCCTCTATCACATGGTAACGTCAATAAATTACAACATATACTCTATTTCACATGGTAACGTCACTAAATTACAAACTATACCCTCTATCACATGGTAACGTCAATAAATTAAAACATATACTCTATTTCACATGGTAACGTCACTAAATTACAAACTATACCCTCTATCACATGGTAACGTCAATAAATTACAACATATACTCTATATCACATGGTAACGTCACTAAATTACAACATATACTCTATATCAAATGGTAACGTCACTAAATTACCAACTATATCCTCTATCACATGGTAACGTCACTAAATTACAAAATATACCCTCTATCACATGGTAACGTCACTAAGTTACAAAATATACCCTCTATCACATGGTAACGTCACTAAATTACAAACTATACCCTTTATCACATGGTAACGTCACTAAATTACAAAATATACCCTCTATCACATGATTTGGCAGAAACATAACATGGCGGTTACAATAAATGTAACATACATCATCATGTGTGGTGAGAAAAGTGTGTATTATTAATTACAGGTAATTAGAATATAATGTATTAGTTATCTTTAATCTATGTAACTATACTCACCACGAAAAAGGAAGTATGCACTTGGTTAGAGGGACAATGTTATACACACACACACACACACACACACATATATATATATATATAAGCAATAAATAGGCACATTTGGTATCAAAATGTGCACACATGTATTGACTACACGATGTTTAATTTTTAATTGAAATTTGATAATTATCAGAATACTATTTTACGTGTGAATATAAGTATATAATTTCCCCTCTAACCAAGTGCACACTTTCGTTTTCGTGTGCGTATATTTTACGTGTGAATATAAGTAAGTGTGGCGTCCGTGGTCCAATGGTAGAGCGTCGGATTTGGAATCGAACGGTCCGGGTTCGATACTCAGTCAGGCCACGTATGTAGTTTCATTGAGCAAGGCACCTCACATACATTGCTTAGTACTGGTTAACCGCTATGGTCGCCTTAGCATGCCCAGGAAAACATGTCTAGGTCCCCGCAAGGGGTTTGTCATGAATGGAACATACATACATACATACACGTAAAACAGTGTTCTGATAATTATCAAATTACAAAATTTCATATATATATCAATGAACCCTACTATTGACAATTATGCTTTATACTATATACATACTTTATAATACTCTATAGTAAGACGAACTATGCACCCTTATTGCTGTAAAACAATTAACACGCTAACCGTTTGCTTTGTTTCGGATAGGTTGGCATATTAAAATAAACAATTTAATCTTAATATTTAAAATTAACATCTTTCGGTAGAAATGTATTGAGTTATCCAACATGTTAGCCTTTTCCTTGCGATACAGGTTAACCAACTAGTATTGGAACTATTTCTGGAGTAATATTTCCATTATTTATGTAATACATTTATAACTATACATAGAATTTTACATTATGTAAATATATAAATAATATCATTAAAACATTGTGAATTTGCATGAAATTAATTTCAATGTTATAGAAACAGGTCAAATTAATCTTATTCTTGGAAAATAATAATATAAAACTTATCACACATGAATGTATGTTACTCAAAATCCATATTCTACATATTCATATGGCATGCAATTCTATTCAGTGTACATTGAAACATTTCAAATTAGTTTAAACATTATTTATTTGTTCTGTTGCATATATATATATATATATATAATACAACTATTATAAATGATTGTAAGACAACCAGGATTTGAAAACAAGCTTAATACAAAGCTTATGTAAATTCATCTCCACGGTAAACATAAAGTCTAATTATCCGATTAAAGAAATTATATGTTTTATGAAATGGTCAAGTTATAATATTGTTTGTTTTAAACAAAAATATTGTCCATATTTCCGGATTGTAATTGAAAGTCCTGCAAAGTATTTGAAAAAAACATACATGTTCCCCTCCCAGTCCGTCCGTGTGTTCGTAGATCAATGGGTGAATTGCAGCAAACTATTTCATCTTAACTCTGTAGCCTTCTACAATTAAATCAGTTATTAACATGTAATATGAAATATTAACTATATTTATTTGTTATTCACTGTTCGTCTATATCATGCAGAGAGTGTCCTCCTGGACTTCTTAGCCTAAAGGAATTGAAAAAATAAAAACTTGTCAAACTTGTGTCAAACTTTAATTTTTAGACTAATCGGATTTAAATTATCTCCGAGAGACAGTATCACGCGCTTAGTGTGGACTCATACAATAAACACACGTCAATTCATGTGGTCGCCTGATCGTTATATGAAATCCTATGTTCACTTTTGACCACAGGGATTCGGCACGTTTGGGGGTACTAGTATATATATTAAAGTACAGGGATTCTACTCTGTGGGATGTCAGATTTCGCATCGATCAGTAAAATGGCCCTATCTGAAACAATTTTGTACAAATCTGTCCAAATATAACGCCTATCCCGAGTCTTTATATTGTTCTTCAAATAAAACACAACATTAAGCTGCATGCATGTATACTTTGCAAACAATTGCCACAGACATTGGCAATAGCAGGTCACATGTCCATACTAGGACACGGGTTCTGTCAGCAACAACAACAAATCTTCGACGGGAGAGTTTTAACAGTGAATAACATTATCAATAAAATGTGTTTCCACTAACGTGTAGGTGTTTATTCGGCACAAATGTACGTCAAAAAGAGATTTCGTAGAATTTTTCAATTTGTTTTGAAAATTTCTCAAGCGGCGCAGTTCGCGTTGAAACGAGCGTTCTGATTGGATTATTAGAATGTAACTAGATGCTGTTTTTTATGAAGAATAATCATAATCCAATCAGAACGCTCGTTAAATATATATACTAGTACCCCCAAGCGTGCCGAATCCCTGTGCTTTTGACCACAAAAACAATATTTATTGATTGACAATGCTATTTACTAGTTATACGTAAAACTCAATGCTTATGCTTAATGCGATGTAATTCCGCTTTAAAGCCGCAATAAACGCAGGACATCACCATTTTATCGCCCTTATATTGGTCTCATAACGACAAAGAGGAGTAAGATCAACGTTTATGACCGATGTAAATACATACAGCCGTGGTAGATGAAATAAACTAGCAATGTGTGTGTTTTACGTTTATGTATCGTCGCTACCGGTTGTCCATATGAGCGACGCCTCTTGAATTAGTCATTTTAGATTTTTGGAGGATAGTGCAATGATACAGACAGAGACCCATTCCAGAGTCTCCTCTGGTTCTTTTACGTGCACGGTGTACAGCACCGACACGAGACCTCGGTTTAATGTCCCACCTGAAAGACTGCTAACTTTATTAGGGTCAGACGGGGGATCAAACCTGCGATCCCTGGATTACCAGTCAAGCGTGTTACCACTGGACTACATATCCGTCTGTATAAACTAGCAACTATATGAGAGTGGATATACTATGTTTACATATCGACGGTGTCTTCTTTCCGACAAATACCGCTCCGAAAATTAACTTGAGTCTTTAACGGAAATATAGCCATTTTATTTCATCACATCACTAACAGATTCAGGGGCGTACCTGCATGCCCACCCCATGAGCTTAACTTCAATACGGGCTACGATACGCTCTCACAGCGTATACTATGTTACAATATGGCAACACGTTCTAGGTCGCTCTGCTCACACGTTAGTTACACTATAAAAACGACCATTTCTTTTTATTCTTTCCAAGGAATGACAGACTTTTCTCAGTGAAAGAAAACTCCACCGTACACCGCTTTGAAACAGTGAAAGATGGCATTTTCTCTGCCACCGGTTGCGTTTTCTCACCGGTTGCGTTTTCTGCCACCGGTTGCGTTTCGTATTACTGCGCGGTTAGATGTACTTTTGTATTTTAGCTATTTTCTGACTATCATGAACAGTTAATTATTAAGTGATATAATTATTATTCTAATGAATTTGTTTTGTCTGTAGTTGTATGTGTGCTTTACGTTTATATATGAGCGACGCATCCTGAAGAGATTAGTCATTTTAGATTTTTGGAGGATAGTGTATGATACAGACAGAGACTCATTCCAGAGTCTCCTCTGGTTCTTTTACGTGCACGATGTAAAGCATTGACACGAGACCTCGGTTTAACGTCCCATCTGAAAGACTGTTAATTGTCTTAGGGTCAGACGGTGGATCGAACCTGCGATCCCTGGATTACCAGACCAGCGTGTTACCACTGGACTACAGATCCGTCTGTATGTAGTTTTTAATTTTGACATGAAACAGTATATAGGAACTATTTCTTATTACGGACGTTCACACTAAGAGAAGTGGTTGTGCGGTTGTTTCTCTTAGTGCAATGGGGTTCCAGACAGGGCAGCTAGAATGAATACAATTTTAAAACAAATAGTATATTAGCCAAAATCATTGGAAATCATAAAAGAAAAAAGATTTGTGTTTATTAGTGTAAGACAAGATTTTATTTCATCTCGTGATCAACTCGTGGACATTGAGCTGTCTGATTAGCGCAGTGGTTAGCGCGCTCGCTTCTCACCAATGCAACATGGGTTCGATCCTCGGATCGGGAAGTATATGATATGGTACGATGGTCGCCAGATCGGACAGGTGGGTTTTCTCCGGGTACTCCGGTTTCCTCCCACAGTTTAATATAAGTTGTTAAAACTTGCTTCGCAATCGTTGTAAAATAAATAAAGTTTAAAAACTCGTGGAAATACACATTTCGGTGATCACTCGATGAAATAAAATCCTATCTTACACTAATAAACACAAACTATCCCCTGTACAGCGTGAGGGTGACATTGTCATTATGCGTACTGTGTTATGCTTTCGATCATAACCTATTGATATAATATGGGTTGGCGCAAATAAATCAACCCGAAAATGCAACATAATGCACCAAACACAGTGTTCTATGGGGCGCCGTTTTGCTATTAATTCAGCATTTATGGATATTCATAATTCGACTTTTGGATATCCATAAATGGAATAGATTACTGGATATCCATAAATAGATTATTGGATATCCATAAATATATTACTAGATATCCATAAATATATTACTAGATATCCATAAATAGATTACTGGATATCCATAAATAGATTACTGGATATCCATACATATATTACTGGATATCCATAAATAGATTACTGGATATCCATACATATATTACTGGATATCCATAAATAGATTACTGGATATCCATAAATAGATTACTGGATATCCATAAATATATTACTGATTACTGGATATCCATAAATAGATTACTGGATATCCATAAATAGATTACTGGATATCCATACATATATTACTGGATATCCATAAATAGATTACTGGATATCCATACATATATTACTGGATATCCATAAATAGATTACTGGATATCCATAAATAGATTACTGGATATCCATACATATATTACTGGATATCCATAAATAGATTACTGGATATCCATACATATATTACTGGATATCCATAAATAGATTACTGGATATCCATAAATAGATTACTGGATATCCATACATATATTACAGGATATCCATAAATAGATTACTGGATATCCATAAATAGATTATTGGATATCCAAAAACCGGAGTTACCGTCTTTAAATCTGCTATAAAACATTGTTTAGCAAGTGACGAAAAAAACAACAACAACAACAACAACAACAACAAAACACTAACCCATGTTCAGCTTATTAGATATGTTGGTCATGACATAATCGAAATAATATTTGTATTTGCGATATTTGAAGTCGATAAAACATGGTTGGACTGCGTGGTTAATTCAGTCCCTCAGAACGGCAAACCATGTTTTATTCGACTATAAAAAACGATCTGTTGTTCAGTGGTTAACACGTTGGACTGGTAATCCAGGGATCGCAGGTTCGATTCCCGTCTGACTCATACCTTCTCACTAATTATGTATAGGAATTAACATTCCGGCGTGATTTCCTGCGATTTGTTTCTCTCAATAACATCCTAAAATCAATTATAAATCATGTGCGAAGAACGAGTCTCGTTGTATATAAATCGTATGTTGCTACGCTGATTAAAGGACTGCAGGTTCGACAACATGCTGATTAGGACGAGTTGTTGGCTCGTTCGTGCTTGGCTCATTATCACTCCTACATACGCAACCCACCCACATGGCGACAAACAGACTTGTTACGTACAATGTATACGGTGTACTCTTACACCAAGACCACTAACTAGTCGGCTAGTATTCTATATGAATCATAATGTAATAGTATAAGTATAGGATACATTTGTTATCACAGTGCAGGTTCGATCCCCCGTCTGACCCTAATAAAATTAACAGTCTTTCAGATGGGACTTTAAACCGAGGTCTCGTGTCGGTGCTTTACACCGTGCACGTAAAAGAACCAGAGCAGATTCTGGAATGGGTCTCTGTCTGTATCATTGCACACTCCTCCAACAATCTAAAATAACCAATCTCTTCAGGAGACATCGCTCATATAGGCAACCGGTAGCGACGATAAATAAACGTAAAACACACACATTATTTCTTCAGGTGCGAAATGCCTGGAGGTTGCGCCCAGCTGTAGCCATTACGAGTGGGGGAGTGAAGGATTCCATCACGAATGAGGAATCGAGAGCGATTAATCTAAGGTTGTAAACACCTGTTTCGCAATCCTGCTACACTAAATTAGTATAAAGTTAATAAACTATTCTTAACCCTTTCAACACCACAGACCTCTAAATTGGCTTACAAAAAAGTGTAGATCCAGATGAGCCGGCTCGTGACGAGCCGTCTCATCAGGATCTGCACTTTTTTCAAGTAATATAACTATTTTTAGAAACAAAATTACCCATTTTGATAAATGAACTGATCCAAATATAATTTTGTTATTAATTTATTGGTCTAATAATATCATGGACCAGTCCATGTCAGTTACTTGGTGTTGAATGGGTTAAGCAAGAAGGCATACGATTGCGTTTTCTGGACTTCTCTTAGGTCCTCTCATTTGGAAAGCCTATTCTATGTTATTAGCGCAGCATTGAAATGATATTCTTTCTTAATTTGTTTTCTTATTTGTGAATAACGGATACCATTATTAAGATAGTTAATGCAACTGAATATAGCATTTCATTTACACTCGCATTTCCCTGGAGTATAAGCCCGATTGATGTGTTATTTCTCGTCTGAGATTAGAAATCAGTTTGCACGCTTGTCAAGTAAGCCGGATTGAGTTCCATTAAACTGTAGTTTGCACGCTGGTCCAGTAAGCCGGATTGAGTTCGGTTAAACTGTAGTTTGCACGCTGGTCCAGTAAGCCGGATTGAGTTGATTAAACTGTAGTTTGCACGCTGGTCCAGCAAGCCGGATTGAGTTCGATTAAACTGTAGTTTGCATGCTGGTCCAGTAAGCCGGATTGAGTTCCATTAAACTGTAGTTTGCACGCTGGTCCAGTAAGCCGGATTGAGTTGATTAAACTGTAGTTTGCACGCTGGTCCAGCAAGCCGGATTGAGTTCGATTAAACTGTAGTTTGCATGCTGGTCCAGTAAGCCGGATTGAGTTCCATTAAACTGTAGTTGCACGCTGGTCCGTAAGCCGGATTGAGTTCCATTAAACTGTTATTGCACGCGGTCCAGTAAAGCCGGATTGAGCTCGGTTAAACTGTAGTTTGCACGCTGGTCCAGTAAGCCGGATTGAGTTCCATTAAACTGTAGTTTGCACGCTGGTCCAGTAAGCCGGATTGAGTTCCATTAAACTGTAGTTTGCACGCTGGTCCAGTAAGCCGGATTGAGTTCCATTAAACTGTAGTTTGCACGCTGGTCCAGTAAGCCGGATTGAGTTCGGTTAAACTGTAGTTCGCACGCTGGTCCAGATTAAACTATAGTTTGTAGCAATCACATTGAAAAGATCTGCACCCACGTGACCGTGAATAGAAGCTATATCCAGATATAGTTAACGTTGAAAAGAAATGATGGTAAGTTATACTTTCATTAGTTGATACAAATCTATCTTAGCTCGATTGCGAAACATGTTCATACAACTTATATTAATCACTCTCGAGACCTGATTCCTGATGGAATCCATCGCCACGAGGGAGAGAGAAGAGGCAACGTGGAATTTAGATACCCTACACATCGTAACCGCTACCGCTTGGCATGTATATGTAACGAATCGAGCAATACAATATGATTAAACTAAGCTAATAGTACTTCAATGTAATACTACTACTAATAATAATAAAGACTTATTTTATATCATACATTGATCTAATTCAATACTGGCTATGATTAAGTATCAACAATCTATAACTGCCAACTCTATTAAACGGCCACCTCCAATGAACGAGTCAGTTAATTTCCTCCCGAGAGGTTTTCCTATATATTTGACCTCTATTTGACGGTCACCTCTCTGACCCGGTCAACGGTCGGTCAAAACGGCCGGAATACGATCAATGACCTCCGAGAAATGGTCGTTTTCCACTAGAAATAGTCCAAATATTTTAAAAAAATTTAGACTAGAAAAATGTGACATTTTACTATCCAGGCATTTTTCTTGAAATAACAGAAAGATTTTTTTTATGTAGATGTCTTATTTATAGGACTACATTATAAACGGCCATTTTCGCCGATTAAATAACGACAATATCTACACCGGAAACTGTTGAAAACGAAAGTAGATTATGCAAATTACGATAACATTTTATTTTGCAAGAAAACAGGACTCGTGGTCGCAGAGCATATGCTCAATTACTGGACCAAAGGCCAATTACTTTAAACCTGAGAACGTGTTATTCATTGAAAGAAAGGAATACATATGTTCACATGTTGATTCGCTGGTTCCTAAATCAATGACGCACCAACTAACTAGCTGAAAGGTTTTTTTATAAACTTTATTTATTTTACAACTTTTTAATCACTCTCGTTGGCGCGGATGAAAGCGTAAATGTTGTCATTCGTGTGGGAGGAAACCGGAGTAGGCCCCCTACCCGGAGAAACCCCACCTGTCCGATCTGGCGACAACCGTACCATCTCACATACTTCCCGATCCGAGGATCGAACCCGGGTTGCATTGGTGAGAAGCGAGCGCGCTAACCACTGCGCTAAGCGGACAGCCAGGTTTAAACATGTAGATATTGATATGGATACTAATGCTGAGATTTGTATCATGTATACAGCCTCCTATAACTCTGTATAGGGTGGCAATGGGCAATTATATATGTTTTTAGTTTGTGATATGTTGTATATATTGTGTCACATTGATGAGATTATAATATATAAAGAATACAACGTGATATGTGAAATATGTATATAAACAGAACACCAATAAAATAAACACGATCTAGGTGATCCAGGTAGTTGGTATCGACCAGGTATAATGAGATACAATCACTTAGTCAAAATAAAAGCGTGTTTCACTATATCTTAGTGTAATGGTATCGTCCTCAATATCGCGTTGCATTTATATGTGTTTGTATGGTGTGTTCCCAATTTCCCAACCTTTTATTAGTCCTATAGAAATTGAGGTAGGTGTTGGGGGAATGTATTGTTCGGTGTAACAATAGAGTTGAAAGGTGATAATTGGCGAAAATTGCTATACTGTACTGAAAATTTGTGTTTCTAAATTTGGGAAAGTTGTTCATAAATATAAGTTTCATATAGATAGATATTCTTTATTTTGAGTTATAAGCATTAAATCGAAAACATAGATATTTACATGGATAAGACAAACACATGAACATGCATAGCACATAATAGATATAAATCTTGAAATATTTTTATTGTACATATTCACTTTAATTTGACTAAGTGAGAAGCAGCATCAACATACGTCATGATGTCCATGTCGCCAGTTCGCAGTTGGTGCTTCAGTCTGATGAGCATTTGCTCACGCTCACGGTATACCCGCTTCCTTGGTCGCTGCTTTCCACCGTTGGCGTGCTGAAACAGCTTCGCCTCGTTAGCAGCCTGCTCTTTCTGGACCAGGTCTATCAATGTATAAATATTAGGATGGCAGTGTCGTAGTTGGTTGTTTATTTTATGGTGCCAACCCTCAACATGATTGGTAGTGCGTGGACCATCATTCTCGTAATGATTCCAGGAGCGGCGGTCTCCCTCTACCCACTGCTCAGTCACATAGTCCTTAAACTTAGACACCGGCACTGAGTCATTGTCACATTCTTCCAGAGTTTGGAACCACACATCTTCGACAGAGGCTAGGGGGACAAGTGGCAGTACCGAAGCACGTAGCACAAGTTTCTTCACTTCTTCATTGTCCTTGAAGTCAGCTACAAGACCACAATATTGTACTTTTCTCCACATACACTGTGTGAAGTGAAAGAAACAACCACGGACTTGAACACCAACAAACACGATACTGACAGCACGCCACGCTGCTGTTTCGAAGTCCATCATTATCGTTTCTGGGGACAGAGGAATGTTATGTTCACGGGCGAAATTCTGGATGAGTGTGAAGAATCTGGTGTACATTGTCTGTTGTTTATTTGGGAGTAGTCCATACACTAGGGGACACATATACCCGTCGATCATGGCGTGGATGGTGTATAGCTGGTAGAAATATGACGGCGAAGCGTAGAAGGTACGTCCATATACCAGGTCTCGGCTGTAGACAGCTGGGCCAGGTTGTCAACGGTGGCGAATATGAGCATTCGCGCCACATCACCGTCATTGACGATTAGGAATGGCTCCCCTGCAAGCGACTCTATCCACTTCCCTTCCAAGTTGACATCCGCCCTTGTCTTTGGCAGAACTGGTCTAGTATTAGACCGCTGTCTATATAAACTGGATTTGGCTTCGTAGAAAGTGGGTAGATTAGCCACAACCTCTTGGGTGGAATTGTCCCATTCGATCGATCTTGTGTCTGCCAGCATATCGTTATAGATGGAGGGCACCGGCTGTGTTGACCCTCGGACCTGCTTTCGGACACCACTCATGATGTCCGCAGCAACAATTCTGCTGTCATCTCTTGGGTGATTGTGTTCATCAGCGATTTTGGTAGGAAGCTCATTCTTAGTGTTAATTTTAGCATTGCATGCTTTGTTGACACAGTTCCAGTAGCGACACTCCCGTTTTCTGGTTTTCAGGCTGTACATGTAACCATTTAGAACTAGAGTCTGACTTCCTCTGCTATTCTCTATGAACCGTATATTGACTAGCGCATTTGCCATTTTAGAGATTTATGATTACAGAACGAACGATGTAGCTTTGTTTAAAGTCGCCACCGCATAAATGCATTTGGGCGACTGTACTTTCTAAGTAGTTTATGTTGATTTCTCTCTAAGTTGTTTATGTTGACGAAGCTGTGAAGGCATCCTCGTTCTTCGCAGGGTGACAAGTCCTGGTTCTTCTTTCCAATGGGTCCTTTGTAGGGCCACCATCCTCACTGTTGGCCACCCCGCAGCAGCATTAATACGGATCTGACAGTTAGACATCGTCGATTGTCACTCAGGGGAGCGTGGATGCCACGACCGTGGCCGCTCCCTCAGGTCCGCCGTCTCGTCTATCCGCCGGAGAAGTAGAAGAAGGAAGAGAAAGTGTCGAAACGAGCCGGCGAAGATATAGTGTACTATAACCACTATCTAGAAGAGCTGGTGGATCTGTCCTGATGTACTGTAGCCGTGGATCCACATGCTGGCAAGCCTCCCCCTTCACAAGATCGACGACCAGAAGATCCCAGAATCCTACGCTGCTGCTGCGGGGTGTGCACCGGTCACGACGTGCACATCGTGAGGAGATCGACCGGCCATGATTACAGACGAACGATGTAATTTTATTTAAAGTCGCCACCGCATAAATGCATTTGGGCGACTGTATTCTCTAAGTTGGTTAGATCCTAAGGTGATTCTTCTGTGATGGTTGTTCAATGATGATTATATCCGTGGTCTACGATGATTATATCCGTGTTCTGCGATGATTATTCTTCTACGATGATTAGTCCTATTCTTCTACGTTGGTTATTGCTGTATTTGCTGGCGATTCTTCTTCTATGAAGCTTATGAAGACGTCCTCTGGTGGTTACTTCTTTCCGTGCCAGGGTGACAAGGCCTGGTCTGTACGTGGTCCTTTGTAGGGCCACCCTCCTCACTGTTGGTCACCCCGCAGCAGCATTTATACGGATCTGACAGTTAGACATCTGGTCGTCGATTGTCACTCAAGGGAACATGGAAGCCATGACCATTGCCGCTCCCTCAGATCCGCCGTCTCGTCTATCCGCCGGAGAAGTAGACGAAATATCGAAAGCTCGAAAACGCCAGCGAAGAAAGAGCCAGGCAACAGTGAAAAAACTCTAGAAGAGGCGGTGGATCTGTCCTGATGTGCCATAGCCATGGCCACACGTTAGATCCTATTCGCAAGATCGACGACCAGAAGATCCCAGAATCCTACGCTGCTGCTGCGGGATGTGCACCGGTCACGACGTGCACGTCGTGAGGAGATCGACCATGATTACAGAGGAAACTGACCTTCATTTTATACTATGTTAAAGAATGACTTACAGTTAGTGACCTGTTTTTCTTATGATGATGATTGAGCTTATTTACCCTCGCCACCGGCGAACCATATGGGCGAGCGTTTTTCTTAGTTTTCAACAGTTAGTTATAAGTAAATTGTTAATTTCATTAATCATTATTGTTGTTCTCAGACTAATTTGCAATCAGTTCATAATTGCTAATTAAAAAAATAGTGTTGATATATAATTATGTAATTACCTAGTATAACTGTTATAATCATAAATAAATAATAGATACATATTGTTAATTGTTTGTATCTTTATAGTTCACTTTTCAAAATTAAAATATGTCTGCTATTTATTATTATGAACCTTTATCTGAATTATTAATGTTAAACGTACATACTGACAATTTTAATTTATACACAATTAAAGGAACACTTTTCTCCTTAAAGATATGCATATGCACTGGAAACAAAAATAACAAAAAAAATAGTTTATTCTAGAATAAGTAAGTATTTTCAACAGATGGAACAAGATAAATAACATTGAAATAGTACACTGCAAGTACAAGTTTATGTGTGCCTTTCATTTATTTTTTGAGGGGCGAAGAGATAATTGGGGATAATTAGTATGTGTGAAAATAAAAGGTTGGGAAAGTGGGAACAAACCGTTTGTATATATATATATATATACATGTGTGGGTGTGTGCGCGTGCGTGCGTGTGCGCGCGTGTGTATAATTTGTTATTGAAATGACATGAAAAGGAAATTAAAAAACAATTAATGATTAAAAATGTAAAGACATGTGTTGTCTACCATCGCAGAAATGTTGACATCTTGCGTGATAGTTGCCCGATTACGCTCTGCAGTGCGGTATTCGGTTACATAGTGAGTGATGCTGTTGTGTGCCGTGTCAATCCAATGACGTCATTCACATCGTCTACCTAGATTATACGTCACTTTTCAGGCCCGTAGCACACTGAGGCACTGCCTCGGTTAAAATTTCCAAATAAAAAAAATAAAATAAATGAAATATTAAATAAATAAAATGCAAACAATTTACGTTTGCTGTATAAAATGTTGACTGTTAGAGAGCCGAAAGGCCAGTACATAAGTATACGTCCAAACTAATTAAATCAGAAAACGCAGGAAATCGCTTCTATACTCTTGTAACAGGTGTAAGGGGAACATGCCCTCGAACCCATTAGATTGCCTCGGTTGAAATTTGCTTCGATACTGATTTTGTCGGAATAAATTGAGCTCTTGCTGACTATTCTGGAAATTTAACAGATATCATTAACGGATCATATCACGATGCGACATTATTAGTCTACTTAACGTTTCTTCTCTTTTCATACGGAAAAAATAGCTGTTTAAACGATTTTGTATTTTCAAACGTTTCGCCGACATTGATTTTACGCAAAGTAGAATGTACCCGCAGATAGAAATCAGCGAACATATACAAATGCTATCTATAAACAGATTGTGTTGTAGCTGTTCGATAAATGTGAAGTCTAATCTGATTTGAAAGGTTCTAAGAATGAGCTAGCTATATGGCGCATAATGAAGCATTATGTTGTTTGTTATTCATATGCTTGCCAGCCTTTAGGAGGGGGGGAGGTCGAGTCCCCCGCAACTCTAAATACGCCTATGGTGTCTGCATGATACGGCTGGAACAACCCCATACACTGGAATAACATTCATGTAGCTGATCGATTTAGAATGAGTGATGACTTTAGTAGTGATTGATAGAGTTGGATTATATATAATATATATAGCTACATGGATGTTACGGGGTTGTTCCAGCCGTATCATCAGACACCATAGGCGTATTTAAAGTTGCGGGGGACTCGCTCCTCCCCCTAAAGGCTGGCAAGCATATGATTAACAATATATACTCAATTCCAAAATAAAGTGTGCACTTTGTTTTCTGTGATTTCTCATCGCCTATTTAACCGAAACCTATACATTTGGTACCAAACTTTAGATCAGACCCTGTAGAATATGGCAGACATATCAGATTTTAAGTCACGGTCAGTTTAAGTAACTTTTTTATGCGAGAAAGGAGACGGTGCTAAAATCAAAGTTGCAAAAGTACTCAAAGCATCAGGTCACATTCAATAATGCATTTAAAGTTGTTTTAATCGCAGTTCTGGTGTTTTTTTCCGATCAGTATCTTGTGTGCGCACCTCTGCTGTTGATGCATACTGTCTCGCGGTACTAGACGCTGTTTGGAAACGACGTCACAGGTGCGTCAACGTAATAAACCGGTCCGTTTGCCGATTCGTTACTCTTGGTCTACCAGTTCTTCGGCGATCTGCTACACCACCTGTTTGTTGGAACCGTTGGCGCAAGCGAAAAATAGTGTTTCTGTGGCACCATAGCGCCCTATTCACGTCAGTGACGTTGTCACCACGGGCAAGCATTGTTAATGCTTGGATATGTTGATTTTCGCTCAATCTAGGCATGTTCGTTGTGTACCAATGTGAACTCAAATGTGATTTAACCGTTATGTAAGACATAAGGATTACACAAATACAAGTTTCCGGTGACATGTATATTTTCCTCGGGCTGCACGTGCAAATCATGCGAAATCAAGTATCACAGACTGGACTGACAATGTTTGCATACCACGTGGCAGATTATGCAATTGATCGATGACAAATATACTTGCGGTATACTATGCGAAATTTCTAACCGATACGTCTTCTAAATAGTGAAATATTCTATATTCAAAAGTGCACACTTTATTTTGGAATTGAGTATATATATATATAGGATCTTACATTCGTATATATAGGATCTTACATTCATGATGATTTCATACCATATTTTATGAAACGAGTTTCATAAAAAAAAAAAGATATAAAATCACCACGAATGTAAGATCCGTTTTTTATCACATTACCATAGTAACAACCATACATTTGAAGAAGAAAACGTATTTATTCTTATTACATTCTATGGAAATCAGTAAGGTGCATCCGTATGCCGTAGTAACTAGCCTCTGTTAATCAAACAACCCCAAGCAAATTATCCACACAATGTTTTTAATCATAATTAAAATTTCCTCTAGTGTATATTTCGCATTTTATTGATTTTAGTCAGTTGATTTGAAACACATACATGAATAATGAATACAAAACTATATGTCGAATGTATCAAACACAAGCTTACTCTTTTCAACTCCTCAGTTTTATCAATAATGGAGGAACAGTAGTGGTTTTGCTTGCATTCAATGTAATACAGTGTTTTACGTTTATTTATCGTCGCTACCGGTTGTCCATATGAGCGACGCCTCCTGAAGAGATTAGTCATTTTAGATTTTTGGAGGATAGTGCATGATATAGACAGAGACCCATTCCAGAGTCTCCTCTGGTTCTTTTACGTGCACGGTGTAAAGCACCGACACGAGACCTCGGTTTAACGTCCCATCTGAAAGACTGTTAATTTTATTAGGGTCAGACGGGGATCGAACCTGCGACCTCTGGACGGGGGATCGAACCTGTGATCCCTGGACGGGGGATCGAACCTGCCCTGTGATAACAAATGTATCCTATACTTATAATATTACATTATGATTCATATAGAATACTAGCCGACTAGTTAGTGGTCTTGGTGTAGGAGTACACCGTATACATTGTACGTAACAAGTCTGTTTGTCGCCATGTGTGTGGGTTGCGTATGTAGGAGTGATAATGAGGCAAGCACGAACGAGCCAGCAACTCGTCCTAATCAGCATGTTGTCGAACCTTCAGTCCTTTAATCAGCGTAGCAACATACGATTTATATACAATGAGACTCGTTCTTCGCACATGATTTATAATTGATGTTATGATTTTATTGAGAGAAAGAAATCGCAGGAAATCACAGGAAATCACGCCGGAATGTTAATTCCTATACATAATTAATGATCCGGTTAAAATGGCGGCACATCCGGATCCGGTCAAAATGGGGGCGATTCCGTTTCCTTTAAAATGGCGGGAAATCATAACCACTGTATACCCTACTTATACCCTACTATTGTCACAATTTCTAAAAGTTATGTAATTGTACTCATTATCAATTTGATAATCATAATTATCTAATTATCTTAGTAAATAAATGTAATAACATGTAAACTATTGTTGGACTTATTTTGTTGGTTTTAGATAAATAGTATTTCGAATTTGGTCGAAAGACCTTTGACCTTGTAGGTCAGCCACTCGCATTCTATTCACGTACTTTAAATAAGTTTTAGAAATAGCGCAATAATGTATGCCAATGAATATTACCGATCGCTTCGTGGCTTTTCCCGAGTCGCTTGATATATTTTGTATCCATTCGCTTCAATCAAAATAGTGAAAAACAATGTCATTGTAAGCATGTCTTCATAACATCACAAGTATAAAACGTGGCTGTCCGATTAGCGCAGTGGTTAGCGCGCTCTCTTCTCACAAATACAACTCTGGTTCGATCCTCGGACCGGGAAGTATGTGAGATGGTACGGTGGTCGCCAGTTCGGACAGGTGGGTTTTCTCCGGGTACTCCGGTTTCCTCCCACACGAATGACTACATGTATCACATATACGCTTTCATCCGCGCCAACGAGAGTGATTAATATAAGTTGTTAGAACTTGCTTCGCAAGCGTTGTAAAATAAATAAAGTTTAAACTAGTATAAAAAACTGGACACTCGAATACAGTGGAATTACGTCCTACTAAACAGGAATAAAACTTCAAATGGTGCATTAGATGCATTATTGCTCGTCAATGCAAGATGTAGTGTTACCCGTGAATGCCCAACGATAACGTGATCCCAGCGAAAAAGAGAGACGGGCCAATTTTATGATAACACGTAAAGAAGCAGTTTATTATCATTTATGTAAGACATTTAGTATTAATAGCACACCAGATTATTTATTTCATATAAAAATACATTGATTTGGCTCATTCGAAATCTATTTATAGTAATGCTTGTAAATAACATGTTATCGTTTGGCCATAGGTGAGATTATATACAAAACAATAAAGGACGCAGGTGGGGTATCGCATAATAAGTCGAACACGATACAGTATGTAAAAGTTTCGCCTTTTTACCCTTGTTCTTTTTGGGTGGCATTTAAGTTCAATATCCAACTTTCACCATACCAATTTGTGTAGATAGATAGATTTCTTTATTTATAGAGGGTGACCTAATTAGTTTTGAACTAATCCTCCTTAGGGCCCTCTTCAATTTGTTAACACTATAGAATAAATGTACATACACAATATTTATAACATAGTTACGCCGTACAATATACATGCATAATGTTGTACAAAGTAACTTAAACAACAGCCTAAGTAAATCAGGTACTTTGATAGAAATACAAAACGACATAAGCATATTGATTTACAATCATTATATATATATAATTGTCTAGTGTCTACCGATTAAAACGTTGTATCCATACTTCACATTTTGTCTTGAATATATTTAAAGATCTGGACGTCTTAATTTCAAATGGTAGACAATTCCATATCTTTGGACCAGAGTATTCTAATGATTTCTTATACATTTCACATCTAGGTCTTGGAATATAGAGATCCATATTTGAAACATTTCTCAATGTCATATCTGAAGTAACTGAATTGCAATGTCTTAATTGAAAATGTTCATTCAAATAATTCGGTACAAGATTGTTCATAATTTTGTACATTGTTACTGCTTTTTGAAAAATAATCCGTTGGTCAAAAGTCATTATATTAATTTCAGACATTGATTCACGCAAAGAAATATAATCTTGGCCCAGAATGAATTTACAAGCTCGTCTCTGCAATCTTAATAGTGTGTTAATATTTTGTTGTGTGGTGTTTCCCCATATGATACAACAATAATCAAAATGTGGTTGGATATATGCCTTGTAATAAAGTATTCTGTAGTTCAGATTCACAATATACCGTATTTTACCTAATAGCCAAATGTTAGTTGAAATCTTTTTCACAATATATTTGATATGTGAGTCCCATTTTAATGAATCCTGAATGTGTACTCCAAGCAACTTCTCTGATTTGCTGGTTTTCAATAATATATTTTCATATTTAAGAGAGAGTGTAGGATTAGGGAAAGCACATTTTCGCTGGGCTGTCATCATAAATAGAACTTTCGTTTTGTCTGTATTAATCTTCATTCCATTTTGGAAACACCAGTATTTCAAGTCTTCCAAAGCTTGTTGTAATCTTGTTTCTAACACTTCTTTCTTATTATGGATATCATATAATGTAGTATCATCTGCATATAAATCGCTACCGGTGATTTTATTTGAAAACATTAGTGGTAAGTCATTGATAAAAAGTAAGAATAAAAGAGGTCCTAATATTGAGCCCTGCGGGACTCCACAATTAACAGTTCTATTTTCAGATAAAACGTCATTTATAGAAACAGTTTGCTTTCTATCACAAAGATATGATTGAAAAAGCTTCAAAGTATTGTTGCTACATTTGTATAATGATAATTTCTTTAACAAAACAGTATGATCGACAAGATCAAAAGCTGTTCGAAAATCGACCATTACAATTCCAATCCATTTATCTATCATATAAAGTAAAGCTGATTCAGTTGAGTGGCCAGTTCTGAAACCACTTTGTGTTTTGTGAAGTAAATTGAAGTGATCCAAAAAAGTCTGCAGCGATTTATGCACGTGTCTTTCAAAAAGTTTCGACAAAGATAGTAACATTGAAATAGGTCTATAGTTATTGACGTCATTGGTTTTCCCACTTTTGAATAATGGTTTGACTTTTGCAAATTTCCAAGCTTCAGGGAAAGTTGATGTTTGCAAACTCTTATTTATTATAACAGTTAAATGTTGTACACTGATATCAGCTGAAAGTTTTAACAGCTTTGGTCCAATATTATCGATTCCAGTAGCTTTAGAAACATTAAGTTCGAGTAATTGCTTTCTGATATTACTCTGTGTAACTTCTGGTATTTCAAACACTACATCAACAGGTACATGTTCATTAATAAAATCTTTTATATAGTCAAAGTTTAAGTGATCAGGGACTGGATCTTTGATATTAGATGCAACATTTACAAAGAATTCATTAAATATATTTGCCATTTCAACATTTTGAGAGTAATCAGATCCTTGATGGTATATTGAGTTAATATTGTTTCCAGATTGTGTTGATTTTCCTGAACCAACTCTTTAAAAATCTTCCAGACAGTACGTGGGTTATCTTTACCAGACTCTATGTTTCTTTCACATGACTCTTTCCTTGCTGTATTAATCATTGCCGACACTTTGTTTCTAAGTAGTTTATATTGATTAACACCTTGCTCTGATTTATCTTGCTTCATTTTATCGCGTTCTTTCATAGTATCTAAAATTTCTGTTGTTATCCAATCTGGTTGATATTTCCGTTTCACTCGCGAGTTTTTATTGGAATATGCTTATGTACAATTTCTAAAAATAGTTTACACCACATATTTAATATTTCATTTGGATCATCATATATATATAAACAAAGGTCCAGTCTGAAATACATAACATAACATAACATATATTTTATTAGGCATTAAATGGTACAAAACACATCTATAGCCATCAAAATTAACAAATATGTAAAGTGCAAAGACAATTTACAGAGAAGTTTAAATAATATTATGTTCTCCCTTGTTTTCTATTATAATTAAAACTACATGATGAGCTTTAAAGCATAAAACTATTAATATTTCATATGAGCTCATTAATTGTTCGTTCTCTTTCTTTAGAAGCGAAATGCAAATATTTTGATAGATTATGAATTAATTTTGGGTTTCTAGAGCTCATTAGATTATCAAATTTTTGTAGTGTCGGCCAATGACAAAAATATGGCTTAAAAAGTGTTCTACGTAAATCATAGTATTTTGGACAGACCAGTAGGAAGTGAAATTCATTTTCGATTACATTCATAGTACATTGCAAACATTTTCGATCTTCTCTGGGAATATTAACCTGTCTACCCTTTTCTATCGCTAGATTATGCGAAGATAACCGGAATTTTGTCAGACTAATTCTATATTTATTTATATTTATGATTTTTAGATAGTCCTCTAGTATGAATTCATGTTTGTATACACTATATGTAGATAATCTATTTGAGTTATTAATATTGGAGTACCATACTTGTTTATACATATCCAATATTCTAAGTTTGATCATTTGAAAATTAAAATTATAATTGGTTTGATTTAACCATACATCCGACATTCCTATTTCATTCAATATAGTTTTCACCTGATATGCCCAGTTATTTCCACTGTATGAGTTATTATTATCAGCATCGTATTTTAGAGTATTATACATATATTTAATTAAGGTGTTATTTTCTAATTTTAATATTTTTAGCCAATGTTTGATGATAGTTAATTTACGTTGTATTTTCATTGGGTGTCTTCCTAATATAATCCATCAAGATTTGTGGATTTTTTAACACATAGTATTTTTCGCATGAATTTACAATGTACAAGCTCTATATTTTTACAGTCATGATAACCAAATACTTCTGAACTATAGCTTAATATTGAACCTACCATACTATCAAATAATTTACATTTTTCTGATATAGATAATTCTAATTGGTTGAATACTATGAATAAATTGTGTAATGCGTATAATGAGTGCTTCGCAAGTTTCTTTTGGGTACGAACCCAATGGCCATTTTTAAACAAATGTATCCCTAAATACTTAAACGATTTTACTACTTCTAAAACTGTATTATTAAGAATAAAATCATGAGATGTATGTCGTCCTAGTTCAAATATCATAATCTTTGTCTTTTTGGTATTGACTGTTAGACCCCAAGTTGTGCAGTACGTGTGTAAGTCGCTTAACATAGACTGAAGTGCTTCCGGAGTATGTGCAAATATTGCAGCATCATCCGCAAATAATAATATATACAATTTCATATCATCTAATGTAAATAAACCGTCGATGTTATTATCTATGTTATTTACAAGATCATTAACAAAGAATAGAAATAGCAAACTTGAACTCGGATCACCTTGTTTTGCTCCTATATTGGATTCGAAAAATGGAGAAAGATTTTTATTAAACCTGACAGCTGCCTTAACGGCGCTATACATATTCTTCATAGCATTTACGTATTTAGAGCTAACTTGTTCACGTATTAATTTATTAAATATAAACGATCTTTCAAGTTTGTCGAAACATTTTTCGAAATCGATAAAGGCTACATAGAGCATCTTATGAGAATTTAGTGTTTTTGCAATAATAGAATGTAACATGAATATGTGGTCTGCAGTCGATTTTCCCTTTTGAAATCCATATTGGTTATCTATAATGTTCTTGTGTTTAATAGACCATCTTGTTAAACGGTTTAATAATACCTGTGAGTAAATTTTTGAGATAATATTTATTAGTGTTATACCTCTATAGTTTTTGGGATCCTCATTGTGTCCCCCTTTGAACACTGGAACTATAATACCCGATCCCCAAGACTTTGGATATTCTCCATTTTGAAAGATTCTATTGAACAGTGCTAATATTAGAGGCGAGATTTCAGGAAATGAGATTTTATATATTTCTGCAATTATAGAATCTAGACCAGTGCTTTTATTATTATTTTGAGAATAAACAGCGTCCTTAATTCTAACATTGTGATTTCCTGATCGAGATCATCATCTTGAATGTCAGAGTTTATATTTATATGTTCTGGTGTTTCCTCGTTGCCGGTACTGTATAATGTTTTTAAATGGTTATATAAATCTGTTGTATTTAGATTTATTGCTGTTGGGCGCTTTTTCATATACCGACTCTTTACCTTCTTCCAAAAGTTTCGTGGTTGGGATTTACTTAGGTTTTTTAATGTTTGCTTTTGCTTTATATTATAATTATTTTTTTGAGTTCGTTTTATACGATTATACTGTGCCTTACAATTGATATATTCTTGCCTCAATTGAATATCAACTTTATTTCTTATAAAAGCGTTTCTAGCAAATTTGAACCTCAATCTTGCATTATAGCAGTCAATGTTGAACCTCAATCTTGCATTATAGCAGTCAATGTTGAACCTCAATCTTGCACTATAGCAGTCAATGTTGAACCACGGTTTCTTATTATATCCCTTGTATGAATTTATATTAGGATTAATTTTACGTGTTTTTCCAAATACATGTTTTGTACAGTCATATAGAATATCAGTAAAGGCATCTGCTATTGAATCAATATTATCATTATTGTGAATATCATCGATCAGACAGGAAATATCATCTTTGTTGGTAAACAATGTTTGTTGAAATTCATTTACTTTCGACTCATCCCAGTTTATAAATGTCTCCGTGCCTACCGAATTAGTGTTACTTGTCTGTTGTTGATTCATCGTAATATTTAATGTCAATCCAGAATGGTCTGAAAACTCATTTGTTTGCAATATACAAAAATCAGAAACACAATGAAAATCATCAATATTTAACAATAGGTAATCCACGACACTTGACCCATTTAATGAATGGAATGTATAATCTCCTATATCTCGGTCGCTATGTAGACGACCGTTACCTATAACAAACAAAGTTGAATGGCAGAGCTCAATCAAGCGTCGGCCAAGATTATCGGTCACATGATCCTTCGAAACACGTGGCGGTATGTTTACAATATGTGACAGTTGGTTGTCATTATCAATATGCATGTCATAATCTAACAAATCAGATGAATTAGAAGTACGACTATTTAAATCTCCAATGACAAAGCATTTTCCTAGTAACTTATATTTTTCTAGACCCGATTCTATTTCTTCAAAGAAGTCAACATTGTGGGTATCAATTACGGTAGTATTATTGGGCGGAATATACGTACAACAAATATAAACATTCTCCTGAAATTCAAATAAATCTTTACATAGTTCGACCCATATAATTCCATTTTGGATTTTTTCTATGATCTTTATACTGTTTCTAAGTGATTGTTTATAGTATATACTAGAAATACGTAAATCTTCGCAAAAGGACTCCTCATTGAAGTTTTTAAATGATCTATATGATATTGTTTCATGCATACTTTTATTATTTGAAAAGTTGACTTTACGATTACAGAATACTGGGTAATGATCACTGATAGAAAGCTTTGGTACATACATATTGGCAATGTTTTCTTCCACGTTAGTATATATGTGATCAATCAAAGATGCAGATGATCTAGTTACCATAGTAGGTTCCGTTACTAACTGTGTAAGACCTAGTGGGATATAAAAATGTGCCCATTCATCATTTGTATAACAATCAGTGAGGTTTCTATTGAAATCACCTAATAAAATTATTTCTTTATCTTCATAGAACATATTTTCGATAATCAATTCAAATCTGTCTTTCCACTCTATTTTAGAGTGAGGATGCCTATACACATTGCAAACAAAAAATGGTTTACAATATTTACAATATATTTCAAGAACAACAACCTCAATATCATGCGTTTCTAAATCAAAACGGCGTTTCACATTTAACCCATCTTTAACATAAACTAAAATTCCGCCACCACCATTTCTGTCATTTTGGTCTCAACGAAATGGAGGTAAAAATCCTTTAATTAAATAAGCATTTGTATTTACATCATCTTTAAATTTTGTTTCACTCAGCCCATAATATCAATTTATTTTTATCAGAGGTCATAAGTAGCTTTACCTCTTCAAATTTGTCTAGATTATTAAGACCTTGAACATTTAAATGACCAATATTCATGCCATTTTTATGCAGACCGATGTCTGTGGTATCAATTACAATACCATTAAAGCTGTTGGTCGAGTCAGGATGATTAGCTAAACTAATTTCTAAAGCATTACAAATACAGTTTGATAATTCACATTGTGAACATATTGTTTGCAAAAGATTAAATCTATTGGATGTAGTGACAGCAAAGTCATTGCCAGACACGTCAGCATTGACAACATGGCCTGATTTCTATTGCTTATAGCAATGTATGGCCTTGTGGCCAAGACGGTCACAGTTAAAACACCTTCCCGAGAATTTCCACTGAAGATGTCTATGAGTATCCCCATGTTGACTTAGATTAGCCCACGTCGATTTCCATATGTCTGTTTCACTGGTGCCATAGTTGTTGTTTCCATTTTCAAGCGATGTTCTTCGTGGTACAAATACACATCTATTAAAGTCACCACAAACCTGGGTGAAGTTATTTATTGTACCCAATAGTCTTTTTATACCAGATCGGGATAGGTGGCTTAAAGTTAAAAAAATAATTGATGGGATTGCCATCCTTATCACGGAAAACTTGGCACATGTCTATGCAATTTATACAAGCTTCTGCAGCGCAAGTTCTTCAATGCAGTCATTGAACTAAACACATCTACATCTCCGCGAGGACAAAGAGTACATACTACAATGTAAACACTAATCCAATCGTGAACAGAAAAGTACATCTCGCATAGCGCCTCGTTTCAGATAGATAGAGAAATACAATCCTTTGTTCCTGTTTTGAGACATGCATTTTATCCTTTTTACATCAACTCAAATCTCACGAAAATACAGTTTACAACACATATTCCATTCATAATTCATAAATCCATTTGCACAAAAATACCCATTAACTAATCTTATAAACACTTAGAAACACATTTTCTGGAGAACGACATATATTTGAACTGTCCGCCATCTGTCACGTGGTATACAATTAATACTGGACTGGTGTCAAAAGGCCAACGTATATATTAAATACAAGCGTACATGCATGAAATTAAACAATTCTAATTAGATGGATCTTGTTATATAAGTGTGTGCTTTAAGTAAGATATAAGCCTCAAACGGATCCAATAATTAAACTATTGGTACTGTCTGCGGCTCTACGCGCATCACACAGTCCAATACTTACATATACTGCTCGCTTTCTATATGAGAACATTCTGATAGTATTATACGTTCAATGTGATGAATCTTTATTCTTGTGTTGACATTTTGATAATGTCTTGCTTTCATGTATATTGTTATGCAGAACTTAGGTGACACATAGGCTGGTGCATCTTAAAGTAGTGTCAATATTTTGTATTGAATATTTATGTTTGCATATGTCACAGGTTGTGTTTTTATATGTACGTGTTTATATGACGGATGCGGCGTATCATAGTTAACGCAGTGTCAATAGCGCATGCGTCGTATATACGGATGACTTCATGTCTTGTCGTTGTCTGTTCACTCGAGTGTGAATCGGTGACGATCGGCAATGTCCGTCTGTGACGGAAATTGTCGACGTTCGCCGAATCAACCCCAGGTCACTGTATTGTATTGTACATGTCCAATCGTTTTGTCTGTTGTATGTATATGAATGAGAGTTGTATGAAAGGTTTGAATGCATTGGCTCCTTGCTAATCTAATCCCTTTTCTGGTTATTCTGTTTCTCAGTTCAGATCTATGGATGAACTCTTACGATATAGTCGAAAATCGTTTAAAGACTTTCCAATTTATATTGGAAAGATGTTTATTTAACGCTGTGGTAAGATATTTATAAAGAATTACTATAGATATAATATATATATGTTGTATTGTGTATATACGCGTGGAATTAATTATGTGCAATATTGTATTGTTTTATCATGTTTTTACTGTATATTTATGAGTGTATATATTGTATGTTTTAGGCCCTATCCCTATATGTACAAGAATAAATAAACAGGCGTTGTTGTACAAGTGAGCCATGTGACATTGGTGGCCAATGTGGATTTTGGGGTCACAGTGTGGAACGAGCCGGACCAGATGGTCGGATGACGATAGAGAAACTTGAAAGTGATTCAAGTAATTGTGATATAGTGAATTAATGTATTTTGGTTGATATTTATTTCAATCAGTGTAGCTAGTGTGATAGATATAGTCAATCGGCACAGTTTCAGTCAGTGTTTAAACTGTCTTGTGAGGATTTATTTTCTGTATGACTTGACAGTGTTATTTTATATACGTATTGCACAGTGTTTAATGTTATATCTTATAGTTCATTACCACAGGTAGTTGACTCAGTGTGATAGTCAAATCAGTGTACTCTTACAGGTATTCTAATGTGTTTGGATTTGTGTTGAAATAATATATGATACTTTATCATACAAATTTCATGGTTTATAGACTATTTTGAGAAATTCCTTATAGTTTATAGGTTATGATGGTGGCCAGGTGTAATTAATATAAAATATTTCTTTAATTTTCAGCACAGTGTTCCAGTAAGTTTGACTTTCAATAATTGTGTTTATATTTATATTATATTTATTATACAGGTGTAGTATATTAGCAATCATGGCGACAGGAGGTGAGAAAGCAGATATAGGAGATATTTTAACCAACACTCAACTTTCTCAAATTTTAGAGGCATTGAACAGGTCAAGTGACTATGTTGTACTGACCAAGGAGGAGTTTAATGCTTTGAGGCATCCTGTACCTACTAGTACCCCTATTGTGAAGGAACCTTTTGTTCTTTCAAGTACTCCTTGTGTCACAGAACCTGTTGTTAGACCAAAGATGAGTGTAGCAGATAAAAATTAATTATTCTGTGTTTAATTCCAATTTGGAAACTTCTTCATCTTTACAGGTACCAAAGATTGATATTAAATTGCCATTCTTTTCAGGTGATGAAAGGTGATGTTACTTATGATGTGTGACATTATGAAACAAAGTGTCTTGTTTCGGATTCATCTTTGTCACAACCTGTTATGTTACAGATTATTCGCAGATCCCTTCGTGGTTCTGCTAGACAGGTACTTATACCATTAGGTGAGAAGGCAACCATGATGGAAATTCTGCAGAAACGTGACACATTATTTGGAAATGTAGCTACTAATGAGTCAATTATGCAAACTTTTTATAGCGAGTCGCAGAAACCGACAGAAAATGTGACAATATATGGCTGCAGATTAGAAACATTATTGCAGGTTGCAGTGGAAAGTGGTCATGTTAGTAAGGCAGCCAGGAATGACATGCTAAGATCCAAGTTCTGGACTGGACTTAGGAATGATAAATTAAAATTGATGAATCGTCATAAATATGATAGTATTACTAGTTATGACATGTTATTGCGTGAGGTTAGAGCTGCGGACCAAGAGATGACAACTTCGGAGAAGTTGACCACAGCTCAACATCAGCCAGTTTCAGCTGATAGAGACAAGGCAGTGGAGGATATTGCCAATAAGATGGACACTTTGATGTCAAAGATGCAGTCTCTAGAGAAGCAGATGAGAGAAAGACCTTCTACAAATACTAATGCCAATAGTAATAATTATTCATTTTCAGGTCATAATTATAATAACCGAGGAAAATTTCACAGCCGAGGAAGGGCTAGAGGTAGACAAAACTGGAATCCAAGCAACAATAGTATTAATTCTAATAATCAGGAAAATTATAATAGAACTTCTTATTCCAGATCAGATAAAGCCCACCCAAAAGCATATACTCCTCTGTTGTGGGGCGGACAGAGGAAGTCAGTTGTGGAAAGAGCTCCATATCTAACTTAGCTGATAGATTAGTTGGTTCAGCCAATGAGGGCACTGCTAGAATTTGTGGCATTAATACCAGAGTTTTAGTAGATACAGGTTCAATGGTAACTTTGATATCAGAGTCATTCTATCATACTTTAGATCCTAGACCTGAGTTATTAAGTATTAATGATTTCAAATTGGATATTGTAGGTGCCAGTGGATCAAAGATACCATATGTTGGTTACATAGAGGGTGATGTTTTTATTTCGGATATTTTAGAAGCTTCTGTTTTTATTCCTATTTTAGTGGTACCCGATACAGAGTATCGACAGTCAGTACCAGGTATTATTGGTACAAATGTATTACGCATGTGTAATTCTAGTGGTGATCCTTCTAAATCTGACCATTTAGACTTGCGGTAGACGCTTTAAAATGTGTTAACTTGATTTCAGTAAAATCAACGAGCAAAACTCCTATTGTTATTCAACCTAATCAAGTTACAACTGTTTCAGGTTTTGTTCGAAAGAAGGATGGTGTTTCTACAGCCATTACTGAGGCAACTGAAAAAACTCAACTTTCAGGATTACATATATGTCCAAGAGTTGTTTCTCTTGAAAATGCAGGTTCTACAGCCAGAATTCCTGTCAGAGTTTGCAATATGACAGCCAAAGTTATAACAATTGAACCTAATTCTGTATTTTGTTCACTTTCAGAAGTCAAAGTAGTAGATTCATGGAAACCGGAAGTTTCTACTCCAAATCCTGAACCTCATATTATTAAGTCTTACACAATTTTACAGAATTTAAGTATTCATGTCAACAGAGACAACTTGACCGAAGAACAATTTTTTAGAGTGCAACAAGTTTTCGGTAAATGGGAACACATTTTCTCCAAATCATCTGTAGATATTGGTAGAACTGATCTTATTAAGCATCACATTAATCTTAATGATGATCAACCTTTTAAACAGGCTTATCGGAGAATACCGCCTTCGATGTATGAAGAAGTGCGACAACACTTAATAGAGATGGTTGACTGCGGAGCTATCAGAGAAAGTAAATCTCCTCTTACTGTAGTAACATTGTTCTTGTAAGGAAGAAAACTAATAGTTTACGATTTTGTATAGATCTTCGTCAGCTCAACAAACGGACTCGTAAAGATGCGTACACCTTGCCCAGAGTAGATGATATGTTAGACTCTTTAGTTGGTAGTAAATATTACACGAAATTAGATTTACGAAGTGGATTTTGGCAGGTGGATGTAGCTGAAGAGGACAAGGAGAAAAACTGCATTTACTGTGGGACCCCTGGGATTATGGGAGTGTAACCGGATGCCATTTGGTTTCACCAATGCACCGAGTACCTTCCAGAGACTTATGGAAACCTGTATGGGTGAACTAAACCTCAGAGAATGTCTTATATTTTTAAACGATGTTTTGATATTTTCGAAGACTTTCGATGAACATATTACAAGGTTAGAGGCAGTATTTCAACGTCTTGAGCAACACGGTTTAAAACTAAATCCGTCAAAATGTGAATTGTTTAGTACTCATGTTGCTTATCTTGATTATGAGATTTCAGCTGAGGGTATACATACAGATCCAGCAAAGATTGAACCTTTGAAGTCTTGGCCAGCTCCCCATAACATTAAATATTTACGTGTTTTTCTTGGTTTATCAGGGTATTACCGTCGGTTTGTGGAAAATTATGCTAAGATAGTAAAACCGTTAAACAATCTTCTTGTAGGTCATCCTACCAATAAGGCATCAAAGAAATCCAAGAAGTTCAAAACACCATGGATATGGGACGATGCAGAGGAAACAGCATTTCAAACTATCATTAACAAATTAACTAAACCTCCTGTTCTTGCTTATGCAGATTTTTCGAAACCTTTTATTGTAAATACAGACGCGTCAACAGAAGGACTTGGGGCAGTTTTGTACCAGGAACACGATGGTTTAGAGCGAGTGATTTCGTACGCCAGCAGAGGTCTGCGAGCCAGCGAGAGGAATTATCATGCACACAAATTATAGTATTTATGTCTTAAATGGGCAATTACATATAAATTCCATGATTATTTATATGGAAACACTTTTACTGTTAGAACAGACAATAACCCCATGACATATGTTTCTACTTCAGCTAAGCTTGATGCTACAGGACACCGTTGGTTAGCTGCCTTAGGCAATTATAATTTTCAGATTATTTACAGGTGCGGAAAATCCAATTCTGATGCTGATGGTTTAAGTAGACGTCCAAGAGACAATGACAAAGTTTCAGTTATGTTTTCAGAGGTCGTCAAAGCTCTTTTTACTGCTATTTTAGTTAAGCCAGAAGAACATTCTATGGCTGAAAGTTTAGTAATTTCAGGAGATGGCCAACTAGAACTTGATCCTGAACCATTAATTGATACTGTTGATTTATCTACGGTAGATTGGAAGCAAGAGCAGCAAAAAGACCCTGACATTGCCAGAATCTATGATATAATCGACAGAAAGATTCAACTAGACAAAGATGAAATCAGACAGGAGACCAAGGCTGTACAGATTTGTCTGAGACAGCGAACATGTCTATCCATACAGGAGAAAACCCTTTACAGGATGGTAGAAATTGATGGACAGGAAGTCAATCAACTTGTATTACCAGTGCACTACAGGGACCTGGCACTGAGTGGAATGCATAATGATGTTGGTCATCAGGGACGTGACAGGACCCTGTGGTTGGTAAAGCAGCGATTGTATTGGCCGCATATGGAGCAAGATGTTGTTGAGAAGGTCCGGACCTGCCCAAACTGCATCCGACGGAAGACTCCAACCAAGGCCGCTGCACACATGGTACCAATACAGAGTACATACCCGATGGAGATTGTATGCATTGACTACTTGTCTGTAGAGCGTTCAAGTGGTGGCTATGAGAACATCCTTGTGATCACGGACCATTTTAATCGGTACGCACAAGCGATTCCTACGCGGAACCAGACTGCCCATACCACAGCAAGAGTTTTGTTCGAGAATTTTTTCTGTCACTATTCCTTTCCAGCTAGACTCCACAGTGATCAAGGACGCAACTTTGAGAGTAAGGTCATCAAGGAGCTGTGCAGTATTGCTGGAGTGGAAAAGTCCCGAACAACACCCTACCATGCCATGGGTAATGGACGAACAAAGCGTTTTAACTCAACGCTGCTAGGGATGCTTGGAACCTTAGACTCATCCGATAAGGCCAACTGGAAAGAGTATGTTAAGCCGCTTGTCCATGTATACAACGTCACCAGACATGAGTCAACCGGATTTTCACCTCACTTCTTGCTATTTGGATGGCACCCACGCCTTGCCATATATGCATTTTTGGGGATTGAGGATCCAAAGACGCAGAGACAATCTAGGGCCAACTACGTTGACAAGTTAAGGAAGCGTATGGAGTTTGCATACAAGACGGCGACCGAAACTTCAATGAAGGAAGCACAGAGGCACAAGACTTACTACGATGCCAAAATCAGACATTCCACATTAGAAGTAGGGGATAGAGTTCTACTTAAGAATGTAACTCCTAAAGGGAAACTCGATGACAAGTGGGAAAAGGAGCCTTATATCATAATAGGTCGACCCAACCCAGATATACCAGTCTACAAGGTCAAGAAGGAATCGAGCAAAGGACGAGAGAGGATACTGCACAGAAACTTACTTCTTCCTCTGATGTCCATCCCATATGAGGAGATTCCGAGTGCAAGACCATACACACACAGAGAGAACCAACAATCCCAGAAGAGTATTCCGATACCTACATATGTAGAGACGAGTACCAGAGAAGACAGTATCTCGGACAGTAGCACTGACAGTGAACAACCTAGAAGTCCAAGATATGTAGCTCCACACAGAAGACCAGTACCTGCACCCCGTGTACGTATGAGACCGGAGCAACCATCCAACAGTTCACATGTTGTTTGTGAGGGTCAATCGAATCTTCAAACTTCGTTGGAGAATACATGGATTCAGCCTAGTAATTTGAATTTGAATTCTAGTAGGCCTAGTTCTTTTAATTCTACTGATTTTCACATTTCAGATAGAAGTCAGCCAGCTATTGCTAACAGGGAGATTTCTAGAAACAACACTAGTAATACAAATCATAGTAAAACTATTAATAACGTTTCAGAGGTTTCAGGAACTCCAGTTGCAGCTCCTAGAGGACAGAGACCGCAACGACAGCGAAAACCGCCTGAGAGATACGGTGAATGGGTAGCACCAGTTATCGCTACAACTGAGAATAATTTTTCTGAACAGGAAATTTGTGGATTCTACGGTTATTGGTAGACAGGGGAGAATGTCGGAGGATAAATTTCAATGTACATGTATACTGTTGAAATTCTTTGTTTGTCTGTATTTTGTATATATAATGTAGTTTCTGATGATCCTATTACATGTAGGTTATTTCAGTTTCAGATTAGGTACACATTTTTCAGTTTCAGAGTAAAAATTGCATTTACTCAGATATTTGAAATTTCAGACATCTAAGAGAAGTGCTTAACACAATCAGTGTTAACATGTTTATTTCCGGTATGTCATTTGAGCATACTACATGTATCTAGTTTGTTGTGACCATGATTTGCTAATATTTTAGTGTTTTATAGATGTGGAGAAATTGAGCTATAAATTGCTATTGTTTACATTATCTTCATATTGGAGAGAGTACCTTTAAATGCATGTGTTTTTTATTGTCAAACAGTAACTATAATTCTGTATAGTTCAGGGTTAGTACCTTTAATGTGTCAATGAGGATTAATAGCTTTAATTTTAGTAATTATGTAAATTTCAGGGACCGTACCTTTAAATTGGTTATGTATTAAAGTGCAGATACATAAACTGGTTCTATACAGTTAGAATTTATTACGGAATGTAGTACAATACATATATTTGTATTATTGTGATTTTGCAGCAATTATTAATGTTAGCAGTAGTTCACGGCTGATGAAAGTGTCGTTCAACAACAACAACACATGTGTGTGAATTCATTGCGAGATAACATTTCAGATAATTATAATATATGATTACGCATCGTATGATAATGGTTTGCTGTAGTTTCATGTTTCATATTACTTCCAATTTCATTTCAGACTGCTCAGTTTGCACAAGATAATATGTTTAGAATAAATGTGTTTCTTGTAGTAGGGTAGATCGCTGTGATCAATAGTTTGTATTTTTTGGTTTGAGTACTGACTGGTATTGTAATTATGAAGTTATTGGGTATTGGAATTGTAGATTGTGTAGTTGTATATTAGTAAATGTCAGGAGCCATTTTCTCCTAGCAGGGGAGAATGTCACAGGTTGTGTTTTTATATGTACGTGTTTATATGACGGATGCGGCGTTTCATAGTTAACGCAGTGTCAATAGCGCATGCGTCGTACACAGGCACCAGACACAAACATTTTTTATATTTTTGGCCTATGGTCATATAGTAAGTAATATATAATAAAGGCAACCAACGAAATTGAAACATGCATGCAGAAACATCGACGAGAAACTAGGTAAAAACGACCAGATCACTGATATGCCCTCGTGGTCCCGACCGGAAGACCTTATTCTATCAACAAATACTTTTTATTTCATGGAGATCGGTCAAATAACACCAGAATGGCACATTGTTTCATCGTGAACAGCAGGACATGAACTGTTGTCGTTTTGGCTGGGCGTTCGGTTTTTGATTTGGCGGTATGTTTTCTGGGCGTTTTACCCAGTGTAATACTCATAACATCTAAAAATCACTCCTACTTCGTTAAATGGAATCTTTCTCTCGCGAATCATGTTGTTTGCAGCCTCGGCGTGCAGATCCAACAGCAATACAGGAATCAAATACAAAACAAAAATAAAATTCAATAATTGTTCCATTTTGGATAAGATCCGCGGTGAATATACAGCGGCATTTCATTGGCTGCTGTTTATATATGTATTTACATGTTTCATTTTTGACCAATGAGAGAAAAGCATTCATTCACATCGTATGTTGTCAAAAACCGAACGCTCAGCCAAAACGACAACCTTTCATTTCCTGCTGTTCACGATGAAACAAAGCGCCATTCAGGTGTTATTTGAGCGATCTCGATGAAATAAAAAGTATTTGTTGACTGAAAAAGGTCTTCCGGTCGGGACCACGAGGGCATATCAGTGATCTGATCGATTTTACCTAGTTTCTCGTCGATGTTTCTGCATGCATGTTTCAATTTCGTTGGTTGCCTTTATTATATATTACTTACTAAATGACCATAGGCCAAAAATAAATTAAAAAATTTGTGTCTGGTGCCTGTGGCGTCGTATATACGGATGACTGCATGTCTTGTCGTTGTCTATTCACTCGAGTGTGAATCGGTGACGATCGGCAATGTCCGTCTGTGACGGAAATTGTCGACGTTCGCCGAATCAACCCCAGGTGAGCAGTTGTCACTGTATTGTAGTGTACATGTCCAATCGTTTTGTCTGTTGTATGTATATGAATGAGAGTTGTATGAAAGGTTTGAATGCATTGGCTCCTTGCTAATCTAATCCCTGTTCTGGTTATTCTGAACTGTTTCTCAGTTCAGATCTATGGATGAACTCTTACGAGATAGTCGAAAATCGTTTAAAGACTTTCCAATTTATATTGGAAAGATGTTTATTTAACGCTGTAGTAAGATATTTATAATGAATTACTATAGATATAATATATATATGTTGTATTGTGTATATACGCGTGGAATTAATTATGTGCAATATTGTATTGTTTTATCATGTTTTTACTGTAGATTTATGAGTGTATATATTGTATGTTTTAGGCCCTATCCCTATATGTACAAGAATAAATAAACAGGCGTTGTTGTACACGTGAGCCATGTGACATTGGTGGCCAATGTGGATTTTGTGGTCACAGTGTGGAACGAGCCGGACCAGATGGTCGGATGACGATAGAGAAGCGTCGGGAATTGAGTGCTTACTGAAAGTCTACACATGTATACATAGACGGTCAGGTATGGCCAGTGATTTAGACGAGGAAATCCCCGGGAGATAGTGATATGTTTTAGGCCCTATCCCTATACGTACAAGAATAAATAATCGAACCTACGCCAGGCGTTGTTGTACAAGTGAGCCCTGTGACACATATGTCACTTTAATAAACCTTACTTACTTATTGGTTCGTGTTCGGCTTATAATTATCCTATACATAATAGTATAGCCATTGAAAGTGCATTTTCAAACGTTCCTGGAAATATCACTGATGTGTTCGTGCCTGTTGTCTATAAGTGACCATTATCCAATGTGTATAACTCGTAAAGTTTCATCTAACTACTCGAAGGGTCCTGTCCACAAAAATATAACCTACAGGTCTATGAAGCATTTTAATGAAGTTCAGTTTGTCAGTGATCTTGCTGAACAACCATGGTCAAATGTTTGTAAATCCGATATAAATATAGATGAATCTGTTGAATTGTTTATACAGATGTCCAATTCTGTAATAGACAGACATGCACCCAAACGTAGAAAACGTGTAAAAAGAACAAGTCAACCAAACTGGATAAATATGGACAATCTCGATGCAAGAGATTTCTTCCATAAGAAAAATGACATTGCGAATTACAAAATCTGGAGACAGAAGTGTAAAAAAACTAAAATATTTATGTTCAAGGCCAAACAACAATTTTACGATGACATTATTAACTCCAACAGACATAATCCGAAAGAGCTATGGAATAGTCTTCATGGATTATGTGGTTTTAAATCCCAAGCTCAGACTAACTATATAAATGACAATGACGGGAATCCTATTACTTGCCCACATGAGATGGCCGATGTGTTCAACGCACAGTTCACGTCTGTGTGTAGAACTTTTCATGATAATAACACGCCTATCAATAGTTCTGTTATCGGTAATCATGAAAGTGAAACCACAACACATTTCCCGTGTTTTTCAATTCCGGTACTACCTTCATTTGTTGAATACCAGCTCAAATTCATTGACATTTCCAAATCAACTGGATTAAACGGTATTGGGGCCAGATCATTGAAAATGTGTGCGGTAGTGATAGCCCCTGTTCTGGCTAAACTATTCAACACCAGTATAATTACGAATCAATACCCACTACATTTTAAACAGGCAAGTTATCCCCATACAAGAAAAGGTTCAAATGAAGATAAATCGAACTATATGCCGATTTCAATTCTTCAGGCTATATCCCTTATTATATATCTAAATTAACATATAGACGATAATAACCTGTTTTATTTATGTCAGTCTGGCTTTAGGTCATATCATTCATGTCAGACGGCTCTCACTAAAATGATTTACGACTGGATTACTGCCATGGACAACAACGAAATAGTAGGCACTCTTTTCATTGACCTATCAAAAGCATTTGATTTCGTCAATCATAGCATCATACTTGACAAAATGAAAGTTGACAACTTACATGTCAATCAATGCAACACAAACTAAAGTCATGTATATTTCTTCAAGGTCGAAGTCTAGTGATATATATACAGATGCTCGTAATATTTATTTTAAAAATGACATAATATCATGTAACCCTGGAGATAGACTTCTTGGGATAACAATAGACAATACACTGTCTTGGAACTCTCTAATTGATAATGTTATCAAGAAATGTAATTCCTTGTTATATTTATTGTCTCGTATCAAACCATTCCTTTCTATACATATGCGCAAGGAGTTTTTTAATTCCTACATTTTACCCCATCTAGACTACTGTTGTGTCATTTTGGGGAACTGTAATGCATATTTAGAAGATAAAATTGTTAGATTCCAAAAACGAGCTGCAAGACTAATTCTTGACAAAGATTTTTACACTCCCCGTGCACGTAAAAGAACCAGAGGAGACTCTGAAATGGGACACTGGGTATCTCTCTCTCTTCTCTCTCTCTCTCTCTCTGTATCATGTACTACCCTCCACAATCTAACACGACTAATCTCTTCAGGAGGCGTCACTCATATGGACAACCGGTAGCGACGATAAATAAACGTAAAACACACACTTCTTGCTTTCTGTTAATGCGTATAGTCCCGTCTGGGAGAGAACATTCATTTTAGCGTCTGGCCTTTCTTCATTTTACTAAGTTGATAACTCGACCATGGACTCTCAGATACCATTAACAATTAATTAATTAGTTAATTATGCAATACGTAATATTGTCATGAGAATATAAGTGGAATATTGATGAAGTTTATGCATACCTGTACGTCTTGAATACCACGTGTTTCTCGTTATATCACAGCGTCACAGTTTATTACACAACACGGCTATAGTACAGACACGCCACCAATATTCCAATGGCTGTAATAGCGTATATAATTTTCAGGATATTTCTATTTTTAGACTAAATATTGTCCAGTATTGCTTATGATGCAACCGAATGAAATGTAAGCAGCTACATTACAGTGTAATAAACAAGCTCACCACCGTCTACAACATGGCATTTAATGAGAACGCAGGTATTGGTAGTAATTTCCGAGTTTATCATTGGTTACCATGGTAACTAACTGATCAATAGCGAACTACCATATTATGCTCGGTTAACAGGCAGCTCTAATAGTAGATAAAGTTTGATGAACTTGTGGCTTTAACAACCAATCACAGCAGCTTGAAATGTTATCCTCATGTGTGTACGTGTCTTGTATCTCTCGTACGAGAACCAGTGTCTAAGAGCTTCCATTAGGGGTTGCATATAGGGGGTGGGGAGTTAGTTGTAGGGGGCTGGAAGTTAGTCGAGAGATACAAGATGTTTCGTTTTGTTGGACGATGACATTAGACTAATTCTCCACACGTTGTGGGATAATGCACGATGATATAGCGTGGGTGTATGGCGGAGGGCTGCAGACGCATGGTGGAATAATACACGAGGATATAGCATGGGTGTATGTCGGAGGACGGTAGACGCATGGTGGAATAATACACAAGGATATAGCGTGGGTGTATGGCGGAGGACGGTAGACGCATGGTGGAATAATACACGAGGATATAGCGTGGGTGTATGGCGGAGGACGGTAGACGCATGGTGGAATAATACACTAGGATAAAGTGTGGATGTATGGCGGAGGGCAGTAGACGCATGGTGGAATAATACACGAGGATATAGCGTGGGTATATGGCGGAGAGCGGTAGACGCATGGTGGAATAATACACGAGGATATAGCGTGGGTGTATGGCGGAGGACGGTAGACGCATGGTGGAATAATACACGAGGATATAGCGTGGGTATATGGCGGAGGGCGGTAGACGCATGGTGGAATAATACACTAGTATATAGTGTGGGTGTATGGCGGAGGGCGGTAGACGCATGGTGGAATAATACACTAGGATATAGTGTGGGTGTATGGCGGAGGACGGTAGACGCATGGTGGAATAATACACGAGGATATAGCGTGGGTGTATGGCGGAGGGCGGTAGACGCATGGTGGAATAATACACGAGGATATAGCGTGGGTGTATGGCGGAGGACGGTAGACGCATGGTGGAATAATACACGAGGATATAGCGTGGGTGTATGGCGGAGGACGGTAGACGCATGGTGGAATAATACACGAGGATATAGCGTGGGTGTATGGCGGAGGGCGGTAGACGCATGGTGGAATAATACACGAGGATATAGCGTGGGTGTATGGCGGAGGGCGGTAGACGCATGGTGGAATAATACACGAGGATATAGCGTGGGTGTATGGCGGAGGGCGGTAGACGCATGGTGGAATAATACACGGGGATATAGCGTGGGTGTATGGCGGAGGTCGGTAGACGCATGGTGGAATAATACACCAGGATATAGCGTGGGTGTATGGCGGAGGACGGTAGACGCATGGTGGAATAATACACGAGGATATAGTGTGGGTGTATGGCGGAGGACGGTAGACGCATGGTGGAATAATACACGAGGATATAGTGTGGGTGTATGGCGGAGGGCGGTAGACGCATGGTGGAATAATACACGAGGATATAGCGTGGGTGTATGGCGGAGGACGGTAGACGCATGGTGGAATAATACACGAGGATATAGTGTGGGTGTATGGCGGAGGGCGGTAGACGCATGGTGGAATAATACACGGGGACATAGCGTGGGTGTATGGCGGAGGACGGTATACGCATGGTGGAATAATACACGGGGATATAGCGTGGGTGTATGGCGGAGGGCGGTAGACGCATGGTGGAATAATACACGAGGATATAGTGTGGGTGTATGGCGGAGGGCGGTAGACGCATGGTGGAATAATACACGAGGATATAGCGTGGGTGTATGGCGGAGGACGGTAGACGCATGGTGGAATAATACACTAGTATATAGTGTGGGTGTATGGCGGAGAACGGTAGACGCATGGTGGAATAATACAAGGGGACATAACGTGGGTGTATGGCGGAGGACGGTAGACGCATGGTGGAATAATACACTAGGATATAGTGTGGGTGTATGGCGGAGGACGGTAGACGCATGGTGGAATAATACACGAGGATATAGCGTGGGTGTATGGCGGAGGGCGGTAGACGCATGGTGGAATAATACACGAGGATATAGCGTGGGTGTATGGCGGAGAACGGTAGACGCATGGTGGAATAATACACCAGGATATAGTGTGGGTGTATGGCGGAGAACGGTAGACGCATGGTGGAATAATACACGAGGATATAGTGTGGGTGTATGGCGGAGACCGGTAGACGCATGGTGGAATAATACACTAGGATATAGCGTGGGTGTATGGCGGAGGGCGGTAGACGCATGGTGGAATAATACACGAGGATATAGCGTGGGTGTATGGCGGAGGACGGTAGACGCATGGTGGAATAATACACGAGGATATAGCGTGGGTGTATGGCGGAGAACGGTAGACGCATGGTGGAATAATACACTAGGATAAAGTGTGGATGTATGGCGGAGGGCAGTAGACGCATGGTGGAATAATACACGAGGATATAGTGTGGGTGTATGGCGGAGGACGGTAGACGCATGGTGGAATAATACACGAGGATATAGTGTGGGTGTATGGCGGAGGACGGTAGACGCATGGTGGAATAATACACGAGGATATAGCGTGGGTGTATGGCGGAGGACGGTAGACGCATGGTGGAATAATACACGAGGATATAGCGTGGGTGTATGGCGGAGGGCGGTAGACGCATGGTGGAATAATACACGAGGATATAGTGTGGGTGTATGGCGGAGGACGGTAGACGCATGGTGGAATAATACACGAGGATATAGCGTGGGTGTATGGCGGAGGACGGTAGACGCATGGTGGAATAATACACCAGGATATAGTGTGGGTGTATGGCGGAGGGCGGTAGACGCATGGTGGAATAATACACGAGGATATAGCGTGGGTGTATGGCGGAGGACGGTAGACGCATGGTGGAATAATACACTAGTATATAGTGTGGGTGTATGGCGGAGAACGGTAGACGCATGGTGGAATAATACAAGGGGACATAACGTGGGTGTATGGCGGAGGACGGTAGACGCATGGTGGAATAATACACTAGTATATAGTGTGGGTGTATGGCGGAGGACGGTAGACGCATGATGGAATAATACACGAGGATATAGCGTGGGTGTATGGCGGAGGGCGGTAGACGCATGGTGGAATAATACACGGGGATATAGCGTGGGTGTATGGCGGAGGGCGGTAGACGCATGGTGGAATAATACACGAGGATATAGCGTGGGTGTATGGCGGAGGGCGGTAGACGCATGGTGGAATAATACACGAGGATATAGCGTGGGTGTATGGCGGAGAACGGTAGACGCATGGTGGAATAATACACCAGGATATAGTGTGGGTGTATGGCGGAGAACGGTAGACGCATGGTGGAATAATACACTAGGATATAGTGTGGGTGTATGGCGGAGACCGGTAGACGCATGGTGGAATAATACACTAGGATATAGCGTGGGTGTATGGCGGAGGGCGGTAGACGCATGGTGGAATAATACACGAGGATATAGCGTGGGTGTATGGCGGAGAACGGTAGACGCATGGTGGAATAATACACGAGGATATAGCGTGGGTGTATGGCGGAGAACGGTAGACGCATGGTGGAATAATACACTAGGATAAAGTGTGGATGTATGGCGGAGGGCAGTAGACGCATGGTGGAACAATACACGAGGATATAGCGTGGGTGTATGGCGGAGGACGGTAGACGCATGGTGGAATAATACACGAGGATATAGCGTGGGTGTATGGCGGAGGACGGTAGACGCATGGTGGAATAATACACCAGGATATAGTGTGGGTGTATGGCGGAGGGCAGTAGACGCATGGTGGAATAATACACAAGGATATAGTGTGGGTGTATGGCGGAGGACGGTAGACGCATGGTGGAATAATACACGAGGATATAGCGTGGGTGTATGGCGGAGGGCGGTAGACGCATGGTGGAATAATACACGAGGATATAGTGTGGGTGTATGGCGGAGGACGGTAGACGCATGGTGGAATAATACACGAGGATATAGCGTGGGTGTATGGCGGAGGACGGTAGACGCATGGTGGAATAATACACGGGGATATAGTGTGGGTGTATGGCGGAGGACGGTAGACGCATGGTGGAATAATACACTAGGATATAGCGTGGGTGTATGGCGGAGGGCGGTAGACGCATGGTGGAATAATACACGAGGATATAGCGTGGGTGTATGGCGGAGGACGGTAGACGCATGGTGGAATAATACACGAGGATATAGCGTGGGTGTATGGCGGAGGGCGGTAGACGCATGGTGGAATAATACACGAGGATATAGCGTGGGTGTATGGCGGAGGGCGGTAGACGCATGGTGGAATAATACACGGGATATAGCGTGGGTGTATGGCGGAGGACGGTAGACGCATGGTGGAATAATACACGAGGATATAGCGTGGGTGTATGGCGGAGGACGGTAGACGCATGGTGGAATAATACACGAGGATATAGCGTGGGTGTATGGCGGAGGACGGTAGACGCATGGTGGAATAATACACTAGGATATAGTGTGGGTGTATGGCGGAGGGCGGTAGACGCATGGTGGAATAATACACGAGGATATAGCGTGGGTGTATGGCGGAGGACGGTAGACGCATGGTGGAATAATACACGAGGATATAGCGTGGGTGTATGGCGGAGGGCGGTAGACGCATGGTGGAATAATACACGAGGATATAGCGTGGGTGTATGGCGGAGGGCGGTAGACGCATGGTGGAATAATACACGGGGATATAGCGTGGGTGTATGGCGGAGGACGGTAGACGCATGGTGGAATAATACACGAGGATATAGCGTGGGTGTATGGCGGAGGACGGTAGACGCATGGTGGAATAATACACGAGGATATAGTGTGGGTGTATGGCGGAGGACGGTAGACGCATGGTGGAATAATACACTAGGATATAGTGTGGGTGTATGGCGGAGGGCGGTAGACGCATGGTGGAATAATACACGAGGATATAGCGTGGGTGTATGGCGGAGGACGGTAGACGCATGGTGGAATAATACACGAGGATATAGCGTGGGTGTATGGCGGAGGGCGGTAGACGCATGGTGGAATAATACACGGGGATATAGCGTGGGTGTATGGCGGAGGACGGTAGACGCATGGTGGAATAATACACGAGGATATAGCGTGGGTGTATGGCGGAGGACGGTAGACGCATGGTGGAATAATACACGAGGATATAGCGTGGGTGTATGGCGGAGGACGGTAGACGCATGGTGGAATAATACACGAGGATATAGCGTGGGTGTATGGCGGAGGGCGGTAGACGCATGGTGGAATAATACACGAGGATATAGTGTGGGTGTATGGCGGAGGGCGGTAGACGCATGGTGGAATAATACACGAGGATATAGCGTGGGTGTATGGCGGAGGACGGTAGACGCATGGTGGAATAATACACGAGGATATAGCGTGGGTGTATGGCGGAGGGCGGTAGACGCATGGTGGAATAATACACGAGGATATAGCGTGGGTGTATGGCGGAGGACGGTAGACGCATGGTGGAATAATACACGAGGATATAGTGTGGGTGTATGGCGGAGGACGGTAGACGCATGGTGGAATAATACACGAGGATATAGTGTGGGTGTATGGCGGAGGACGGTAGACGCATGGTGGAATAATACACGAGGATATAGCGTGGGTGTATGGCGGAGGACGGTAGACGCATGGTGGAATAATACACGAGGATATAGTGTGGGTGTATGGCGGAGGACGGTAGACGCATGGGATATAGCGTGGGTGTATGGCGGAGGACGGTAGACGCATGGTGGAATAATACACGAGGATATAGCGTGGGTGTATGGCGGAGGGCGGTAGACGCATGGTGGAATAATACACGAGGATATAGTGGGTGTATGGCGGAGGGCGGTAGACGCATGGTGGAATAATACACGAGGATATAGCGTGGGTGTATGGCGGAGGACGGTAGACGCATGGTGGAATAATACACGAGGATATAGTGTGGGTGTATGGCGGAGGACGGTAGACGCATGGTGGAATAATACACTAGGATATAGTGTGGGTGTATGGCGGAGGGCGGTAGACGCATGGTGGAATAATACACGAGGATATAGCGTGGGTGTATGGCGGAGGGCGGTAGACGCATGGTGGAATAATACACGGAGACATAGCGTGGGTGTATGGCGGAGGTCGGTAGACGCATGGTGGAATAATACACCAGGATATAGCGTGGGTGTATGGCGGAGGACGGTAGACGCATGGTGGAATACTACACGAGGATATAGTGTGGGTGTATGGCGGAGGACGGTAGACGCATGGTGGAATAATACACTAGTATATAGTGTGGGTGTATGGCGGAGGGCGGTAGACGCATGGTGGAATAATACACGAGGATATAGCGTGGGTGTATGGCGGAGGACGGTAGACGCATGGTGGAATAATACACGAGGATATAGTGTGGGTGTATGGCGGAGGGCGGTAGACGCATGGTGGAATAATACACGGGGACATAGCGTGGGTGTATGGCGGAGGACGGTATACGCATGGTGGAATAATACACGAGGATATAGCGTGGGTGTATGGCGGAGGACGGTAGACGCATGGTGGAATAATACACGGGGATATAGCGTGGGTGTATGGCGGAGGACGGTAGACGCATGGTGGAATAATACACGAGGATATAGCGTGGGTGTATGGCGGAGGACGGTATACGCATGGTGGAATAATACACCAGGATATAGTGTGGGTGTATGGCGGAGGGCGGTAGACGCATGGTGGAATAATACACGAGGATATAGCGTGGGTGTATGGCGGAGGACGGTAGACGCATGGTGGAATAATACACTAGTATATAGTGTGGGTGTATGGCGGAGAACGGTAGACGCATGGTGGAATAATACAAGGGGACATAACGTGGGTGTATGGCGGAGGACGGTAGACGCATGGTGGAATAATACACTAGTATATAGTGTGGGTGTATGGCGGAGGACGGTAGACGCATGGTGGAATAATACACGAGGATATAGCGTGGGTGTATGGCGGAGGGCGGTAGACGCATGGTGGAATAATACACGGGATATAGCGTGGGTGTATGGCGGAGGGCGGTAGACGCATGGTGGAATAATACACGAGGATATAGCGTGGGTGTATGGCGGAGGACGGTAGACGCATGGTGGAATAATACACGAGGATATAGCGTGGGTGTATGGCGGAGGGCGGTAGACGCATGGTGGAATAATACACGAGGATATAGTGTGGGTGTATGGCGGAGGACGGTAGACGCATGGTGGAATAATACACGAGGATATAGCGTGGGTGTATGGCGGAGGACGGTAGACGCATGGTGGAATAATACACGAGGATATAGCGTGGGTGTATGGCGGAGGACGGTAGACGCATGGTGGAATAATACACGAGGATATAGCGTGGGTGTATGGCGGAGGACGGTAGACGCATGGTGGAATAATACACGAGGATATAGCGTGGGTGTATGGCGGAGGACGGTAGACGCATGGTGGAATAATACACGAGGATATAGTGTGGGTGTATGGCGGAGGGCGGTAGACGCATGGTGGAATAATACACGAGGATATAGCGTGGGTGTATGGCGGAGGACGGTAGACGCATGGTGGAATAATACACTAGTATATAGTGTGGGTGTATGGCGGAGGACGGTAGACGCATGGTGGAATAATACACGGGGATATAGCGTGGGTGTATGGCGGAGGACGGTAGACGCATGGTGGAATAATACACTAGGATATAGTGTGGGTGTATGGCGGAGGACGGTAGACGCATGGTGGAATAATACACGAGGATATAGCGTGGGTGTATGGCGGAGGGCGGTAGACGCATGGTGGAATAATACACGAGGATATAGCGTGGGTGTATGGCGGAGGGCGGTAGACGCATGGTGGAATAATACACGAGGATATAGTGTGGGTGTATGGCGGAGGGCGGTAGACGCATGGTGGAATAATACACGAGGATATAGCGTGGGTGTATGGCGGAGGGCGGTAGACGCATGGTGGAATAATACACGAGGATATAGCGTGGGTGTATGGCGGAGGACGGTAGACGCATGGTGGAATAATACACGAGGATATAGCGTGGGTGTATGGCGGAGGACGGTAGACGCATGGTGGAATAATACACGAGGATATAGTGTGGGTGTATGGCGGAGGGCGGTAGACGCATGGTGGAATAATACACGAGGATATAGCGTGGGTGTATGGCGGAGGACGGTAGACGCATGGTGGAATAATACACGAGGATATAGCGTGGGTGTATGGCGGAGGACGGTAGACGCATGGTGGAATAATACACGAGGATATAGTGTGGGTGTATGGCGGAGGGCGGTAGACGCATGGTGGAATAATACACGAGGATATAGTGTGGGTGTATGGCGGAGGACGGTAGACGCATGGTGGAATAATACACGAGGATATAGCGTGGGTGTATGGCGGAGGGCGGTAGACGCATGGTGGAATAATACACGAGGATATAGTGTGGGTGTATGGCGGAGGACGGTAGACGCATGGTGGAATAATACACGAGGATATAGCGTGGGTGTATGGCGGAGGACGGTAGACGCATGGTGGAATAATACACGAGGATATAGTGTGGGTGTATGGCGGAGGACGGTAGACGCATGGTGGAATAATACACGAGGATATAGCGTGGGTGTATGGCGGAGGGCGGTAGACGCATGGTGGAATAATACACGAGGATATAGCGTGGGTGTATGGCGGAGGACGGTAGACGCATGGTGGAATAATACACGAGGATATAGCGTGGGTGTATGGCGGAGGACGGTAGACGCATGGTGGAATAATACACGAGGATATAGTGTGGGTGTATGGCGGAGGACGGTAGACGCATGGTGGAATAATACACGAGGATATAGCGTGGGTGTATGGCGGAGGGCGGTAGACGCATGGTGGAATAATACACGAGGATATAGCGTGGGTGTATGGCGGAGGACGGTAGACGCATGGTGGAATAATACACCAGGATATAGCGTGGGTGTATGGCGGAGAACGGTAGACGCATGATGGAATAATAATACAGGAAGACATATATAGAGTGCATGAATAGAATGTATATTAAATCATACGCGCACATGAACGAAATTAACAAAATTTAATTAGTATGATCTTGTTATATAAGTGTATGTTAAGCAAGATATAAGCCTCAAACGGATCCAATATGTAAAATATTGATACTATCATCAACTCTACGCGCCTCACATCGTCCAAAATATTACATATTGGATTGGTTTCGGCTTATATCATATACATAAAAGCAACACATGTTGATTTTATTCCTCAATGTCCATATGTCCATAATACGAAGATAAGTTGCGTTCACTTCTGCAGGAGGACACCGATGAAGGAACTCCGACCGGAACTCTCCCACAGTTGACTGCTTGAGCTCGTAGATTTGATCCAAACCCTCTGACCGGACGTGGCCATGGTAACGACACTAGCAGAGTTACAGTCGTTAACAGCGTTATCGTATTCGTAGAGATTGGCAATGCTGCCATGTTCTAGAACCACGTCATACTGCATCTGAACTCCAGCAACGTTGCAGACGTGCACAGCAAAGTAGTAGAGTCCGGTAGTAGGCACCGTGAAAATACCAATAACGGTATCATATGCGTTACCCACATTGAGACGGACACTTTGCCATACCACAATCTGGTTATTGCCCAAGCTTGTATCAATGGGACCGTACGCGCTGAAGGCAACCATTGGCAGGTCAACTCGCTCTGAAATAGATAATGGAAACAATTACCATGTACGATACTAAATATTAAACACAATACCTACTATTGCGTTTTTAATCTAAAACAATGGTTTTGAGATTGTAATACGGTTGCTAAGCAATCGGACTGTATCTATCGATGTTCGGGTGTTTTTACACTCCTAGACACATTAGTAAACTGGGCTACCAGTCAAAACTATGACGAACAATTTATTTACTTTCTTTTTCGGTAGATTTTGTATTTCTTTTTTTATAACAAATGGCTATTGTTGCGAATGCTAGCGTGGGCCCTGCCAGTGTCAAATCATGTTCGTGGATCATCTTATCCACAGTTTGTATATGCGTAAGAAGTCTCAATTCACAGATCATGTGATCCACAGTGGTGTTGTATTTTAGACGGCGTGACACCGCTTCGCTTCATATAACTGTTCAAACACTCATTAACATTGGAACACGTAGGGGTTAAACCTCAACTGGCGAAGGACCTTTGGTCCCCCCCCCACGTACAGTGTATTCGGACGGGCAGATATACTATGTAAAGCTAGAAGCACAATATTGCGAGCTTGTTGCAAATTTGGACACAATTCTCTACGTATGGCCTTCGGCAGTCAATTTAACGTGGTCGTTAGCAGGGTCTCTTGTCACCAATGTAAGATGTTTATACAATTATTTAGCTCGATTGCGAAACAAGTTCTTATAAATTATATTAATCACTCATTCTTGATGGAATCCATAGCCACGAGGGAGAGAGAATAGGCAACGTGGAATTTAAATGCCTTGCCTAAGGGCACAATCGTAACAGCTCCAGCGGGGCTCGAACTCCAGGCCTTTCGCACCTGAAGCGAACGGCTACCACGGCGCTATCACGACTTCCAAGAATGCAAGATGGGTTCGACCATTGCCATGGGAACTATGCGAACTAGTAGAGTTGTCAGCTGGACGTATATAGGTGCGTTATCTCGTCGTATTCCGGTATCACATATACGCTCGTATTCGAGCCAACGAGAGTGATTCAATAAATTGTTAACGCTTGTTAAACGTTTTATAAGTGTGCTTCGTATACAAACTCTACTGTGATGGTTATTATCTCGTATACGCTCAAATTAATCATTTATATATCATAAGAGATCTGCTTCTATCCTTTATGTCATGTAATGATTCTAGTTCGTACCTCGTATAAGGTGCACTTCGACAATTCTAATAGCTCTGGTTCGACATGTCATACATGATAAAGACTATCGTTCAACCATTCGTATCCCCTTAAAATACTGTCGTGACGTCATACCTTTGTATTTGCAGTCCATTATTATTAATATTGGACTGCTGTTTATTATATTAAACCTCTTGAAAGATGTTGAAAGTATTGACCTTAGTCAACGCTGTAGTTCAGCCAATCTTACATATATTAAAACCCTCTTTCGACATATCTTACATCCATAAATGCTCAAGTCCTATATTTCATCGTTCAAACCCTTTCAAACTCCTTATTTCAACTGTTCTTACAAGGTATAGATTCTATTTCCATCATTCATGCGTCATGTCAGCTCCAATTCGACTGTTCTCACCTTGTAAAAGCCTATTTCGGTAGTTTACATCGGCTCCTGGTTGATCGTTCTTACCTTGTAGAAGCCTATTTCGGTAGTTTACATCGGCTCCTGGTTGATCGTTCTTACCTTGTAGAAGCCTATTTCGGTAGTTTATATCGGCTCCTGGTTGATCGTTCTTACCTTGTAGAAGCCTATTTCGGTAATCTATATCGGCTCCTGGTTGATCGTTCTTACCTTGTAGAAGCCTATTTCGGTAGTTTATATCGGCTCCAGATTGATCGTTCTTACCTTGTAGAAGCCTATTTCGGTAGTTTATATCGGCTCCTGGCTGATCGTTCTTACCTTGTAGAAGCCTATTTCGGTAGTTTATATCGGCGCCTGGTTGATCGTTCTTACCTTGTAGAAGCCTATTTCGGTAGTTTATATCGGCACCTGGTTGATCGTTCTTACCTTGTAGAAGCCTATTTCGGTAGTTTATATCGGCTCCTGGCTGATCGTTCTTACCTTGTAGAAGCCTATTTCGGTAGTTTATATCGGCTCCTGGCTGATCGTTCTTACCTTGTAGAAGCCTATTTCGGTAGTTTATATCGGCTCCAGATTGATCGTTCTTACCTTGTAGAAGCCTATTTCGGTAGTTTATATCGGCTCCTGGTTGATCGTTCTTACCTTGTAGAAGCCTATTTCGGTAGTTTATATCGGCTCCTGGCTGATCGTTCTTACCTTGTAGAAGCCTATTTCGGTATTTATATCGGCTCCTGGTTGATCGTTCTTACCTTGTAGAAGCCTATTTCGGTAGTTTATATCGGCTCCTGGTTGATCGTTCTTACCTTGTAAAAGCCTATTTCGGTAGTTTATATCGGCTCCTGGCTGATCGTTCTTACCTTGTAGAAGCCTATTTCGGTAGTTTATATCGGCTCCAGATTGATCGTTCTTACCTTGTAGAAGCCTATTTCGGTAGTTTATATCGGCTCCTGGTTGATCGTTCTTACCTTGTAGAAGCCTATTTCGGTAGTTTATATCGGCTCCTGGTTGATCGTTCTTACCTTGTAGAAGCCTATTTCGGTAGTTTATATCGGCTCCTGGTTGATCGTTCTTACCTTGTAGAAGCCTATTTCGGTAGTTTATATCGGCTCCTGGTTGATCGTTCTTACCTTGTAAAAGCCTATTTCGGTAGTTTATATCGGCTCCTGGCTGATCGTTCTTACCTTGTAGAAGCCTATTTCGGTAGTTTATATCGGCTCCAGATTGATCGTTCTTACCTTGTAGAAGCCTATTTCGGTGGTGTATATCGGCTCCTGGTTGATCGTTCTTACCTTGTAGAAGCCTATTTCGGTAGTTTGTATCGGCTCCTGGTTGATCGTTCTTACCTTGTAGAAGACTATTTCGGTAGTTTATATCTGCTCCAGATTGATCGTTCTTACATTGTAGAAGCCTATTTCGGTAGTTTATATCGGCTCCTGATTGATCGTTCTTCCTTGTAGAAGCCTATTTCGGTAGTTTATATCGTCTCCTGGCTGATCGTTCTTACCTTGTAGAAGCCTATTTCGGTAATTTATATCGGCTCCTGATTGATCGTTCTTACCTTGTAGAAGCCTATTTCGGTAGTTTATATCGGCTCCTGGTTGATCGTTCTTACCTTGTAGAAGCCTATTTCGGTAGTTTATATCGGCTCCTGGCTGATCGTTCTTACTTTCTAGAAGCCTATTTCGGTAGTTTATATCGGCTCCTGATTGATCGTTCTTCCTTGTAGAAGCCTATTTCGGTAGTTTATATCGGCTCCTGGTTGATCGTTCTTACCTTGTAGAAGCCTATTTCGGTAGTTTATATCGGCTCCTGATTGATCGTTCTTCCTTGTAGAAGCCTAGTTCGGTAGTTTATATCGGCTCATGGTTGATTTGTTCTTACCTTGTAGAAGCCTATTTCGGTAGATTATCTCGGCTCCTGGCAGATCGTTCTTACCTTGTAGAGGCCTATTTCGGTAGTTTATATCGGCTCCTGATTAATCGTTCTTACCTTGTAGAAGCCTATTTCGGTAGTTTATATCGGCTCCAGATTGATCGTTCTTACCTTGTAGAAGCCTATTTCGGTAGTTTATATCGGCTCCTGGTTGATCGTTCTTACCTTGTAGAAGCCTATTTCGGTAGTTTATATCGGCTCCAGATTGATCGTTCTTACCTTGTAGAAGCCTATTTCGGTAGTTTATATCGGCTCCTGGCTGATAATTCTTACCTTGTAGAAGCCTATTTCGGTAGATTATATCGGCTCCTGGTTGATCGTTCTTACCTTGTAGAAGCCTATTTCGGTAGTTTATATCGGCTCCTGGCTGATCGTTCTTATCTTGTAGAAGCCTATTTCGGTAGTCTATATCGGCACCAGATTGATCGTTCTTACCATGTAGAAGCCTATTTCGGTAGTTTATATCGGCTCCTGGCTGATCGTCCTTATCTTGTAGAAGCCTATTTCGGTAGTTTATATCGGCTCCAGATTGATCGTTCTTACCTTGTAGAAGCCTATTTCGGTAGTTTATATCGGCTCCTGGTTGATCGTTCTTACCTTGTAGAAGCCTATTTCGGTAGTTTATATCGGCTCCTGGCTGATCGTTCTTACCTTGTAGAAGCCTATTTCGGTAGTTTTTATCGGCTCCTGATTGATCGTTCTTCCTTGTAGAAGCCTAGTTCGGTAGTTTATATCGGCTCATGGTTGATTTGTTCTTACCTTGTTGAAGCCTATTTCGGTAGATTATCTCGGCTCCTGGCAGATCGTTCTTACCTTGTAGAAGCCTATTTCGGTAGTTTATATCGGCTCCTGATTAATCGTTCTTACCTTGTAGAAGCCTATTTCGGTAGTTTATATCGGCTCCAGATTGATCGTTCTTACCTTGTAGAAGCCTATTTCGGTAGTTTATATCGGCTCCTGGTTGATCGTTCTTACCTTGTAGAAGCCTATTTCGGTAGTTTATATCGGCTCCAGATTGATCGTTCTTACCTTGTAGAAGCCTATTTCGGTAGTTTATATCGGCTCCTGGCTGATCATTCTTACCTTGTAGAAGCCTATTTCGGTAGATTATATCGGCTCCTGGTTGATCGTTCTTACCTTGTAGAAGCCTATTTCGGTAGTTTATATCGGCTCCTGGCTGATCGTTCTTATCTTGTAGAAGCCTATTTCGGTAGTTTATATCGGCTCCAGATTGATCGTTCTTACCATGTAGAAGCCTATTTCGGTAGTTTATATCGGCTCCTGGCTGATCGTTCTTATCTTGTAGAAGCCTATTTCGGTAGTTTATATCGGCTCCAGATTGATCGTTCTTACCTTGTAGAAGCCTATTTCGGTAGTTTATATCGGCTCCTGGTTGATCGTTCTTACCTTGTAGAAGCCTATTTCGGTAGTTTATATCGGCTCCTGGCTGATCGTTCTTATCTTATAGAAGCCTATTTCGGTAGTTTATATCGGCTCCAGATTGATCGTTCTTACCTTGTAGAAGCCTATTTCGGTAGTTTATATCGGCTCCTGGTTGATCGTTCTTACCTTGTAGAAGCCTATTTCGGTAGTTTATATCGGCTCCTGGCTGATCGTTCTTACCTTGTAGAAGCCTATTTCGGTAGTTTATATCGGCTCCTGATTGATCGTTCTTCCTTGTAGAAGCCTATTTCGGTAGTTTATATCGGCTCCTGGTTGATCGTTCTTACCTTGTAGAAGCCTATTTCGGTAGTTTATATCGGCTCCTGGTTGATCGTTCTTACCTTGTAGAAGCCTATTTCGGTAGTTTATATCGGCTCCTGGTTAATCGTTCTTACCTTGTAGAAGCCTATTTCGGTAGTTTATATCGGCTCCTGGCTGATCGTTCTTACCTTGTAGAAGCCTATTTCGGTAGTTTATATCGACTCCTGATTGATCGTTCTTACCTTGTAGAGGCCTATTTCGGTAGTTTATATCGGCTCCTGGTTGATCGTTCTTACCTTGTAGAAGCCTATTTCGGTAGTTTATATCGGCTCCTGGTTGATCGTTCTTACCTTGTAGAAGCCTATTTCGTTAGTTTATATCGGCTCCTGGCTGATCGTTCTTACCTTGTAGAAGCCTATTTCGGTAGTTTATATCGGCTCCTGATTGATCGTTCTTCCATGTAGAAGACTATTTCGGTAGTTTATCTCGGCTCCTGATTGATCGTTCTTACCTTGTAGAAGCCTATTTCGGTAGTTTATATCGGCTACGGGCTGATCGTTCTTACCTTGTAGAAGCCTATTTCGGTAGTTTATATCGACTCCTGATTGATCATTCTTACCTTGTAGAACCCTATGTCGGTAGTTTATATCGGCTCCTGGTTGATCGTTCTTACCTTGTAGAAGCCTATTTCGGTAGTTTATTTCGGCTCCTGGTTGATCGTTCTTACCTTGTAGAAGCCTATTTCGGTAGTTTATATCGGCTCCTGACTGATCGTTGTTACCTTGTAGAAGCCTATTTCGGTAGTTTATATCGGCTCCTGATTGATCGTTCTTCCTTGTAGAAGCCTATTTCGGTAGTTTATCTCGGCTCCTGATTGATCGTTCTTACCTTGTAGAAGCCTATTTCGGTAGTTTATATCGACTCCTGATTGATCGTTCTTACCTTGTAGAAGCCTATTTCGGTAGTTTATATCGGCTCCTGGTTGATCGTTCTTACCTTGTAGAAGCCTATTTCGGTAGTTTATATCGGCTCCTGGCTGATCGTTCTTACCTTGTAGAAGCCTATTCCGGTAGTCTATATCGGCTCCTGATTGATCGTTCTTCCATGTAGAAGACTATTTCGGTAGTTTATCTCGGCTCCTGGTTGATCGTTCTTACCTTGTAGAAGCCTATTTCGGTAGTTTATATCGGCTCCTGGTTGATCGTTCTTACCTTGTAGAAGCCTATTTCGGTAGTTTATATCGGCTCCTGGTTGATCGTTCTTACCTTGTAGAAGCCTATTTCGGTAGTTTATATCGGCTACGGGCTGATCGTTCTTACCTTGTAGAAGCCTATTTCGGTAGTTTATATCGACTCCTGATTGATCGTTCTGACCTTGTAGAACCCTATGTCGGTAGTTTATATCGGCTCCTGGTTGATCGTTCTTACCTTGTAGATGCCTATTTCGGTAGTTTATATCAGCTCCTGGTTGATCGTTCTTACCTTGTAGAAGCCTATTTCGGTAGTTTATATCGGCTCCTGGCTGATCGTTCTTACCTTGTAGAAGCCTATTTCGGTAGTTTATATCGACTCCTGATTGATCGTTCTTACCTTGTAGAAGCCTATTTCGGTAGTTTATATCGGCTCCTGGTTGATCGTTCTTACCTTGTAGAAGCCTATTTCGGTAGTTTATATCGGCTCCTGGTTGATCGTTCTTACCTTGTAGAAGCCTATTTCGGTAGTTTATATCGGCTCCTGGCTGATCGTTCTTACCTTGTAGAAGCCTATTTCGGTAGTTTATATCGGCTCCTGATTGATCGTTCTTTCATGTAGAAGACTATTTCGGTAGTTTATCTCGGCTCCTGATTGATCGTTCTTACCTTGTAGAAGCCTATTTCGGTAGTTTATATCGGCTCCTGGTTGATCGTTCTTACCTTGTAGAAGCCTATTTCGGTAGTTTATATCGGCTCCTGGTTGATCGTTCTTACCTTGTAGAAGCCTATTTCGGTAGTTTATATCGACTCCTGATTGATCGTTCTTACCTTGTAGAAGCCTATTTCGGTAGTTTATATCGGCTCCTGGTTGATCGTTCTTACCTTGTAGAAGCCTATTTCGGTAGTTTATATCGGCTCCTGGCTGATCGTTCTTACCTTGTAGAAGCCTATTTCGGTAGTTTATATCGGCTCCTGATTGATCGTTCTTCCATGTAGAAGACTATCTCGGTAGTTTATCTCGGCTCCTGATTGATCGTTCTTACCTTGTAGAAGCCTATTTCGGTAGTTTATATCGGCTCCTGGTTGATCGTTCTTACCTTGTAGAACCCTATGTCGGTAGTTTATATCGGCTCCTGGTTGATCGTTCTTACCTTGTAGAAGCCTATTTCGGTAGTTTATTTCGGCTCCTGGTTGATCGTTCTTACCTTGTAGAAGCCTATTTCGGTAGTTTATATCGGCTCCTGACTGATCGTTGTTACCTTGTAGAAGCCTATTTCGGTAGTTTATCTCGGCTCCTGATTGATCGTTCTTACCTTGTAGAAGCCTATTTCGGTAGTTTATATCGACTCCTGATTGATCGTTCTTACCTTGTAGAAGCCTATTTCGGTAGTTTATATCGGCTCCTGGTTGATCGTTCTTACCTTGTAGAAGCCTATTTCGGTAGTTTATATCGGCTCCTGGCTGATCGTTCTTACCTTGTAGAAGCCTATTTCGGTAGTTTATATCGGCTCCTGATTGATCGTTCTTCCATGTAGAAGACTATCTCGGTAGTTTATCTCGGCTCCTGATTGATCGTTCTTACCTTGTAGAAGCCTATTTCGGTAGTTTATATCGGCTCCTGGTTGATCGTTCTTACCTTGTAGAAGCCTATTTCGGTAGTTTATATCGGCTCCTGGTTGATCGTTCTTACCTTGTAGAAGCCTATTTCGGTAGTTTATATCGGCTACGGGCTGATCGTTCTTACCTTGTAGAAGCCTATTTCGGTAGTTTATATCGACTCCTGATTGATCGTTCTTACCTTGTAGAACCCTATGTCGGTAGTTTATATCGGCTCCTGGTTGATCGTTCTTACCTTGTAGAAGCCTATTTCGGTAGTTCATATCGGCTCCTGGTTGATCGTTCTTACCTTGTAGAAGCCTATTTCGGTAGTTTATATCGGCTCCTGACTGATCGTTGTTACCTTGTAGAAGCCTATTTCGGTAGTTTATCTCGGCTCCTGATTGATCGTTCTTACCTTGTAGAAGCCTATATCGGTAGTTTATATCGGCTCCTGGTTGATCGTTCTTACCTTGTAGAAGCCTATTTCGGTAGTTTATATCGGCTCCTGGCTGATCGTTCTTACTTTGTAGAAGCCTATTTCGGTAGTTTATATCGGCTCCTGATTGATCGTTCTTCCTTGTATAAGCCTATTTCGGTAGTTTATTTCGGCTCCTGGCTGATCGTTCTTACCTTGTAGAAGCCTATATCGGTAGTTTATATCGGCTCCTGGTTAATCGTTCATACCTTGTAGAAGCCTATTTCGGTGTTTATTCGGCTCCTGGTTGATCGTCTTACCTTGTAGAAGCCTATTTCGGTAGTTTATTTCGGCTCCTGGTTGATCGTTCTTCCTTGTAGAAGCCTATTTCGGTAGTTTATATCGGCTCCTGACTGATCGTTGTTACCTTGTAGAAGCCTATTTCGGTAGTTTATATCGGCTCCTGATTGATCGTTCTTCCTTGTAGAAGCCTATTTCGGTAGTTTATCTCGGCTCCTGGTTGATCGTTCTTACCTTGTAGAAGCCTATTTCGGTAGTTTATATCGGCTCCTGGTTGATCGTTCTTACCTTGTAGAAGCCTATTTCGGTAGTTTATATCGGCTCCTGGCTGATCGTTCTTACCTTGTAGAAGCCTATTTCGGTAGTTTATATCGGCTCCTGGTTGATCGTTCTTCCTTGTAGAAGCCTATTTCGGTAGTTTATATCGGCTCCTGGTTGATCGTTCTTACCTTGTAGAAGCCTATTTCGGTAGTTTATATCGGCTCCTGGTTGATCGTTCTTACCTTGTAGAAGCCTATTTCGGTAGTATATATCGGCTCCTGGTTGATCGTTCTTACCTTGTAGAAGCCTATTTCGGTAGTTTATATCGGCTACGGGCTGATCGTTCTTACCTTGTAGAAGCCTATTTCGGTAGTTTATATCGACTCCTGATTGATCGTTCTTACCTTGTAGAAGCCTATTTCGGTAGTTTATATCGGCTCCTGGTTGATCGTTCTTACCTTGTAGAAGCCTATTTCGGTAGTTTATATCGGCTCCTGGTTGATCGTTCTTACCTTGTAGAAGCCTATTTCGGTAGTTTATATCGGCTCCTGACTGATCGTTGTTACCTTGTAGAAGCCTATTTCGGTAGTTTATATCGGCTCCTGATTGATCGTTCTTCCTTGTAGAAGCCTATTTCGGTAGTTTATCTCGGCTCCTGATTGATCGTTCGTACCTTGTAGAAGCCTATTTCGGTAGTTTATATCGGCTCCTGGTTGATCGGTCTTACCTTGTAGAAGCCTATATCGGTAGTTTATATCGGCTCCTGGTTGATCGTTCTTACCTTGTAGAAGCCTATTTCGGTAGTTTATATCGGCTCCTGGCTGATCGTTCTTACTTTGTAGAAGCCTATTTCGGTAGTTTATATCGGCTCCTGATTGATCGTTCTTCCTTGTAGAAGCCTATTTCGGTAGTTTATATCGGCTCCTGGCTGATCGTTCTTACCTTGTAGAAGCCTATATCGGTAGTTTATATCGGCTACGGGCTGATCGTTCTTACCTTGTAGAAGCCTATTTCGGTAGTTTATATCGACTCCTGATTGATCGTTCTTACCTTGTAGAAGCCTATTTCGGTAGTTTATATCGG
>CM026391.1:20630681-20679393 GCA_014843695.1 Archivesica marissinica
TGGCCATGGTAACGACACTAGCAGAGTTACAGTCGTTAACAGCGTTATCGTATTCGTAGAGATTGGCAATGCTGCCATGTTCTAGAACCACGTCATACTGCATCTGAACTCCAGCAACGTTGCAGACGTGCACAGCAAAGTAGTAGAGTCCGGTAGTAGGCACCGTGAAAATACCAATAACGGTATCATATGCGTTACCCACATTGAGACGGACACTTTGCCATACCACAATCTGGTTATTGCCCAAGCTTGTATCAATGGGACCGTACGCGCTGAAGGCAACCATTGGCAGGTCAACTCGCTCTGAAATAGATAATGGAAACAATTACCATGTACGATACTAAATATTAAACACAATACCTACTATTGCGTTTTTAATCTAAAACAATGGTTTTGAGATTGTAATACGGTTGCTAAGCAATCGGACTGTATCTATCGATGTTCGGGTGTTTTTACACTCCTAGACACATTAGTAAACTGGGCTACCAGTCAAAACTATGACGAACAATTTATTTACTTTCTTTTTCGGTAGATTTTGTATTTCTTTTTTTATAACAAATGGCTATTGTTGCGAATGCTAGCGTGGGCCCTGCCAGTGTCAAATCATGTTCGTGGATCATCTTATCCACAGTTTGTATATGCGTAAGAAGTCTCAATTCACAGATCATGTGATCCACAGTGGTGTTGTATTTTAGACGGCGTGACACCGCTTCGCTTCATATAACTGTTCAAACACTCATTAACATTGGAACACGTAGGGGTTAAACCTCAACTGGCGAAGGACCTTTGGTCCCCCCCCCACGTACAGTGTATTCGGACGGGCAGATATACTATGTAAAGCTAGAAGCACAATATTGCGAGCTTGTTGCAAATTTGGACACAATTCTCTACGTATGGCCTTCGGCAGTCAATTTAACGTGGTCGTTAGCAGGGTCTCTTGTCACCAATGTAAGATGTTTATACAATTATTTAGCTCGATTGCGAAACAAGTTCTTATAAATTATATTAATCACTCATTCTTGATGGAATCCATAGCCACGAGGGAGAGAGAATAGGCAACGTGGAATTTAAATGCCTTGCCTAAGGGCACAATCGTAACAGCTCCAGCGGGGCTCGAACTCCAGGCCTTTCGCACCTGAAGCGAACGGCTACCACGGCGCTATCACGACTTCCAAGAATGCAAGATGGGTTCGACCATTGCCATGGGAACTATGCGAACTAGTAGAGTTGTCAGCTGGACGTATATAGGTGCGTTATCTCGTCGTATTCCGGTATCACATATACGCTCGTATTCGAGCCAACGAGAGTGATTCAATAAATTGTTAACGCTTGTTAAACGTTTTATAAGTGTGCTTCGTATACAAACTCTACTGTGATGGTTATTATCTCGTATACGCTCAAATTAATCATTTATATATCATAAGAGATCTGCTTCTATCCTTTATGTCATGTAATGATTCTAGTTCGTACCTCGTATAAGGTGCACTTCGACAATTCTAATAGCTCTGGTTCGACATGTCATACATGATAAAGACTATCGTTCAACCATTCGTATCCCCTTAAAATACTGTCGTGACGTCATACCTTTGTATTTGCAGTCCATTATTATTAATATTGGACTGCTGTTTATTATATTAAACCTCTTGAAAGATGTTGAAAGTATTGACCTTAGTCAACGCTGTAGTTCAGCCAATCTTACATATATTAAAACCCTCTTTCGACATATCTTACATCCATAAATGCTCAAGTCCTATATTTCATCGTTCAAACCCTTTCAAACTCCTTATTTCAACTGTTCTTACAAGGTATAGATTCTATTTCCATCATTCATGCGTCATGTCAGCTCCAATTCGACTGTTCTCACCTTGTAAAAGCCTATTTCGGTAGTTTACATCGGCTCCTGGTTGATCGTTCTTACCTTGTAGAAGCCTATTTCGGTAGTTTACATCGGCTCCTGGTTGATCGTTCTTACCTTGTAGAAGCCTATTTCGGTAGTTTATATCGGCTCCTGGTTGATCGTTCTTACCTTGTAGAAGCCTATTTCGGTAATCTATATCGGCTCCTGGTTGATCGTTCTTACCTTGTAGAAGCCTATTTCGGTAGTTTATATCGGCTCCAGATTGATCGTTCTTACCTTGTAGAAGCCTATTTCGGTAGTTTATATCGGCTCCTGGCTGATCGTTCTTACCTTGTAGAAGCCTATTTCGGTAGTTTATATCGGCGCCTGGTTGATCGTTCTTACCTTGTAGAAGCCTATTTCGGTAGTTTATATCGGCACCTGGTTGATCGTTCTTACCTTGTAGAAGCCTATTTCGGTAGTTTATATCGGCTCCTGGCTGATCGTTCTTACCTTGTAGAAGCCTATTTCGGTAGTTTATATCGGCTCCTGGCTGATCGTTCTTACCTTGTAGAAGCCTATTTCGGTAGTTTATATCGGCTCCAGATTGATCGTTCTTACCTTGTAGAAGCCTATTTCGGTAGTTTATATCGGCTCCTGGTTGATCGTTCTTACCTTGTAGAAGCCTATTTCGGTAGTTTATATCGGCTCCTGGCTGATCGTTCTTACCTTGTAGAAGCCTATTTCGGTATTTATATCGGCTCCTGGTTGATCGTTCTTACCTTGTAGAAGCCTATTTCGGTAGTTTATATCGGCTCCTGGTTGATCGTTCTTACCTTGTAAAAGCCTATTTCGGTAGTTTATATCGGCTCCTGGCTGATCGTTCTTACCTTGTAGAAGCCTATTTCGGTAGTTTATATCGGCTCCAGATTGATCGTTCTTACCTTGTAGAAGCCTATTTCGGTGGTGTATATCGGCTCCTGGTTGATCGTTCTTACCTTGTAGAAGCCTATTTCGGTAGTTTGTATCGGCTCCTGGTTGATCGTTCTTACCTTGTAGAAGCCTATTTCGGTAGTTTATATCGGCTCCAGATTGATCGTTCTTACCTTGTAGAAGCCTATTTCGGTAGTTTATATCGGCTCCTGGTTGATCGTTCTTACCTTGTAGAAGCCTATTTCGGTAGTTTATATCGGCTCCTGGTTGATCGTTCTTACCTTGTAGAAGCCTATTTCGGTAGTTTATATCGGCTCCTGGTTGATCGTTCTTACCTTGTAGAAGCCTATTTCGGTAGTTTATATCGGCTCCTGGTTGATCGTTCTTACCTTGTAAAAGCCTATTTCGGTAGTTTATATCGGCTCCTGGCTGATCGTTCTTACCTTGTAGAAGCCTATTTCGGTAGTTTATATCGGCTCCAGATTGATCGTTCTTACCTTGTAGAAGCCTATTTCGGTGGTGTATATCGGCTCCTGGTTGATCGTTCTTACCTTGTAGAAGCCTATTTCGGTAGTTTGTATCGGCTCCTGGTTGATCGTTCTTACCTTGTAGAAGACTATTTCGGTAGTTTATATCTGCTCCAGATTGATCGTTCTTACATTGTAGAAGCCTATTTCGGTAGTTTATATCGGCTCCTGATTGATCGTTCTTCCTTGTAGAAGCCTATTTCGGTAGTTTATATCGTCTCCTGGCTGATCGTTCTTACCTTGTAGAAGCCTATTTCGGTAGTTTATATCGGCTCCTGATTGATCGTTCTTACCTTGTAGAAGCCTATTTCGGTAGTTTATATCGGCTCCTGGTTGATCGTTCTTACCTTGTAGAAGCCTATTTCGGTAGTTTATATCGGCTCCTGGTTGATCGTTCTTACCTTGTAGAAGCCTATTTCGGTAGTTTATATCGGCTCCTGATTGATCGTTCTTCCTTGTAGAAGCCTATTTCGGTAGTTTATATCGGCTCATGGTTGATTGTTCTTACCTTGTAGAAGCCTATTTCGGTAGTTTATATCGGCTCCTGGTTGATCGTTCTTCCTTGTAGAGGCCTATTTCGGTAGTTTATATCGGCTCATGGTTGATTTGTTCTTACCTTGTAGAAGCCTATTTCGGTAGTTTATATCGGCTCCTGGTTGATCGTTCTTACCTTGTAGAGGCCTATTTCGGTAGTTTATATCGGCTCCTGGTTATCGTTCTTACCTTGTAGAAGCCTATTTCGGTAGTTTATATCGGCTCCAGATTGATCGTTCTTACCTTGTAGAAGCCTATTTCGGTAGTTTATATCGGCTCCTGGCTGATAATTCTTACCTTGTAGAAGCCTATTTCGGTAGATTATATCGGCTCCTGGTTGATCGTTCTTACCTTGTAGAAGCCTATTTCGGTAGTTTATATCGGCTCCTGGCTGATCGTTCTTATCTTGTAGAAGCCTATTTCGGTAGTTTATATCGGCTCCAGATTGATCGTTCTTACCATGTAGAAGCCTATTTCGGTAGTTTATATCGGCTCCTGGCTGATCGTTCTTATCTTGTAGAAGCCTATTTCGGTAGTTTATATCGGCTCCAGATTGATCGTTCTTACCTTGTAGAAGCCTATTTCGGTAGTTTATATCGGCTCCTGGTTGATCGTTCTTACCTTGTAGAAGCCTATTTCGGTAGTTTATATCGGCTCCTGGCTGATCGTTCTTACCTTGTAGAAGCCTATTTCGGTAGTTTTTATCGGCTCCTGATTGATCGTTCTTCCTTGTAGAAGCCTAGTTCGGTAGTTTATATCGGCTCATGGTTGATTTGTTCTTACCTTGTTGAAGCCTATTTCGGTAGATTATCTCGGCTCCTGGCAGATCGTTCTTACCTTGTAGAAGCCTATTTCGGTAGTTTATATCGGCTCCTGATTAATCGTTCTTACCTTGTAGAAGCCTATTTCGGTAGTTTATATCGGCTCCAGATTGATCGTTCTTACCTTGTAGAAGCCTATTTCGGTAGTTTATATCGGCTCCTGGTTGATCGTTCTTACCTTGTAGAAGCCTATTTCGGTAGTTTATATCGGCTCCAGATTGATCGTTCTTACCTTGTAGAAGCCTATTTCGGTAGTTTATATCGGCTCCTGGCTGATCATTCTTACCTTGTAGAAGCCTATTTCGGTAGATTATATCGGCTCCTGGTTGATCGTTCTTACCTTGTAGAAGCCTATTTCGGTAGTTTATATCGGCTCCTGGCTGATCGTTCTTATCTTGTAGAAGCCTATTTCGGTAGTTTATATCGGCTCCAGATTGATCGTTCTTACCATGTAGAAGCCTATTTCGGTAGTTTATATCGGCTCCTGGCTGATCGTTCTTATCTTGTAGAAGCCTATTTCGGTAGTTTATATCGGCTCCAGATTGATCGTTCTTACCTTGTAGAAGCCTATTTCGGTAGTTTATATCGGCTCCTGGTTGATCGTTCTTACCTTGTAGAAGCCTATTTCGGTAGTTTATATCGGCTCCTGGCTGATCGTTCTTACCTTGTAGAAGCCTATTTCGGTAGTTTATATCGGCTCCAGATTGATCGTTCTTACCTTGTAGAAGCCTATTTCGGTAGTTTATATCGGCTCCTGGTTGATCGTTCTTACCTTGTAGAAGCCTATTTCGGTAGTTTATATCGGCTCCTGATTGATCGTTCTTACCTTGTAGAAGCCTATTTCGGTAGTTTATATCGGCTCCTATTGATCGTTCTTACCTTGTAGAAGCCTATTTCGGTAGTTTATATCGGCTCCTGGTTGATCGTTCTTACCTTGTAGAAGCCTATTTCGGTAGTTTATATCGGCTCCTGGTTGATCGTTCTTACCTTGTAGAAGCCTATTTCGGTAGTTTATATCGGCTCCTGGTTGATCGTTCTTACCTTGTAGAAGCCTATTTCGGTAGTTTATATCGGCTCCTGGCTGATCGTTCTTACCTTGTAGAAGCCTATTTCGGTAGTTTATATCGGCTCCTGATTGATCGTTCTTACCTTGTAGAAGCCTATTTCGGTAGTTTATATCGGCTCCTGGTTGATCGTTCTTACCTTGTAGAAGCCTATTTCGGTAGTTTATATCGGCTCCTGGTTGATCGTTCTTACCTTGTAGAAGCCTATTTCGTTAGTTTATATCGGCTCCTGGCTGATCGTTCTTACCTTGTAGAAGCCTATTTCGGTAGTTTATATCGGCTCCTGATTGATCGTTCTTCCATGTAGAAGACTATTTCGGTAGTTTATCTCGGCTCCTGATTGATCGTTCTTACCTTGTAGAAGCCTATTTCGGTAGTTTATATCGGCTACGGGCTGATCGTTCTTACCTTGTAGAAGCCTATTTCGGTAGTTTATATCGACTCCTGATTGATCGTTCTTACCTTGTAGAACCCTATGTCGGTAGTTTATATCGGCTCCTGGTTGATCGTTCTTACCTTGTAGAAGCCTATTTCGGTAGTTTATTTCGGCTCCTGGTTGATCGTTCTTACCTTGTAGAAGCCTATTTCGGTAGTTTATATCGGCTCCTGACTGATCGTTGTTACCTTGTAGAAGCCTATTTCGGTAGTTTATATCGGCTCCTGATTGATCGTTCTTCCTTGTAGAAGCCTATTTCGGTAGTTTATCTCGGCTCCTGATTGATCGTTCTTACCTTGTAGAAGCCTATTTCGGTAGTTTATATCGGCTCCTGATTGATCGTTCTTACCTTGTAGAAGCCTATTTCGGTAGTTTATATCGGCTCCTGGTTGATCGTTCTTACCTTGTAGAAGCCTATTTCGGTAGTTTATATCGGCTCCTGGCTGATCGTTCTTACCTTGTAGAAGCCTATTTCGGTAGTTTATATCGGCTCCTGATTGATCGTTCTTCCTTGTAGAAGCCTATTTCGGTAGTTTATATCGGCTCCTGGTTGATCGTTCTTACCTTGTAGAAGCCTATTTCGGTAGTTTATATCGGCTCCTGGTTGATCGTTCTTACCTTGTAGAAGCCTATTTCGGTAGTTTATATCGGCTCCTGGTTGATCGTTCTTACCTTGTAGAAGCCTATTTCGGTAGTTTATATCGGCTCCTGGCTGATCGTTCTTACCTTGTAGAAGCCTATTTCGGTAGTTTATATCGGCTCCTGATTGATCGTTCTTACCTTGTAGAAGCCTATTTCGGTAGTTTATATCGGCTCCTGGTTGATCGTTCTTACCTTGTAGAAGCCTATTTCGGTAGTTTATATCGGCTCCTGGTTGATCGTTCTTACCTTGTAGAAGCCTATTTCGGTAGTTTATATCGGCTCCTGGCTGATCGTTCTTACCTTGTAGAAGCCTATTTCGGTAGTTTATATCGACTCCTGATTGATCGTTCTTACCTTGTAGAAGCCTATTTCGGTAGTTTATATCGGCTCCTGGTTGATCGTTCTTACCTTGTAGAAGCCTATTTCGGTAGTTTATATCGGCTCCTGGTTGATCGTTCTTACCTTGTAGAAGCCTATTTCGGTAGTTTATATCGGCTCCTGGTTGATCGTTCTTACCTTGTAGAAGCCTATTTCGGTAGTTTATATCGGCTCCTGATTGATCGTTCTTACATGTAGAAGACTATTTCGGTAGTTTTCTCGGCTCCTGATTGATCGTTCTTACCTTGTAGAAGCCTATTTCGGTAGTTTATATCGGCTCCTGGTTGATCGTTCTTACCTTGTAGAAGCCTATTTCGGTAGTTTATATCGGCTCCTGGTTGATCGTTCTTACCTTGTAGAAGCCTATTTCGGTAGTTTATATCGGCTCCTGGTTGATCGTTCTTACCTTGTAGAAGCCTATTTCGGTAGTTTATATCGGCTCCTGGTTGATCGTTCTTACCTTGTAGAAGCCTATTTCGGTAGTTTATATCGGCTCCTGGTTGATCGTTCTTACCTTGTAGAAGCCTATTTCGGTAGTTTATATCGGCTCCTGATTGATCGTTCTTCCTTGTAGAAGCCTATTTCGGTAGTTTATATCGGCTCCTGGTTGATCGTTCTTACCTTGTAGAAGCCTATTTCGGTAGTTTATATCGGCTCCTGGTTGATCGTTCTTACCTTGTAGAAGCCTATTTCGGTAGTTTATATCGGCTCCTGGCTGATCGTTCTTACCTTGTAGAAGCCTATTTCGGTAGTTTATATCGGCTCCTGGTTGATCGTTCTTACCTTGTAGAAGCCTATTTCGGTAGTTTATCTCGGCTCCTGGCTGATCGTTCTTACCTTGTAGAAGCCTATTTCGGTAGTTTATATCGGCTCCTGATTGATCGTTCTTACCTTGTAGAAGCCTATTTCGGTAGTTTATATCGGCTCCTGATTGATCGTTCTTACCTTGTAGAAGCCTATTTCGGTAGTTTATATCGGCTCCTGGCTGATCGTTCTTACCTGGTAGAAGCCTATTTCGGTAGTTTATATCGGCTCCTGGCTGATCGTTCTTACCTTGTAGAAGCCTATTTCGGTAGTTTATATCGGCTCCTGATTGATCGTTCTTACCTTGTAGAGGCCTATTTCGGTAGTTTATATCGGCTCCTGGTTGATCGTTCTTATCTTGTAGAAGCCTATTTCGGTAGTTTATATCGGCTCCTGGTTGATCGTTCTTACCTTGTAGAAGCCTATTTCGGTAGTTTATATCGGCTCCTGGTTGATCGTTCTTACCTTGTAGAAGCCTATTTCGGTAGTTTATATCGGCTCCTGGCTGATCGTTCTTATCTTGTAGAAGTCTATTTCGGTAGTTTATATCGGCTCCAGATTGATCGTTCTTACCTTGTAGAAGCCTATTTCGGTAGTTTATATCGGCTCCTGGTTGATCGTTCTTTCCTTGTAGAAGCCTATTTCGGTAGTTTATATCGGCTCCTGGCTGATCGTTCTTATCTTGTAGAAGCCTATTTCGGTAATTTATATCGGCTCCAGATTGATCGTTCTTACCTTGTAGAAGCCTATTTCGGTAGTTTATATCGGCTCCTGGTTGATCGTTCTTACCTTGTAGAAGCCTATTTCGGTAGTTTATATCGGCTCCTGATTGATCGTTCTTACCTTGTAGAAGCCTATTTCGGTAGTTTATATCGGCTCCTATTGATCGTTCTTACCTTGTAGAAGCCTATTTCGGTAGTTTATATCGGCTCCTGGTTGATCGTTCTTACCTTGTAGAATGATGATTATTCCGTTTATTTACCCTCGCCACCGGTAAACCATTTGGGCTAGCTCACGTGCTTTCTCACCGTCGATTATTCGCTGAGGTGAAGTGTTGTGTCGTCGGTGTCTTGTAGAATGGTGTAGATTGAAGTTTGTAGAATCCCGTGAAGATTATGGTCCAAGATGATTACGTTACTCGATGATTATGTCCAAGTTGTTTAAATCCAAGATGATTGTGGTACTGGTAGTTAATCCAAGATGATTATGTTCTAGTAGGTTAGTCCAAGATGATTAGGCTCTAGCGCAGACCGTGGCTCCGGTAGTCCAAGTCAAGGCGGCTGAAGGTCTGGTCGCTGACTGGATGAAGAAATGAGGTCATCCAGTCGCTGTGGAGGCGCCTCTTCATCGTTGACCCAGTTATGGAGCGATACCAAACGACAGGGTGACGTTCCCTGCGCCTGGCATCACCTCCCCGACAACAGGGTGACAAGCCCCGTGCCGGTTTCCTGGGTCGGCTCACAGCAGCAGAATGGTTCGGTTGTTCCGTCGTTGTTCACCCCGTTGACGCATCCGGGGTCGAGGTCGCATCCCTCCGTCCCCAACGGACTTCATTGGTAGACGGATAAAAGAGATCGAGGGTGTGCCTCTTCAGCGCCCCAGTGTTAGCTGTCGCCGATCTAGGTAAGTGTTGACACTCCGAAGAGTCGATGCGGGTCCTCGTCTGTATGCGTCAGCGGCGTGGATTGGTCACTTCGGAACGGTGACACAATCTCCCGATGTGAGCTCAGGATGACATCCTCAGGAGGTTCCTTCATTCCGTGGCAGGGTGACAATGCCTGTTCTTTATGTACTCGGTCCCTTGTAGGGCCACCCTCCTCACTGTTGGTCACCCCGCAGCAGCATTTATACGGATCTGGCAGTTAAACATCTGGTCGTCGATTGTCATTCAGGGGAGCGTGGATGCCACGGCCGTTGGCGCTCCCTCAGGTCCACCGTCTCGTCTATCCGCCGGAGAAGTAGAAGAAGGAAGATAAAGTGTCGAAAGTGTCGAAACGAGCAGGCGAAGATATAGTGTCAACCTACGCCACTATCCAGAAGAGCTGGTGGATCTGTCCTGATGTGCTGTAGCCGTGACGAGCCTCCACCTTCACAAGATCGACGACCAGAAGATCCAAGAATCCTACGCTGCTGCTGCGGGATGTGCACCGGTCACGACGTGCACGTCGTGAGGAGATCGAACGGCTACCTTGTAGAAGCCTATTTCGGTAGTTTATATCGGCTCCTGGTTGATCGTTCTTACCTTGTAGAAGCCTATTTCGGTGTTTATATCGGCTCCTGGTTGATCGTTCTCACCTTGTAGAAGCCTATTTCGGTAGTTTATATCGGCTCCTGGCTGATCGTTCTTACCTTGTAGAAGCCTATTTCGGCAGTTTATATCGGCTCCTTATTGATCGTTCTTCCTTGTAGAAGCCTATTTCGGTAGTTTATATCGGCTCCTGGTTGATCGTTCTTACCTTGTAGAAGCCTATTTCGGTAGTTTATCTCGGCTCCTGGTTGATCGTTCTCACCTTGTAGAAGCCAATTACGGTAGTTTATATCGGCTACTGATTGATCGTTCTTCCTTATAGAAGCCTATTTCGGTAGTTTATATCGGCTCCTGACTGATCGTTCTTACCTTGTAGAAGCCTATTTCGGTAGTTTATATCGACTCCTGATTGATCGTTCTTACCTTGTAGAAGCCTATTTCGGTAGTTTATATCGGCTCCTGGTTGATCGTTCTTACCTTGTAGAAGCCTATTTCGGTAGATTATATCGGCTCCTGGCTGATCGTTCTTACCTTGTAGAAGCCTATATCGGTAGTTTATATCGGCTCCTGGTTGATCGTTCTTACCTTGTAGAAGCCTATTTCGGTAGTTTATATCGGCTCCTGGCTGATCATTCTTACTTTGTAGAAGCCTATTTCGGTAGTTTATATCGGCTCCTGATTGATCGTTCTTCCTTGTAGAAGCCTACTTCGGTAGTTTATATCGGCTCCTGGCTGATCGTTCTTACCTTGTAGAAGCCTATTTCGGTTATTTATCTCGGCTCCTGGTTGATCGTTCTCACCTTGTAGAAGCCTATTTCGGTAGTTTATCTCGGCTCCTGGTTGATCGTTCATACCTTGTAGAAGCCTATTTCGGTAGTTTATCTCGGCTCCTGGCTGATCGTTCTTACCTTGTAGAAGCCTATTTCGGTAGTTTATATCGGCTTCTGATTGATCGTTCTTCCTTGTAGAAGCCTATTTCGGTAGTTTATATCGGCTCCTGGCTGATCGTTCTTACCTGGTAGGAGCCTATTTCGGTAGTTTATATCGGCTCCTGATTGATCGTTCTTACCTTGTAGAAGCCTATTTCGGTAGTTTATATCGGCTCCTGGTTGATCGTTCTTACCTTGTAGAAGCCTATTTCGGTAGTTTATATCGGCTCCTGGCTGATCGTTCTTACCTGGTAGAAGCCTATTTCGGTAGTTTATATCGGCTCCTGGCTGATCGTTCTTACCTTGTAGAAGCCTATTTCGGTAGTTTATATCGGCTCCAGATTGATCGTTCTTACCTTGTAGAAGCCTATTTCGGTAGTTTATATCGGCTCCTGGTTGATCGTTCTTACCTTGTAGAAGCCTATTTCGGTAGTTTATCTCGGCTCCTGGCTGATCGTTCTTACCTTATAGAAGCCTATTTCTGTAGTTTATATCGGCTCCTGGTTGATCGTTCTTACCTTGTAGAAGCCTATTTCGGTAGTTTATATCGGCTCCTGGCTGATCGTTCTTATCTTGTAGAAGCCTATTTCGGTAGTTTATATCGGCTCCTGGTTGATCGTTCTTACCTTGTAGAAGCCTATTTCGGTAGTTTATATCGGCTCCTGATTGATCGTTCTTACCTTGTAGAAGCCTATTTCGGTAGTTTATATCGGCTCCTGGTTGATCGTTCTTACCTTGTAGAAGCCTATTTCGGTAGTTTATATCGGCTCCTGGTTGATCGTTCTTACCTTGTAGAAGCCTATTTCGGTAGTTTATATCGGCTCCTGGTTGATCGTTCTTACCTTGTAGAAGCCTATTTCGGTAGTTTATATCGGCTCCTGGTTGATCGTTCTTACCTTGTAGAAGCCTATTTCGGTAGTTTATATCGGCTCCTGATTGATCGTTCTTACCTTGTAGAAGCCTATTTCGGTAGTTTATATCGGCTCCTGGTTGATCGTTCTTACCTTGTAGAAGCCTATTTCGGTAGTTTATATCGGCTCCTGGTTGATCGTTCTTACCTTGTAGAAGCCTATTTCGGTAGTTTATATCGGCTCCTGGTTGATCGTTCTTACCTTGTAGAAGCCTATTTCGGTAGTTTATCTCGGCTTCTGGTTGATCGTTCTTACCTTGTAGAAGCCTATTTCGGTAGTTTATATCGGTTCCAGATTGATCGTTCTTACCTTGTAGAAGCCTATTTCGGTTATTTATCTCGGCTCCTGGTTGATCGTTCTCACCTTGTAGAAGCCTATTTCGGTAGTTTATATCGGCTCCTGGTTGATCGTTCTTACCTTGTAGAAGCCTATTTCGGTAGTTTATATCGGTTCCAGATTGATCGTTCTTACCTTGTAGAAGCCTATTTCGGTAGTTTATATCGGCTCCTGGTTGATCGTTCTTACCTTGTAGAAGCCTATTTCGGTAGTTTATATCGGCTCCTGGTTGATCGTTCTTACCTTGTAGAAGCCTATTTCGGTAGTCTATATCGGCTCCTGGTTGATCGTTCTTACCTTGTAGAAGCCTATTTCGGTAGTTTATATCGGCTCCTGGTTGATCGTTCTTACCTTGTAAATGCTCTAGTTCGATCGTCTTGTTTTCTAGTATTCTGGCGTAGTTCTGTATCACTCTGACCGCCTTCTCCTGCGTCATTTGCACCTCCTGCTGCATCTGTTCCAATTTCAGCTCCATACGAATCATTTTATCTAACAATTCTGCTTCATATTTAAATTTATCTAGCTTTGTAGAATTTCCAAATGACAAATGTAAGAGAGCTAGTCCAGTTGCTATGGCGACAATATTAACGTTTATGAGCAACATATTTATTGCTACAGAATGTTTTTAGAAATACTTAATTGATATAAACACTAATTTCTTTCAGCCCGAGTTTAGTTTAACTGCTGGATACCGCATTGATTGCTAAATGTATATAACTATATCACAAACAACCATTACAAATTATAACGCAATTTCTTTAAGTGTTCCAGATTAGTGGACGAGGAACGTTGCATCTTCCCTGTTTGACAACCAATCAAAAATGCTTATAAATTGCTCTTAGTCTTCATACTTTTCCTTATCAATTAGGACCACTTGATATGAATCATTATATCAAGGACAGTGATCTACAATAAACTTATTTCAGACGGATATGTAGTCCACGCTGGACTGATAATCCAGGGATCGCAGGTTCGATCCCCCGTCTGACCCTATTACAATTAACAGTCTTTCTTTAAACCGAGGTCTCGTGTCGGTGCTTTACACAATGCACGTAAACGTAAAAGAACCAGAGGATATTCTGGAATGGATCTCTGTCTGTATCATGCACTATCCTCCAACTATCTAAAATGACTAATCTCTTCAGGAGGCGTCGCTCATATGGGCAATCGGTAGCGACGATAAATAAACGTAAAACACTCACAATTAACAGATACTTCATCGTGTCGACGTTGCAGAACTCTGAAGGATTGGTTTGGAAGACAAAACGAATTAATAGAAAAGCAATTTTATATATGTCAAAAGTATAAACCTTATTTATTTTTCAACGTTTGTGAAACACGTTTTCATAAATATCTCTCTCGTTGGCGCGGATGAAAGTGTATAATATATGGTCATTGTTCGAACCCGGGTTGCATTGGTGAAGAGCTAGCGTGCTAACCTATGCGCTAACCGGACTATATATGCTAGCATGGTGTAAAACCCGGGTTGCATTGGTGAAGAGCTAGCGTGCTAACGCTACGCTAACCGGACTATATATGCTAGCATGGTGTAAAACCCGGGTTGCATTGGTGAAGAGCTAGCGTGCTAACGCTGCGCTAACCGGACTAAATATGCTAGCATGGTGTAAAACCCGGGTTGCATTGGTGAAGAGCTAGCGTGCTAACTTATGCGCTAACCGTACTATATATGCTAGCATGGTGTAAAACCCGGGTTGCATTGGTGAAGAGCTAGCGTGCTAACGCTGCGCTAACCGGATTATATATGCTAGCATGGTGTAAAACCCGGGTTGCATTGATGAAGAGCTAGCGTGCTAACCTATGCGCTAACAGGACTATATATGCTAGCATGGTGTAAAAAAATAAAAACTGAAATCATTATCCGGTAATAATTAACCGTATTTGGTTACATTATTGTAATGTAAACTATGTAGTGGAAGTTGTGATAGCGCAGTGGATGTGCGTTCGCTTCAGGTGCGAAAGGTCCGGAGTTCGAGCCCCGCTGGAGCTGTTACGATTGTGCCCTTAGGCAAGGTATTTAAATTCCACGTTGCCTCTTCTCTCTCCATCGTGGCGATGGATTCCATCAGGAATGAGGTCTCGAGAGTGATTAATATAAGTTGTAGAAACTTGTTTCGCAATCGAGCTCAAATAAAGTTAATAGTAGCTTTTATGAAACATATTTGCTCCCCCCCCCCATTGTATTGTTTATGGCGCTTAGCGTCACACCAACAACAGCTTAGGTCATATTATGGCGAATCTTGCAGTATGTATGTACATGTATAAGCCGAAAACGATCCAATATGTAAAATATTGGACTGTGTGAGGGGCGTATTTTACATATTGGATCCGTTTGAGGCTTATATCTTATTTAAAACACACACTTATATAACAAGATCCTACTAAATAAAATTGTCAGTTTCGTACATTTACGCGTAGGATTTAATATGACAACAGTCCAATACTACTAATAACAATAGATTGCAAGTACAAAGGTATGACGTCACGACAGTGTTTTATTAAGCGTTACGTTGTATTAAATGATGCTAAGCAGGGACGTACGTACGCATTCAGCTCTAACATTTATACTAGAGGACATAGAAAACGCACACCTACGTTATATGATTATTATTACAGGAAAACGAAATACGAAGGATTCCATCAAAGATATATCACACGTACAAAACACAAACTGAACAACTAAAAATATTCCAAAATGTTTAAAACTATGTATTTATATAGTTTTTTTTTTCCATGTAGAACGCATTTATCCCAAGTGTGCGTTTTCTATGTCCTCTAGTATACAAGTACGAATGGCTGTCCGATTAGTGCAACATCTATTCATGCACTATCCTCCAAAATCTAAAATAACTTATCCCTTCAGGAGGCGTCGCTCATATGGGCAACCGGTAGCGACGATAAATAAACGTAAAAACACACACACGATTAGTGCATTGTTAGTGCGCTCGCTTTTCACCAATGCAACCGGGTTCGATCCTCGGACCGGGAAGTATGTGAGATGATTTCGTTGTCGCCAGATCGGACAGGTGGATTTTCTCCGGGAACTCATGACCACATGTACGCTTTCATCCGCGCCAACGAGAGTGATTAAAATAAGTTGTTAAAAAAAACTTGCTAAATTTTAAAATAAGTACGACAATGCACGTTAACAATAATGCACTTTTATCAAGTGGTATGGTAAGGGTCTCCGAGAATTCCCCTCAACATCTACTTGTTATGATAGTTGTTTTAATATTCAATTTCAAATACTTAAAGCGACATTACATTGCAAAAAGCAAATAAAATTCATTTGTTCAAATATAAATGCATTGCTACTACACATTGTTCTTACTGCATTCGAACACTAACCTTGAATCAATCAACAGTGTTTTGTGGTATACAAACTTTCAATAGTGAAAGTAGGATTTCATATAACGGTCATCCGTGCTCCTGAATTGAGGTTTGCTTGTCATGGGAGTCAATACTAAAACACGATACTTTAGATTAGATATAATGTAACTAAGATTAGTCTACACATAAATATGCATAGGCACACGTGTGAGATTTAACGGTAAATCTGTACCATACCTCGTGTTATTCAGGATACACGCATTGTATTACGCATGAATGTCGACCCTATTTACATTATTTTGCTATGTCAACAAACCTCATATACGACGCTTGTTTATTAGTTGAAATACTCAATTTTTGAGGCAAATATTTGGAAATATTCGGAAATTACATTCTGTATAAATTTACGTTTTCACTGATGTAGTGTCGCTTTAACAGCATGGACCAGTCCATGTTAGTAGTTACTTAGTGTTGAATGAGCTAAATAATGGGATAAAAATGAACGACTGTTCATTGGCTATGATGCATTGACAAGGAAGTCTCACAGTTATATAAAGTTTCCGTAAGTACTTGTTTAGTTAAACCAATATTAGTTACTAATTTTTAAAATCTGTGAAATTACAAAAACCAAATTAATCACGATGCGAATACAGTGGTTCTTCGCCTGTCTAATACTGTTAGGGTGCGTCGTACACCGGTCGTCCGCGGATTCTGACGAGCCAGGCAAGATTACCTATGAAGCACAGTTGTTGGATAAAATTATTCGTATGGAGATAAAGATGGAGCAGGTTGCGAGTGAAGTGAATAAGACACGGGCAAACGTCCATAGCGTTTTGAACAACTATACCAGGATACTCGATGACAAAACGGCAGAACTCCATCTCTTATCAGGTAGGAACTCCATATATACTGGAGGACATAGAACACGCACACCTACATTATATACTGGAGGACATAGAAAACGCGCACCTACATTATATACTGGAGGACATAGAAAACGTACACCTAAATTATATACTAGAGAACATAGAACACGCACACCTACATTATATACTAGAGGACATAGAAAACGCACGCCTACATTATATACTAGAGGACATAGAAAACGCACACCTACATCATATACTAGAGGACATAGAAAACGCACACATTAATTATATACTGGAGGACATAGAACACGCACACCTACATTATATACTATAGAGGACATAGAAAACGCACACCTACATCATATACTAGAGGACATAGAAAACGCACACCTACATTATATACTAGAGGATATAGAAAACGCACACCTACATTATATACTAGAGGACATAGAAAACGCACACCTACATTATATACTAGAGGACATAGAAAACGCACACCTTCATTATATACTAGAGGACATAGAAAACGCACACCTACATTATATACTAGAGGACATAGAAATCACAAACCTACATTATATACTAGAGGACATAGAAAACGCACACCTACATTATATACTGGAGGACATAGAAAACGCCCACCTACATTATATACTAGAGGACATAGAAATCACAAACCTATATTATATACTAGAGGACATAGAAAACGCACACCTACATTATATACTGGAGGACATAGAAAACGCACACCTACATTATATACTAGAGAACATAGAAAACGCACACCTACATTATATACTAGAGGACATAGAAAACGCACACGTACATTATATACTAGAGGACATAGAAAACGCACACCTACATTACATACTAGAGGACATAGAAAACGCACACCTACATTATATACTAGAGAACACAGAAAACGCACACGTACATTATATACTAGAGGACATAGAAAACGCGCACCTACATCATATACCAGAGGATGTTGAAATAGTTAAACCTACATTATATACTAGAGGACATAGAAAACGCGCACCTACATCATATACTAGAGGACATAGAAAACGCACACCTACACTATATACTAGAGGACATAGAAAACGCACACCTACACTATATACTAGAGGACATAGAAAACGCACACTTCGGATAAGTGTGTTTAATACAATTACCATATAAAAAACGAAATTGCACCGTATGCGAGTGTCCCATTTTTATGCCATTTTTATGCCAGAGTTATTTATGTACACTTCAAGTTATTTCTGTACACTTCAAGTTATTTCTGTACACTTCAAGTTATTTCTGTACACTTCAAGTTATTTCTGTACACTTCAAGTTATTTCTGTACACTTCAAGTTACTTCTGTACACTTCAAGTTATTTCTGTACACTTCAAGTTATTTCTGTACACTTCAAGTTATTTCTGTACACTTCAAGTTACTTCTGTACACTTCAAGTTACTTCTGTACACTTCAAGTTATTTCTGTACACTTCAAGTTACTTCTGTACACTTCAAGTTATTTCTGTACACTTCAAGTTACTTCTGTACACTTCAAGTTATTTCTGTACACTTCAAGTTATTTCTGTACACTTCAAGTTACTTCTGTACACTTCAAGTTATTTCTGTACACTTCAAGTTACTTCTGTACACTTCAAGTTACTTCTGTACAACACTTCGAGTTTTGCTTGGTTTGTTTCTGTTTTGGGGTTTCAAGTCGCACTATATAATGCCATGCGGATGTTCTCCAGCCATTATTGGTAGAAGACCCCCAAGTGCCCCTCCGAGTACTGTTTCAGTCTCGGAAGGGGGAAACGGTTTGAATCACAGGGCTTCCGCACTTGAAACAATTCCACATACACAGTGAGATTCGAACAGTTGAGAGTCTTGTGATTTGACCTTAATAACTCGGTCACGGAGGCCCCTACAGCCGTCGAACACCCCATAATGCTGTGGTATATGTTTCAACGTGATATCCGTTGTCCAGTCCCTTTATCAAAGAAGGCGTGATAGCTCAGTGGTAGCGCGTTCGGTTTAGTTGCGAAAGGCCCAGAGTTCGAGTCCAGCTGGAGTCGTTACGATTGTGCCCTTATGTGCAAGGTACTTAAAGTCCACATTTCCTCTTCTCTCTCCCTCATGGCGATGAATTCCATCAGGAATGAGGTATCGAGAGTGATTAATATAAGTTGCAAGAACTTGTTTCACAATCGAGCTAAAATAAATTTGTATAAAACAAGCCCATTTATTTAGTTTAAACTTTATTTATTTTACAACGATTGCGAAGCAAGTCTTAACAACTTATATTAATCACTCTCGTTGGCGCGGATGAAAGCGTATATGTGGTCATTCGTGTGGGAGGAAACCGGAGTACCCGGAGAAACCCCCACCTGTCCGATCAGGCGACCACCGTACCATCTTACATACTTCCCGGTCCGAGGATCGAACCCGGGTTGCATTGGTGAGAAGCGAGCGCGTTAACCACTGCGCTAATCGGACAGCCTGTTTATTGAAAGCAACGTCAGTCTAACATTAGGTTTTAATGTTTCTATTTATTTGATAATACACGAGTGTAATCTCCTATTCCAGAGAAGGTGGACATGCCGATGGTCGCGTTTAGTGTGCACAATCCTGTCGACACGAGCCCGGACACGAACCAAATTATCATTTGGCAAAGTTCCAGACTAAACGAGGGAAACGCGTATGATAACGTAATCGGCATCTTCACAGCCCCAGTAACAGGTCTCTATTACTTCGCTGTTCATATCTGCAACTATGGCTCCAGAGTGACGCAGTACGCAATAGTCAACAATCACACCAGCATTGCCCAGTCCTACAAGTACGACAACACCGTCAGCGACTGTGGGTCTGTGAACACCGTAACTATGGTGACAGCTGGGGAAAGGGTATGGGTGAAATGTACGAGCGGAAGTACCAGCGGCCTGCTCTGGGAGAGTAGTGGTCGAAGTTCATTCATTGGTGTTCTTATGCACACGTGAATCCATCTCACATTCACACTCCAGCAGCGGCCATAGTCACTGAAACCTATACTGTCTCTAAACTGTGTGACATACATTCAACACAATTCCCAATCGGTCACCTGGGCCTGGAGGTTGTAACACTTTTCTCAAATCTCAAAACTCAGTCCCAATCGTCTGATTGGTTCACCTGACAGTAACACTCAGAATCAACCAATCAGATCACTTGAGCTTGAGATCTGAGAATAGTTTTATAACCTCGGCACCAGCTTACAGTTCAGCATACATATATTAAGCAATTAAAGAAACGCAACATTGGACGTATGGATGAATGATGCAAACACAAATATTAGTCCAATGTGCAGTTCTCACTTATAGTGCTATATTTTGATATCATTTGATTGTATATATGTTGAGGGCCTCATGGTAGATTAACTTTTGTTAAATGAGTACTCTCGTTAAATAAAGTCTTTATTATTATTATTATACAAATATGCATCCGAGACCGGATAAGTAAAGCATTGCGTATCGGGATACACTCGATATTGTCAGCCATCGGAAATGAATATCGACATCGCCTCATTCCTACTCTGACAACATGGGCGGATTAAGGTTGCATACGGCCCCTGGCTGTAGCTCAAACAGGGGCCCTTTCATCAAGATAAATACTAGTGTAAGCAAACAAGACAATTCTTTTGAATACACCTTTCTCACATTACCCCCGCGTTGCCGCAATTCACCGAAATAACGGCTTTCCGCTATCGCATTGGTTGGTAAGAAGGGATTCCACCTGTACACGCGTATTGCGGGACTATTAGACTCGGGGAACAGTGCACTATACGTTATTGCTGAAATCTATTAAACACAAAATATTATTAAAGTCATACATCATTGGAAAGCTCAGGATATCGTCTAACTTCTATCTATTTATGTAGTCATTTTAAACATTTTCGTTAAATTTTATTCAGTTAATTACAGATTTAAAATACTAATTTTGGACCCTCTAAATATCGGGGGCCCCTGGCTTCAGCCCAGTCAGCCCTCCCCTTAAACCGCCACTGTCTGACAATATAGACTGTCACCCTCAACACAATGTTGCAGCAGTTTTATTTGTTTTCAAAGGGAGAGTATTATACACATAAATCTTTACATAACATACCAAGGGTTATCCTTTAAGGTAGCACAGGATAGTTTCATATTTTGACCCCTGGATTTATTAACATTTTACTGTATGTTTGTTTCGCATGTAGATTAATTCTTATTATTAATAATGAGTGATTTCTGTATACAAATAATTTGGTTGATGTATTCCGGCCTGCTTACAGTTGGTACTTTGTGGAAGTCGTGATAGCGCAGTGGATACGCGTTCGCTTCAGGTGCGAAAGGTCCGGAGTTCGAGCCCTGCTGGAGCCGTTACGATTGTGCCCTTAGGCAAGGCATTTAAATTCCACGTTGCCTCATCTCTCTCCCTCGTGGCGATGGATTCCATCACGAATGAGGTCTCGAGAGTGATTAATATAAGTTGAAATAACTTGTTTCGCAATCGAGCTAAAATAAAGTTGTATAAACTACAGGTAATGCAACACAGCACCCTTTCTTGTGGGAGCGGTATCCACCCAGGCAACAGTCTAATGCACGTGCAGTCTAATGCACGTGCAAATAATAATTGTGGTGGACTTGGGTCCGTTCGGATCGGCAGGACATTGAAAATAATATGTCCACGCCATATATAGATTGAAACCCAGGCCTGGAGGTTATAAAACTTTCTCCAATCTCAAAACTCAGTCTCAATCGTCTGATTGGTCCACCTCACAGTAACACTCAGAATCAACCAATCGGGGGAGGATTACAAGGGGAGGAGTTAAACTAATGTTGTCAGAACTTGTTGTCCAACCCTTTTGCCTGTATTTCCTTGTATATATGAATAATTGTGTAGAATGTGTTGATTATATATATGTATAGAGCAAATAAAATATTATTAAACTATTAAACTAAATCAACCAATCAGATCATTTGAGCTTGAGTTTGATATCGGAGAAAAGTTTTATAACCTCGGGACCAGGAAAGTTGATGCCATTGATCAGTTTGGGGCTACAGACGGACGCACACGCGTTCTTACAGCAATATCTTGATACAGCCGCAGTAACGCTTACATACCACTACACCTACAATATTGCAGGACGGAAGAAAACATTTTAATCAACCATATATATGTTTATTTGCGAATATGCTAATGTATATGGTAACGCACCAACAGGCTTAAGGTAATATTTAAAGCGACATTACGCCGCAACAAAAACCCACCCCAAAATGCTTTTTACGTATAAATAGCATTGCTACTACAAATTCTTCCGAAATAATTCGACCACTAACTTTATGTATGCATAAACAGTATTGTTGTGGTATACAGACTATCAAAGGTGAAAGTAGGATGGATTTCATATAACGGTCAGCTACGCTACTAAGCTGACTGGTGTTTACTAATTTGGAGTCTATACCAAGGACGTGCTACTGTCGGTTAAAGATATTTTAAATCGTATTAGCCGTAACAAAATAAACATGCACAAGCCCAAATGGCGATATATAACCGTAAATCTGTGCCATGAATCGTGCTATTCAGGATACACTCATTACGCGTTACGCCTGGATGCGGACCCTATTTACATTAGTTTGTTATGTCAACAAAGTCGTATACGACGTTTGTTTATTAGTTGAATTACTTAGCCTTTCAGGCAAATATTCGGAAAACAATTATAACATATAATAGGAACATACATTCTGTAGAAAGTTGCGTTTTCAACGATGTATTGTCGCTTTAATGTATAGCACCACGCGCAACATGCATGAGATGATTAAAAGTTTAAACTTAATTTATTTTACAACGATTGCGAAGCAAGTTCTAACAACTTTTATTAATCACTCTCGTTGGCGCGGACGAAAGCGTATATGTGGTCATTCGTGTGGGAGGAAACCGGAATACCCGGAGAAAACCCACATGTCCGATCTGGCGACCATCGTACCATCTCACATTCTTCCCGGTCCGAGGATCGAACCCGGGTTGCATTGGTGAGAAGCGTAGGATGATGGAACAATGGACAGCAGTATACTTTAAAATACTCATTGCACTCACCAAGCACAGTCAGTTCCACCCAGTGCCGTAGCCAGAATCTGAAAATAACCGAGGCAACCCCCCCCCCGAATTATTTGTTTGTGTATGCTTGTATGTGCATTCTGAAGTTATCAGTTTTCCTATATACATGTCGTTACATGCCAAATTCTAACCGAGGCGAGTGCCTCATTTACCTCAGTGTGGCTACGGGCCAGTCATCAAATACATCTTTATGCGTATAATGAATTTAGCAATAAAATTCAAAACTAAAAATAATATATGCAAATATATATGATTATTTACTACTACGTGTATGTACATGATAACATACCAACATGGTGATGGCGAATGCACCGACTTATTGTATTAATCTATATACTTCAATGTACATATCTTCACCTGTTAGTTGTTATTTCCTTCTTGCGCGCGCAACTCTGGCAATAACTTCAGGTAGTTGCGCACGCAACCCTGGCAATAACTTCAGTCAGTTGCGCACGCAACCCTGGCAATACCTTCAGTCAGTTGCGCACGCAACCCTGGCAATAACTTCAGTCAGTTGCGCACGCAACCCTGGCAATACCTTCAGTCAGTTACGCACGCAACCCTGACAATAACTTCAGTCAGTTGCGCACGCAACCCTGGCAATAACTTCAGTCAGTTGCGCACGCAACCCTGGCAATACCTTCAGTCAGTTACGCACGCAACCCTGACAATACCTTCAGTCAGTTGCGCACGCAGCCCTGGCAATAACTTCAGTCAGTTGCGCACGCAACCCTGACAATAACTTCAGTCAGTTACGCACGCAACCCTGACAATAACTTCAGTCAGTTACGCACGCAACTCTGGCAATAACTTCAGTCAGTTGCGCACGCAACCCGGGCAATAACTTCAGTCAGTTTCGCACGCAACCCTGGCAATAACTTCAGTCAGTTGTGCACGCAACCCTGGCAATAACTTCAGTCAGTTGTGCACGCAACCCTGGCAATAACTCCAGTCAGTTTCGCACGTAACCCTGGCAATAACTTCAGTCAGTAGCGCACGCAACCCTGATAATAACTTCAGTCAGTTGCGCACGCAACCCTGGCAATAATTTCAGTCAGTTGCGCACGCAACCCTGACAATAACTTAAGTCAGTTGCGCACGCAGCCCTGACAATAACTTCAGTCAGTTGTGCACGCAACCCTGGCAATAACTTCAGTCAGTTGTGCACGCAACCCTGGCAATAACTTCAGTCAGTTGTGCACGCAACCCTGGCAATAACTCCAGTCAGTTTCGCACGTAACCCTGGCAATAACTTCAGTCAGTAGCGCACGCAACCCTGATAATAACTTCAGTCAGTTGCGCACGCAACCCTGGCAATAATTTCAGTCAGTTGCGCACGCAACCCTGACAATAACTTAAGTCAGTTGCGCACGCAGCCCTGACAATAACTTCAGTCAGTTGTGCACGCAACCCTGATAATAACTTCAGTCAGTTGCGCACGCAAACCTGGCAATAACATCAGTATGTTGAAGGTGGGCCAGTAATGATATAGGAAGAAGAAGGTAACATTAGCATGCAGTCTACATCCGTTATGTCAATGTCGGTTATGTCGAATTATCCGGTTATCTCGAAGTCGGATCAAAGTCCCGTTTCAGACACTATCATTTTATATATAACTGGCTACGTTTATATATAATTTCGTTATGTCAAACTTCGGTTATGTCGAAGTATTTTGTTCGGTCCGACGGAATTCGACATAACGGATGTATACTGTAATAGATTTACAGATTACAACTTAGTAAATTAATAATATAATGTATAACTGGACATGGGTAGAGTATAGATTAGGACGACACATATATATATGACTGTGTCGGGCGTATATTCACAATACTTACTGAATTATTTCCCTTGGACTAATACTACATATAATAAAGGGCGGTTACTGAATGAAAACAAAAATTGTATTTTATCGTATTTTGGAGTTAAAGGACGCACGAGCAGCTTAGGTCATATGGTGACTCTCCAGCTATTATTGGTGGAGGAAGACCCCGGGTGCCCGTTCGAGCCGTACTTTAGACAAGGTCGGGCATCGATGTTGAACCACCGACCTCCCGCAAGCCAGCTGTATAGCTTCCTCACAAGAAATAATTCAGCACAAAAACAACGTGCGTGATAACTTTATTATATACTTGTAGATGCGAAACAGGTTTTTACAATATTATATTAATCGCTCTCTATACCTCATTCCTGATGGAATCCATCGTCATGAGGGAGAGAGAAGAGGCAAAGTGGAATTTAAGTGCCTTGCCTAAGGGTATAATCACAACGGCTTCAGCTGGAAGGCGAACTCCGGGGTCCTCTCACACATGAAGCGAACGCGATACCACAGCGCTATCACGACTTCCTTGTATATGAAACAAGAAGTGTCGCATCTACTGTTGATCGGGCTTGTGGCCCGGACGGTTTGTGGCCCGGGCCGTTTGTGGCCCGGACGGTTTGTGGTGGCCCGGACGGTTTGTGGCCCGGACGGTTTGTGGTGGCCCGGACGGTTTGTGGCCCGGACGGTTTGTGGCCCGGACGGTTTGTGGCCCGGACGGGACGGTTTGTGGCCCGGACGGTTTGTGGCCCGGACGGGACGGTTTGTGGCCCGGACGGTTTGTGGCCCGGACGGTTTGTGGCCCGGACGGGACGGTTTGTGGCCCGGACAGTTTGTGGCCCGGACGGCTTGTGGCCCGACGGTTTGTGGCCCGGACGGTTTGTGGCCCGGACGGTTTGTGGCCCGGACGGTTTGTGGCCCGGACGGGACGGTTTGTGGCCCGGACGGTTTGTGGCCCGGACGACTTGTGGCCCGACGGTTTGTGGCCCGGACGGTTTGTGGCCCGGACGGTTTGGGATTTTTTTGTATTGACGGTCTATTATTACCTTATTTGATATAACCTATAGAAACACGGTCGCTGACTTTTATACCACTGTAGGTTGGTGCACCAAGTACTGGTTAATAAGAGATGAGCGTTATTGTCAATGTTGCAATGTTAGAGACATTGAAGATGAGTATCATTTTGTTTTAATTTGTCCTTGTTACTCAGATTTGAGGAAAGAACTCATTAAAAAGTACAATTACATGAGACCAAGCATGTATAATTTGTGTACTTTAATGAACAGTGATAATAGAATTGTGTTATTAAGCTTGGCTCGTTTTCCTACGAATGCTTTAAAACCATAGGAACTTCATACTGAATGTTTTATTTTCTTAATTACACAAAACAACAACTAGAATAGTCATACTCTATATTAAATTAGAATACAGAAGCAAAACAATAGCATTATCGATCGTTTGTTTATTTGTATATAATTGTATGTATATATTATGAATATGTACTTATGTATATGTCATGAATAAACTTAAGTTCTGTTCTGTTCTGTTAACCGCTGGAGCCGCCCAGGAAAGGTGTTGTTAGGTAAACTGCCCGTCGCTCAAATGGGTAACCGGTAGCGACGTTAAACAAGCTTAAATAATAAAAAAATAAGACATATAGAATAGAAAAACACTATTCTTTATAATGTTCACGATTGGCATAAATATTCCGCTGGTATTTACAAGTCCATTACATTATTCCGTTGGTATTTACAAGTCCATTACATTATTCCGCTGGTATTTACAAGTCCATTACATTATTCCGCTGGTATTTACAAGTCCATTACATTATTCCGCTGGTATTACAAGTCCATTACATTATTCCGCTGGTATTTACAAGTCCTTTACATTATTCCGCTGGTATTTACAAGTCCTTTACATTATTCCGCTGGTATTTACAAGTCCTTTACATTATTCTGCTGGTATTTACAAGTCCTTTACATTATTCCGTTGGTATTTACAAGTCCTTTACATTATTCCGCTGGTATTTACAAGTCCTTTACATTATTCTGCTGGTATTTACAAGTCCTTTACATGATTCCGCTGGTATTTACAAGTCCATTACATTATTCCGCTGGTAGTTACAAGTCCTTTACATGATTCCGTTGGTATTTACAAGTCCTTTACATTATTCTGCTGGTATTTACAAGTCCATTACATTATTCCGCTGGTATTTACTAGTCATTTACATTATTCCGTTGGTATTTACAAGTCCATTACATTATTCTGCTGGTATTTACAAGTCCTTTACATTATTCTGCTGGTATTTATAAGTCATTTACATTATTCCACAAATTACATTAATAATAGGTTGACATCGTGTTATTTAAAGCAACGATAAACCAACTAAGAAACTATATTGGCAAAGAGCGAAACCAATTTGTCTTTTTGTGATAATACATATTAATATGATAGCATACATATACATTCATCGCTCATTATCAATTGGTTGTTATAACACTTATAATAATAATAATAATAATAATAATAATAATGATAATAATAATAATAATAATAATAACGACTTTATTTTACGAGAGAACTCATTTAACAAAAGTTAATCTACCATGAGGCCCTCAACATATATACAAATCAAATGATAGGACTATAAGTGAAAACTGCACATTGGAATTATATAGTAATGTTAAAGCTGAAAAGTAGAGAAAATATATTATATAATATGTTATGGAATTTGATGATATATGAAATTGTCTAGCAGCGTAGAAAAGGGGGAATGAGACAATAAATGACAATAAATCTATATAACAATGTCCATATATCACTTATAGGGGTATCTTGAAAATAAGTATGACATCCGACAGCTTAAAGACAGCCATTCGCAGACTCTAGTAACTGTTGCAATTGTAATGTTCAAATGCGCTAAGAAGGACTGTGCACAATATCATCTGAACAAATCATACTAGTACAAACAAAACGAAATCATAGAATGTCCAGAATTTTCCAATCTCCAAACTTGACTCTTCTCTCTCCTATGCTCTTTATTATTTATATATCAATCCGTGTCACAACTTCTGTTAACTAATTACATGTATACTCATATGTCATGTAAATGATCTGAGTTAATAAAGAATAATTGAATTGAATTGAAAGTAGAAATATGTTATACAAGTGATATTCTAGTCATGCACATAGTATACATTGAAAATACGTGAAACATATTCAAGATATATGCTAAACAATTTCAAAATACGTAAAACATATTCAAGATATAATGCTAAACAATTTCAAAATACGTAAAACATATTCAAGATATATGCTAAACAATTTCAAAATACGTGAAACATATTCAAGATATATGCTAAACAATTTCAAAATACGTGAAACATATTCAAGATATATGCTAAACAATTTCAAAATACGTGAAACATATTCAAGATATATGCTAAACAATTTCAAAATACGTGAAACATATTCAAGATATATGCTAAACAATTTCAAAATACGTGAAACATATTCAAGATATATGCTAAACAATTTCAAAATACGTGAAACATATTCAAGATATATGCTAAACAATTTCAAAATACGTGAAACATATTCAAGATATATGCTAAACAATTTCAAAATACGTGAAACATATTCAAGATATATGCTAAACAATTTCAAAATACGTGAAACATATTCAAGATATATGCTAAACAATTTCAAAATACGTGAAACATATTCAAGATATATGCTAAACAATTTCAAAATACGTGAAACATATTCAATATATATGCTAAACAATTTCAAAATACGTGAAACATATTCAAGATATATGCTAAACAATTTCAAAATACGTGAAACATATTCAAGATATATGCTAAACAATTTCAAATTAGTATGTGAACCAGTTTTGATGCATTGATGTAAAAATGAAAATGAACATTTAAACATCAGTGAAAACACAAATTTCTACAGAAGTATTTTCATATTATATGGTATAAATGTTTCCAAATATTTGCTTCAAATACTGAGTACTTCAACTAATAAACAAACGTGGTATACGCGGTTTGTTGACATAACAAAATAATGTAAACATTCATGCGTATTACTTGGCAACATTAAACTGAGACTCATTAATCTCCGCCAAAGCCTTCGTAAGTTTCCGTGAACTACGACCAGGACATACCTTATGCTTTTACCGTTAATATTTGAATCAAGTAAGTGTACAATAATCTAAAGCTCATATTTTACTTCGGAAATCGATTATTAACGAAGTAAGTTCACGGAATATGCAAATGTCTCAGTTTAATGTTGCCAAACAATACAACTAGTGTATCCTGAATAACACGATTTATGGTACAGATTTACCATTATATCTCACATTTGTGCCTATTTATTTGTAGATTATTCTTAGTTAAATTATCTCTAAGCGACATTATCTCGCGCTTAGTATTGACTCAGATGACAAACAAACATCAATTCAGGAGCGTGGATGACCGTTATATGAAATCATACTTTCAATCCACAAAAACACTGTTTATTGATTCAATGTTAGTGTTCGAATGTATTCGGAAGGATTTATAGTAGCAATGCATTTATACGTGAAAAACTGCATTTTATTTCCTTTTTGCGATGTAATGTCGCTTTAAATAGATATCTGAAGAAAGTTCACGAAAATAAAATATCAAGGCGGAGCACGAAAATGATGAAGAAGTGAATACTTAAAGAAAAGATAGTTTACAATTATTTTGAATTTACTCAGCGTTGTAAGCGGATGCCATCAATAATACTACATATGCTGACGTCATTTTAAAGATATACATAAGTCATGTATTCGGCGTCACATGAATACTAGCAGTTTATACAAATTTATTTTAGCTCGATTGCAAAACAAGTTCTTTCAACTTATATTAATCACTCTCGAGTCCTCATTCCTGATGGAATCCATCGCCATGAGGGAAGGAGAGAAGAGGCAATGTGGAATTTAAATGCCTTGCTTAAAGGCACAATCGTAACGGCTCCAGCGGGGCTCGAACTCCGGACTAGCACAATAAATCCATAATGATATCTGATTCAAGTCCGTGTATATATGCACTATATATAATTATATAGGTACCCCAAACTAACCCCATGCTTTCTCACAGACGGATAGGTAGTCCAGTGGTAACACGCTGGACTGGTACTCCAGGGATCGCAGGTTCGATCCCCCGTCTGACCCTAATAAAATTAACAGTCTTTCAGATGGGACTTTAAACCGAGGTCTCGTGTCGGAGCTTTACACCGTGCACGTAAACGAACCAGAGGAGACTCTGGAATGGATCTCTGTCTGTATCATTGCACTATCCTCCAAAATCTAAAATGACTAATATCTTCAGGAGGCGTCGCTCATATGGGCAACCGGTAGCGACGATAAATAAACGTAAAGCACACACCATGCTTGCTCGGGCATTTTAATTGACATTTTCGATAATAACTGTTTACTGTGACATGTTTGCAATATAAATCCAGTCTCTATAAATTATATATGTAATTCATGCAACAGGGCGGATGAGGTGGAGGGGGTGATGTGGAGGGGGTGATGTGGAAGGGGTGATGTGGAGGGGGTGGTGTGGAGGGGGTGAGGTGGAGGGGGTGATGTGGAGAGGGTGATGTGGAGGGGGTGAGGTGGAGGGGGTGATGTGAAGGGGGTGATGAGTCACATATGACATGTTTCTAATAACAGTGAATAGTAGTTATGAGATATGTTAAGTATGAGATGTCTCCAATGACATAATAATATATAGTCGTGCTGTACACTACCGCTACGCCCCCACCCCATGTCCAGTCCTATTTCATTTCGTTCGACACACAGGCATTATTTATGAGGTAGAACAGTGGCGGACCGAAATTGGCACATATAATAAAATAGAACAGCAATAAAGGCAAAGAGGTTCCGTATATATGTATAGCATGCCACTTATATCCGCCCGGTATATTCTCTCTCAGTCGTGCATTACGTCAGAAATATGGATCGTGTGCGATTATCGTCTAAATGTGTTTATACAAATTTAGTTTAGCTCGATTGCGAAACAAGTTATTACAACTTATATTAATCACTCTTGAGACCTGATGGAGTCCATCGCCACAAGGGAGAGAGAGGAGGGAGAGAGAGAGAGAGCGAAGAGGCAACGTGGACTTTAAATGCATTGCCTAAGGGCACAATCGTAACGGCTCCAGCGGGTCTCAAACTTCGGACCTCTCGCACCTGGAGCGAATGCTCACCCACTGCGCTATCACGACTTCCACTAAAGGTGTAAGAACTTGTTTCGCAATCGATCTAAATGAATTTTATGTAAATTATAAATGTACAATATATATATTTTACACACGTGCCTGCATTATCAGCGTTAGGCTATAGTTGAAGTAATACAATGAACGAACAATCGCATGGTGATACACAATAAACTGCAGTCGGTCGTTCGAACATTTATTATATAAACTTTATTTATTTTACAACGATTGCGAAACAAGCTGCAACAACTTATATTAATCACTCTCGTTGGCGGGGATGACAGCGTATGTGTGGTCATTCGTGTGGGAGGAAACCGGAGTACCCGGATAAAACCCACGTTCGAACACTTGCCGAAACGAAACACACTAACACACTAACCACTGTGTAGACAATGAACGTATAATCTAAGCTAATAGTTAGTATCTACATATATACTTCATCACCAGTTATCTTGTTCTGTGTGGTCTAAACGTCTCACCAATAGGTCATAGGTCGACTCTTGTGCTACTAATTGTTAGAGGAAACCGCGGGTGACCCTCCCGGCAGTGTTTCACTCACCCGGGTAGAACCATCGACCTTCTAGCTGGATAACTTCCACACATGCAAACAATTGGACACTATGATCGTCAGTGGGATTACAACATACCTAGGGGAATAGTGAGTGAATTGAAGTCAACGACGACGTTAACGACTTTGCAATGGAGGACCCCCCCCCAGCAGTCCAACACGGTATATTATAAAATTGTGGTTTGCTTGACTATGTAGGTCAGATACGCTATTGACATGGCATCACTGTCAACGTTATATGATAAAGAGACAGAATAGACAGTATAGTTTATATTTGATCTTGCTCCCGTAGCTCTATAAAACAGACAATGCAGCAGAGCCAATATCTACGAAATACAGATGGAAGTCGTGGGAGCGCAGTGGTAGCGCGTTCGCTTCAGGTACGAAAGACATGGAGTTCGAGCCCCGTTGGGCAAGGCATTTAAATAACACGTTGCCTCTTCTCTATTCCTCGTGGCGATGGATTCCATCAGGAATGAGGTCTCGAGAGTGATTAATAAAAAGTTGCAAGAACTTGTTTCGCAATCTAACTAAGATAAATTTGTATTATATAAAATACAGGTGGTAACATTCGCTATTTCATAATTTCGTAATTTCTACTAAAATCGAATTCGTGATTTCACAAATGGCTGCACGAGTTCACGATTTCAACTACACTAATTCACGGCTAAATGAATGATCCAACTTGCGAATTAGATGTTGCTAGAATAATTATTATATATGTATCTGGATGAACCACCTGTCATTATTCTAAATTATGTACATATGATATACAAATAATAAGTTATATTTACATCGGTTTTGCATTTCCTTATATGAACCTGTAGTCCTGTTCGTATGAATTCCCTCACTAATAATATGCAGCTGACATGCGTACTCGAAGTTCCGGTCATGCGCATTCGCAGTGCTGGGCAGCGTTCATCGTAAGAAAAAAAAGGCGTGTCTTACAGTTTACTCTGTTTTAAGGGTGCTCTATTTACCAGATTCTACACACGGCAAGTAGCAAATCTGGCCTAAATACATTTATTTTAATTGCAGTGTGCTATATCTTTATTTGTGTCATTGAAAATAATAACGAATGTAATTATAAGTAATGAATCGCTGGTTAATAGTTTCCATCGGTGCATGAACTATACATTGGGCTTGTTTAACGTTAGCATGGATACCTTTGCCCTACACACACGTGCTTCATTCCTTAAGGAAATTTCGTTATAAATTTCCCATTAAATGTGTTACAGATCAAGTTTCCTTTACGGATCAGTGGTCCAGTAGTTACCACGTATGCCAATCCATTGTTCACAGGTTCGATCCTTCGTCTGACCCTAATAATATAAACAGTCTTTCGGATACTACTATTAACCGATGTCGTCTCGTGGATAGATGCTATTCACCGGTTATGAACAAAACAATCAGAGATGAGCCTGGCATTGGTTCGTCTCCTGTATATTGCACTATCATCTGTGTGTTATTACGTTTATTTATCGTCGCTACCGGTTGCCCTTATGAGTGACGCCTCCTGAAGAGATTAGTCATTTTAGATTTTTGGAGGATAGTGCAATGATACAGATAGAGACCCATTCCAGATTGTCATCTGGTTCTTTTACGTGTACGATATAAAGCACCGACACGAGACCTCGGTTTAAAGTCCCATCTGAAAGTCGGTTGATTTTATTAACCAAAGTGCGACAATAAACAAATGTATTTAAGAGTTCTTTTCAAGCTGTCGAATGTCGAGTGTAAACAGTTTCCTATCTCACTACAGAACTATAGGGATGACCAGAGAAGTATCTATATATAGACGGGTGACATTGTCAATGAGCTAAGACCATACTGATACATACCGCTAGTCAAAATACTGAAGAATGTTCATCTCGGAAAAGCGATTGATTCAGCCACAGTGGGACCAAGTTGTGCTTACATACTAGCATAATATATTTATACTGCTATGCAGCGGCACCGCCAACAGACTGGTAATAATACAATATATAATAATTGATTTATTCATCCACAGTAGGACCCAGTTGTGCTTACATACTAGCACAATATATTTATACTGCTATGTAGCGGAACCGCCAACAGACTTGTAGTAATACAATATATAATGCGTATTGGTTATGTGGCAGAGTATTCGAACTATTTTATTTACATCTCCATTTCAGCGAATAATTGTATACTAGAGGACATAGAAAACGCACACCTACATTATATACTAGAGGACATAGAAAACGCACACCTACATTATATACTAGAGGACATAGAAAACGCACACCTACATTGTATACTAGAGGACATAGAAAACGCACACCTACATTATATACTAGAGGACATAGAAAACGCACACCTACATTATATACTAGAGGACATAGAAAACGCACACCTACATTGTATACTAGAGGACATAGAAAACGCACACCTACATTATCTACTAGAGGACATAGAAAACGCACACCGACAGTATATACTAGAGGACATAGAAAACGTACACCTACATTATATACTAGAGGACATAGAAAACGCACACCTACATTATATGATTAGTATTACATGATAACGAAATACGAAAGATTCCATTAAAGATATATCACATCTTTATTACAAAACACAAACGGAACAACTAAATCCAAAATGTTTAAAACTATGTATTTATATAGTTATTGTTTTTCATGTAAAAACAAACTTATCCGAAGTGTGCGTTTTCTATGTCCTCTAGAATAGCAACTGTTCAGCATTTGTTGCATATTACTTTGGAGAAGAGAAAGGATTCAACATCATATCATCTGCTACAGTTGGTGGCGAACAAACTATTCAATAATAAACGGAAATATCCAAAACAAATGGTCCCTAGCTGATTGATGATGTGGTCGATAAAGAGTGGATATAACATTGGTGAGAGTTTTGCACCCTGTCTGGTACCCTGCGACATATCAAACCAATCAGCATATGTTTTGATTATCCTTTCATGACCTTACAAAAACAGTCATGTTTTGCAAACGGAAGAACGACATTGTCGTGTGTATTAAATATTACATTCTGCATGAATGGCGACTGAAGGCTCAAGTAATAGACCAATAAAGAAGACTGGTACGAACACCGGACACAATCCTCTGACTGTCCGATTAGCGCAGCGGTTAGCGCGCTCACTTCTCACCAATGCAACCCGGGTTCGATCCACGGATAGGGAAGTATGTGAGATGGTACGGTGGTCGCCCGATCGGACAGGTGGATTTTCTCCGGGTACTCCGGTTTCCTCCCACACGAATGACCACATTTACGCTTTCATCCGCGTCAACGAGAGTGATTAATATAAGTTGTTAAAACTTGCTTCGCAATCGTTGTAAAATAAATAAAGTTTAAACTAAACATTCCTCTAGATAATAGTTTCAAAGACACGAGGCAGCGTTGTTCTTTGCTATAAATCAACGCATTATTTAGCAAAGAAGGATGTCATAATGCCCCTGTACTGAGCTCCTTCACGCTGACCACGTATGTTCGAAACTGCACCGGAGAAAGGAGCTGACTGAACACGATATGAGGTACTATGCAGCACTGTTGACGCTCTATAATTGGGGCATCTCTTCACTTGTTATTGCCATTTCCGGTTTGTGAATTAGTGAAGTTGAAATCGCGAATTCGTGAGGTTGAAATCGTGAAATCATGGAAGTTGAAATCGTGAATTAGTGGAATGAAAGAGCGAATGTTACCACCGATCTTTTGTATGGATGAGATAGTTGTAATATTTGCGGTTATTTAGTCAGTATAAATCTATTTTATTGCTAGTAGATGCTAGTAGATTATGTCAAAGTGAAGACAGGGGGTAGATAACTCTCTTTTAAGGATACTATGATTAGAGAATAGCACTGGGAGAGATGCAACCCCCGCTCTTCGCTGACCGCCATCACCACATGCCTTGACCGATTTCTTCAAATATCGAATCACCTCCTGGACCAACCGCCAGATAGACCGCCAGACAGACCCAGACAGACCGCCAGACAGACCGCCAGACAGACCGCCAGACAGACAGACAGACAGTCAGACAGACAGACAGACAGACAGACAGACAGACAGACAGACAGACAGACAGACAGACAGACAGACAGACAGACAGACAGACAGACAGACAGACAGACAGACAGACAGACAGACAGACAGACAGACAGACAGACAGACAGACAGACAGACAGACAGACAGACAGACAGACAGACAGACAGACAGACAGACAGACAGACAGACAGACAGACAGACAGACCGCCAGACGGACAGACGGACGGACGGACAGACAGACAGACAGACAGACAGACAGACAGACAGACAGGCAGGCAGGCAGGCAGGCAGGCAGGCAGGCAGGCAGGCAGGCAGGCAGGCAGGCAGGCAGGCAGGCAGACAGACAGACAGACAGACAGACAGACACGCAGACACGCAGGCAGACAGACTTCCGTTCCTACGATGCGGGTTAACTAGAGTAACTATATACCAACCAAGCATGTTTAAGTTCATAGGAACAGCCACGATTTAGAAATGCTTGCAACCTATATTTCCAAGATACAGTGAAACAAACACACATGGCAACATCATAAACAAACACTTTATAACCTCACTTTATATACAAATAAATTATACCCCAAACATAATTATAAATTGATATGAACCATTTACACTCAATTCCTCAGAGCTTATACATCATAACAAACGTCTCGACTAAACATTTACACGCGGAAAAAACTTCAAGACTGCATTATATATTCCATAGTTCTGTTCCGAGAAAAATACATTAGCACACTTGAAACACCAAATATAACATTCCATGTCATTTTCTTTTAAGATAATAATCAATTCATTCATTGTAAATTATTGTACAGTCACACTTGTGCTAAAGATCACCACGTCGGATTAAAGACAAGCGCCGGATAAAGACAACCCCGAATAAAGACAACCCCGAATAAATACAACTCCGAATAAATACAACTCCGAATAATACAACCCCGAATAAATACAACTCGGAATAAATACAACCCGGAATAAATACAACCCGGAATAAATACAACTCCAAATAAATACAACCTGGAATAAATACAACCCAGAATAAATACAACCCGGAATAAATACAACCCAGAATAAATACAACCCGGAATAAATACAACTCCAAATAAATACAACCCGGAATAAATACAACCCGGAATAAATACAACCCGGAATAAATACAACCCCGAATAAATACAACCCGGAATAAATAAAACACGACCCGGAATAAATACAACCCGAAATAAAGACAACCCCGAATAAATACAACCCAGAATAAATACAACCCCGAATAAATACAACCCCGAATAAATACAACCCGGAATAAATACAACCCGGAATAAATACAACCCCGAATAAATACAACCCGGAATAAATACAACCCCGAATAAATACAACCGAATAAATACAACCCGAAAAAACCCGAATAAATACAACCCGGAATAAATACAACCCGGAATAAATACAACCCCGAATAAATACAACACCGAATAAATACAACCCCGAATAAATACAACTCCGAATAAATACAACCCCGAATAAATACACCCCGAATAAATACAACCCGAATAAATACAACCCCGAATAAATACAACCCGGAATAAATACAACCCCGAATAAATACAACCCCGAATAAATACAACCCCGAATAAATACAACCCGAATAAATACAACCCGGAATAAATACAACCCGGAATAAATACAACCCCGAATAAATACAACCCCGAATAAATACAACCCAGAATAAATACAACCCGGAATAAATACAACCCGAATAAATACAACCCGAATAAATACACCCGAATAAATACAACCCGAATAAATACAACCCCGAATAAATACAACCCGGAATAAATACAACCCCGAATAAATACAACCCCGAATAAATACAACCCCGAATAAATACAACCCCGAATAAATACAACCCGGAATAAATACAACCCGGAATAAATACAACCCCGAATAAATACAACTCCGAATAAATACAACCCTGAATAAATACAACCCCGAATAAATACAACCCGGAATAAATACAACCCCGAATAAATACAACTCCGAATAAATACAACCCCGAATAAATACAACCCCGAATAAATACAACCCGGAATAAATACAACACGACCCGGAATAAATACAACCCGGAATAAAGACAACCCAGAATAAATACAACCCAGAATAAATACAACACAACCCGGAATAAATACAACCCGGAATAAATACAACACAACCCGGAATAAATACAATACAACCCGGAATAAATACAACCCAGAATAAATACAATACAAACCGGAATAAATACAACACAACCCGGAATAAATACAACCCGGTATAAATACAACACGACCCGGAATAAATACAACCCAGAATAAATACAACCCAGAATAAATACAACACAACCCGGAATAAATACAACCCGGAATAAATACAACCCGGAATAAATACAACTCCGAATAAATACAACCCGGAATAAATACAACCCGGAATAAATACAACCCAGAATATATACAACACAACCCAGAATAAATACAACCCGGAATAAATACAACCCCGAATAAATACAACTCCGAATAAATACAACCCAGAATAAATACAACCCGGAATAAATACAACCGAAAAATACAACTCCGAATAAATACAACCCAGAATAAATACAACCCCGAATAAATACACCCCGAATAAATACAACCCAGAATATATACAACACAACCGGAATAAATACAACCCGGAAAAAACAACCCAAAAACAACCCAAAAAACAACCGAATAAATACAACCCGGAATAATACAACCCAGAATAATACAACCCGAATAAATACAACCCGAATAAATACAACCGAATAAATACAACCCCAATAAAACAACCCAAAAACAACCCAAAAAACAACCCCCGAATAAATACAACCCGAATAAATACAACCCTGAATAAATACAACCCCGAATAAATACAACCCGGAATAAATACAACCCCGAATAAATACAACTCCGAATAAATACAACCCCGAATAAATACAACCCCGAATAAATACAACCCGGAATAAATACAACACGACCCGGAATAAATACAACACGGAATAAAGACAACCCAGAATAAATACAACCCAGAATAAATACAACACAACCCGGAATAAATACAACCCGGAATAAATACAACACAACCCGGAATAAATACAATACAACCCGGAATAAATACAACCCAGAATAAATACAATACAAACCGGAATAAATACAACACAACCCGGAATAAATACAACCCGGTATAAATACAACACGACCCGGAATAAATACAACCCAGAATAAATACAACCAGAATAAATACAACACAACCCGGAATAAATACAACCCAGAAAAATACAACCCGGATAAATACAACCGGAATAAATACAACCCGGAATAAATACAACCCAGAATATATACAACACAACCCGAATAAATACAACCCGAATAAATACACCCCGAATAAATACAACCCGAATAAATACAACCCAGAATAAATACAACCAGAATAAATACAACCCCGAATAAATACAACTCCGAATAAATACAACCCAGAATAAATACAACCCCGAATAAATACAACCCCGAATAAATACAACCCAGAATATATACAACACAACCTGGAATAAATACAACCCGGAATAAATACAACCCGGAATAAATACAACTCCGAATAAATACAACCCGGAATAAATACAACCCGGAATAAATACAACCCAGAATATATACAACACAACCCAGAATAAATACAACCCGGAATAAATACAACCCAGAATAAATACAACCCGGAATAAATACAACCCCGAATAAAGACAACCCCGAATAAATACAACCCCGAATAAATACAACCCGGAATAAATACAACCCGGAATAAATACAACCCGGAATAAATACAACCGGAATAAATACAACCGAATAAATACAACCCGAATAATACAACCCCGAATAAATACAACCCAAAAAATAAATACAACCCCGAATAATACAACCCGAAAAATACAACCCGAATAATACAACCCCGAATAAATACAACCCGAATAAATACAACCCGAATAAATACAACCCCGAATAAATACAACCCGAATAAATACAACCCGAATAAATAAACCGAATAAATACAACCCGGAATAAATACAACCCCGAATAAATACAACCCGGAATAAATACAACCCGAATAAATACAACCCGAATAAATACAACCCGAATAAATACACCCCGAATAAAACAACCCCGAATAAATACAACCCGGAATAAATACAACCCGAATAAATACAACCCGAATAAATACAACCCAATAAATACAACCCCGAATAAATACAACCCAGAATAAATACAACCCCGAATAAATACAACCCGGAATAAATACAACCCGGAATAAATACAACCCAGAATAAATACAACCCCGAATAAATACAACCCCGAATAAATACAACCCCGAATAAATACAACCCCGAATAAATACAACCCCGAATAAATACAACCCGAATAAATACAACCCCGAATAAATACAACCCGAATAAATACAACCCCGAATAAATACAACCCAGAATAAATACAACCCCGAATAAATACAACCCGGAATAAATACAACCCCGAATAAATACAACTCCGAATAAATACAACCCCGAATAAATACAACCCCAAATAAATACAACCCCGAATAAATACAACACGACCCGGAATAAATACAACCCGGAATAAAGACAACCCAGAATAAATACAACCCAGAATAAATACAACACAACCCGGAATAAATACAACCCGGAATAAATACAACACAACCCGGAATAAATACAATACAACCCGGAATAAATACAACACAACCTGGAATAAATACAACCCAGAATAAATACAATACAAACCGGAATAAATACAACACAACCCGGAATAAATACAACCCGGTATAAATACAACACAACCCGGAATAAATACAACCCAGAATAAATACAACCCAGAATAAATACAACACAACCCGGAATAAATACAACCCGGAATAAATACAACCCGGAATAAATACAACTCCGAATAAATACAACCCGGAATAAATACAACCCGGAATAAATACAACCCAGAATATATACAACACAACCCAGAATAAATACAACCCGGAATAAATACAACCCCGAATAAATACAACTCCGAATAAATACAACCCAGAATAAATACAACCCGGAATAAATACAACCCCGAATAAATACAACTCCGAATAAATACAACCCAGAATAAATACAACCCCGAATAAATACAACCCCGAATAAATACAACCCAGAATATATACAACACAACCAGGAATAAATACAACCCGGAATAAATACAACCCCGAATAAATACAACCCCGAATAAATACAACCCTGAATAAAGACAACCCCGAATAAATACAACCCAGAATAAATACAACCCGGAATAAATACAACCCTGAATAAATACAACCCCGAATAAATACAACCCAGAATAAATACAACTCCGAATAAATACAACTCCGAATAAATACAACCCGGAATAAATACAACCCCGAATAAATACAACCCGGAATAAATACAACCATGAATAAATACAACCCGGAATAAATACAACCCAGAATAAATACAACCCGGAATAAATACAACCGAATAAATACAACCCGGAATAAATACAACCCAAATAAACCCGAATAAATACAACCCGGAATAAATACAACCCCGAATAAATACAACCCAGAATAAATACAACCCCGAATAAATACAACCCCGAATAAATACAACCCCGAATAAATACAACTCCGAATAAATACAACCCAGAATAAATACAACCCCGAATAAATACAACCCCGAATAAATACAACCCAGAATATATACAACACAACCCGGAATAAATACAACAGGAATAAATACAACCCCGAATAAATACAACTCCGAATAAATACAACCCAGAATAAATACAACCCGGAATAAATACAACCCCGAATAAATACAACTCCGAATAAATACAACCCGGAATAAATACAACCCCGAATAAATACAACCCCGAATAAATACAACCCAGAATAATACAACACAACCCGGAATAAATACAACCCGAATAAATACAACCCGGAATAAATACAACCCCGAATAAATACAACCCCGAATAAATACAACCCCGAATAAATACAACCCAGAATAAATACAACCCGGAATAAATACAACCCGGAATAAATACAACCCCGAATAAATACAACTCCGAATAAATACAACTCCGAATAAATACAACCCGGAATAAATACAACCCGGAATAAATACAACCGAATAAATACAACCCGAATAAATACAACCCGGAATAAATACAACCCGGAATAAATACAACCCGGAATAAATACAACCCCGAATAAATACAACCCCGAATAAATACAACCCGGAATAAATACAACTCGGAATAAATACAACCCGGAATAAATACAACCTGGAATAAATACAACCCCGAATAAATACAACCCCGAATAAATACAACCCCGAATAAATACAACCCGGAATAAATACAACCCGGAATAAAACAACCCGAATAAATACAACCCAATAAATACAACCCGGAATAAATACAACCCCGAATAAATACAACCCGAATAAATACAACCCAGAATAAATACAACCCCGAATAAATACAACCCGGAATAAATACAACCCCGAATAAATACAACCCGGAATAAATACAACCCGGAATAAATACAACCCGGAATAAATACAACCGAATAAATACAACCCCGAATAAATACAACCCCGAATAAATACAACCCGAATAAATACAACCCGAATAAATACAACCCCGAATAAATACAACCCGAATAAATACAACCCCGAATAAATACAACCGAATAAATACAACCGAATAAATACAACCCAGAATAAATACACCCAGAATAAATACAACCCCGAATAAATACAACCCAGAATAAATACAACCCCGAATAAATACAACCCGGAATAAATACAACCCCGAATAAATACAACCCCGAATAAATACAACCCCGAATAAATACAACCCGGAATAAATACAACACGACCCGGAATAAATACAACCCGGAATAAAGACAACCCAGAATAAATACAACCCAGAATAAATACAACACACCGGAATAAATACAACACAACCCGGAATAAATAAATACAACCCGGAATAAATACAACACAACCCGGAATAAATACAACCCAGAATAAATACAACACCAGAATAAATACAACACAACCCAGAATAAATACAACCCGGTATAAATACAACACAACCCAGAATAAATACAACCCAGAATAAATACAACCCAGAATAAATACAACACAACCCGAATAAATACAACCCGGAATAAATACAACCCGGAATAAATACAACTCCGAATAAATACAACCCAGAATAAATACAACCCGGAATAAATACAACCCCGAATAAATACAACTCCGAATAAATACAACCCAGAATAAATACAACCCCGAATAAATACAACCCAGAATAAATACAACCAGCGGAATAAATACAACCGAATAAATACAACCCGAATAAATACAACCCGAATAAATACAACCCGAATAAATACAACCCCGAATAAATACAACCCCGAATAAATACAACCCGAATAAATACAACCCAGAATAAATACAACCCGATAAATACAACCCAGAATAAATACAACCCAGAAAAATAAATACAACCCCGAATAAATACAACCGGAATAAAAAATACAACCCCGAATAAATACAACCCAGAATAAATACAACCGAATAAATACAACCCCGAATAAATACAACCCGGAATAAATACAACCCCGAATAAATACAACCCAATAAATACAACTCCGAATAAATACAACCCGGAATAAATACAACCCCGAATAAATACAACCCGGAATAAATACAACCCAGAATAAATACAACCCCAAATAAATACAACCCGAATAAATACAACCCAAATAAATACAACCCCGAATAAATACAACCCAGAATAAATACAACCCCGAATAAATACAACCCGGAATAAATACAACCCCGAATAAATACAACCCCGAATAAATACAACCCGGAATAAATACAACCGGAATAAATACAACCCGAAATATACAACACAACCCGATAAATAAATACAACCCGAATAAATACAACCCCCGAATAAATAAACCCAAATAATACAAACAAACCGAATAATACACCAACCCAGAATAAATACAACCGGATAATACAACACAACCCGAATAAATACAACCAAATAAAACAAACCCGAATAAATACAACCCCGAATAAATACAACCCGAATAAATACAACCCGAATAAATACAACCCCGAATAAATACAACCCGGAATAAATACAACCCGGAATAAATACAACCCCGAATAAATACAACCCAGAATAAATACAACCCCGAATAAATACAACCCCGAATAAATACAACCCGGAATAAATACAACCCCGAATAAATACAACCCAGAATAAATACAACCCCGAATAAATACAACCCCGAATAAATACAACCCGGAATAAATACAACCCCGAATAAATACAACCCGGAATAAATACAACCCGGAATAAATACAACCCAGAATAAATACAACCCGAATAAATACAACCCGGAATAAATACAACCCCGAATAAATACAACCCAGAATAAATACAACCCAGAAAATACAACACAACCCGAATAAATACAACCGAATAAATACAACCCGAATAAATACAACCCAGAATAAATACAACCCCGAATAAATACAACCCGAATAAATACAACCCGAATAAATACAACCCAGAATAAATACAACCCGAATAAATACAACCCCGAATAAATACAACCCAGAATAAATACAACCCAGAATATATACAACACAACCCGGAATAAATACAACCCGGAATAAATACAACCCCGAATAAATACAACCCCGAATAAATACAACCCCGAATAAATACAACCCCGAATAAATACAACCCCGAATAAATACAACCCCGAATAAATACAACCCAGAATAAATACAACCCAGAATAAATACAACCCCGAATAAATACAACCCCGAATAAATACAACCCCGAATAAATACAACCCGAATAAATACAACCCCGAATAAATACAACCCGGAATAAATACAACTCCGAATAAATACAACCCAGAATAAATACAACTCCGAATAAATACAACCCGAATAAATACAATCCGGAATAAATACAACCCCGAATAAATACAACCCAGAATAAATACAACTCCGAATAAATACAACTCCGAATAAATACAACCCGGAATAAATACAACCCCGAATAAATACAACCCAGAATAAATACAACCCGGAATAAATACAACCATGAATAAATACAACCCGGAATAAATACAACCCAGAATAAATACAACCCGGAATAAATACAACTCCGAATAAATACAACCCGGAATAAATACAACCCGGAATAAATACAACCCAGAATAAATACAACCCAGAATATATACAACACAACCCGGAATAAATACAACCTGGAATAAATACAACCCCGAATAAATACAACTCCGAATAAATACAACCTGGAATAAATACAACCCGGAATAAATACAACCCAGAATATATACAACACAACCCAGAATAAATACAACCCGGAATAAATACAACCCCGAATAAATACAACTCCGAATAAATACAACCCAGAATAAATACAACCCGGAATAAATACAACCCCGAATAAATACAACTCTGAATAAATACAACCCAGAATAAATACAACCCCGAATAAATACAACCCCGAATAAATACAACCCAGAATATATACAACACAACCCGGACTAAATACAACCCAGAATAAATACAACCCCGAATAAATACAACTCCGAATAAATACAACTCCGAATAAATACAACCCCGAATAAATACAACTTGGAATAAATACAACCCGGAATAAATACAACCCAGAATAAATACAACCCAGAATAAATACAACTCCGAATAAATACAACCCGGAATAAATACAATCCGGAATAAATACAACCCCGAATAAATACAACCCAGATTAAATACAACTCCGACTAAATACAACTCCGAATAAATACAACCTGGAATAAATACAACCCCGAATAAATACAACCCAGAATAAATACAACCCAGAATAAATACAACCATGAATAAATACAACCCGGAATAAATACAACCCAGAATAAATACAACCCGGAATAAATACAACTCCGAATAAATACAACCCAGAATAAATACAACTCCGAATAAAAACAACCCGGAATAAATACAATCCGGAATAAATACAACCCCGAATAAATAAAACCCAGAATAAATACAACTCCGAATAAATACAACTCCGAATAAATACAACCCGGAATAAATACAACCCCGAATAAATACAACCCGGAATAAATACAACCCGGAATAAATACAACCATGAATAAATACAACCCTGAATAAATACAACCCAGAATAAATACAACCCGGAATAAATACAACTCCGAATAAATACAACCCGGAATAAATACAACCCGGAATAAATACAACCCAGAATAAATACAATCCAGAATATATACAACACAACCCGGAATAAATACAACCTGGAATAAATACAACCCCGAATAAATACAACTCCGAATAAATACAACCCGGAATAAATACAACCCGGAATAAATACAACCCAGAATATATACAATACAACCCGGAATAAATACAACCCCGAATAAATACAACTCCGAATAAATACAACCCCGAATAAATACAACCCAGAATAAATACAACTCCGAATAAATACAACCCGAATAAATACAACCCGAATAAATACAACCCCGAATAAATACAACCCAGAATAAATACAACTCCGAATAAATACAACCCAGAATAAATACAACCTGGAATAAATACAACTCCGAATAAATACAACCCAGAATAAATACAACTCCGAATAAATACAACCCCAAATAAATGCAACCCGGAATAAATACAACCCGGAATAAATACAACTCCGAATAAATACAACCCGGAATAAATACAACCCGGAATAAATACAACCATGAATAAATACAACCCGGAATAAATACAACCCCGAATAAATACAACCCCGAATAAATACAACCCAGAATAAATACAACCCGGAATAAATACAACCATGAATAAATACAACCCAGAATAAATACAACACGACCCGGAATAAATACAACCCGGAATAAAGACAACCCCAAATAAATACAACCCAGAATAAATACAACCCCGAATAAATACAACCCCGAATAAATACAACCCCGAATAAATACAACCCCGAATAAATACAACCCGGAATAAATACAACCCGGAATAAATACAACCCGGAATAAATACAACCCGGAATAAATACAACCCCGAATAAATACAACCCCAAATAAATACAACCCGGAATAAATACAACTCGGAATAAATACAACCCGGAATAAATACAACCCGGAATAAATACAACCCCGAATAAAGACAACCCCGAATAAATACAACCCGGAATAAATACAACCCTGAATAAATACAACCCGGAATAAATACAACCTGGAATAAATACAACCCTGAATAAATACAACCCCGAATAAATACAACCCCGAATAAATAAAACCCAGAATAAATACAACCCCGAATAAATACAACCCGGAATAAATACAACCCAGAATAAATACAACTCCGAATAAATACAACCCTGAATAAATACAACCCCGAATAAATACAACCCGGAATAAATACAACCCGGAATAAATACAACACGACCCGGAATAAATACAACCCGGAATAAAGACAACCCAGAATAAATACAACCCAGAATAAATACAACACAACCCGGAATGAATACAACCTGGAATAAATACAACACAACCCGGAATAAATACAATACAACCCGGAATAAATACAACACAAGCCGGAATAAATACAACCCAGAATAAATACAATACAAACCAGAATAAATACAACACAACCCAGAATAAATACAACTCGGTATAAATACAACACAACCCGGAATAAATACAACCCAGAATAAATACAACTCCGAATAAATACAACCCGGAATAAATACAACCCGGAATAAATACAACCCGGAATAAATACAACTCCGAATAAATACAACCCGGAATAAATACAATCCGGAATAAATACAACCCCGAATAAATACAACCCAGAATAAATACAACTCCGAATAAATACAACTCCGAATAAATACAACCTGGAATAAATACAACCCCGAATAAATACAACCCAGAATAAATACAACCCGGAATAAATACAACCCGGAATAAATACAACCCCGAATAAATACAACTCCGAATAAATACAACCCAGAATAAATACAACCCCGAATAAATACAACCCAGAATAAATACAACCCAGAATATATACAACACAACCCGGAATAAATACAACCCCGAATAAATACAACCTCGAATAAATACAACCCCGAATAAAGACAACCCCGAATAAATACAACTCCGAATAAATACAACCCCGAATAAATACAACCCAGAATAAATACAACTCCGAATAAATACAACCCAGAATAAATACAACTCCGAATAAATACAACCCAGAATAAATACAATCCGGAATAAATACAACCCCGAATAAATACAACCCAGAATAAATACAACTCCGAATAAATACAACTCCGAATAAATACAACCCGGAATAAATACAACCCCGAATAAATACAACCCAGAATAAATACAACCCGGAATAAATACAACCATGAATAAATACAACCCAGAATATATACAACACAACCCGGAATAATTTCAACCCGGAATAAATACAACTCCGAATAAATACAACCCCGAATAAATACAACCTCGAATAAATACAACCCCGAATAAAGATAACCCCGAATAAATACAACTCCGAATAAATACAACCCCGAATAAATACAACCCAGAATAAATACAACTCCGAATAAATACAACCCGGAATAAATACAATCCGGAATAAATACAACCCCGAATAAATACTACCCAGAATAAATACAACTCCGAATAAATACAACTCCGAATAAATACAACCCGGAATAAATACAACCCCGAATAAATACAACCCAGAATAAATACAACCCGGAATAAATACAACCATGAATAAATACAACCCGGAATAAATACAACCCAGAATAAATACAACCCGGAATAAATACAACTCCGAATAAATACAACCCGGAATAAATACAACCCAGAATAAATACAACCCAGAATAAATACAACCCAGAATATATACAACACAACCCTGAATAAATACAACCCAGAATAAATACAACCCCGAATAAATACAACCCAGAATAAATACAACCCGGAATAAATACAACCCCGAATAAATACAACTCCGAATAAATACAACCCAGAATAAATACAACCCCGAATAAATACAACC
>CM026391.1:20680393-20748954 GCA_014843695.1 Archivesica marissinica
ATACACACTAGCAGATTCAGGGGGGGGCGCCCCCCCCCCTAAAATCGCCGGAGCATAGGTAACTAATGTGCCGTATTTTGCGTTAAAAATGTAATATGAAAAAAAAATTGAGTGTGTCGCATGTTCAAATCCGTCCCGGCAACTAACCGCACTTGACATTCTGTAGAGGATGACGTCACTCGATGCTGTCAATCTAGTCTATCAAAACAATAATGGATGCCCAATATGTATACTATTTTTTTAAAAATCTATCCCCCCCTAAGCCTAAATCCTGTAGCCGCCCCTGATTAATAGAATACACCAGAATGCCCAGAATGCACCTGGTGGATCCATTGTTTTCAAAATTTTCAGGGGGAGCATGCCCCTGGACCCCCCTAGATGCTAGCCTTCAAATATGTTGTGCCCCCCCCTAACGCCAAATCCTGTATCATGCCCCTGATACATACACACATACATACATACATACATACATACATACATACATACATAACACCACTTGTCCATATAATACAAACAAATGTCAGTAAACTGCTATCACGACAATACGTGGACCAACAATAGTCAATATTTGAAGAATATCCTCTCTCAACAACCAGTAATTAATTGATAGATTTATACATTGACCTACCAGGTATGACACAATTAAATTTACACAATCACAATATATTTATCCCAGTCCTGTGACCATAAATTAGATTAAAATTTAAACTTACCAACTAGACTCCAGTTAATCTATCTACAAGTGTATTCCTTACTTTTCATACAAAGAGATCTACTCTTTACAAGTTCTAGTGTATATCTAGCCTGAAATTAGGTGTGCTATGTACACTAATATATTTGACCATATTTCAATACATGTAAACTAAACTAGTTTATTGGATTCCCCAAAAATCTATTTTATGATACGTCAATGCTTTGCATGCTTGGTAAGGTTTTGGTTATAAATCATTCAAATAATTGGCAGGCAGCCACACAATTTCTAAAGCAGAAAAATAAATGAAAAATTAAATAAATAAAATGCAAAACATATCCCTTTGCTGTATTAAATGTTGACTGTTAGAGAGCTGAAAGGTCAGTACATAAGTATACCTCTAAACTCATTATATCAGAAATCGCAGGAAATCACTTCTATACCCCAACAATTTTAACTTTATACTCCATACCAATATAGCTAAATAAGACCATTTTAATGTATACAAATTTATTTGAGCTCGATTGCGAAACAAGTTCTTTCAACTTATATAAATCACTCTCGAGACCTCATTCCTGATGGAATCCATCGCCACGAGGGAGAGAGAAGAGGCAACGTGGAATTTAAATGCCGTGCCTAAGGGCACAATCGTAACGGCTCCAGCGGGGCTCGAACACCGGACCTTTCTCACCTGAAGCGAACGCGCATCCACTGCGCTATCACGACTTCCACCATTTTAATCAATACCATTATCGGACAGACGGACTGGTTAACACGTTGGACTGGTAATCCATGGATCGCATTTATTACCCATGACGTGAGATTTATAAATACCATTTGTACAACGCAGAGCGCAATTATGTATGTCAAATTTTCTGAAAATGAAATCTCGCGCACGCGAATATACTTACTTTTGGGGAAAAAACCCAACCATCATCATTCATTATTTTGAGAAAATGTTTTTTAGACGGTAATTAATTGAACATGTTATAATATGTTGATATTAATCCACTTCTCGGGAGTCTGTTTGCAATCGTAGGTTGTTTTTGGGGTATTTAAAGTAGCAGGCGTAAAAAGGCGTATATATATCGAGCTAGCGTTCATGCTTAGAAAGGCTATGGAGTAATCGATACATTCGTAATTAGGCGTATATATGGAGAGCGGACAGAGACGTAGACAGGTTCGATCCCCCGTCTGACCCTAATAAAATTAACAGTCTTTCAGATGGGACGTTAAACCGAGGTCACGTGTCGGTGATTTACACCGTGCACGTAAAAGAACCAGAGGAGACTCTGGAATTGGTCTCTGTCTGTATCATTGCACTATCCTGCAAAATCTAAAATGACTAATCTCTTCAGGAGGCGTCGCTCATATGGGCAACCGGTAGCGACGATAAATAAACGTAAAAAACACGCGTATATATATGGAGCATAGAGGAGGCAACATGCCCACGGACCCCCTACATGAGGGTGACACCCCCCCTTTTGGTATGCGGGATTCAGGGCCTATTTAGTCTGTATTCGGGACGCAAGAGCGTCGTACGCGGTACGCAATAAAACATCTTTTGGTATTCAGTACGCAAGATTTCCAATATAAATTGTTTTCTTGGACAATAATCTACGTTCTATTAGCAATTTAACGACAACAATACCACGAAACATGCTTCAAAAGCGATTTTATGTGTATAAAACGTAAATTGTTGATGTACGGACCTATACGATCTATTCGGACTTTAGATAATGTCCAGGGTTACTTCCCTTATAAACAATTTTACCATTTGCACTACTGTAAACAGACAAAATGTTCTTGGAGGCGTGTTTTCAATGTGTTAAACTGGTTAAAAAGTATTCGGGATTCAGTGAAAAAATAAGGTGGTATTCGGGACTCACTGAAAAATAAAAAATATTCAGGGGGAGGGGGTGTCACCCTCCTACATAGCCTCTGTTGAAATTTGCCTCTGGCTACGGTACTGCTTGTTAGCCTACAATTCAGTAACTTGTTTTTCTTTTAATTGGGTGACTGCATGAACACTCTGTAAATTTAAAGCATCACCCATCACTCCAGGATCAAGATAAAACTGTTCTCAGGTCGCAAACTCGACCTCAAGAAATTTGATTGTTGATTGTGAATTTCACACTCGGCTGAACCAATCCGAAGCTTGAGACTGAGTTTGAGATTGGAGAAAAGTTTTATAACCTCAAGCCCAGTGATCATACAAGTCTTGTCTCGCTACATTCATTATACATGCCATACATACATAACACCACTTGTCCATATAATACAAACAGACAGACGGAGCTGTAATCCAGTGGTAACACGCTGGACTGGTAATCCAGGGATCGCAGGTTCAATCCCCCGTCTGACCCTAATACAATTAACAGTCTTTCAGATGGGACGTTAAACCGAGGTCTCGTGTCGGTGCTTTACAATGTGCACTGCACGTAAAAGAACCAGAAGAGACTCTGGAATGGGTTTCTGTCTGTATCATTGCACTATCCTCCAAAATCTAAAATGACTAATCTCTTCAGGATTGCTCATATGGGCAACCGGTAGTGACGATAAATAAACGTAAAACACACACACTAATACAAACAAATGTCAGTAAACTGCTATCACGACAATACGTGGACCAACAAAAGTCAATATTTGAAGAATATCCTCTCTCAACAACCAGTAATTAATTGATAGATTTATACATTGACCTACCGTGTATGACACACAATCAAATTTACACAATCACAATAATTATATTTATCCCAGTCCTGTGACCATAAATTAGATTAAAATTTAAACTTACCAACTAGACTCCAGTTAATCTATCTACAAGTGTATTCTTTACTTTTCATACAAAGAGATCTAATCTTTACAAGTTCTAGTGTATATCTAGCCTGAAGTTATGTGTGCTATGTACACTAATATATTGCACCATATTTCAATACATGTAAACTAAACTAGTTTATTGGATTTCCCAAAATGTTACTTCAACGCTTTGCATGCTTGGTAAGGTTTTGGTTATAAATCATTCAAATGACCCGTAGCCACACTCGGTAAACATTTCCAAAGCAGAAAAATAAATGAAAAATTAAATAAATAAAATGCAAAACATATCCCTTTGCTGTATTAAATGTTGACTGTTGAAAGGTCAGTACATAATTATACATAAATATGTCAAATTTTCTGAAAATGAAATCTCGCGCACGCGAATACACTTACTTTTGGGGGAAAACCAAGCATTGTCATTCATTATCTTCAGAAAATTCTTCAATAGAAACGGTACATGTATTTTTTGGACGGTAATCAATTTGAACATGTTATATGTTGATATTAATCCACTTCTCAGGAGTCTGTTTGCAATCGTGGGTTGTTGTTGGGGTATTTAAAGTAGCAGGCGTAAAACGGCGTATATATCGAGTTAGCGTTCATACGTAGAAAGGCGTATAATTATATGGAGTAATCGATACACTCGTATATATGGAGAGCGGACAGATGCGTAGACAGGCCAGGGATCGCAGGTTCGATCACCCATCTGACCCTAATAAAATTATCAGTCTTTCAGATGGGACATTAAACCGAGGTCTCGTGTCGGTGCTTTACACAACGTGCACGTAAAAGAACGAGAGGGGAATGTGGAATGGTTCTCTGTCTGTATCTGACATTGCACTATCCTCCAAAAATCTAAAATGACTGATCTCTTCAGGAGACGTCGTACATATGGGCAACCGGTAGCGACGATAAATAAACGTAAAAAACATGCGTGTATATATGGAGCATAGAGGAGGCAACATGCCCACGTACCCCCTACATAGCCTCTGTTGAAATATGCCTCTGGCTACGGTACTGCTTTTAGTAGCCGACAATTCAGTAACGTGTTTTTATTTTAACCCATTTCATTCGGCATACCGTTCGAACAGTATTTGCAAAGAACATAGAGCCAGACCAACCACCACGGAATGTGCCGTCTGATCAGGCTCTATGCTGTTTGCTATTCAGATGATCTTACTAAGACACTTGGCTATGTAGCAAACAACATAGATCCTGATCAGCATGCAGCATCACGCTGCGGCTGATCTGGATCTATGTTGTTTGCAAATGCCTTTAAATATATCCAGAATTAAATGGGTTATTTGTGTGACTGCATGAAAACTAAAATTTAAATTAAATTTAAAGCATCACCCATCACTCCAGGATCAAGATAACAGGATAGTAAAGTTAAAGCATCACTCCATGAACAAGATAACAGGATAGTAAATTTAAAGCATCACTCCAGGATCAAGATAACATGATAGTAAAATTAAAGCATCACCCATCACTCCAGGATCAAGATAACAGGATAGTAAATTTAAAGCATCACCCATCACTCCAGGAACAAGATAACAGGATAGTAAAATTAAAGCATCACTCCATGAACAAGATAACAGGATAGTAAATTTAAAGCATCACCCATCACTCCAGGATCAAGATAACAGGATAGTAGTGTGTGTTTTACGTTTATTTATCGTCGCTACCGTTGCCCTAGCCTGGGAACGTCGATATATTTTGCCTGGTCAGTCAAATAAATATATTTTAACACCAAGACTAATAATTGGGCCATATTGAGTTTCTGATCATGTCCTTTTGCCAGAAGTTAAAAAGTGAAAAATTGACAGACTACTACCCAGGCTACCGTTGCCCATATGAGCGACGCCTCCTGAAGTGATTAGTCATTTTAGATTTTTGGAGGATAGTGCAATGATACAGAGAGAGACCCATTACAGAGTCTCCTCTGATTCTTTTACGTGCACAGTGTAAAGCACAGACACGAGACCTTGGTTTAACGTCCCATCTGAAAGACTGTTAATGCCTAATACATGACATTGCTCCGTTTACACATACATATAAAAATACAATGGAGTAAATTGAACACAATACGTTAAAAGAAATGTCAAAGAGCCATACCGTCAGTAGTTACATACCCTAAAGTGGCATTTAACCCTTTCAACACCACAGACATCTAAATTGGCTTACAAAAAAGTGTAGATCCAGATGAGCCGGCTCATGACGAGCCGTCTCATCAGGATCTGCACTTTTTTCAAGTAATATAACTATTTTTAGAGAAAAAAATTACCCATTTTGATAAATGAACTGATCCAAATGTAATTTTGTTATTAATTTATTGGTCTAAAAATATCATGGACCAGTCCATGTCAGTTACTTGGTGTTGAATGTGTTAATGTACATTCTATTGGAAGGTGTATCTATAATGCAATGGGTGTCTTAATTAAATTATTTTCTAATATTGTAGATTTGGCCTACCCGGCCCTTCTAGCAGCATTCTCTGGGGACTTGGAACACTTGAAGAGCCTCATTGAAAAAGGGGTCAGCAATATCAATGAACAGGATGAAAAAGGGTCCACTGCAGCACACAAAGGTGATTATAATTATTTATGTTGTTATTACCCACCCTAAACTTTGTCTCGTCGTCTTCAGTTGGTCTCTTGCTTAAGTGTGAGCGTGTACCCAGGTTGAACCAGCTACCTTCCAAAAGTCAGGAAGATAACTTTCTCAAGTGAAACATTCATATCTGTGAACAAATGAAGCCTGCAGTATATGCTCACTTTGAAATTTACCCACGTAATTCTAATAATGTCACATTTAAAATTTATTACTTGGCTGTGGCCAATCAGAAAGTTTTGCTCAAGTTCCAGTCATATGATTGCTTGAATTCGGGATTTTCACTAGGCTACCAATCAGAAAGCTTGACTCAAGTTCCAGTCATATTTGCTTGAATTCGGGATTTTCACTAGGCGACCAATCAGAAAGCTTGACTCAAGTTCCAGTCATATGATTGCTTGAATTTTGAGATTTTCACTAGGCTACCAACCAGAAAGTTTGACTCATGTTTACAGTCATATATTGAACCTAAGATACTGTTTTTATATATTTTTATTTTTGAAATTTTAGTTTAGAAAACGGTTTCACTTCATACGGTTTATTTTTGAAACAAGATAAACTGAAAAGCACAAGGTGTAAATGAATGCACCGTAACAATGTTCAACATATATAAAGTTGGATATAAAATCCACCAACCGTCTGAACGAACCGAGAGACAGACAGACATGTGATGTAGTAGGAATGTATAGCGTTACGTACATACTGACTAATAACAAAAATTAGTTATGGTAAACATTCAGGTATAAATTTGTAAACCTTAAGATACAAGTTACAGACGGATCTGTAGTCCAGTGGTAACATGCAGGACTGGTAATCCAGGGATCGCAGGTTCGATCGCCCGTCTGACCCTAATAAAATTAACAGTCTTTCAGATGGGACGTTAAACCGAGGTCTCGTGTCGGTGCTTTACACCGTGCACGTAAAAGAACCAGAGGAGACTCTGGAATATGTCTCTGTCTGTATCATTGCACTACCCTCCAAAATCTAAAATTACTAATCTCTTCAGGAGGCGTCGCTCATATGGGCAACCGGTAGCGACGATAAATAAACGTAAAACACACACACAAGTTACAGACTAGTATTTGTAAACATTCTATTACAGGCTATTGACTAGTGTTGGAATATACCTATGTACTAACATAGCATACATAGACACTGCAACTTACAATGCTAACGTTAACCCTTTCAACACCAAGTAACTGACATGGACTGGTGCATGATATGATTAGACAAATAAATTAATAAGAAAATTACATTTGGACCAGTTAATTTATCAAAATGTGTCATTTTGTCTAAAAATAGTAATAATACTGGCAAAAAGTGCAGATCCTGATGAGACGGCTCGTCACTAGCCGGCTCATCTGGATCTACACTTTTTGTAAGCCTATTTAGAGGTCTGTGGTGTTGAAAGGGTTAAAGCAGCATTACATCGTATGAAATAAAAGATATTTGAAAAAAATTCAAATTTTACGTATTGGTAGCAATGTTGCTACACATTCTAACATTATACTTTGTATGCTTATGTTCATTTGGTAAACAGTGTTTTTTTGCAATAAAACAAACTAGAAACTGAAAGTAGGACTTTCCGAGTCGATCGGTCACGCACTTGTTTACAACCGGAACACATCGTCCGCACTTGTTTACATTCGGAATTTTAATTAAATTACTTGATATTTTGATTCATACCTCTGTTAGCTAAGTCTTTTAGGGACATTTCTACATCCCGCGAGATGTTCGACATTAGAGGAAGATAGATAGATAGTCTTTCATGTTCAAAATATATACGTTGTTTTCTACATCCTCTGTTGTTTCACTCATGCGCGCTGTGCATGTTTACATTTCGTGTGTTGATAAACAAATTCGCGTATACATACGACGGTTTAAATTTATTGGAATTTTATTGTTTCTGAGCGACTATTTCGATTTTTGTAAATACATGCACATTAGTATTTATATTTTACCCAAAACATCCTTTATTACGATGTAGTGCTGCTTTAATAGAGATGATAACTAGTAAATCCGAGAAACGGGTGATAATTGAAAATTAAATAACGTTTAATATTCAGCATTAAAGTTGCAATATGGTCATATTAGCATGTGTACATGGTAACTAGCTTAAATAGTGGCATACTAACTCGGTGTTCATAAAACAATAATAAGAGGATTACTAGCTCAAACCACAGGCACTTAATGGCTGGTCAGTTTTTAGCAGATTTTTCATTAAGACTGTACAGGTATTCAACTTTTACCTGAATGTTTACCGTAACAAATTATGGTTGTTAGTACAGGAGGTCGCTGACTTGTATACCACTGTAACGGGTTGGCTTTCTTCCGGGAAGAAAGGTATTTCTTCCCTTCCGTGGGAAGAAACATGGGAAAAAAGGGAAGAAACACCTTTCTTCCCGGAAGAAATGGGAGAAACTAGGAAGAAACTGGGAATAAAGTGTGATATTTTTATTGCATCACTGTCAGCAACTATAAGAGAATAATATTTACATATATACATTAGCACAATGTTCTCACAATTAGCAGTCTTCACATCAGGTAGATAACACTGTTCATGTAAAAAAACAGCAGTTAATAATCAATCTCAAGATCACCTCTCAGGAGCCGGAAACAGAACACTAACTTTCCTGCAGTTTGATTTCCTAGTCTGTTCCTAATTTTACTGTGGATCTGTCCAAAGTTGGAAAATATACGCTCTACTGACGCTGAGGAAGCTGGTGCCTGTAGAAGACATACCACAAAGTCTACAAAGTCAGAATTTACACCACTGGATTTAGCTGCTTTCCACCAGGTAACTGGATCCATCCGAAGTGCTGCCTCATTGAAAAATGCAGCAGGGTATGGTGTGGATTTGGCTTGAAAGGCAATCAGCTCAGTGATGAAGGCAGGACTCTTGGACATAATAAAGTCATTAACAATCTCCAATTGCCAAGCAGATAGTTTAACACCCTGATATGCTGGATGTAGTTTGTAAGCTGTAAAGTGTTCTGGTATGATTGCTTGCTTAAACCGCTTTGTGACAAGGGTCTTGTGCGCTGGTAACTGAAGATTGGGATTATCCAGAAGAGACAGCCATGTATGGCACGCTGATGCCAGAGAGGAGTAGTCTGCCTGGCAAGCATCAATAGCAGTTGCTACAGGGCGAAGCAGCTCTGCCATGTCCTTGGAATTCCTATAGATATTGATATCCTGTATCTTTTTGGCAATGGTTTGGTCAATCTCATCCTCATGGTCCTGAACAATCTTCATGTAGCTGGTTCTGTTGGCAATATAGCTGTCCAAACAGGTGAGTTGAGACTTCCATCGTGTTTCTCCAGGGAGCTGTGGTTTCTTACTTTCGGTACACTCAGACAGCCAAGCACATGGCTTATGGTGGTTGCGAAAATACTTCTGTACTTCCACAACATGCTTCATCACTGACTGTGAAGTTAGATCCAGCCCAAGTAAGTTGAGCCAGTGGGCAGAGCAGCCATACACAGTGAGGTCTGGGTCATCTTCTTGTAAGGCAGCACGCATTTTTTCCATGTTCTTAGCATTGTCAGTACATACTCCAGATACAGTGCAGTTGTAGTTTTCCCTTGCCTTGTTGATGGACTCCTGACACAACATCTTGCAATTGTCCCCTGTTTTTGACATAGATCCAGTAGGGTGGCTATCTAAAAGATAGGATTTGTTCTCAACCTGGAGGCAACTTGCAATTATAGGTTCGTTGTGGCAATTACTCCAGCCGTCTTGTACAAGAGTTGCAGTTTTTCCGCCAATGACATGCTTCATATCCTCCTGGAGTTGATCATACACAGTGTCTAGGTGTTTTCCGGCTATCTGCTTCCTGTTAGGTGGTTGATATCCTGCTCGTAGTGTACTCATCATCGTTTTGTACTGTGGATGGTCAGCGGCATTGAATGGTATATTGCATGCGTAGAAGAATTTGGCAATCTCCAAGTCAATGGCATTTTTCTGGTTTAGAGATGTCTTCACAACACAACTATCCATGTCTGGTTGGATTGAGATAGCTTGTCGTTTGGTTGGTGGAGGAGATGGAGATCTCCGTCTTTTTACTGACATAGGCTGCTCAGGGATCTCTTTTTCTGCTGGTAAGTGGTATGCTGCACTGCATTTCGCATAATGGAGTTTTAGACGGCAAGCTTTAGGAAGCTGCTGGTTCTCACAAAGTTTGCACCTAGCATACTCTTTTTCCAGCCACTGTCACAGAAACAAAGTGTTCCCAAATAGTGTCACGAGGTCTGCCACCCCTATACATTATGATTTAAATAGAACTGATGAGAAAAATAAATGTCAACTTGGTGATAATGGTTCCCAGTTTAACGCAAAGGCACTGTCAGTTTCTGAATTTAAATTACTTCTCTCGCTTGGTTATATAGTGAAAATGTAATCAATGGGATGCCTTTGAATAAAATGAAGCCATGGTAAAAGTTGTTTAATAAGGGGCATGCCATTGTCGTGTATTGTATTTCAATAGGAAACCCCTGAACAAAAATGAAGCCATATCACATGTTTGCCACTTTTAGAAGTCAATAACCTGTTGAAACATATAACAATAGCTAGTAATTATAACAGGTTGGTTGGTGTGACCCAGCTTATGGGACTTCACTATACAATCTAATTGACACCTGTCAATTGGACTTGATCAACAGATGTTATTGTTGAAGCAATATTAATCATAATATATACATTTTATCTATATTTTGCGCATATATTACTAAACAAATTGACAAAAAGGAGGTTTCTTCCATTTCTTCCCAGTAGTAGGGAAGAAACGTATTTCTTCCGTATCGGAAAAAACCGGGAAGAAACCTGCCAACCCTGACTGTAACCTATCATCACTGATGGTCACGGGTTCGAGCCCCGCTCAGGCCGTGTCTCATTTATATGAAAAAGTTGGCAGTTTCTTACGGAGGTTGGTGCACCCAAGTACTGGTTAACCACTGGAGCCTGCCCAGGAAAGGTGTTGTTAGGTAAACTGCCCGCCGGCGATATAGCCCAAAATGGTGCTGATGCATGTGTAAAACCCAAAATATAACCTATAATTAGTCAGTACAGGGGATATGTACGTAACGTTCCTACTATAAGGAATTACAAGATCATTCATAATTCTATGACCGAGTGGAGTAAGTAGCAGAACTCTCAATTAGTATTGTAGAAATTATAAACAAATTTACAATATACAGTCTACATCCGTTATGTAAAAGTCAGTTATGTCGAATTCTCCCGTTATCTCGAAGTCAGATCAAAGTCCCGTTTCAGACACTTTCATTTTACATATAACTGGATCTGTTTATATTAGGGATGTCAACGAGTATTCGAGTACTCGATCGATTACCTTTCCGAGTACTCGAGTACCAAAATCACTACTCGTTGACATCCCTAGTTTATATCGAATTTCGTTAAGTCAAACTTCGGTTATGTCGAAGTATTTTGTTCGGTCCGACAGAATTCGACATTACGGATGTAGACTACTATTGTAAATTGCTGTTTTCATGTGATTTATTTTCTCATTATTTGTCTTCAGCTGCTGCCCAAGGCCATGTGCACATCTTACAGTGGCTACTGGAGTCCGGGGCTGATATAACAATAAGAAATACTCAGGGTAAAACAGCACTTTATGTCGCACAGAAGTATGGAAACCGGACATGTGTCAAAGTTCTGGGAGGAAATCCAGGTAAATCTAGGTCTAGGTCGTTTGTTTTTCTCTTTGTCGACATCAGGGCCCAATGATATAAATCTTTACTCAGATCTCCACTGACACGAGACCTTGGTCCCATCAGACGTGCAGTTTGTAAAGCACCGACACAAGACCTCGGTTTAAAGTCCCATCAGACGTGCAGTTTGTAAAGCACCGACACAAGACCTTGGTTTAAAGTCCCATTAGACGTGCAGTTTGTAAAGCACTGACACAAGACCTTGGTTTAAAGTCCCATCAGACGTGCAGTTTGTAAAGCACCGACACGAGACCTCGGTTTAAAGTCCCATCAGACGTGCAGTTTGTAAAGCACCGACACAAGACCTCGGTTTAAAGTCCCATCAGACGTGCAGTTTGTAAAGCACCGACATGAGACCTCGGTTTAAAGTCCCATCGGACGTGCAGTTTGTAAAGCACCGACACAAGACCTCGGTTTAAAGTCCTAACAGACGTGCAGTTTGTAAAGCACCGACACAAGACCTTGGTTTAAAGTCCCAACACGTGCATGCAGTTTGTAAAGCACCAACACAAGACTTGCATGCAGTTTGTATAGTAATGACACAAGACCTCGGTTTAAAGTCCCATTAGACATGCAGTTTGTATAGTAGTGACACAAGACCTTGGTTTAAAGTCCCATCAGATGTGCAGTTTGTATAGTAGTGACACAAGACCTTGGTTTAAAGTCTCATCAGACGTGCAGTTTGTAAAGCACCGACACAAGACCTCGGTTTAAAGTCCCATCAGATGTGCAGTTTGTATAGCACCGACATGAGACCTCGGTTTAAGATCCCATCTGAAACGGTATGCAAGTTATCAAAGCATTATATTTGATGCTTTTTTAGTTATATGCAATACAGTCCCACCTCCCCAAACGTCACCTCCAAAGAGCGACACCCTCTTCATAGCGTCACTTTTATTCCCACGCGTTGTATTTTCATGTAATTTCACCTCTCATGAACGACACCTCCCAACAACACACGACAGTCAATTTCCCACCCAACGATGCAGAAAACCTCCCAAGAACAGACAAATATTTGGCTGAAAAAGAACAAACGTGTGACTGTATGTGTCATCAGACGCACATAATCGCCATTTGTTCCTTTCAATTTTCAATAAACAGTAACTATCTTAATCTGGGACCATATCCGGGGGCCAATAATCCACATGCTGGACATAAGTGTGCAAATAATTATTGTTTACGGATATTCTAAAATAAACACATGATTGGCAGGTTATACCGCGTAACTTTTGATTGCTTAAGATGAAGAAAAAAGGAATTTTGCAGGTGCATTCCATATACGGACATGCTGCTCGTCTGTCAACAGAGGGGTGACTGTCTATAAACGTTATATGTTCGTTTAATAATTATCTCATTAAAATGAATAAAGTATTTTTCATTTACCCGGGTTTAGTTTTTGTTTTGCAATGTTTTTATCACATACCGTAATAAGATAATTTAGCATCAGTTTTCGGACACTCCATATCCGAAATACTTACCAAATATCTGAAATTAAATCAAACATACGATCCCAAAAATCAAATGATCGTTTCCGAGCACCCTTGTACTCGATCGGAATTGTGTCCGAGTACTCGCTAATTTATCAGACTTGTTGACATTGATGTATTGCCAACATAAATCATTAATGTACACAATTGTCATAAATTTGCATAAGCTAGCTGCACCTCATTAATTTTCAACATTATTGAGTCTCCTCTGCTAAGCAAAAACATTAATGCAATTAAGTCGTGAAGACATCAAATGTTACAAAATTTGTGTTGTTTCGTATTCAATCTTAGTTCTATCTATCAATTGTATAATGAAAGTAGTAGTAGTAATACTCTATATTGAAATCAGTATGAACCATAGTAACTGTCAAAACTGACTATTCCCGCATATCCAGACTCAAAAAATTGAACCTCCCTATAACAACAACCTCTCTACAACAACCAATCTGGGTGTATCCGGATGGTGTTTGCTCTGGAGAGGTTTGACTGTATATGTAAGCCAGCACCACGGAAAGATGACTGCTTACTCTCTCTTTCCACTAACGTAGGTGAGACAAAAAGGTTTGAATTTTGTCCGTCCGCCTGTCAATATTTGTCTTGTAAACATTCTTTAAGAAAAACCTCCTCCGTCTTCAGGCAAGGACATTACTATTTCCCCTATCAGAGAAATAACCGATTTTATTCTAATAAATGCACCATCTCCAGGAACATACTTACTTCATATAAAGAAATATATATTCAATAACTGAAGCAGTGAAGAAGCCCCATATCCCCTTATATCCCCTCTGCATGCTGGGTAAAATAAAGGCCTTACATTCCCATTTCCTAAAAAATGTCGAAACGTGTTGCTTTGAAACTTCACAAATATTACATTTGACGACAAATTCTCAACACCAACAGTAAGTCCCCACCATACCACGACCTTGAACTTGACACATTTGACAATTCATAGGAATGCATAACAGATTCGCTGAACCATCACTTGTACAGTCAATCGCGCGTGGCAAGCCACCCTTGTGGTGCTGGTCTTGTTTTGAATATTAATACAGTCAAACATGTGTTAAGCAGCCAGCCAAGGGAATCACAGAAAGTGACTGCTAACAGTGCTTAGCACAGGTGGCTGTTTAATAGAGGGCAAATGTATAATAGAACAACATATTGGGACTCTGGAATACTGGCTGCTTAATAGAGGTGACCACTAACACAGGTTTGACTGTATTTAATTATATACAGCCTCTGATTTATTAAATATTCTGTCTACCTTAAAGGGAATATAAGCTTCTTCACTTCTTCACTTCTTCAGTTATTAACCCATTTCATTCTGGATACCGTTCAAACAGTATTTGCAAAGAACATAGAGCCAGATCAACCGCCACGGAACGTAGCACGCGTCACGCTGCGGCTGATCCGGATCTATGTTGTTTGCAAAAGCCGTTAAATGTATCCAGAATGAAATGAGTTAAATAGATATTTCTTAATGAAAGGATACATTTATTTGAACAAAACAGAAAACAGAAATGTCAGTGTTTACAAGACAAATATTGACGGTGGACAAAATGTAATCCTTTTATTTATAATAAATTTTGTATATATTTTTGTAGATGATTTGGAACATTTAGAGGACTGGTCAGACGAGGAAGCCATGGGAACTGAAGGAAACACAGATGGTGCATCACTGTCACTGTCTGCCAAACAAAAGAAAGAATCCAGAGGTCAGTTTATTCGCATGTTGCACCCTGTTTAATTAATGGACCTCCAGTGCCGAGTGGTTACAGTCATTGACTTTAAATCACTTGCTGTAGGTTTGAATCCCACTGGGATGTGTCAAATTCTTTCATGTGATTAATCTATCCAGCTGGCTTTCAGAAGGTTGGTGGTTTTACCCAAGTGCCCGTCCATGCGCGAAGTGTTGCTCGAAATGGGCACCAGGAGTCTTCCTCCACCATGAAGAGCTGGAGAGATGCAAAATAACCTAACCTGTTGCTGCTACTTTAAACCCTAAAATCAAACAAAAACCACCCTGTTTATTTTTATGCTTTGCTTGAAAGTAGCAGAATGCAAAATGTTAATATATACAATCCTGCAGACATTTTGCGCTATTAGTTATAAACTGTAAGCTACGTCTGTGGAAATCGTGCTAGTGCAGTGGTAGCGCGTTCGCTTCAGGTGTGAGAGGCCCGGATTTTCCTCTCCTCCTCTCTCCCTCATGTCGATGGATTCCATCAGGAATGAGATCTCGAGAGTGATTAAACTATGTGGTAAAAGTTTTGCAGTCAAACTAAATAAATTTGTATACACTAAACCACAGGCACAAGACACAAATTTTGTTTTTGCCCTATGGTCATATAGTAAGTAATGTTTACTAAAGGTAACAAACGGAAATGAAAACATGCATGCAGAAACAGCGATCGTTCACAATGAAACAATGTGCCATTCTTGTGTTATTTGATGAAAGAATGATAGAATACGGTCTTCAGGTCGGGACCACAAGGGCCAATCAGTGATCTGGTCGTTTTTACCTAGTTTCTCGTCGCTGTTTCTGCATGCATGTTTCATTTCCGTTGGTTGCCTTTAGTAAACATTACTTACTATATGACCATAGGGCAAAGAAAAATGTGTGTCCTGCGCACTAAACTGTAAGCTACAAGCATTTCTTAACGATTCCCTTGAGTTACAGTTGTCTCGTTCTTTCTTTGTATTTCGGCAAAATGTTTGGGAATGCATAGATCGTCACCTCATTGGTTCTGGGCTATGAATCTTCCTTGTTTGTAGTTAAAGTTCACCATATTCAAAGTCACAACGGCATTGTTGACTTTATATGTATATTGGTTCTTTTATTTGGAATCCTTTGTTTTTTCTGCTCTTCCCTAACCAGATGTTAGTTGTCCTATTAGCGCAGTTGTTAGCACACTCGCTTCTCTCCAATGCAAGCCAGGTTTGATCCTCGGACTGGTATGTGAGATGGCTCCCACACTAATGACCACATATATGCTTTGGTCAGCGCCAACTATAGTGGTTAATAAGTTACAAAAACTTGTTTCGCAACGATTGTAAAATAAATAAGATTTAAACTTAGCCAGACATTGCGGTGTGATAAATGTGAATTTATAAAAATTGTGTAATTTTATTGATGACCAATAATTACAGTAAGTGATCCATTGGATATACTGTAGGGGATAGGGATATCTGTCAAGATATCTGACGAGATGTAATAATTTAATAATGAAAAGTTGAGAAAATCAGATGAAGATTGATGCAAAGGAATCAACGAAAATGGAGGAAGCTAGTTAAAAAGATCTATCCTCCTTCAAAGAGTATTCAGGGGCAGTAACTGCCCAATGTCTCTCATTTCTTGAGGGATTTGGAAATAAATTAGCATAAATTACGGTAGATAAACAATTATCCATAAGAAAATATGTGATTTCACAGTACCTTGTGAACAATTGGGAAATATAAGTTGTTTGGAATAGAAGTACATGTTGATAAATCCTTGGTTACAGGTCGAGCAAGACGGAAGGTGGAGGACTTGGAACGGTTGCTGGAGGTAGCCAAGAAGAATTACACACAACTTGGAGGTACATTGCCAGAAGACAGAAAGAGACTGCAAACTATAAGAGATAAAGACAAGTAAGTGACACTGACACTATTAAACACTTAATTGTCTTGTGAAACACTCCAATTAAACACTTAATTGTCTTGTGAAACACTCCACAGACGGATCTGTAGTCCAGTGGTAACAAGCTGGACTGGTAATCCAGGGATCGCAGGTTTGATCCCCTGTCTGACCCTAATAAAATTAACAGTCTTTCAGATGGGACGTTAAACCGAGGTCTCGTGCTTTACACCGTGCACGTAAAAGAACCAGAGGAGACTCTGGAATGGGTCTCTGTCTGTATCACTGCACTATCCTCCAAAAATCTAAAATGACTAATATCTTCAGGAGGCGTCGCTCATATGGACAACCGGTAGCGACGATAAATAAACATAAAAAAACAATGAAACACTCCATATTTCTTCATCACTTCAGCATATGAACACTAGAAGCCATGCTCATATGTTTAACGTTTATCTTTATTTTCATTGAAAACTATGCAGATAGATCATTTACTCACCATAATTTAACATGTATCACAACAAATAGTCTCCTAGTCGATAATAGTGTATAATATGGGTATAGTAATGACAAATTAGACATAAAATTAATCTTAGTCCTCTCTAACATCTGTGAAAGGTGATAAAACGAAAATATTTCAGTTTGGCGGCCATCTTGGATTTATGCAAATTATGCATACTTGCATGATGCGATTTTTTTGGGACTCTTAGTAGTGTTCTCGAGACATCATAGAAATGCACTGTGGCAAAATAATTTATGTTGCTTTTTTTTCCAAGTTGACATTTCAAATGAGCTAAATTGCTTGGACTATATGTTTTTTTTGTTGTTTATTTTTCATTTTTGGGGCCACTATCGGTATTTTTCATACATACATGACATACATACATTTTTATATACATAGTATACATATATTTACACATGCATCAAGTGATGTTTAAATATATGTAAATCTGTTGTCAATGTAATGAATTTCATGTACGTATGAAAATAATTTTGGGCAAGAATAATTTTACCCCCGGCAAAAAATGACCAAATATGCTTTAAGGTAAGGGTTATAGGGTGAAAAATGTAAAAAGGAAGAGAATGTAGTACATTTTTTATGATCGTTTCCATGTTATCATACTAAATGTATTTGTTGGTTATTTCGGGGATAATGTATTATTAAAGAAAATTTGACCATTTCATAAATTATTATGTTGTTCCAATTTGTTTCTTTCTAGTGCTAATTTGCCTTTTCCAGCTTGGACTATATGTGCGGATCGCACAATTGGTTTCGAATATTTGATATGCGGAAGCTATCTATCTGGTTTACAGAAAGATGACTGATTCTACCCATGTGCTCGTCCGTGTCTGGAATACTTCGCTGAGCATGTCTATCGCTAGAAAATTATTATATGACCTGAGCTACCAAGGGGAGGACTTAAACTAATGTTGTCAGAACTTGTTGTCCAACCCTTTTTGCCTGTATTTCCTTGTATATATGAATAATTGTGTAGAATGTGTTGATTATATATATGTATAGAGCAAATAAAATAGTATTAAACTAAAAAGCTACCAGTGCAAAATTACGCCCAATCAAACGCACAAAACAAACTGATTTGATTAAAAATAGCAAATGGTTTTTATCATCGCAAAATCCAATTTTGTCCATATTCATATTGTATGCAGGAACAGTACAATTATGATAATATACATGGGCGAAATATATTCACAACTAGTCCAACTATGGACGCTCCAATATTGGGGCCTCGATATTTATGACAAAACATGTACATAAAGTATATTTGTGTGTTTTTTTACCGAAATTAGCAGTATCATTTATAGTACCAATAAACTGTAAATTATTGCTGCGGCATCAAAACAAAGATTAGTGTTTGGAAAATGTGTTGGCAAACAGTAAACTTGAATCAATTCTCTCTCAAAACTACAAGTATGGTGCAAGGTGGCTTGGGGTGTCTTGTGGCATATGGTGTAATGTGGCTAGGGCTGTCTGGAGTGTCTGGGCATATTGTGCAATGTGGCTAGGGCTGTCTGGATGTATATGGTGCAAGGTGGCTAGGGCTGTCTGGATGTATATGGTGTAATGTGGCTAGGGCTGTCTGGATGTATATGGTGCAAGGTGGCTAGGGGTGTCTTGTGGCATATGGTGTAATGTGGCTAGGGCTGTCTGGATGTATATGGTGCAAGGTGGCTAGGGATGTCTGGAGGCATATTGTGCAATGTGGCTAGGGCTGTCTGGATGTATATGGTGCAAGGTGGCTAGGGCTGTCTGGATGTATATGGTGTAATGTGGCTAGGGCTGTCTGGATGTATATGGTGCAAGGTGGCTAGGGGTGTCTGGATGTATATGGTGTAATGTGGCTAGGGCTGTCTGGATGTATATGGTGCAAGGTGGCTAGGGATGTCTGGAGGCATATTGTGCAATGTGGCTAGGGCTGTCTGGATGTATATGGTGCAAGGTGGCTAGGGCTGTCTGGATGTATATGGTGTAATGTGGCTAGGGCTGTCTGGATGTATATGGTGTAATGTGGCTAGGGCTGTCTGGATGTATATGGTGCAAGGTGGCTAGGGCTGTCTGGATGTATATGGTGCAAGGTGGCTAGGGCTGTCTGGATGTATATGGTGCAAGGTGGCTAGGGCTGTCTGGATGTATATGGTGCAATGTGGCTAGGGCTGTCTGGATGTATATGGTGCGAGGTGGCTAGGGCTGTCTGGATGTATATGGTGCAAGGTGGCTAGGGGTGTCTGGATGTATATGGTGCGAGGTGGCTAGGGCTGTCTGGATGTATATGGTGTAATGTGGCTAGGGCTGTCTGGATGTATATGGTGCAAGGTGGCTTGGGGTGTCTTGTGGCATATGGTGTAATGTGGCTAGGGCTGTCTGGATGTATATGGTGCAAGGTGGCTAGGGATGTCTTGAGGCATATTGTGCAATGTGGCTAGGGCTGTCTGGATGTATATGGTGCAAGGTGGCTAGGGCTGTCTGGATGTATATGGTGTAATGTGGCTAGGGCTGTCTGGATGTATATGGTGCAAGGTGGCTAGGGGTGTCTTGTGGCATATGGTGTAATGTGGCTAGGGCTGTCTGGATGTATATGGTGCAAGGTGGCTAGGGATGTCTTGAGGCATATTGTGCAATGTGGCTAGGGCTGTCTGGATGTATATGGTGCAAGGTGGCTAGGGCTGTCTGGATGTATATGGTGTAATGTGGCTAGGGCTGTCTGGATGTATATGGTGCAAGGTGGCTAGGGCTGTCTGGATGTATATGGTGCAATGTGGCTAGGGCTGTCTGGATGTATATGGTGCAAGGTGGCTAGGGATGTCTGGAGGCATATTGTGCAATGTGGCTAGGGCTGTCTGGATGTATATGGTGTAATGTGGCTAGGGCTGTCTGGATGTATATGGTGTAATGTGGCTAGGGCTGTCTGGATGTATATGGTGTAATGTGGCTAGGGCTGTCTGGATGTATATGGTGCAAGGTGGCTAGGGGTGTCTGGATGTATATGGTGCGAGGTGGCTAGGGCTGTCTGGATGTATATGGTGCAAGGTGGCTAGGGCTGTCTGGATGTATATGGTGCGATGTGGCTAGGGCTGTCTGGATGTATATGGTGCGAGGTGGCTAGGGCTGTCTGGATGTATATGGTGTAATGTGGCTAGGGCTGTCTGGATGTATATGGTGCGAGGTGGCTAGGGCTGTCTGGATGTATATGGTGCGATGTGGCTAGGGGTGTCTGGATGTATATGGTGTGAGGTGGCTAGGGGTGTCTGGTGGCATATGGTGTAATGTGGCTAGGGGTGTCTGGAGGCATATGGTGCAAGGTGGCTAGGGGTGTCTTGTGGCATATGGTGTAAGGTGGCTAGGGGTGTCTGGAGGCATATGGTGCAAGGTGGCTAGGGGCGTCTTGTGGCATATGGTGTAAGGTGGCTAGAGGTGCCTGGATGCATATGGTGCAAGGTGGCTAAGGGTGTCTTGTGGCATATGGTGTAAGGTGGCTAGGGGTGTCTGGAGGCATATGATGCAAGGTGGCTAGGGGTGTCTTGTGGCATATGGTGTAATGTGGCTAGGGCTGTCTGGATGTATATGGTGCAATGTGGCTAGGGGTGTCTGGATGTATATGGTGCGAGGTGGCTAGGGGTGTCTGGATGTATATGGTGTGAGGTGGCTAGGGGTGTCTTGTGGCATATGGTGTAAGGTGGCTAGGGGTGTCTGGAGGCATATGGTGCAAGGTGGCTAGGGGTGTCTTGTGGCATATGGTGTAAGGTGGCTAGGGGTGTCTGGAGGCATATGGTGCAAGGTGGCTAGGGGCGTCTTGTGGCATATGGTGTAAGGTGGCTAGAGGTGCCTGGATGCATATGGTGCAAGGTGGCTAAGGGTGTCTTGTGGCATATGGTGTAAGGTGGCTAGGGGTGTCTGGAGGCATATGGTGCAAGGTGGCTAGGGGTGTCTTGTGGCATATGGTGTAAGTGGCTAGGGTGTCTGGAGATATGGTGCAAGGTGGCTAGGGGTGTCTGTGGATATGGTGCGAGGTGGCTAGGGGTGTCTGGAGACATGGTGCAAGGTGGCTAGGGATGTCTGGATGTATATGGTGCAATGTGGCTAGGGATGTCTGGATGTATATGGTGCAATGTGGCTAGGGGTGTCTGGATGTATATGGTGCGAGGTGGCTAGGGGTGTCTGGTGGCATATGGTGCAAGGTGGCTAGGGATGTCTGGATGTATATGGTGCAAGGTTGCTAGGGGTGTCTGGGTGTATATGATGCAAGGTGGCTAGGGGTGTCTGGTGGCATATGGTGCAAGGTGGCTAAGGGTGTCTGATGGCATATGGTGCAAGGTGGCTAGGGATGTCTGGATGTATATGGTGCAAGGTTGCTAGGGGTGTCTGGGTGTATATGATGCAAGGTGGCTAGGGGTGTCTGGTGGCATATGGTGCAAGGTGGCTAAGGGTTTCTTGTGGCATATGGTGTAAGGTGGCTAGGCGTGTCTGGAGGCATATGGTGCAAGGTGGCTAGGGGTGTCTTGTGGCATATGGTGCGAGGTGGCTAGGGCTGTCTGGATGTATATGGTGCAAGGTGGCTAGGGCTGTCTGGTGGCATATGGTGCAAGGTGGCTAGGGCTGTCTGGTGGCATATGGTGCACGGTGGCTAGGTATGTCTGGATGTATATGGTGCAATGTGGCTAGGGCTGTCTGGTGGCATATGGTGCAAGGTGGCTAGGGATGTTTGGATGTATATGGTGCAATGTTGCTAGGGGTGTCTGGGTGTATATGATGCAAGGTGGCTAGGGGTGTCTGGTGGCATATGATGCAAGGTGGCTAGGGGTGTCTGATGGCATATGGTGCAAGGTGGCTAGGGATGTCTTGATGTATATGGTGCAAGGTTGCTAGGGGTGTCTGGGTGTATATGATGCAAGGTGGCTAGGTGTGTCTGGTGGCATATGGTGCAAGGTGGCTAGGGGTGTCTGATGGCATATGGTGCAAGGTGGCTAGGGATGTCTGGATGTATATGATGCAAGGTGGCTAGGGGTGTCTGGTGGCATATTGTGCAAGGTGTCTGGGAGCATATGGTGTAAGGTGGCTAGGGGTGTCTGGAGGCATATGGTGCAAGGTGGCTAGGGGGTCTGGTGGCATATGGCACAGGTGGTTAGGGGGTCTGGTGGCATATGGTGCAAGGTGGCTAGGGTGTCTCGTGGCATATGGTGCAAGGTGGCTAGGGGTGTCGTGGCATATGGTGCAAGGTGGCTAGGGGTGTCTGGTGGCATATTGTGCAAGGTGTCTGGAGGCATATGGTGTAAGGTGGCTAGGGTGTCTGGAGGCATATGGTGCAAGGTGGCTAGGGGTGTCTCGGGCATATGGTGCAAGGTGGCTAGGGGTGTCTCGTGGCATATGGTGCAAGGTGGCTAGGGGTGTCTCGTGGCATATGGTGCAAGGTGGCTAGGGGTGTCTGGTGATATTGTGCAAGGTGTCTGAGGCATATGGTGTAAGGTGGCTAGGGGTGTCTGGAGGCATATGGTGCAAGGTGGCTAGGGTGTCTCGTGGCATATGGTGCAAGGTGGCTAGGGGTGTCTGGTGGCATATGGTGCAAGGTGGCTAAGGGTGTCTGATGGCATATGGTGCAAGGTGGCTAGGGATGTCTGGATGTATATGGTGCAAGGTTGCTAGGGGTGTCTGGGTGTATATGATGCAAGGTGGCTAGGGGTGTCTGGTGGCATATGGTGCAAGGTGGCTAAGGGTGTCTTGTGGCATATGGTGTAAGGTGGCTAGGGGTGTCTGGAGGCATATGGTGCAAGGTGGCTAGGGGTGTCTTGTGGCATATGGTGCGAGGTTGCTAGGGCTGTCTGGATGTATATGGTGCAAGGTGGCTAGGGCTGTCTGGTGGCATATGGTGCAAGGTGGCTAGGGCTGTCTGGTGGCATATGGTGCACGGTGGCTAGGTATGTCTGGATGTATATGGTGCAATGTGGCTAGGGCTGTCTGGTGGCATATGGTGCAAGGTGGCTAGGGATGTCTGGATGTATATGGTGCAAGGTGGCTAGGAGTGTCTGGATGTATATGGTGTAATGTGGCTAGGGGTGTCTGGATGTATATGGTGCGAGGTGGCTAGGGGTGTCTGGATGTATATGGTGTAATGTGGCTAGGGGTGTCTGGATGTATATGGTGCGAGGTGGCTAGGGGTGTCTGGATGTATATGGTGCAAGGTGGCTAGGGCTGTCTGGAGGCATATTGTGCAATGTGGCTAGGGCTGTCTGGATATATATGGTGCAAGGTGGCTAGGGGTGTCTGGTGGCATATTGTGCAATGTGGCTAGGGCTGTCTGGATGTATATGGTGTAATGTGGCTAGGGGTGTGTGGATGTATATGGTGCGAGGTGGCTAGCGGTGTGTGGATGTATATGGTGCGAGGTGGCTAGGGGTGTGTGGATGTATATGGTGTAATGTGGCTAGGGCTGTCTGGATGTATATGGTGCAAGGTGGCTAGGGGTGTCTGGATGTATATGGTGCGAGGTGGCTAGGGGTGTGTGGATGTATATGGTGCGATGTGGCTAGGGCTGTCTGGATGTATATGGTGCAAGGTGGCTAGGGGTGTCTGGTGGCATATTGTGCAATGTGGCTAGGGCTGTCTGGATGTATATGGTGTAATGTGGCTAGGGCTGTCTGGATGTATATGGTGCAAGGTGGCTAGGGGTGTCTGGATGTATATGGTGCGAGGTGGCTAGGGGTGTGTGGATGTATATGGTGCGATGTGGCTAGGGCTGTCTGGATGTATATGGTGTAATGTGGCTAGGGCTGTCTGGATGTATATGGTGCGATGTGGCTAGGGCTGTCTGGATGTATATGGTGCGATGTGGCTAGGGCTGTCTGGATGTATATGGTGCGAGGTGGCTAGGGCTGTCTGGAGGCATATGGTGCGAGGTGGCTAGGGCTGTCTGGATGTATATGGTGCGAGGTGGCTAGGGCTGTCTGGAGGCATATGGTGCGAGATGGCTAGGGCTGTCTGGATGTATATGGTGCGAGGTGGCTAGGGCTGTCTGGCGGCATATGGTGCAAGGTGGCTAGGGCTGTCTGGAGGCATATGGTACGAGGTGGCTAGGGCTGTCTGGAGGCATATGGTGTGAGGTGGCTAGGGCTGTCTGGATGTATATGGTGCAATGTGGCTAGGGCTGTCTTGTGGCATATGGTGTAAGGTGGCTAGGGATGTCTGGATGTATATGGTGCAATGTGGCTAGGGGTTTCTTGTGGCATATGGTGCAAGGTGGCTAGGGCTGTCTGGATGTATATGGTGCAAGGTGGCTAGGGGTGTCTGGATGTATATGGTGCGAGGTGGCTAGGGGTGTCTGGATGTATATGGTGTGAGGTGGCTAGGGGTGTCTTGTGGCATATGGTGCGAGGTGGCTAGGGCTGTCTGGATGTATATGGTGCAAGGTGGCTAGGGCTGTCTGGTGTATATGGTGAGTGGCTAGGGTGTCTGATGTATATGGTGGTGGTGGGTTGGTGTGGTGGTGTGTTGGTTGTGGTGGTGGTTTGGTTGTGCAAGGTGGCTAGGGTGTCTGGATGTATATGGTGAATGTGGCTAGGGTGTCTGGATGTATATGGTGCAAGGTGGCTAGGGATGTCTGGATGTATATGGTGCAATGTGGCTAGGGGTGTCTGGATGTATATGGTGCAAGGTGGCTAGGGGTGTCTGGGGCATATGGTGAAGTGGCTAGGGGTGTCTGGATGTATATGGTGCAATGTGGCTAGGGGTGTCTGGTGTATATGGTGTAAGGTGGCTAGGGCTGTCTGGATGTATATGGTGAAGTGGCTAGGGTGTCTGGATGTATGGTGCAAGGTGGCTAGGGGTGTCTGGATGTATATGGTGCGAGGTGGCTAGGGGTGTCTGGATGCATATGGTGCAAGGTGGCTAGGGGTGTCTGGATGTATATGGTGCAATGTGGCTAGGGGTGTCTGGATGTATATGGTGCAAGGTGGCTAGGGCTGTCTGGATGTATATGGTGCAAGGTGGCTAGGGTGTCTGGATGTATATGGTGCAGGTGCTAGGGTGTTGGTGTATGGTGTGAGGTGGCTAGGGGTGTTGTGGCATATGGTGTAAGGTGGCTAGGTGTCTGGAGGCATATGGTGCAAGGTGGCTAGGGTGTCTTGTGGATATGGTGTAAGGTGGCTAGGGGGTCTGGAGGCATATGGTGCAAGGTGGCTAGGGGCGTCTTGTGGCATATGGTGTAAGTGGCTAGGGTGCCTGGATGCATATGGTGCAAGGTGGCTAAGGTGTCTGTGGATATGGTGTAAGGTGGCTAGGGGTGTCTGGGGCATATGTGGGTGGCTAGGGTGTCTTGGGCATATGGTGTAATGTGCTAGGGCTGTCTGGATGTATATGGTGCAATGTGGCTAGGGGTGTCTGGATGTATATGGTGCGAGGTGGCTAGGGGTGTCTGATGTATATGGTGTGAGGTGGCTAGGGGTGTCTTGTGGCATATGGTGTAAGGTGGCTAGGGGTGTCTGGAGGCATATGGTGCAAGGTGGCTAGGGGTGTCTTGTGGCATATGGTGTAAGGTGGCTAGGGGTGTCTGGAGGCATATGGTGCAAGGTGGCTAGGGGCGTCTTGTGGCATATGGTGTAAGGTGGCTAGAGGTGCCTGGATGCATATGGTGCAAGGTGGCTAGGGGTGTCTTGTGGCATATGGTGTAAGGTGGCTAGGGGTGTCTGGAGGCATATGGTGCAAGGTGGCTAGGGGTGTCTTGTGGCATATGGTGCAAGGTGGCTAGGGGTGTCTGGAGACATGGTGCAAGGTGGCTAGGGGTGTCTGGATGTATATGGTGCAAGGTGGCTAGGGGTGTCTGGGTGTATATGGTGCAAGGTGGCTAGGGGTGTCTGGTGGCATATGGTGCAAGGTGGCTAAGGGTGTCTGATGGCATATGGTGCAAGGTGGCTAGGGATGTCTGGATGTATATGGTGCAAGGTTGCTAGGGGTGTCTGGGTGTATATGATGCAAGGTGGCTAGGGGTGTCTGGTGGCATATGGTGCAAGGTGGCTAAGGGTGTCTTGTGGCATATGGTGTAAGGTGGCTAGGGGTGTCTGGAGGCATATGGTGCAAGGTGGCTAGGGGTGTCTTGTGGCATATGGTGCGAGGTGGCTAGGGCTGTCTGGATGTATATGGTGCAAGGTGGCTAGGGCTGTCTGGTGGCATATGGTGCAAGGTGGCTAGGGCTGTCTGGTGGCATATGGTGACGGTGGCTAGGTATGTCTGGATGTATATGGTGCAATGTGGCTAGGGCTGTCTGGTGGCATATGGTGCAAGGTGGCTAGGGATGTTTGGATGTATATGGTGCAAGTGCTAGGGGTGTCTGGGTATATGGTGCAAGGTGGCTAGGGTGTCTGGAGGCATATGGTGCAAGGTGGCTAGGGGTGTCTGGTGGCATATGGTGCAAGGTGGCTAGGGATGTCTGGATGTATATGGTGCAAGGTTGCTAGGGGTGTCTGGGTGTATATGATGCAAGGTGGCTAGGGGTGTCTGGTGGCATATGGTGCAAGGTGGCTAGGGGTGTCTGATGGCATATGGTGCAAGGTGGCTAGGGATGTCTGGATGTATATGATGCAAGGTGGCTAGGGGTGTCTGGTGGCATATTGTGCAAGGTGTCTGGGGGCATATGGTGTAAGGTGGCTAGGGGTGTCTGGAGGCATATGGTGCAAGGTGGCTAGGGGTGTCTGGTGGCATATGGCACAAGGTGGTTAGGGGTGTCTGGTGGCATATGGTGCAAGGTGGCTAGGGGTGTCTCGTGGCATATGGTGCAAGGTGGCTAGGGGTGTCTCGTGGCATATGGTGCAAGGTGGCTAGGGGTGTCTGGTGGCATATTGTGCAAGGTGTCTGGATGCATATGGTGTAAGGTGGCTAGGGGTGTCTGGAGGCATATGGCACAAGGTGGTTAGGGGTGTCTGGTGGCATATGGTGCAAGGTGGCTAGGGGTGTCTCGTGGCATATGGTGCAAGGTGGCTAGGGGTGTCTCGTGGCATATGGTGCAATGTTTTTATTTTTTTATAATTTTCTGAGCTAGATGTAGACTCGCTACGCACCTGAATCATGCTTATTAAAATAGGAATGATTATTATTTTCAAGTGTGTAGCAAAATCGTTTTTTGTTGTAAAAATAATTCCTCAGCCGTTGCCCCCTGACAATGCCAACAACTCTATCGGCCCCTGGAACCTCAATCAAACGTACACTACAGTACAATGTTTTATGTTGTTTGTTTCAGAACAATCAATGAGTTGGAAGCACAGCTAGATTACGAGCGACTGCGACGGGAGAAGTTAGAGGCTCAGTTGGACCAATACCGACGAGACATGGCCGATCTAAGCTACAGGTTGCAGAGCCGTGTTGCCGAAGATTCAGGGGTATATTTCTTTATTGATATAATATTTCAGCTTTATGTTATCACCATTTTACCAAGGTATATTGACATTTATGTAGATTTGCAGAGCTACCACTGTAACCTATCATCACTGATGGTCACGGGCTCGAGCCCCGCTCAGGCCGTGTCTCATTTATATGAAAAATGTGGCAGTTTCTTAAGGAGGTTGGTGCACCCAAGTACTGGTTAACCGCTGGAGCCTGCCAGGAAAGGTGTTGTTAAGTAAACTGCCCGCCAGCGATATAGCCCGAAATGGTGCTGATGCAGGCGTAAAACCTGAAATATAACATAATAAGATTTGCAGAGCAGATGACCACCATCCCAATTTAGAGGCTATCAGTACATAGGCTGGACTCGCTTACATGAATTCCTTCGCCACCTCCAATTTTATTCCCCCATCTACCACATTCTCCTCACCAACTGCATTCCTGCACCATCAACCACAGTCACCCCCACCAGCCACATCCCCCCACCAACCACAGTCCCCTTACCAACCACAGTCACCCCCATCAGCCACATTCCCCCCACCAACCACAGTCACCCGCACCAGCCACATTCCCCCCACCAACCACAGTCCCCTTACCAACCACAGTCCCCCCCACCAACTACATTCCCGCACCATCAACCACATTCCCGCACCATCAACCACATTCCCCTACACCAGCCACATTCCCCATACACCAGCCACATTCCCCACCAACCACATCCCCCTACCACCAGCCACATTCCCCTACACCAGCCACATTCCCCACCAACCACATCCCCCTACACCAACCACATCCCCTCCACTATCAACCACATCCCCATCAACCATACCCCCTCCCCTACCAACCACATCCCCTCCCCATCAACCACATCCCCTTCCCTACCAACCACATCCCCTCCCCATCAACCACATACCAACCACATCCCCTCCCCATCAACCACATCCCCTCCCCATCAACCACATCCCCTCCCCAACCAACACATCCTCTCCCCTACCAACCACATCCCCTCCCCATCAACCACACCCCCCATTAACCACATCCCCTCCCCTACCAACCACATCCCCTGCCATCAACCACATCCCCTGCCATCAACCACATTCTCATACCAATCACATCCCCCCCCACCACCAAACGCATGATCCTACACAGTATATTGCAGCTAATCGTTAGGTACAGTAATCTCAAAATTTGTGTCTGAAATGTTTGCAACATCTCATCACATTGTTGAAATGTTCACAGAAGACTATTGTTATGAACATCATTGACATTGTCACCTTCATGTTATAGTGGATACCGTGTCCACCACGAAATCTAAAGGTTTTCGAATCCTGCCTGAATCATTTTGGGGATGTCCTCAGATAAGAAAGAGGCTGTAGAAAGTTTTAGAAAGTAAAGATTACCAAATATTCATAACCTGACGTTTATCATACCATCTGTGAACATATGACGTCATACATGCAGCGTTATGACATAACAAAAGGTTTATTAGGCACTGACTAATAAAGCAAAGTTTATGAGGCAGGCAGTTTTTTTATCATTATTACTTAAATATGAATATTAGCCTATATTTTGCCAATATGTGTCTACCACAATACTGTCTACCACCCAGGTAACCTCAGGCCAATACCTATGCTGATATGAAACTAGCCACAAAATAATTATTACGCGTGAAGGTAGGATAAATACACATATATACCCACTAGTTTGAATTACCTCCAATTGGTAAAATGCGCCATTTGTAATTTAGTAAAATCGGGGCTACTTCCCTTTGACAAAAAAACCGCCATTTGCAATTTAGTACAATCGGAGTTAGTTCCCTTTGATAAAATGCACCATTTGCAGATTAGTAAAATCGGTGTATTCATCCTATCTATTCATCTGCAACTTGTGTGCGTGTTAATGCTGATGTATGAACACATTTTCTCTTTTCAGTCGGATTATGATCCTGACTACATGGCCAGACCAAGTCGCCGTCCAAACACAACAATGTTGACGAAGAAACGCTCTGGTTCTAAAAAGCGTAGTCAAGACGATGGTGGAATATTTATTCGAAGAAATGTTTCTAAGGAAAAGCGGGGATCTCGATATCACAAAGTCGTCTGAAATACAATGTTGTACTGTACTGTTGTAGTTACGCATTTAAAACAACAACTCTTGTTTGTGTTCATGGTTGGGAAATTGTGAATATACGGTACTAGAAATAATACGGTTGGAATTATTAGTCCACTACTGAGAACCTGTGTGTGCTAATGTAGATGTGTACGTATGTACAGTCAAACCTGTGTTAAGCAGCCAGCCAAGGGAATCCCAGAAAGTGGCTGCTTAATAGAGAGCAAATGTATAATAAAACAGCAGTTTGCTGTATTGATCATGCCAGCAGCACCTAGCTGTTCTGCCCAGCTGCTTTGAAACTCTTTAACTAGGGATGGCAACGAATAGTAATTATACTATTCAAATATTCGGTCGGGAAGATATTCGAATATTCGATAGAATTCTATCAAAAACTCAGTCACTCGAACTCTTATAAAAATTGCCAAACTAACCTAATTTCTGTTTTACACGTAAACGTCATCTTCTTCAAATGATTATTGAGATTGATGTTGTACCCGAATATGGTAAATCCAATTTGCATAGATTACACCTAGCAGTTTTCTTATTCTCAGAGCGAGTCAATCATTTCCAAACGTGTGACTGAGCGGGTTGCATTTTTGAGGACAATATAAAAAAAATTCTCAAATACTTCAATAGTATTCGGATGTTCGAGCAAAATTCGAATTTTCATTGCTTAACCCAACTTATTTTTTCGTTACTTTCTTATATTTATGCTTTTAATTACTCATACTTTTAACTTCTTTGCGGTTTTTGACACGCAACATGTCTACATCCCTGCGAGGGGTTTAACATTATAGGAAGATAGATAGATAAATCAACATATTTGGAATCTGTAAATTGGCTGATTATTACAGGTTGGCTGATTAATAGAGGTGACCACTAACACAGGTTTGACCGTAGTTTTCTTTGCCACTGTTTTATATACAGATGCCACATAGTTAAGTAGCCATCTATTCCCACCCCACATATACAGACTATATATGTATAATAATGACAACATTATATATCATTATATATATATATTATTACATATCATGGTATTATCATAAAATAAATAATGTATGTAGCGTTTAATTAAAGCAGCCCTATATCGTATGAAATAAACGATTATTTCAAAAAAATTCAAATTTTTGGTATGCATTCTTACATTATGATTTGCATAATTATGTTCAATTAGTAAAAAGTGTTTTTTGGCGATAAAACAATCTCGAAACCGAAAGTAGGACTTTACGAGTCGGTCGGTCACGCACTTGTTTACAATCGGAACGCATCGTCCGCATTTGTTTACATTCGGAATGCATCGTCCCCATTTGTCCCACGTTGTCTTATTTAATTGAATTACTTGAGATGTCGATTCATACCTCTGTTATCTCAGTCTTTTAGGGACATGTCTTCATACCCGCAAGGGATTCGACATTAGAGGAAGATAGATAGATAGTATTTCATGTTAAAATATGTTGACATTCCAACGTGCGTTTCTACATCCGCTGTTGTTTCACGCATGCGCGCTGTGCATGTTTACATTTCGTGTGTTGATAAACACATTTGGTTTGTTGATAAACAATTCGCTTATACGATGGTGTATATTTATTGGATTTTTATCATTTATGAGCGACTATTTCGATTTTTGTAAACAAACATACATTAGTATTTATATTTTACCCAAAAAACATCCTTTATTACGATATAATGCTGCTTTAATGTATGTGGAATTTGTTCCATGTTATATATTTTATCTATAATTTATTTAGCTACTTGTAAATAAATAATAATAAAAATGAAGTTGGCATAAATAAATAATAATAAAAATGAAGTTGGCATAAATAAATAATAATAAAAATGAAGATAGTGTAAATAAATAATAATAAAAATGAAGTTAGCATAAATTAATAATAATAAAAAAGTTAGTGTAAATAAATAATAATAAAAATGAAGTTAGCCTAAATTAATAATAATAAAAATGAAGTTGGCATTAATAAATAATAAAGAAGTTAACATGACCAATGGTTGTGATTTTTTTTAGCTACTTGTAGTTTTATCATGATAAATAAATAATAATAAAAATGAAGTTAGCATAAATAAATAATAATAAAAATGAAGTTAACGGTACCAATGGTTGTGATTTTTCAAAATACATAGCTTGCACATTGTTACTATTTTTAACTACTTTTTAAAAGTAATTCAGAATTGTAAATATTTAAGCAATGAATCGCGGGTTAATATTTTCCATTGGGGTATGAACTACATTGGGCGTGGTTAAAGTGTGTGGAGGCCGAAGGAATCCAAGCTAACTTTAAACACTTCCACTGTAGTTCATACCCAGATGGAAACTATTAACCCGCGATTCATTACTTATATTTTTACATTAATTATTCTTTTCAAAGACAAATATAAAAATATAGCACACTTCGCATTTAAGATGTATTTAGTCCAGAATCGCGACGTGCTGTATAAACAGATCATCCTTGGAACAGCATAAAAACTGTCAGACAAGCCTTTTCATGCAAGGAACGCTGCCCACCACTGCGAATGCACATGACCGGAACTTCGAGTACGCATGTCATCTGCATATCATAATGTGAGGAAATTCATACAAAAATGGATACAAACAGACAGGACATATATGTTCAATGAAGGAAATGCAAAAGTGATGTAAATATATATATATATGTAAAGATAATTTCTAGAAGTCTCAGTTTTACTAGATCTTTTACAGTATATTAACATTATACCAGAGAGTGTTTTTTTAATATTTATTTTGCTACAATCTGTGATATTGGCATTGAGCCAAAGCAAGTCTGTTTGTTTTATCTGGTAGCAACAAGCACATTTTAAGTTTAAACTTTATTTATTTTTAAAACTATTGCGAAGCAAGTTTTAACAACTTATATTAATCACTCATTGGCGCGGATGAAAGCGTATAATTATGTGGTCATTCGTGTGGAAGGAAACTGGAGTACCCGGAGAAAAACCCACCTGTCCGATCTGGCGACCACCGTATCATCTCACATACTTCCCAGTCCGAGGATCGCACCCGGGTTGCATTGGTGAGAAGCAAGCGCGCTATGACCACTGCGCTAATCAGACAGCCACACTTCTGAACTGAATTTGAGCATGTTTACCAAATAGAAGAAAACTATCTACAATCATCATACATGTGTCAAATTAACCTATCCCCCCCCACCTCTGTCGCAAAAGTTTATGTTTTTCCGGCGATGGATATTGATTTCACATCTATGTTCCCATTATCAATAATCAATGGATGGAATTTCATGAAACTTAATATAAATTCATCCATAAATTTGTCGGTCTGGAGCCTGTTCACAATACCCAGTGTGCGGAATATTATGAAACTTAATATAAATTCATCCATAAATTTGTCGGTCTGGGGCCTGTTCTCAGTACCCCGTGTGCGGAATATTATGAAACTTAATATAAATTCATCCATAAATTTGTCGGTCTGGGGCCTGTTCTCAGTACCCCGTGTGCGGAATATTATGAAACTTAATATAAATTCATCCATAAATTTGTCGGTCTGGGGCCTGTTCTCAGTACCCCGTGTGCGGAATATTATGAAACTTAATATAAATTCATCCATAAATTTGTCGGTCTGGGGCCTGTTCTCAGTACCCCGTGTGCGGAATATTATGAAACTTAATATAAATTCATCCATAAATTTGTCGGTCTGGGGCCTGTTCTCAGTACCCCGTGTGCGGAATATTATGAAACTTAATATAAATTCATCCATAAATTTGTCGGTCTGGGGCCTGTTCTCAGTACCCCGTGTGCGGAATATTATGAAACTTAATATAAATTCATCCATAAATTTGTCGGTCTGGGGCCTGTTCTCAGTACCCCGTGTGCGGAATATTATGAAACTTAATATAAATTCATCCATAAATTTGTCGGTCTGGGGCCTGTTCTCAGTACCCCGTGTGCGGAATATTATGAAACTTAATATAAATTCATCCACAAATTTGTCGGTCTGGGGCCTGTTCATAGTACCCAGTGTGTGGAATTTCATGAAACTTAATATAAATTCATCCACAAATTTGTCGGTCTGGGGCCTGTTCACAGTACCCAGTGTGTGGAATTTCATGAAACTTAATATAAATTCATCCACAAATTTGTCGGTCTGGGGCCTGTTCATAGTACCATGTGCGGAATTTCATGAAACTTAAGATCATCAATTATCATCATTTCGTGGTGTTTCATCACTTTCATGCATCATTTTTGTATTGCCATTTAAATTGACTAAACATCCACAAACTATGCCATGTTCCTCTTCTCAATTCCCAAGGGGTGGATATGAAGCTCATCATCACTATAGTGCAGTGGTATACCCGCGAGTTTCGACTGGATTGGGCAAGTAACACCAGAGTTATTGCCCTTTAATTGACAAACAATCCACCAAATTCAGAGCCACTTCTCAGTAAAGTTCAAACTTTATTTATTTTACAACGATTGCGAAGCAAGTTCTAACAACTTATATTAATCACTCTCATTGGCGCAGATGAAAGCGTATAATTATGTGGTCATTCGTGTGGGAGGAAACCGGAGTACCTGGAGAAAACCCACCTGTCCGATCTGGCGACCACCGTACCATCTCACATACGTCCTGGTCCGAGGATTGAACCCGGGTTGCATTGGTGAGAAGCGAGCGCGCTAACCACTGTGCTAATGGGTGGAATTTTATGAACCGTAAAGCAATATGTATAGCTATAGTGTGGTAGTATATGTGCACTTTACTTCTGGATCTGTCCAAATAACACCAGGGTTATTGCCCTTTTATTGAAATTTCCTTTGCAGCCAGTATTGCAGTGGATATCAATGCATTGAATTTGTTTGTCCTAAATCTATTCATGAAAGAATATTTTCAAAATATATTTGAAAATGAGTTTTATTTATCTTTAAATTTGATCAGTGCATACCATGTCAAATGCCAAAATATGTGATTTGTCATAATCTGCTATTTTGACTCTTTGTTTGACGGCTGCATGTATTCAACCGAAATGAAACAGGAAATAATCAAAACTTTCTTTGGCGCCAACTACGATAAGTATAGTTGACTTTGTTAGTTATAAATAATTTGATGTTTATTCAAATAATTTGTGTATGCTAAAAATTCTTGGGATATTAATATACATTGGTGTATATTAAATACTTTGGTGTCTATTAAATACGTTGGAGTGTTGATATTCTTTGGTGTATATTAAATACGTTGGTGTATATTAAATACTTTTTAGTGTTGATATTCTTTGGTGTATATTAAATTCTTTGGTGTATATTAAATACTTTGGTGTATATTAAATACTTTTTAGTGTTGATATTCTTTGGTGTATATTAAATTCTTTGGTGTATTTGAAATACTTTGGTGTATATTAACTACTTTTGTGTGTTGATATTCATTGGTGTATATTAAATACAATGGTGTATTTTAGATACTTTGGGGTATATTAAATATGTTGATCTACATATTGCCAGTGTATTTATCGTAGTACTAAGTAGTAACATAGTAAACTGTACATATGAATAAATGCAGAACTGATTCATTACCCGCCTTCCATTGGTGCTCATTTACCCAAATCAGTATGTTCTGGCATGGAATCTGTTAACCCATTCAACACCAAGTAACTGACATGGACTGGTGCATGATATTTTTAGACCAATAAATTAATAAGAAAATTACCTTTAGACCAGTTCATTGATCAAAATGGGTAATTTTTGTCTAAAAATAGTAATATTACTGGCAAAAAGTACAGATCCTGATGAGACGGCTCATCATGAGCCGGCTCATCTGGATCTACACTTTTTGTAAGCCTATTGAGAGGTCTGTGGTGTTGAAAGGGTTAATTACCAAATTAGTTTTGAGTTGTGTTTCACAGTGAATGTTCTACATCACTAAACAGAAGGAGACGTCTGTGACCATGGTTACGGTTGATGACATCAAATCACTTGCCTCACACCGCTGTAGGTTCGAATCCCACTGTTGTTGTGAAATAATTTCATGTGAGGAAGCTATCCAGCTGACTTGCAGAAGGTCGGTGGTTCTACCAGTGTGACTGTCTACCGGGGTCATCCTCCACCAATAATAGCTGGAGAGTCGTCCTATGACAGACTGACGGTGGGACATTAAAAACCCCAAACAAACTGAGTAAAATTGAACATTTTTGGAGTCGCATCTCATGTTTGCGTTTCAAGTTTATTGTATATCAGTCTGGCCGTCCGTCCTAAGACATTGTAAGTGGGAGACCGAAGGTGTCTTACCTATTGAGGCTTGACCCTCGACATGTACACTTTTTGTCTTTAACCTGCCAAATAAATTGGACTGAATCTGCAAACAACATAGATCCAGATCAGCTGTTGAGTAGCGCCGTGTCTGATAAGGATCTATGTTGTTTGCTATTCAGACACGTGCTTTAGCTCCACTATCCAAACAGCATAGAGCCTGATTAGACGGAACATTCTCTGCCGTCTGATCTGGCTGTATGCTGTTTGCAAAAGCATCATTAGTTGTGATTGGCATGTTAAGGGTTAGAGATCTTGTGTATGTTCCAATAGGGTAAATTATGGTGAAAGTAGCTGTGTACTTAATGTCGAAATTTGGCGAATTTTGATTTCAAAATTATAATAGGTGCACTGTTGGTTAACCCATTTCATTCTGGATACCGTTCAAACAGTATTTGCAAAGAACATAGAGCCAGATCAGCCACCATGGAACGTGCCGTCTCATCAGGCTCTATACTGTTTGCTATTCAGATGATCTTGCTAAGACACTTGGCTATGTAGCAAACAACATAGATCCTGATCAGCATGCAGCGTCAGGCTGCGGCTGATCTGGATCTATGTTGTTTGCAAAAGCCTTTAAATATATCCAGAATGAAATGGGTTAATAAAGCAGGTTAGATTGTGCTTCCATTGGTCTTGTATGTCTCTAGCTACTATTGTTGGAGGAATCAGACGGATCTGTAGTCCAGTGGTAACACGCTGGACTGGTAATCCAGGGATCGCAGGTTTGATCCCCCGTCTGACCCTAATAAAATTAACAGTCTTTCAGATGGGACGTTAAACCGAGGTCTCGTGTCGGTGATTTACACCGTGCACGTAAAAGAACCAGAGGAGACTCTGGAATGGGTCTCTGTCTGTATCATTGCACTATCCTCCAACAATCTAAAATGACTAATCTCTTCAGGAGGCATCGCTCATGTGGGCAACCGGTAGCGACGATAAATAAACGTAAAACACAATGTTGGAGGAATGCCGCTCCGGACAGTAGTTCAGACACGGACGGGCGTTCGTATAAAACACCGACCTTATGCAAGCAAGCTGTGGTAAATAAGCTCCATCATCAGCAATCTGTATAGGTTCTTTATATGAAAGCATTTTACAGGATTCGAATCTACAGCCGGGAGGGGTAAGTGATTGTACAGGATTCGAGCCTACAGCGGGAGGGGTAGGTGATTTTACAGGATTCGAACCTACAGCGGGAAGGGTAGGTGAATTTTACAGGATTCGAACCTACATCAGGGAGGGGTAGGTGATTGTACAGGATTCGAACCTACATCAGGGAGGGGTAGGTGATTGTACAGGATTCGAACCTACAGCAGGGAGGGTTGGGTGATTGTACAGGATTCGAACCTACAGCGGGAGGGGTGGGTGATTGTACAGGATTCGAACCTATATCAGGGAGGGGTAGGTGATTGTACAGGATTCGAACCTACATCAGGGAGGGGTAAGTGATTGTACAGGATTCGAACCTACAGCGGGAGGGGTGGGTGATTGTACAGGATTCGAACCTACATCAGGGAGGGGTAGGTGATTGTACAGGATTCGAACCTACATCAGGGAGGGGTAGGTGATTGTACAGGATTCGAACCTACAGCGGGAGGGGTGGGTGATTGTACAGGATTCGAACCTACATCAGGGAGGGGTAGGTGATTGTACAGGATTCGAACCTACAGCGGGGGAGGGTTGGCTGATTGTACAGGATTCGAACCTACAGCGGGGGAGGGTTGGGTGATTTAAAATCAATGACTAATCACTCAGCCACTGAGGCCCCAATCCCATCTCATTTGCTCCGAAACAAGACTGTGCTCCAAGAGACGGCCATATCCGCTGCTAGTAGATGTGGCGGGAAAATGGCAGTTTTGCGTAACTGAACGCTATATATAGTGGTGAAAATATGTCGTGGAATTTCGTTTTAATTGTGACGTCAGTTACAAATAAGAAAAACGCATTAAGGAAATAAAAACAATACATGATCAATAAAGGCTGATCATCGTCTTATGTAGATCTGGGAACCTTAACACGTGTGTGTCCTGTACATCAAGCAATGTATTTACCCAATCTGGCTTATGCGTGAAAAATAAAGGATAGCTTTTATTTATGATATTTGGTCTGTGACAATTATTTCTTAGAACTTTCTGATGCTTGTCTTCTATTTACACATCGCGATAAGAATGGATTGAATGACGTCACAACTAAGGCTCTAAACATGTAACACTACGTTTTTCACACCATTGTTTCTTGTAGCGGATCAGTGATCAGGTTGTTAACACGCCAGACTTGTAATCCAGAAGTCAGAGGCTCGATCACCGGCTATACCATACTAAAATGACTGATATCGTAGGTCTTCGGATGAGACTTTAAACCGATGTCTCTTGTCGGTGCTTTGCACCGTGTAGGCCTACGTAAAAGAACCAAGTGGAGACTCCGGCGTCGCTCATATGAGCAACCGGTAGTGACGATAAATCGACGTAAAACACTCACACCATTGTTTCACTCCTTGCAACCTGACACCGGACCGTTTCTTTACTGTGAAAAATGCATACACGTAACTAATGGTAATTGCAAAAGCTCAACACTGTTCAGTGTATTCGCACGATCGTGTGCACCCGACCGGTCAAACGCTATACATTATGTGCCATGCAGACAGTAAATACAATTTGAATTGATTTGAAACTGTCTTGTCATAAGACAGCTTCAGGTGCACAAGATCGTGCGCACGCTGAACAGTCGTCGTAAAGTCAAGATCGTGCGTACTCTGAACAGTCGTCTTGAAGTCAAGATCGTGCGCACGCTGAACAGTCGTCTTGAAGTCAAGATCGTGCGTACGCTGAACAGTCGTCTTGAAGTCAAGATCGTGCGCACGCTGAACAGTCGTCTTGAAGTCAAGATCGTGCGTACGCTGAACAGTCGTCTTGAAGTCAAGATCGTGCGCACGCTGAACAGTCGTCTTGAAGTCAAGATCGTGCGCTCGCTGAACAGTCGTCTTGAAGTCAAGATCGTGCGTACTCTGAACAGTCGTCTTGAAGTCAAGATCGTGCCTAAGTTGAACAGTCGTCTTAAAGTCAAGATCGTGCGTACGCTGAACAGTCGTCTTGAAGTCAAGATCGTGCGTACGTTGAACAGTCGTCTTAAAGTCAAGATCGTGCGTACGCTGAACAGTCGTCTTAAAGTCAAGATATTGCGTACGCTGAACAGTCGTCTTGAAGTCAAGATATTGCGTACGCTGAACAGTCGTCTTAAAGTCAAGATATTGCGTACGCTGAACAGACGTCTTAAAGTCAAGATATTGCGTACGCTGAACAGTCGTCTTAAAGTCAAGATATTGCGTACGCTGAACAGTCGTCTTAAAGTCAAGATATTGCGTACGCTGAACAGTCGTCTTGAAGTCAAGATATTGCGTACGCTGAACAGTCGTCTTGAAGTCAAGATATTGCGTACGCTGAACAGTTGTCTTAAAGTCAAGATATTGCGTACGCTGAACAGTCGTCTTAAAGTCAAGATATTGCGTACGCTGAACAGTCGTCTTAAAGTCAAGATATTGCATACGCTGAACAGTCATCTTAAAGTCAAGATATTGCGTACGCTGAACAGTCGTCTTAAAGTCAAGATATTGCGTACGCTGAACAGTCGAACAGTCGTCTTAAAGTCAGATATGCTACTGAACATGTCTTAAGTCAAGATATTGCGTACGCTGAACAGTCATCTTAAAGTCAAGATATTGCGTACGCTGAACAGTCGTCTTAAAGTCAAGATATTGCGTACGCTGAACAGTCGTCTTAAAGTCAAGATATTGCGTACGCTGAACAGTCGTCTTAAAGTCAAGATATTGCGTACTCTGAACAGTCGTCTTAAAGTCAAGATATTGCGTACGCTGAACAGTCGTCTTAAAGTCAAGATATTGCGTACGCTGAACAGTCGTCTTGAAATAAAGATTGTACACCGACACGTCATCTTACAGCATGTTGACCTCTGCCAGTAGTAGTTGTAGCTTTATTTAAAGTCACCTCCGTCAAGGCATGTGGGCAACTGGTTTCTCTACGTAGGTTATGTAGACTGCTACGATGCTTATGTGGACGTCCGAAGTGGCCTCCTCTTTCTTGCCAGAGTGACAAGTCCTGTATCCGTTCTTTTGAAGGCGGTCCCTTTTAGGTTATGGCCATATCCTCCACCATGTGTCAGCTCACAGCAGCAAGAATGGTTCCGGTTTCTTCGCTGGGTTCCTCGTCTCTACGGATCAGGGTAACAGTCGTGTCCCACCGTCTCCTTGAAGGAGCCGGCTAACACAATTGCCAGCTATCCGCCGTCTCCAGCACCGAGCATTGCTGTCTCGCCAAGTAGCTATGTTAATCTGTTGCCGCGCATACTGAGTCACGTGGCTTCTACTGTTCCGATAGCGAGGCTGGTGTCAGCGAAGTCCTTGACCCATTTTCTTGCTGTGAGCTGTGCCAAGTGTGTGTGTGTGTGTTTTACGTTTATTTATCGTCGCTACCGGTTGCCCATATGAGCGACGCCTCCTGAAGAGATTAGTCATTTTAGATTGTTGGAGGATAGTGCAATGATACAGACAGAGATCCATTCCAGAGTCTCCTCTGGTTCTTTTACGTGCACGGTGTAAAGCATCGACACGAGACCTCGGTTTAACGTCCCATCTGAAAGACTGTTAATTTTATTAGGGTCAGACTGGGGATCGAACCTGCGATCCCTGGATTACCAGTCCAGCGTGTTACCACTGGACTACAGATCCGTCTGTGCTGTGCCTAGGTCACGACGTGTACGCTGATATATGGTTGACCTCTGCCTCTACAATTACCCTGTACCAAGTGTATGCTATGGTAAAGTCACTTAGAAACTAAGGCGATAATTGCCGCGTTCTTGTTCTTAGCATGCTTAGGATTTTGACCAACAGACAAAACGTCTGTGTTGATATTACAGCACAATACTAATGCATTCGGAACATGCGGACACATTATATGTTCCCTGCATTCAAAGCAGAAAAATGAGATTTTTTGCGAACACAATTCTGATATTGTTTTGTATTACATGGCGGGATTTTTCTGAAGGCAAGTACCGTTTATAACAATATATTTCTGAATCCGTAATACCAGTGGGAACAATTTTACTCATTCATTCCACATTAGTTCCATAATCAATAACGTATCTGTAATTGTTTATATTAATTTATTTTACGTTTATTTATCGTCGCTACCGGTTGGCCATATGAGCGACGCCTCCTGAAGAGATTATTCATTTTAGATTTATGGAGGATAGTGCAATGATACAGACAGAAACCCATTCCAGAGTCTCTTCTTGTTCTTTACGTGCACGATGTAAAGCACCGACACGAGACATCGGTTTAAAGTCCCATCTGAAAGACAGTTAATTTTATTATGGTCAGACGGGGGGTCGAACCTGCGATCCCTAGATTACCAGTCCAGCGTGTTAACCACTGGACTACATATCCGTCTGTACTATTCTGACTTCATAGCTGGAGAGTCGTCATATGACCTGGTCTATCGGTGCGACTTAAGCAACAAATTCTCAAAACAAACAAACAAATACTTCAAAAGCAGGAAACCGAATCCGTTTTTGAACCTCTGTTTGACGTGTTTTCTAAATTACAGGTTCTACATCTTTGGAATCAGTCCAAACCCACGCAGTTACTTACCACACACGCTGTGTCTGGTCTACTTCCGGCGGAAACTTACCAACAGCAAAGACACTTTGTAACAAAGATGGCGGCACAATATTCACATTCAACAGTACCGACGAAGCCCTAGACATTTTGGATAGTTTGAATATATGTAAGTAAATGCATGAGTGACTGCGCAGCTACTTATAATGTAGTTGCGTACACTGTCAGAACTATTAATTTGAACGATTGAATCCCCCAATAGCTTGCCCCTTACCGCTATATGTTCAACGGAAACCTATCCACTGAGTTGCTTTGCGGAAGATCGAGTGTTCAATCATGGTGCCAGAGCGTATCTGAAGCAGTCTGTACGGAAATAGCATTTTGCTTGTAACATTTAGCACTATGTTAAATATTCTCATCTTTATATTCATGCAAGTTTCTTAGCATTACCGTGAGCCATATTGATGTCATCACAAATCGCCAATCACTGTACATACAGTCAAACCTGTCTTAAGCAGCCAACCAAGGAGCTCACAGAATGTGACTGATTTGCACAGGTGGTTGCTTAATAGAGGTTAAATGTATAATAAAACAGATTATTGGGAATCTGGAGTATGACTGCTTAATACATGTTGTCTGCTTAATGGAGGTGACCACTAACACAGGTTTGACTGTATACCGATTTCTATATGAAATGGAGAGAATGTCTGACCCTAATAAAATTAACAGTCTTTCAGATGGGATTTAAACCGAGGTCTCGTGTCGGTGCTTTACACCGTGCACGTAAAAGAACCAGAGGAGACTCTGGAATGGGTCTCCGTCTGTATCTTGCACTATCCTCCAAAATCTAAAATGACTAATCTCATCAGGATGCGTCGCTCATATGGGCAACCGGTAGCGACGATAAATAAACGTAAAACACACACACACCTGCGGGATAAAAACATTTTATCAAAGGATCCAATGATGCCTCTGAAATGTGTGCGTCTTCTGTATCTTGCAATATCCGCCGAAACAATCAAATTGACTAAATACATATACTTCTGGGGGCATTGCCCCGGTTTAACAGAGATCGACGATACATACATATTTAATAAAATGAATCACAAAACAAACAATTCATGCTAAACGTGTAGAATATGATACTTTTATATGATAGCTCTGAAACATATCGCAGTTGTGAAATGTACGTGTTTCTTTTTCTATTTTCCCTACAGTATATGACACACCGATTTTCATTGGAGCACTAGTAATCCGCGACGAAGGCAACACGTATTTTGATTGGTTGTCGCGTCCTGACACGTGGTCTATGCAAATGAATGTCACCATTGACGAGACCAATGTGGACGACATTTGTATCAAATTACGACACGAATCCTTGTCCTCGACAAGCTGCACAACCACAATGCCAGTTACAGTGTGTGAAACATGTGAGCTAAACCAGCAGCCCGCCTCCCCGTGGGTGTTTTGAAAATCATTCGACATTGTTGTATCAAGTTTGGTAATTCGGTCTTATTTGATTGTAATTAGTATCGCCAATTACAAACGTATTCATAAGTTGAATCCGTCTCATTGGCCTCAATGGTGTGTGTTTTACGTTTATTTGTCGTTGCTACCGGTTGCCCATATGAGCGACGCCTCCTGAAGATATTAGTCATTTTAGATTTTGGAGGATAGTGCATGATACAGACAGAGACCCATTCCAGAGTCTCATCTGGTTCTTTTACGTGCACGGTGTAAAGCACCGACACGAGACCTCGGTTTAACGTCCCATCTGAAAGACTGTTAATTTTATTAGGGTCAGATGGGGGATCGAACCTGCGATCCCTGGAGCCTCAATGGTAATGGAGGGAGCTTTGTATATAGACATAGTTTTAACGTTTTAGCTCGATTGCGAAACAAACAAATTATTACAACATTAGATCAATCGCTCTCGATACCACATTCCTGGTGGTATCCATCGCCACGATGAAGAACGAAGAGGCAGTGTAGATTTATGTGTTTGCCATACTGAGAAGGCTACCACCACTGTAGTTATAGCGGGAATCGAACTCACAACCGTCTCGATTATTAATCGAACGCCATATGGAGAGAGGAAGACCCTGCATAATGACGACCGTATGCAATATGTAATCATAGCCCAATTGTTCCAGTGTTTCCGCAATATCCTTAATACTATCTCTATGCATGCACGCCTTCCAGTTCTATATATACAAGAGGACATAGAAAACGCACACTTCGGATACGTGTGTTTTTACATGAAAAACAATAACTATATAAATACATAGTTTTAAACATTTTAGACTATTTTTAGTTGTTCAGTTTGTGTTTTGTAATAAAGATGTGATATATCTTATTTCGTTTTCATGTAATAATAATCATATAATGTAGGTGTGCGTTTTCTATGTCCTCTAGTATAGTTGCACATATACCATTCGTCACGGTAAGGTCCGTGAATGTAATTGCACATACCGACTAATAGTGCTGTGAAATCAACCTCATATCATGCAGTAAAATGAATAAAAGTTGTTAAAAAGAAATCATTGAAAACCATAAAAGAAAATGAAGATATGTGTTATTAGTGTAAAAATGGAATTTATTTCATTAAGTGAATACTATCTGACCTTACACTAATAAACTCAATCTTCGTTTTGTTTTATGATTTCCAATGATGTATTTGGCTAATATATGTTTTATACACTATTAGTCATATTTACTGCCGTTGTCTGGAGCCTCATTTCACTACAAGTCACAACCGCACAACCACTTAAATTAATGTGAACATTAGCAATAACAAACATAACTGTTCGGAGGCCCACTCGGGTGCATCCTCCACCAATGACAGTTGGAGAGCCACCATATGACCCGAGCTGTTGGTGCAACTTTAAACAATGTCCCAATGTGTCATTTGTGACCAATAATTATTTTTTTATTTTTTTTACGTTTTTATTTATCGTCACTACGGGTTACCCATATGAGCGACGCCTCCTGAAGAGATTGGTCATTTTAGAATGTTGGAGGATAGTGCATGATACAGACAGAGACCCATTCCAGAATCTCCTCTGGTTCTTTTGCGTGCACGGTGTAAAGCACCGACACGAGACCTCGGTTTAACGTCCCATCTGAAAGACTGTTAATTTTATTAGGGTCAGACGGGGGATCGAACCTGCGAACCCTGGATTACCAGTCCAGCGTGTTACCATTGGATTACAACTCCGTCTGTGCCTCATTGCCACAATATATGCATACCTCTGTTGTATACGCTTGCTTTTGTTCTATGCAGACAATGTGTCAAAATGCTTTGGCGCGCCGATTCGCACCGAAGTAGCTGTCAACACCACCAATTCGACAACTTCTCAGATTAGCCAATCAGTAGATAAAACAATGTACGAAACGAGTGTTGCGGGCAATGCTACAGATTTATCCCCCACCATGACAGTGTCTATGGAAGTAGAAACTATTCCTGTTGGGGTACAAATCGTACAAATCGGAAATGACACGGACATAGAAACTATTGATGTTGCCAAAACACAATTACCTCCAAGCACGACAATGTCCATGGAGAACACAGATAATATGCATGCAGTGGATGAAATCGGCAGTGACAGCGAAATTAAATCGATTGATGTGACCGAAACACTTGTCCCAGAGAGTACACGTGAAGATATAATAGATGTTTCACAACAGCTTAATAATTCATTAGAAGATGCACCAGAACCTACAGTGCTGCCTCCAGACTACAACACGAGACTGCTTGCATCAAATGGTGTCAACTTAGCAGAATTTCTATTCAACATACCTAGCAATAATGGAACACGAAATATGAGCTTCAGTTCACTGATATCGCAAATTATCGGCCGATCCAATGTTTCAAAAGACCCCATGCCAACCACAGTGCCGCCCACTATGACAACTATAGCGGGATCAAGTTCGACGATGACCAATACGCTCAGTATGCCGTTCAAGTTGACAAACGGACCGCCAGTGAGAGAAGTGACATTTCAGACAGCAACAGATGGCAAGTGGTTTCACGGGGGAGTGCACATTTCCGGAATGAACAGCGGTTCGGTAAGTTGTGATTGTGTGTGTGTTTTACGTTCAAAATTAACAGTCTTTCAGATGTGACTTTAAACCGAGGTCTCGTGTCGATGCTGTACACCGTGCACGTAAAAGAACCAGCGGAGACTCTGGAATGGGTCTCTGTCTGTATCACTGCACTATACTCCAAATATCTAAAACGACTAATCTCTTCAGGAGGCGTCGTTCATATGGGCAACCGGTAGCGACGATAAATAAACGTAAAACACACAAGACGTAAGCTATTTACGCGACTCTACTCCCCCCCTCCACCATAAGACACAAACAAACAAAAGAAAATTAGTTTTCCTCATTGAATGTTGAAGTTAGATACCAACCTTTGAGGTTTAACATGTATGGACATAATTTTACATCTCTATTGAAAGTTTATAATCTCTTGAATCCTTGAAGTTGGGTAACTACACAGGCACAAGGCAAAACAATGTTTTGCCCTATGGCCATACGTCTTGTGTCTGTGAGTAAGCATTGTTGTATATTATATGACAATAGGGCAAAAATAAAAGTATGTCTTGTGCCTGTGAGTAAGCATTGTTGTATATTATATGACAATAGGGCAAAAATAAAAGTATGTCTTGTGTCTGTGGGTAAGCACTGAATACTATATGACCATAGGGCAAAAATAAAAGTATGTCTTGTGTCTGTGGGTAAGTATTGTATACTATATGACCATAGGGCAAAAATAAAATTATGTCTTGTGTCTGTGAGTAAGCATTGTATACTATATGACCATAGGGCAAAAATAAAATTATGTCTTGTGTCTGTGAGTAAGCATTGTTGTATACTATATGACCATAGGGCAAAAATAAAAGTATGTCTTGTGTCTGTGAGTAAGCATTGTTGTATACTATATGACTATAGGGAAAAAATAAAAGTATGTCTTGTGCCTGTGGGCAGCTACAATTAACCTAACTTTCCCACCCAATGCCAACATTGAGCTATACAATCAAGGTAATGAAGATAAAATGCGTATTTCAAAATGCTTGGTTAAGCTCTGAATGAATCCATTGTTTCATTCGTTCGCAGATCAGGCCTTGGTCGCCATTACTTATTGATAATCACATGACCAAGTCGCAACACCTGCAAAACATAAGCCTGGTATTGAACGCACTGAAACGCACACAGCACGTCGATAACTATACCATACAGGTACGTATATACCATACAGGTACGTATATACCATACAGGTACGTGTATACCATACAGGTACATACCATACAGGTACGTATATACCATACAGGTACGTATATACCATACAGGTACGTGTATACCATACAGATACGTATATACCATACAGATACGTATATACCATACAGGTACGTATATACCATACAGGTACGTATATACCATACAGGTACGTGTATACCATACAGGTACGTATATACCATACAGGTACGTATATACCATACAGGTACGTATATACCATACAGTACGTATATACCATACATATACCTATATACCATACAGTCACGTATATACCATACATATACCTATATACCATACAGGTACGTATATACCATACATATACCTATATACCATACAGGTACGTATATACCATACATATACCTATATACCATACAGTACGTATATACCATACATATACGTGTATACCATACAGATACGTATATACCATACAGATACGTATATACCATACAGGTACGTATATACAATACATATACCTATATACCATACAGGTACGTATATACAATACAGGTACGTATATACTATACAGGTACGTATATACCATACAGGTACGTATATACCATACAGGTACGTATATACTATACAGGTACGTATATACCATACAGGTACGTATATACCACACAGGTACGTATATACTATACAGGTACGTATATACCATACAGTACGTATATACCATACAGGTACGTATATACCATACAGGTACGTATATACCATACAGGTACGTATATACCATACAACGTATATACCATACAGGTACGTATATATCATACAGGTACGTATATACCATACAACGTATATACCATACAGGTACGTATATACCATACAGGTACGTATATACCATACATGTACGTATATACCATACAGGTACGTGTATACCATACAGGTACGTATATACCATACAGGTACGTATATACCATACAGGTACGTATACATACAGGTACGTATATACCATACAGGTACGTGTATACCATACAACGTATATACCATACATATACCTATATACCATACAGGTACGTATATACCATACAGGTACGTGTATACCATACAGATACGTATATACCATACAGGTACGTGTATACCATACAACGTATATACCATACAGGTACGTATACTTAAAAGCATACCTTACTCAATACCGAATGATGACATTGAAGAATATACATGTGCATGTCCAGTTATATGTTCATCCAGTCCGCCTCAGTTGTCGAGTGGTTACTGTCGCTGACTTGTATACCACTGTATCCTATCATCACTGATGGTCACGGGTTCGAGCCACTCTCAAACCGCGTACCTTTATATGAAAACGTTGTTTCTTACGGACATTGGTGCACCAAATACTGGTTAACCGCTAGAACCTGTCCAGGAAAGGTGTTGTTCGGTTAAACTGCCCGTCGCTCAATTAGGCAACTGGTAACGACGTTAAATAAACTTAAATAAAATTAAATGTGCATCCGCACGTGGTCGTGTACGTGCATGGGTCTTTCGTCTTTTTCAGAAACACCTCCTGCTCGGTCTATGTCCTTTACCTATCATCGTCTTGTATATTCCAATTAACACGCGGTACATGTTGTAACACAACACCATTAAGCTTATTCACTGTCAGGTTACAATGTAACATAACATAAAAGGCAACACAATATTGTAAGTATAGGATATAAGCCGAAAACGATCCAATATGTAAAATATTGGACTGCATGAGGCGCGTACCGCCGAAGACAGTGCCAATATTTTACATATTGGATCCGTTTGAGGCTTATATCTTACTTAAAACACACACTTATATAACAACATCCTACTAATTAAAAATGTTAATTTCGTACATTTACACGTAGTGTTTAACTCTTTCACCGCCAATGTCGCATAGGAGCGACTTTGTAAAAATGTAGAGAACCCGATCGGACAGAACAGAACATGCCGTCTGATCAGGCTATATGCTGATTGCTCTTCAGACAGTGGAGCTGAAGCACCTGTCCGAATAGCAAACAACATAGATCATGATCAGACGCGGCGTTACGCCGCGGCTGATCTGGATCTATGTTGTTTGCACATGCTCTGAATTTATTCGGCGCTGAAAGAGTTAATATAATACTCTGGCCTTTTGTGTGTGGTTTACATTTATTTATCGTCGCTACCGGTTGCCCATATGAGCCTCCTGAAGAGATTAGTCATTTTAGATGTTTGGAGGATAGTGCAATGATACAGATAGAGACCCATTCCAGAGTCTCCTCTGGCTCTTTTACGTGCACGGCGTAAAGCACCAACACGAGTCCACGGTTTAACGTCACATCTGAAAGACTGTTAATTATATTAGGGTCAGACGGGGGATTACCAGTCCAGCGTGTTACCACTGCACTACATATCCTTTTGGCCTTTAGACATCAGTCCACTATTTATGTCATGTTAAAACACTGTCGTATATGAGAGGTTTATAGTAGACTGCTTCAAACGAATATAACGCACGGGTTTCCCGTGTTCACGGACTCGTATAGGAATGTAATTGTCTGACTATTATATTGATTGATTACACACGTGTTGATATCAACAACAACAACAACAACAATAGTTTATTGCGTAAAACATCTATAAGACGTTTAAAGCAAATACAATAATTACACATTGTAGTGGGTACACAAAAGTAATTACCAAGAGGTCTCTTTAATAAAATATTGTGAAAAGATAGCAATTCGAATTACAAGGATTTGTTCTGTATACATATGCTTACGGTGGGTTGGATGTATCAATATGATTATTTAAATATTAAAATGTATTAATGTCCACTCCTACTGATTAATGCATAATATATAAACTTAGAAGTATTAAGAATACAACGTGTTGACTGTTCCGACATGATATGTTCAAACTTATTAATGTTGGGCCAATGGTTATAATACGGTTTAAGGTACTTGGTACGTAATTCCCTATATTTTGGGCATACTAACAGGAAGTGGTATTCGTTTTCTAATAAGATATTCATGTTACAATTCGGACAGTGTCTATCTTCTCGTCTAATGTTATTATATCTGCCGGTTTCTATTGTAAGTTCGTGCGACGATATTCTAAAGCGTGTCAGTGCTATTCGAAATTTGTTTTCCGTGATATAATCTAAGTATTTTTCGAAATTGAAACTATATTTATATATGTTATACGAGCTCAGCCTAGTTGAGTTAGTAATATTTGAATACCATGTCTGTTTGTATATATCTATTATTCTTTGTTTTATTGGAGAAATATGTACCAACATGTTGTAGCGATAGTTCCAAATGTTTGACATGCCAATATGATGTAGTGTCGTTTTAATTTGCGACGCCCAGTTCGATCCGTTATATGTATTTCCATTTTCACAATCACGTTCTAGCATTTTATAGATCTGGAAAGTTATCGTGTTTTCATTCGAATATAAAAGTTTAATCCAGTATTTAATCATAATAATTTGTCGCGCGATTCGCATAGGATAACGTCCGAGTTCTCCGTATAGACCATCGAGATTCGTGGATTTCTTGACTCCTAATACTTTTCTGCAAAATTTAGTGTGGATCAGTTCAATATCTTTACCCTCATTGTTTCCCCACACTGATGCACTATAATTAAGTATGGATCCCACTAATGTATCAAATAGTTTACATTTTCCCGAACTTTTCAACTCTATTTGATTGAATACAGTAAATAGATTGTGCATAGAAAACGAAGCATGTTGTGCTAATCTATTTTGGGTTCTATACCAGTTATTTTTTTTTTTAAATAAACTCCCAAATATTTAAACGATTCAACTGTTTCCAATATTGTATTATTGAGATAAAAATCATAATGTGTGTGTCGCCCTTTTTCGAAGATCATGATCTTACTTTTTTTAGTATTTATTTTAAGGCCCCACAAGTTACACTATTGTTGTACATCGTTTAACATGGACTGTAGTGCTTCTGGTTTATATGCAAGTAAGACAGCATCGTCAGCAAAAAGCAACATGAATATTTTAATTTCATCTATTGTCAAATTCCATCTATATCGGAATTAATATATTGTATAATATCATTGATGAAAAATAAAAACATGAAGCTGGAGCTCGGATCACCTTGTTTGACCCCGATATGTGAATCGAACATTTCTGAAGTGGAATTATACCTAACACATGCTCTAACCGTGCTATACATGGCTTTTATGGCATTTATTATTCTTAAACTAACATTTTCGTTTATAAGTTTTTGCCATAGTAAAGTTCTGTCTACGTTATCGTATGCCTTTTCTATGTCTAGAAAGGCACAGTACACTTTATTCTTACTATTTAATAATTTTGCAATGATGGCGTATAAATTAAAGATACAATCCGTTGTGGATTTTCCTTTCTGGAACCCAAATTGGTTAGGTGAGATTTTATTATGTTTCTCCGACCATTTGGTTAGGCGACTGAGTAAAATATGTGAATAAATCTTACTAAGTATATTTATTAGAGTTATGCCCCTATAGTTTTTTGCGTCATTAATATTTCCCCCTTTAAAGATTGGGACTATAATGCCATCACCCCAGGTGTTGGGATATTCACTATTTATAAATAGTTTGTTGTATAATTTTAGTAAAAATGGGGTTAAAATATCAATAGAGTATTTAGATACTTCTGCTATTAACTCATCATTTCCTGGGCTTTTGCAGTTATTTTGGGCATAAACAGCTTACTTAAGTTCTGATTCTGTTATCAATATATCTAATTCCTCATCATGGATCAATGGGATGTTAATATTTGGAGTTTGTGGTGTAGTATTCCCTCCGAATAAATCTTTAAAGTGTGTATGTAGCTCCGATGCAGTGAGTTTATCTGAAGTTGGTTTGTATGTTTTATACTGGGTTTTGATAGTTTTCCAAAATTGTTTTGGTTGTGATTTTGCTAAATTTGAGATGTGGTACCGTTCTTTTTCTAGATATGATTTTTTCGTCTGTTTTTTAAATTTATTATATAGTTTCTTTTTTTCTAAGAATAAAAGTTTATTTGATTCAGATTTATTTCTACTAAATTGGTTTCTTGCTTTAATAAATTTCTTGTCGTTTTACATAGCATTGCCCATTAAACCATTTCTTTTTCTTAAACTTGTTATTTCTGTTATTATTATTATTGTGTTCACATTTCCTTGTTCGACCGAATATTTCAAACGCGTTTACCTGTATGTATTTAGTAAAACTGGTCACCGTATCGTCAGTATTTCTCATATCGATAGTATTTGATAGGTGTAGAAGCGTGTCATAATTATTCAACAATTTCTCGCGAAAGTCATGGATAAGTGATTCGTCCCATTGTATACGAGTTTTGGGAGTATTGTCTTCGTCACATGATCGTTCGGGTGGGCGTGTTAGTTCTATATGAATACTAATAGCGGAGTGATCTGAAAATTCGGTCGGGTCATTAATCATGAAGTGTGTAATATACTCGAAATCTTCCAAGCTAAGTAACACGTAGTCGACGCAGCTCGATCCGTTTACATTATGAAATGTGAATTCACCGATGTCTGAGTCATGCAATAATCGACCGTTTGCAATTAATAGATTTGAAGATTTACATAATGAAAGTAACCGTTTACCGTAAATGTCGACAATGCGATCTCTATTCACCCGGATCGGAATGTCAACACTATTAGATAGTTGGTCTGTATTATCAAGATATATGTCATAATTGAGCGTATCCAATAAATCTGATGTACGACTATTGAAATCACCGTTTATTAATATTTTACCTAATAACTGGTATTTTTCAACCCCGTTTTCTATTTGTTCAAAAAAATCTATATCGGATTGTTCCAAGACTCTAGAATTACTAGGGGGGATATATACAGTACATATAAACATATCTTGCTGAAAGTGAAACAAGTCATGGTCACATTTTACCCATAAAACTCCACACTGTAGCTGTTCTACAATAGTTATTTTATCTCTGAGTTTATTTTTGTAATATATGGAGATGCCACCACTGCATCTACCTCTTTTAACAGTTGGAGTCTTATTGCCATATATATGATCACATGTATAATATTTTATACATAAATTAAAGTTAGTGTTTTGGTTTAACCACGTTTCTGTTAAGAAGATAACATCATAGTCACATATAATAGTAAGAAAGTCTGGGTCAGCTAACTTGCGCGTTAATCCGTTCACATTCCATGTAAGAATCCGGAGTTCTTCCTCTTGACTTCCTCAGCCAGATCCTGTCGTCGGTGTTTTTTCTGGTTTGTATAGAATATCGTTGATATACAGTCTATCTCCTATCAATTTCACCTTTTTTCCTGTCTTCTCCTCGCGTTTCATAACCGAATACAGTTCTTTACGAGCATCCCGTATATCCTTTGGTCGTTGTATACCGACGCCGACGGCGGCGGCTTTCATGGCATCTTTTACCGTGTATGATTTTTGTCTTACAAGTTCATGCTGTTTTGGATAATGGAATTTGGCGACTATCGGTCGTGGTTTATTCGCTGTATTTGGTCCGATACGATGGACTCGATCGAGTACTATTTCGTCGGTTTCTATGTTTAAGTGTGTATTTATAAATGTTTTGACTAGTTCTTCACAGTTCTCGGTCGCTATCTCCTGTATCCCATAGAACATGAGATTATCTCTCATGGATCTCGCCTCCATCTCAGTTAGTTTCGTTTTTAATAAACTGTTTTCTGCTTCGTATTTTTGTACATTGTCGTTTAGTGATTTGCATGAATTATGTAGTTTTTTTATTTCAACTTTAGCTTGGCTGAGTTCACTTTTGCACGTTTCCGTTTCGCTATTGATAAATGTGCAAGAAGATTCCACTTCTATAACTCTTTTGTCTAGTTGCCCGACTTTGGATTCCATATCTGTAATTTTCTGGTTTATACATGTAACAGTTTTTTCAATGCTTTCTATTTTGGGGATGGATAGTTTCAGAGCTTTCATGTCCTCCAACAATTCGGTAGCCCAGGGGGGGGGGTGGTGAGTTTGGGGTCGTCTGGTAGAACGGAGGTCCCTGTGGTTGTCCATAAGTGTACGGTGCATACCCCGTTATGGGTGAGGTCATATTTGGATTCATGTTCATAGTATTTAAAGGTGAAGCCATCAAATCCCTCTCACTTATATTGGCCCGTTTGTTTACATATAAGTGTGTATTGTCACTCACCCCACCTGTTTTATATCCTGATAAACCGGTTTCACTACACTGACCACTGTCTACTAGCAATGGAGAGTTTGCTTTTCGTTTTTTTCGTCCTTTTTTCGACGGATTTCCTTCAGAGTTTTTGGTAGACATATCAGACGAATGTATTTCAATAGGTGTAATAAAATGAACTTACATGTACCAGTCTAAAGCTTTGGACTGTGATCTATACGAATGTGTCGCTTGCAACGCGGATACGTTTATTTCTAATATCTGCTGGATGCACACGCCATGGATTAAGTAGTGGACTACGGTTTATGGAATTATGTCGTTATTTAATATCGTGAATTCTAGACACGTCTAAAGTGATTCATTATGACACACGCGCACAGATTGCTAGATGTTTCTGGACTGTCTATAACAGTTTAAGGGAGTTGGTTGTATGTATTTGTAGCTCTCTAAATAGCAATATAGTAAATAGTAAATTCGGGGAATATGATTTTTTTCGTAATGTTGCAAAAAATGAAAATTTTAGCATGTAATGGAATTCATACTTTCAAGGGGAAAAACTGAGTCTATGGTTACCAGTCCGAAAATGGAACAGAGACATAAAGCATATATATTAGTGTAGGCCTACCGTTTCGGACTTCGTAATCACAGAACATCGGTGTGAACTTCTTCTCAATAGTGGTAGCTAGACTGTATATAATAGCGCTCCCGAAATATATGAGAGATGTAGGCGAAATCCCCATTGAAATTACCTAGTCACCCATCTCCCCCACCCGCACGCCACTGCCATTCCTTAAGCTATAGGTTAATTACAGCAACTACAGACTTCTAGTTTTCCGTTCTACCAAGAACAATCTACCATTGGAATCGATCTCACTGCTGACATTGTCCATCTCCCTACCACAGAGCAATTCAATACCAGAACGGTGGTTTGCTGTATTGATCATGCCAGCCCCTAGTTGTTCTGCCCAGCTGCTTTTAATTTCTTAACCCAACTGATTTTTCATTGCTTTCTTATATAGTTATGCTTTTAACTACTCATACTATTAGCTTCTTTGCGGGTTTTGACGCGAGGGGTTTGACATTAGAGGAAGATAGATCAACAGAATCATGTTGTCGGAGGAAATTGCTACAGAGAAACAGAACATGCCACGTATATTACATCCTCTGTCAGGGTTCTATCACGGATGGGGCTATCGCTACTTGGTGATGGCGACGATTCGGACATAATTGCATTCAATATCTATAACTAAAGGGAGAATAAGACAATGGAATGGTTAAAACTATTGTGTAGATGAGCAAAATGAAATGTCACAGATAATGGCAAGTTCTGTTCTCCACGATATCGTCAAGGATATAAAGAATCGGAGTACAAACACGTTGTGGATGGGACTGTTAGTTTATCAATGGAATAATTTACACAAGCTAATAAAATAACAAATATTTACTCGTTAATATAAACACCAGGCCCGTAGCCACACTGAGGCACATCGAGGCAGCTGCCTCGGTTAAAATGTCCAAAGCAAAAAAAATAAATGAAAAATTAAATAAATAAAATGCATAAAATATCCCCTTCCTGTATAAAATGTTGACTGATAGAGTATAAAGCTATATCAGAAAACGCAGGAAATCGCTTCAATACCCCCAACACTTTTAAGGGGGAACATGCCCCCGGGCCACCCTAGATTGCCTCGGTTGAAATTTGCCTCTGGCTATGGTACTGAATACACACTAATTTGGGCAACGTATCTGGAATTTTCTTTCAAAGCTTTACATGATATAATCTAGTAAATGTTGATCTCCTGAACAGAAACCCAAAATCCAGTTTATTGCTTAGAAATTGTCTGTCTTTAGATGGATTGGTTTAAACATATTTATTCATTCACAATGTACATTACATATAAATTTTATACAGAATGAAAATGGATTTAATCGAAAGCTTAAAGCTCTAGATGGATTGACGTTCGAATAATTGTCATCTACTTTTATTTGTATCAAATAGTTTATGTATTGTAAATGTTTATTTTTCCTATTGAACTACTATGTATGGAATGTGAGTAAAGATATCTGGAATCTTTTTCCGGGACAACACGACTCCGGATCGCATAGACAAGTCGCACTTCCAGTCCTACTATTTGGCCGGACCACTTTCAAATGCGAGCGATGGCCCTGCTGTTAGTACAACTGAAGCCCATGGGGCTGGCTGTTCACGTGTATTGTATTGTTTGTATTGATTATATGTACAGGTTGAACTTTAAAAATAAACTATCTATCTTTTCTATAATATATATTCTAACACGACCCAGCTAATAACATACATACGTGTAGAGTAAAATCTACCTCGGGTAATTCTGCGATATACCTACCTTGAACTATGCTGCGCGCGCACCGTGTTTTGGCTATTCCATTTACGGCGTTTGAAGAAAATACTCCTTTGATTCTCGTCTAAAATTATTAGAAGTAAGTCGTGTTAGAATTCGGCCTTCGTGATATATTTCTACGCATAAGAACTTCAAACTCGGGTTATTCTGCGATATACCACGGTTGATACTTATTATTTCTTAAATATAAATAGGTTTTACTGAACTCCACATGTACTCCAACATGGAAAGGGATTCGCATAAGCTTGTTTCTCAATCCATATCTATTTCAATGTAAAGATAAAATATATTGTGTTTATTTATCTATGCATGTATTTGATCCGAATAAATTATGTTTGATCTAAACAAGAAGGATCAATTACTGGAAATGGTGCCTTGTTCCACCCTGTTCTGTTTAATAAACGCAGGTTTTCGCAGACACCGTACAACTTGCAGCTAGCGACAACGGAATAGGGAAAGAATCGAACGAACTGAAGGTAAATCGGTCACTAGCATACATGGTCTACACAATTATTTATTTTGCTATGTTGTATGTGATCTTTCGAATGTGTCACTGTTGTTTTTGTTGTTGTTTTTGTAGTTTCTATTTAATGTATTCTACGTGTTGTTATTGCTTAGCCTTTGCTTTGTTTGTTCGTACATTCATGTCGCACCTTGACTTAAAGTCAATGTCTGGAGGCACACCTGCATGTGTCAATGTTGTAGGCTACCTGTGATCTTACTCCATAGCACCAAACTATATCCATTTGTTTCCTTGAAGCATAGTGTTGTGGAATAATACCCCAGGTGCGCCTATAAACAATGACTCAGGCCCCATGTGTACCTCCAAGCATTGGCTCAGACACGGGCGGGCATCCATGTGGAACCACCGACCTTCCACAAACCAGCTGGATAGCTTCCTCACATGGATGAATTCGAACCTACAGCGGTGAGGGGTAGGTTAATTAAAGCCAACGAGCATAACGGACCGGCCACGAAGGCCCGTCCGTAGCTTTGGATTGTGCGGATGGCATATACAGTCCAACCTGTGTTAAGCGGCCAACAAAGGGAATCACAGAAAGTGGATACTTAGCACAGGTGGCTGCTTAATAGAGGTCAATGTATAATAAAATAACATATTGGGAATCTGGACACTGACTGCCTAATATAGTTTGGCTGCTTAATGGAGGTGATCACTAACACAGGTTTGACTGTATTTCCATCTTTAATAATTGTTAATTTACTTACCACATAGTTGCGAATAAGGACATTGTTCTCATTCTAGTTGTATGCAATGTCTTGGCAGTTTCTTACGGAGGTTGGTGCACCCAAGTACTGGTTAACCGTTGGAGCCTGCCCAGGAAAGGTGTTAGGTAAACTGCCTGCCGGCGATATAGCCCGAAATGGTGCTGATGCAGGCGTAAAACCCGAAATATAACATAATGCAATGTCCGACTTATCTTTTTTATTTGTTTACGTTTATTTATCGTTGCTACCGGTTGCCCATATGAGCGACGCCTCCTGAAGAGATTATTCATTTTAGATTTTTGGAGGATAGTGCAATGATACAGACAGAGACACATTCCAGATTCTCGTCAGGTTCCTTTATGTGCACGGTGTAAACTCGGTTTAAAGTCCCATCTGAAAGACTGTTAATTTTATTAGGGTCAACGGGGGATCGAACCTGTGATCCCTGGATTACCAGTCCATCGTGTTAACCACTGGACTACTGATCCGTCTGTTCCGTCTTATCTATCTAGTAATTGTATAAATACAAATACATAGCATTTATATAGCGCAAACATTTTAAACATTTACCCATGACAATAATATATGGAAATATAAATAAAAATGTATACATATATAGATATAACTAGGATTCTAGGAATTGGATAAGAACATATTTTATCATGATATCTACACCATTACAGTATATAAGTGAGTGATTGGATATTACTTTTATATATGTGCAATATACGTGTATGTGTTACATTTTATATATGTGCAATATACGTGTATGTATTACATTTTTCAGATGGACCTGTTCTCCGACATTATGTACGTCGGAGAAGAACTTGTCAAGAAAATACCAGTCTGTACACACGGAATGACAGTCTCCACCGATAACGTTGGTACGATAATGTTAAACAAGATTAATATTAGTAGTATAGTATGTACGTCAGCTATACGTAATCATGTTCGATTAAATCAGAAGTTAGCAAGCTCTCATCTAACCAATACAACCCGGGTTCGATCCTCGGACGGGGGAAGTATGTGAGATGGTATGGTCGTCGCCAGATCAGACAGGTGTGTTTTCTCTGGGTACTCCGGTTTCCCGCCACACGGAGGACCATATATACGCTTTAATCCGCGCCAACGAGAATGATTACTAAAAATTGTTAATAAGCCTGTTACGCAATAATGTAGTTGTAAATTAAATATAGTTTACGCATGCGTAAAGCCTGCGATGAAGAATACAAAACAATACAAGAAACGGTTGAGAATATAGCTGAATAATGTATTATTTAATAATGTAATATTTAGTGATCCAAGTACAAATCTACCCTCACCCACCCATGGGGAGCCATTGATCATCAGTTGGCGGCTAATCGACATTTAGTTTATCTTAGCTCCACTGCGTAACATGTTCTTACAACTTATATTAATGTTAATCTTAAGCACGCTCGAGACCTCATTCCTGATGGAATCCATCGCCACGAGGGAGAGAGAAGAGGCAACGTGGAATTTAAATGATCGACAGTTGGCATGCAGGCTTTGCGTAAATATGGTCCAGTGGTCTACACGATAGATTGGTATTCCATTCCAGAGATGACTGCGAACCAATGACCCTGTCTCTTGTCAATGTTGTACACCGTGTACATATGGAAACAAAGAACCAGAGAAGCCTCTGAAATGGGTCTCTCTGCATGATTGTACTCCACTCCAAATTCTAAAACAACAAATCCTTTCCGCGGGGGTATCGCTCGCATAGCTAACCTACACCGCTGTTATATCTCAAATTTCACTTTATTGCATGTTTGGCCATTTGTTTACTTTCAGTTTTTGTCTCAACGATAATAAAATCTGACGAAGGAGGTTCCAGAGTGGCTGTGAACCAATCACATACCGGCACACATATTCAACTGTCCAATAATATCCTTGAACACGGCAGAGATATGGATTCAGGTAAATGGAATGCTTTTATTTTGGGTATTATGCATACTTTCTGAATGTTTCTCCTGGATTGTTGGCTAGTCATTCGTATTGTTTACTGTTAATTGTTATTTTGTACGCATTTATAATAGACACTAATACCAAAACATATTGCATTGTTTCCCATAAACTGCATGTATGGGATATACGAGAAAATGGAACCACCATACATAGCAGTGTTTCCCATAAGCTGCATGTATGGGATATACGAGGAAATGGAACCACCATATATAGCATTGTTTCCAATAAGCTGCATGATGGGATATACGAGAACATGGAACCACCATAATATTTTATATAGCATTGTTTCCGATAAGCTGCATGTATGGGATATACGAGTAAATGGAACCAGCATATATAGCATTGTTTCCCATAAGCTGCATGATGGGATATACGAGAACATGGAACCAGCATATATAGCATTGTTTCCCATAAGCTGCATGTATGGGATATACGTGAACATTGAACCAGCATATATAGCATTGTTTCCCATAAGCTGCATGATGGGATATACGAGAACATGGAACCAGCATATATAGCATTGTTTCCCATAAGCTGCATGTATGGGATATACGTGAACATTGAACCAGCATATATAGCATTGTTTCCCATAAGCTGCATGATGGGATATACGAGAACATGGAACCAGCATATATAGCATTGTTTCCCATAAGCTGCATGTATGGGATATACGTGAACATTGAACCAGCATATATAGCATTGTTTCCCATAAGCTGCATGATGGGATATACGAGAACATGGAACCAGCATATATAGCATTGTTTCCCATAAGCTGCATGTATGGGATATACGTGAACATTGAACCAGCATATATAGCATTGTTTCCCATAAATCTGCATTTATGGGATATACGAGAAAATGGAACCACCATATATAGCATTGTTTCCCATAAGCTGCATGTATGGGATATACGAGAAAATGGAACCACCATATATAGCACTGCTTTCCATAAGCTGCATGTATGGGATATACGTGAACATGGAATAAATAAGTTTCTGCAAGAAAACCCAGATACTATTTCCCATTTTCTTATTAGATATTCGTGTATCGACGATCACATACAGGAAAATGGACAACATTGTACGTGCAAGTAACATACATATCAGCAGTCATGTAGTCTCCGTGACAGTTCAATATATCAAAGGTATTGTAGCGCAGTCATGTCTCATTGACAGTTCAATATATCAAAGGTCTTGTACCACAATCATGTAGTCTCCATGACAGTCCAATATATCAAAGTCGTGATAGCGCAGTGGATGGGCGTTCGCTTCAGGTGCGAAAGGTCCGGAGTTCGAGCCCCACTGGAGCCGTTACGGTTGTGCCCTTAGGCAAGGCATTTAAATTCCACGTTGCCTCTTCTCTCTCCCTCGTGGCGATGGATTCCATCAGGAATGAGGTCTCGAGAGTGATTTACATAACTTGTTTCGCAATCGAGCTAAAATAAATTTGTATAAACTAAATGTATTGTAACGCAGTCATGTAGTCTCCATGACAGTCCAATATATCAAAGATATTGTAACGCAGTCATGTAGTCTCCATGACAGTCCAATATATCAAAGATATTGTAACGCAGTCATGTAGTCTCCATGACAGTCCAATATATCAAAGATATTGTAACGCAGTCATGTAGTCTCCATGACAGTCCAATATATCAAAGATATTGTAACGCAGTCATGTAGTCTCCATGACAGTCCAATATATCAAAGATATTGTAACGCAGTCATGTAGTCTCCATGACAGTCCAATATATCAAAGATATTGTAACGCAGTCATGTAGTCTCCATGACAGTCCAATATATCAAATATATTGTAACGCAGTCATGTAGTCTCCATGACAGTCCATTATATCAAAGATATTGTACCGCAGTCATGTCTCTTTGAAAGTTCATTATATCAAAGGTAGCGTACCGCAGTCACGTAGTCTCCATGACAGTCCAATATATCAAAGGTATTGTAACGCAGCCATGTCTCATTGACAGTTCAATATATCAAAGGTAGCGTACCGCAGTCACGTAGTATACATAAGAGTTCAATATATCAATGGTACAGTACCGCAGACATGTAGTCTCCATGACAGTCCAATATATCAAAGGTATTGTAACGCATTCATGTAGTCTCCATGACAGTCCAATATATCAAAGGTACAGTAACGCAGTCATGTAGTCTCCATGACAGTTCAATATATCAAAGGTATTGTAACGCATTCATGTAGTCTCCATGACAGTCCAATATATCAAAGGTACAGTAACGCAGTCATGTAGTCTCCATGACAGTTCAATATATCAAAGTTAGCGTACCACAGACTTCGTAAGAGTTCAATATGTGTGACTTAGCGTATCACAGAAACGTAATTCCCAATATGTAACGGTAAAATAATTCAATCATGTAGTATTTGTCACAGTTCAACATGTATGAAGTAACGTATAACAGCAATATAATCTCCGTGGCCAAAAAATAGAATGTAACATATCATAGTCATGTAATATTTGTTACAGCTGAATATGTCAAAACGACGTATAATTATTGCAGACATGTAGTCTCCATGCCAGTCGAATATGTCAGATTGTAGCATACACCAGTCATATTATGTCCGTTACAGATTAAATGACAAATGTTCCATACAACAGTATTCATGATCAAGCGTAACGTATGTGTAACGTATCGCAGACCTGTATTCTCCATGACTGTCCAATATCAAAGGTAGCGTATCGCAGTCATGTTAGGTCCGTTACAGGTTAAATGACAAATGTCCCATACAACAGTATTCATTATCAAGCGTAACGTATGTGTAACGTATCGCAGACCTGTATTCTCCATGACAGTCCAATATCAAAGGTAGCGTATCGCAGTCATGTTATGTCCGTTACAGGTTAAATGACAAATGTCCCATACAATAGCTATGTATTCACTGCCAAACGTAACGTATGTGACGGTCCAATATGACAAATGTAACGTAAAGCGGCCATGTTATGTCCGTGACAGTCTAGCATGTAGCAGCCATGTAGTCTCGGTCACAGTACATTATCTAGACGGGTCAGTGTCCCAGTAGTAGCACGCTGAACAGCTGGTGCCTGACCCTAATATATATTAGCTATACGTCTGGCATGTAAAAGAACGATGGCTGCTTCTGGAATTGGAGCACCGTCTGTATCTTGCACTATCCTCCATATAATTGGAGCACCGTCTGTATCTTGCACTATCCTCCATATAATACTATGACTAATATACTTACGGAGGTGTCGCCACGATTAACCAGGGGGCGACGAGAAATAAACGCATATAAACGAAAACAATTCATAATGTCGGTATTGACAATGCATCGACAATCATACAGGCGGACCTGTAGTCCAGTGGTAACACGCTGGACTGGTAATCCAGGGATCGAAGGTTCGATCCCACGTCTGACCCTAATACAATTAACAGTCTTTCAGATGGGACATTAAACCGAGGTCTCGTGTCGGTGCTTTACACCGTGCACGTTAAAGAACCATAGGAGATTCTGGAATGGATCTCTGTCTGTATCAATGCACTATCCTCCAAACATCTAAAATGACAAATCTCTGCAGGAGGCGTCGCTCGTATGGACAACCGGTAGCTACGATAAATAAACGTAAAACACACAGAATCGACAATCGGTATCGAGCGTCATTGCTTACTAGTATTTGCTTGTACATGTATAGACATGTATACGTAACAAGTTATACCACAGGAACTTGAAAGTTTATCCATAAGCCACCAAATGTCTCGTAACTCTATCCTAGGACACGCCCTCTATCTTTTTTTAATAGAGGGGGGTGTCCTAGGATAGAGTTACGAGACCTTTGGTGGCTTATGGATAAACTTTCACGTTCCTGTGGTTATACTTACTTTGGTTGCATTTGTCTTAACAGCTACTGCTCTGTACATAACGTTTTATTCCCTAATTCTGTATTGAATATTACATTCCGTAAATTAATAATGCGTAATTCATTTCGTCTGTCTATTTTTTGTGTGTAGGCAACACAGTGGAAGTTGGTAAAGTACAACACATCATTACCGAAGAAAGTGCCATTATATTTGAGATGAAAACACATATTGACGGAGTACACAACAATTTAATACTTACATTACATAGTCTAAATATATATCTCGTACTTCTAAAGTTGATTAAGTTTTAGTTTTTGCAATTTTGAAATATCTAAAAAATCACATTTATTTATGCAGCATTACTATTAAGACATGTGCCAAAATGATATGAGTACATTAATTTCTTTGCTATTATGGTTTGTTACTGAGAAACGGGGCTACGGAGTACGGAGATAGCCGAATGGAGACCGAAAGACTATCCAAGTCAAAATAAGAATATCTATGTTGTATATACATGAAAAATGTATACATGCGGCTGCCTCGGTTAAAATTTCCAAAGCAAAAATAATAATGAAAAATTAAATAAATAAACTGCAAAAAAATATTCCTTTGCTGTATAAAATGTTGACTGCTAGAGAGCTGGTCAGTACATAATTATACGTTTAAAATCAGAAAACGCAGGAATTCTCTTCTATACCCCAACATATTTAAGGGGGATCATGACCCCGGACCACCTATATTGCCTCGGTTGAAAGTTGCCTCTGGCTACGGTACTGGTTTGAAATACTTGGGTAAAAGTGTAGTAACAAGTAGCATTACATGATAGCAACGCGTTTAGAAATGGTGGCAGTTAGTTTGAACATGATTATGACATAAATTCAGTTATTGAGAATTCCTGTGTAAATATCAACCACAATTAAATAGTACAATACAGTATGTTATACATTCTACATGGAAGTCGTGGTAGCGCAGTGGAAGCGCGTTCGCTTCAAGTGCGAAGGGTCTGGAGTTCGAGCCCCCCCCCCGCTGGAGCCATTACGATTGGCAAGGCATTTACATTCCATGTTGCCTCTTCTCTCGGATTCCATCAGGAATGAGGTCTCGAGAGTGATTAATATAAGTTGTAATAACTTGTTTCGCAATCGAGCTAAAATAAATTTGTATAAACTAAGTCTACATCCGTTATGTCAAAGTCGGTTATGTCGAATTATCCGGTTATCTCGAAGTAGGATCAAAGTCCCGTTTCAGACACTATCATGTTACATATAACTGGCTCCGTTTATATTGAATTTCGTTAAGTCAAATTTCGGTTATGTCGAAGTATTTTGTTCGGTCCGACGGAATTCGACATAGCGAATGTAGACTGTACATGTATTCATACTATGAGAACGTGTGTACATAAGCTATGTAAATAAAGGAGGAATACTGAGAACAGCCTTTGTTCCTTATAAATAGTGTTCGTATTGTTTTATATATAGCAGAAACAAGAAGCTAAACGGCTGTGCACATTCTGGGACTTTTCGAAAAAGTAAGATAATAATTTTATCCTATTTTTATTCTTTTCTGAACGAATGGGAATTTATGTGATAAGAATTACTGCTATGTATTCATATTATAGGTATTAAAATTGTCCAATTGTTTTCAGGGAACTAATTCCAAGCTTTTACTGATGTGCACATAGAAATACTCGCTTGAGCTGGAATCCAGAAATGGCCAGGTCAATCTTTTACTTAGTTGAAACAATAATTGGATCCCATATGATTCCCGGATGTTCCAGCAGGGATGTGGTGTATATTACATGTATGCTGGACAGGGTTTCATGTTATTGTCAACATGTTTGCATTTAATTACTAAAGTATGCACTTTATCATGTATATACAGTCACTCAATACACTATCCGAGTGTGTATTATGCAGAGTAAATGTTCAATGGTCCTTCTATTACATAGTTATACATTTATATGTAATAGTTGTTCTTGTTATTATTTTATTCTAAAGAAAACGTGTTGTCCTACTGCTCTAGCATGCTGGATCGTAGTTTCGATCCACCCAATGTGCCATACTAAACTTACTATGACCTCCGTGGCTGGTTGCCTAAGGTCGTTCAACTCACTTGTCACAATAGATCGGGAGAAATAATGAATTCGGCATTGCAAGTGAAATTCGAACCTGTGCGGGGCAAGTCATATTAATTAACGACCCTAACTACCGGTGCACGGAGTCCCCAATGCGGACATTTAGTCTGAATGTTAACATTACATGTATAGACATTTATAGTACTATTACTTCTAGCAAAGCACATATTTCAATAACATCATGAACGTAACTTTCTGTTTTTCCAGGACATGGTCAACAACAGGTTGTGCTGTGGTCTCCACGAATTCTTCCCATACCTCGTGTGAATGTAATCATTTGACAAACTTTGCCATTCTAGTTATGTACATAGAGACAGAAAACGTAAGAACACTTGAAATCACGTCTCGTCTTTTGTAACGTACATATTGTTCGAAATTTATCTTTTCGCCGAGGCATATAATATATTCTGTGTTCAATACATTTATGTTCTTCAGTCAACTATTATTTTCATCAAATACACGTTCAGCGTGTTCTCCATTGATACATAAAAGGTATAAAGTATGTTCATATAGTTGCATCAATCCTATGTTATCATTTCTATTTCGTCTACACAATTTCAACTACATAGCTAGTATACGAATTCACGATTTAAAATACACGAATTCACGATTCATTTCAGATATCCATACACAGTCAGCAAGCGCTGTTCACGTTGACCGCGGTCGGGTGTAGCTTATCTATTGCATGTCTTGCTATGACGCTCATTTGCTACATTTATCTGAAGTGAGTCTGTATAAATATAGTGTACGTTTTTGTAGCGGTCACACACCACTATTGTAATTAACGGACATACTACTCTGTGTAGCTAGATGTCTAAAGGACTTGTTTTGACACTAATACATGGGCGTAACGTATACACGATTATTCAAACCACGGACATCCCAATAACAACTATTGGGACGTCATTGATATTGGTGGGGCGTCATTGATATTGGTGGGGCGTCATTGATATTGGGGCGTCATTAATATTTGTGGGGCGTCATTGATATTGGGGCGTCATTGATATTGGTGTGGCGTCATTGATATTGGTGTGGCATCATTGATATTGGTTGGACGTCATTGATATTGGGGCGTTATTGTGGTGACGTAATTGATATTGGGGCGTCATTGATATTGGGGCGTCATAGATATTGGGGCGTCTGTACTCTCTGGAGTATCTCTGAACGCTCCAATAATTATGACGAAATATGTACATACAGTATCATGTTCGTGTATTCTAACCGAAATTAAAGACATTGGGATAACCTAGACTACGGACAAGTCTGGCAGGTGAACTTACAGCAATGAATGGGTTTTACTGTTATATTACATTGTCAATACTAGTAACAAAATTGAGCCCCAGGCAGACTTATCGATAATCAATTAATTACTAAGATCAATATGGTGTATATATAAACGCCCGTAAAAGTGTGGCCGTTTATATATGAAATATGAATCAGTTATCGTTGTTGTTGTTGTAATTGTTGTTGTAGCTATTGTTGCAGCCCCACTGTCAACAGGTTTTTTACAAATATATTTAGCTCGATTGCGAAGTAAGTTCTTACAGCTTATATTAATCGCTCTCGATACCTCATTCCTGATGGAATCCATCGCCACGAGGGAGAGAGAAGAGACAATGTGGAATTTAAATGCCTTGCCTAAAAGCCTGTATACATACTGTTGTATGTCATGTTGTAAACATTGACGATAAGTTAAGATGCATTATATTGGCGAGGTTTAGATTTGGCGGAATCGTTACTGACCGCCAATATAGCCAAAATAAAACCTCCGCCAATATATCTACTTATACAGTATGCTATTGTACATATATTGTTTTGTGAACTATTTCTGTACAAACAGAAGCATATGATAATGCTAAGCCAATACACATGTCGTGCGACAGTGCATAGGTGAGAACTATATCTGTCTAACCGGGTAGTGTGTGTGTTTTACGTTTATTTATCGTCGCTAACGGTTGCCCATATGAGCGACGCCTCCTGAATATATTAGTCATTTTAGATTTTGGAGGAAAGTGCATGATACAGACAGAGACCCATTCCAGAGTATCCTCTGGTTCTTTTACGTGCACGGTGTAAAGCAGCGACACGAGACCTCGGTTTAACGTCCCATCTGAAAGACTGTTAATTGTATTAGGATCAGACGGGGGATCGAACCTACGATCCCTGGAGTACCAGTCCAGCGTGTTACCACTGGACTACAGATCCGTCTGTAAAAACCTGGTAGACCAGTTCCAGTTTTGTACATATTTTCTTCAGAATGTTAAACAAGGAGAAGATAATGATCCACGCGAACCTGTCGGTGGCATTGATGCTTGCACAGATTATGTTCGTGTCATCAGGGGATGCTCACCAAAATGCGGTAAGATATATAATTATTCAGTATTATATACAAGTATATACAGATATATGTGCAATGAATATACACACTCCTCTTTGTTATTTAAATGATATCAACATTTACATAACAACATTTACATACATTTACATAACAACATTTACATAACAACATTTACATAACAACATTTACAACATTTACATAACAACATTTACATAACAACATTTACAACATTTACATAACATTTATGTACACCATTTACAATTTCATGAAAACAATGAACAATATTAATGCAATCACTTAAGTATTTTAACAAAATTAGACATTGAATCATATGAGCCTGTAAATTTCATTATCATTATCATTATTAATACCATCATCA
>CM026391.1:20749954-20768421 GCA_014843695.1 Archivesica marissinica
ACTTGTTTTGCAGTCAAACTAAATAAATTTGTATACACTAAACCACAGGCACAAGACACAAATTTTGTTTTTGCCCTATGGTCATATAGTAAGTAATGTTTACTAAAGGTAACCAACGGAAATGAAAACATGCATGCAGAAACAGCGATCGTTCACAATGAAACAATGTGCCATTCTTGTGTTATTTGACCGATCTCCATGAAAGAATGATAGAATACGGTCTTCAGGTCGGGACCACAAGGGCCTATCAGTGATCTGGTCGTTTTTACCTAGTTTCTCGTCGATGTTTCTGCATGCATGTTTCATTTCCATTGGTTGCCTTTAGTAAACATTACTTACTATATGACCATAGGGCAAAGAAAAATGTGTGTCCTGTGCACTAAACTGTAAGCTACAAGCATTTCTTAACGATTCCCTTGAGTTATCGTTGCCTCGTTCTTTCTTTGTATTTCGGCAAAATGTTGAATAGGAATGCATAGATCGTCTCACCTCATGGGTTCTGGGCTGTGAATCTTCCTTGTTTGTGAGGATGTCCTTGTTTATAGTCAAAGTTCACCATATTCAACGTCACAACGGCATTGTTGACTTTATACAGTCAAACCTGTCTTAAGCAGCCAACCAAGGGAATCACAGAAAGTGGCTGCTTAGCACAGGTGGCTGCTTAATAGAGGGCAAGTGCATAATAAAACAAAATATTGGGAATCTGGAAACTGGCTGCTTAATACAGGTTGGCTGCTTAATAGAGGTGACCACTAATACAGGTTTGACTGTATGTATATTGGTCCTTTTATTTGGAATCCTTTGTTTTTTCTGCTCTTCGCTAACCAGATGTTAGTTGTCTTATTAGCACAGTTGTTAGCACACTCGCTTCTCTCCAATGCAAGCCAGGTTTGATCCTCGGACTGGGAAGTATGTGAGATGGCTCCCACACTAATGACCACATATATGCTTTGGTCAGCACCAACTATAGTGGTTAATAAATTACAAAAACTTGTTTCGCAACGATAGTAAAATAAATAAGATTTAAACTTAGCCAGATATTGTGGTGTGATAAATGTGAATTTATCAAAATTGTGTAATTTTATTGATGGCCAATAATTACAGTAAATGAACCATTGGATATACTGTAGGGATATCTGTTGAGATATAATAATTTAATAATGAAAAGTTGAGAAAATCAGATGAAGATTGATGCAAAGGAATCATCGAAAATGGAGGAAGCTAGTTAAAAAGATATATCCTCCTTCAAAGAGTATTCAGGGGCAGTAACTGCCCAATGTCTCTCATTTCTTAAGGGATTTGGAAATAAATTAGCATAAATTACGGTAGATGAACAATTATCCATAAGAAAATATCTGATTTCACAGTACCTTGTGAACAATTGGGAAATATAAGTTGCTTGGAATAGAAGTACATGTTGATAAATCCTTGGTTACAGGTCGAGCAAGACGGAAGGTGGAGGACTTGGAACGGTTGCTGGAGGTAGCCAAGAAGAATTACACACAACTTGGAGGTACATTGCCAGAAGACAGAAAGAGACTGCAAACTATAAGAGATAAAGACAAGTAAGTGACACTGACACTATTAACACTTAATTGTCTTGTGAAACACTCCAATTAAACACTTAATTGTCTTGTGAAACACTCCACAGACAGATCTGTAGTCCAGTGGTAACACGCTGGACTGGTAATCCAGGGATCGCAGGTTCGATCCCCCGTCTGACCCTAATAAAATTAAGAGTCTTTCAGATGGGACGTTAAAACGAGGTCTCGTGTCGGTGCTTTACACAACGTGCACGTAAAAGAACCAGAGGAGACTCTGGAATGGGTCTCTGTCTGTATCACTGCACTATCCTCCAAAAATCTAAAATGACTAATATCTTCAGGAGGCGTCGCTCAAATGGACAACCGGTAGCGACGATAAATAAACGTAAAAAACAATGAAACACTCCATATTTCTTCATCACTTCAGCATATGAACACTAGAAGCCATGCTCATGATATGTTTAACGTTTATCTTTATTTTCATTGAAAACTATGCAGATATATCATTTACTCACCATAATTTAACATGTATCGCAACAAATAGTTTCCTAGTCGATAATAGTGTATAATATGGGTATAGTAATGACAAATTAGACATAAAATGAATCATAAACCTCTCTAACATGTCATCTGTGAAAGGTGATGAACGAACATATTTCAGTTTGGCGGCCATTTTGGATTTATGCAAATTATGCATACTTGCATGATGGGATTTTTTTGGGACTCTTAGTATAGTGTTCTGGAGATATCATAGAAATGCACTGTGGCAAAATAATTTATGTTGCTTTTTTTTCCAAGTTGACCTTTCAAATGAGCTAGGTTGCTTGGACTATATGTTTTGTTGTTGTTTTGTTGTTGTTGTTTTTTTCATTTTTGGGGCCCCTATCGGGTAACCTCATTTATTTTTCATACATACATGACATACATACATTTTTATATACATAGTATACATATATTTACACATGCATCAAGTGATGTTTAAATATATGTAAATCTGTTGTCAATGTAATGAATTTCATGTACGTATGAAAATAATTTTGGGCGAGAATAATTTTACCCCGGCAAAAAATGACCAAAAATACTTTAACCCATTTCATTCTGGATATATTTAAAGGCTATTGCAAACAACATAGATCCAGATCAGCCGCAGCGTGACGCTGCGTGCTGATCAGGATCTATGTTGTTTGCTGCATAGCCAAGTGTCTTAGCAAGATCATCTGAATAGCAAACAGCATAGATCCTGATCAGACGGCACGTTGCGTGGCGGTTGATCTGGCTCTATGTTCTTTGCAGATACCGTTTGAACGGTATCCAGAATGAAATGGGTTAATAGGGTGAAAGAAAAAAGAGAAAAAATGTAAAAAGGGAGAGAATGTAGTACATTTTTATGATCGTTTCCATGTTATCATACTAAATGTATTTGTTGGTTATTTCGGGGATAATGTATTATTAAAGAAAATTTGACCATTTCATAAATTATTATGTTGTTCCAATTTGTTTCTTTCTAGTGCTAATTTGCCTTTTCCAGCTTGGACTATATGTGCGGATCGCACAATTGGTTTCGAATATTTGATATGCGGAAGCTATCTATCTGGTTTACAGAAAGATGACTGATTCTCTACCCATGTGCCCGTCTGTGTCTGGAAAACTTCCCGGAGCGGCATCATGTCTATCGCTAGAAAATTATTATATGACCTGAGCTACCAGTGCAAATTTACGCCCAAACAAACGCACAAAACAAACTGATTTGATTAAAAATAGCAAATGGTTTTTATCATAGCAAAATCCAATTTTGTCCATATTCATATTGTATGCAGGAACAGTACAATTATGATAATATACATGGGCGAAATATATTCACAACTAGTCCAACTATGGACGCTCCAATATTGGGGCCTCGATATTTATGACAAAACATGTACATAAAGTATATTTGTCGTGTTGTTTTACCGAAATTAGCAGTATCATTTATAGTACCAATAAACTGTAAATTATTGCTGCAGCATCAAAACAAAGATTAGTGTTTGGAAAATGTGTTGGCAAACAGTAAACTTGAATCAATTCTCTCTCAAAACTACAAGTATGGTGCAAGGTGGCTAGGGGTGTCTTGTGGCATATGGTGTAATGTGGCTAGGGGTGTCTGGGTATGGTGCAAGTGGCTGGGTGTCTTGAGGCATATGGTGCAATGTGGCTAGGGGTGTCTGGAGATATGGTGCAAGGTGGCTAGGGGTGTCTGGAGGCATATGGTGCAATGTGGCTAGGGGTGTCTGGATGTATATGGTGCAAGGTGGCTAGGGGTGTCTTGTGGCATATGGTGCAAGGTGGCTAGGGATGTCTGGATGTATATGGTGCAATGTGGCTAGGGGTGTCTGGTGGCATATTGTGCAAGGTGGCTAGGGGTGTCTGGATGTATATGGTGCAAGGTGGCTAGGGGTGTCTGGATGTATATGGTGAATGTGGCTAGGGGTGTCTGGGCATATTGTGCAAGGTGGCTAGGGGTGTCTGGTGGCATATTGTGCAAGGTGGCTAGGGATGTCTGGATGTATATGGTGCAAGGTGGCTAGGGGTGTCTGGTGGCATATTGTGCAAGGTGGCTAGGGGTGTCTGGTGGCATATGGTGCAAGGTGGCTAGGGGTGTCTGGATGTATATGGTGCAAGGTGGCTAGGGGTGTCTGGATGTATATGGTGCAAGGTGGCTAGGGGTGTCTGGATGTATATGGTGCAAGGTGGCTAGGGGTGTCTGGTGTATATGGTGCAAGGTGGCTAGGGATGTCTGGATGTATATGGTGCAAGGTGGCTAGGGATGTCTGGATGTATATGGTGCAAGGTGGCTAGGGGTGTCTGGATGTATATGGTGCAAGGTGGCTAGGGGTGTCTTGTGGTGCAAGGTGGCTAGGGATGTCTGGATGTATATGGTGCAAGGTGGCTAGGGTGTCTGGATGTATATGGTGCAAGTGGCTAGGGTGTCTGGATGTATATGGTGCAAGGTGGATAGGGAGTCTGGATGTATATGGTGCAAGGTGGCTAGGGGTGTCTTGTGGTGCAAGGTGGCTAGGGATGTCTGGATGTATATGGTGCAAGGTGGCTAGGGATGTCTGGATGTATATGGTGCAAGGTGGCTAGCGGTGTCTCGTGGCATATGGTGCAAGGTGGCTAGCGGTGTCTCGTGGCATATGGTGCAAGGTGGCTAGGGATGTCTGGATGTATATGGTGCAAGGTGGCTAGGGATGTCTGGATGTATATGGTGCAAGGTGGCTAGGGATGTCTGGATGTATATGGTGCAAGGTGGCTAGGGATGTCTGGATGTATATGGTGCAAGGTGGCTAGGGGTGTCTGGTGGTGTAAGGTGGCTAGGGGTGTCTGGATGTATATGGTGCAAAGTGGCTAGGGGTGTCTGGGTGTATATGGTGCAAGGTGGCTAGGGATGTCTGGATGTATATGGTGCAAAGTGGCTAGGGGTGTCTCGTGGCATATGATGCAAGGTGGCTAGGGGTGTCTGGAGGCATATGGTGCAAGGTGGCTAGGGGTGTCTGGGTGTATATGGTGCAAGGTGGCTAGGGATGTCTGGATGTATATGGTGCAAAGTGGCTAGGGGTGTCTTGTGGTGCAATGTGGCTTGGGGTGTCTGGAGACATGGTGCAAGGTGGCTAGGGGTGTCTGGAGACATGGTGCAAGGTGGATAGGGGTGTCTCGTGACATATGGTGCAAGGTGGGTAGGGGTGTCTCGTGACATATGGTGCAAGGTGGCTAGGGGTGTCTTGTGGCATATTGTGCAAGGTGGCTAGGGGTGTCTCGTGGCATATGATGCAATGTGGCTAGGGGTGTCTGGATGTATATGGTGCAAGGTGGCTAGGGGTGTCTGGAGGCATATGGTGCAAGGTGGCTAGGGATGTCTGGATGTATATGGTGCAAGGTTGCTAGGGGTGTCTCGTGGCATATGGTGCAAGGTGGCTAGGGATGTCTGGATGTATATGGTGCAAGGTGGCTAGGGCTGTCTGGTGGCATATGGTGCAAGGTGGCTAGGGGTTTCTGGAGGCATATGGTGAAAGGTGGCTAGGGGTGTCTGGAGGCATATGGTGAAAGGTGGCTAGGGGTGTCTGGAGGCATATGATGCAAGGTGGCTATGGGTGTCTGGGTGTATATGGTGCAAGGTGGCTAGGGGTGTCTGGAGGCATATGGTGCAAGGTGGCTAGGGGTGTCTGGATGTATATGGTGCAAGGTGGCTAGGGGTGTCTGGAGGCATATGGTGAAAGGTGGCTAGGGGTGTCTGGAGGCATATGGTGAAAGGTGGCTAGGGGTGTCTGGAGGCATATGGTGCAAGGTGGCTACGGGTGTCTGGGTGTATATGGTGCAAGGTGGCTAGGGGTGTCTGGAGGCATATGGTGCAAGGTGGCTAGGGGTGTCTCGTGGCATATGGTGCAAGGTGGCTAGGAGTGTCTGGAGGCATATGGTGCAAGGTTGCTAGGGGTGTCTCGTGGCATATGGTGCAATGTTTTTATTTTTTGATAATAATCTGAGGTAGGTGTAGACTCGATACCTATAGCTACGCACCTGAATCATGCTTATTAAAATAGGAATGATTATTATTTTCAAGTGTGTAGCAAAATCGTTTTTTGTTGTAAAAATAATTCCTCAGCCGTTGCCCCCTGACATTGCCAACAACTCTATCGGCCCCTGGAACCTCAATCAAACATACACTACAGTACAATGTTTTATGTTGTTTGTTTCAGAACAATCAACGAGTTGGAAGCACAGCTAGATTACGAGCGACTGCGACGGGAGAAGTTAGAGGCTCAGCTGGACCAATACCGACGAGACATGGCCGATCTAAGCTACAGGTTGCAGAGCCGTGTTGCCGAAGATTCAGGGGTATATTTCTTTATTGATATAATATTTCAGCTTTATGTTATCACCATTTTACCAAGGTATATTGACGTTTATGTAGATTTGCAGAGCTACTACTGTAACCTATCATCACTGATGGTCACGGGCTCGAGCACCGTTCAGGCCGTGTCTCATTTATATGAAAAAGTTGGCAGTTTCTTACGGAGGTTGGTGCACCCAAGTATTGGTTAACCACTGGAGCCTGCCAGGAAAGTTGTTATATATAGCCCGAAATATAGCCCGAAATGGTGCTGATGCAGGCGTAAAACCCGAAATATAACCTAATAAGATTTGCAGAGCAGATGACCACCATCCCAATTTAGAGGCTATCAGTACATAGGCTGGACTCGCTTACATGAATTCCTTCGCCACCTCCAATTTTATTCCCCCATCTACCACATTCTCCTCACCAACTGCATTCCTGCACCATCAACCACAGTCACCCCCACCAGCCACATCCCCCCACCAGCCACATTCCCCCCACCAACCACAGTCCCCTTACCAACCACAGTCCCCCCCACCAACTACATTCCCGCACCATCAACCACATTCCCGCACCATCAACCACATTCCCCTACACCAGCCACATTCCCCATACACCAGCCACATTCCCCACCAACCACATCCCCCTACACCAACCACATTCCCCTACACCAACCACATTCCCCTACACCAGCCACATTCCCCATCACCAGCCACATTCCCCATCACCAGCCACATTCCCCTACACCAGCCACATTCCCCACCAACCACATCCCCCTACACCAACCACATCCCCTCCACTATCAACCACATCCCCATCAACCATACCCCCTCCCCTACCAACCACATCCCCTCCCCATCAACCACATCCCCTTCCCTACCAACCACATCCCCTCCCCATCAACCACATCCCCTCCCCATCAACCACATCCCCTCCCCTATCAACCACATCCCCTCCCCTACCAACCACATCCCCTCCCCATCAACCACACCCCCCATTAACCACATCCCCTCCCCTACCAACCACATCCCCTGCCATCAACCACATCCCCTGCCACCAACCACATCCCCTGCCACCAACCACATTCTCATACCAATCACATCCCCCCCACCACCAAACGCATGATCCTACACAGTATATTGCAGCTAATCGTTAGGTACAGTAATCTCAAAATTTGTGTCTGAAATGTTTGCAACATCTCATCACATTGTTGAAATGTTCACAGAAGACTATTGTTATGAACATCATTGACATTGTCACCTTCATGTTATAGTGCATACCGTGTCCACCACGAAATCTAAAGGTTTCCGAATCCTGCCTGAATCATGGTGGGGATGTCCTCAGATAAGAAAGAGGCTGTAGAAAGTTTTAGAAAGTAAAGATTACCAAATATTCATAACCTGAAGTTTATCATACCATCTGTGAACATATGACATCATACCCGCAGCATTATGACATCATACATGCAGCGTTATGACATCATACACGCAGCGTTATGACATCATACATGCAGCGTTATGACATAACAAAAGGTTTATTAGGCACTGACTAATAAAGCAAAGTTTATGAGGCAGGCAGTTTTTTTATCTTTATTACTTAAATATGAATATTAGCCTATTTTTTGCCATTATTTGTCTACCACAATACTGTCTACCACCCAGGTTATTTACCTACCACAATACTGTCTACCACCCAGGTTATCTGTCTACCACAATACTGTCTACCACCCAGGTTATTTACCTACCACAATACTGTCTACCACCCAGGTTATCTGTCTACCACAATACTGTCTACCACCCAGGTTATTTGTCTACCACAATACTGTCTACCACCCAGGTTATTTGTCTACCACAATACTGTCTACCACCCAGGTTATTTGTCTACCACAATACTGTCTACCACCCAGGTTATTTGCCTACCACAATACTGTCTACCACCCAGGTTATTTGCCTACCACAATACTGTCTACCACCCAGGTTATTTGCCTACCACAATACTGTCTACCACCCAGGTTATTTGTCTACCACAATACTGTCTACCACCCAGGTTATTTGCCTACCACAATACCGTCTACCACCCAGGTTATTTGCCTACCACAATACTGTCTACCACCCAGGTTATTTGCCTACCACAATACTGTCTACCACCCAGGTTATTTGCTACCACAATACTGTCTACCACCCAGGTTATTTGCCTACCACAATACTGTCTACCACCCAGGTTATTTGCCTACCACAATACTGTCTACCACCCAGGTTATTTGTCTACCACAATACTGTCTACCACCCAGGTTATTTGTCTACCACAATACTGTCTACCACCCAGGTTATTTGCCTACCACAATACTGTCTACCACCCAGGTTATTTGTCTACCACAATACTGTCTACCACCCAGGTTATTTGCCTACCACAATACTGTCTACCACCCAGGTTATTTGTCTACCACAATACTGTCTACCACCCAGGTTATTTGCCTACCACAATACTGTCTACCACCCAGGTTATTTGTCTACCACAATACTGTCTACCACCCAGGTTATTTGCCTACCACAATACTGTCTACCACCCAGGTTATCTGCCTACCACAATACTGTCTACCACCCAGGTTATTTGTCTACCACAATACTGTCTACCACCCAGGTTATTTGCCTACCACAATACTGTCTACCACCCAGGTTATTTGTCTACCACAATACTGTCTACCACCCAGGTTATTTGCCTACCACAATACTGTCTACCACCCAGGTTATTTGTCTACCACAATACTGTCTACCACCCAGGTTATTTGTCTACCACAATACTGTCTACCACCCAGGTTATTTGTCTACCACAATACTGTCTACCACCCAGGTTATTTGTCTACCACAATACTGTCTACCACCCAGGTTATTTGCCTACCACAATACTGTCTACCACCCAGGTTATTTGCCTACCACAATACTGTCTACCACCCAGGTTATTTGCCTACCACAATACTGTCTACCACCCAGGTTATTTGCCTACCACAATACTGTCTACCACCCAGGTTATTTGCCTACCACAATACCGTCTACCACCCAGGTTATCTGCCTACCACAATACTGTCTACCACCCAGGTTATCTGCCTACCACAATACTGTCTACCACCCAGGTTATTTGTCTACCACAATACTGTCTACCACCCAGGTTATTTGCCTACCACAATACTGTCTACCACCCAGGTTATCTGCCTACCACAATACTGTCTACCACCCAGGTTATTTGTCTACCACAATACTGTCTACCACCCAGGTTATTTGTCTACCACAATACTGTCTACCACCCAGGTTATTTGCCTACCACAATACTGTCTACCACCCAGGTTATTTGTCTACCACAATACTGTCTACCACCCAGGTTATTTGCCTACCACAATACTGTCTACCACCCAGGTTATTTGTCTACCACAATACTGTCTACCACCCAGGTTATTTGTCTACCACAATACTGTCTACCACCCAGGTTATTTGTCTACCACAATACTGTCTACCACCCAGGTTATCTGTCTACCACAATACTGTCTACCACCCAGGTTATTTGTCTACCACAATACTGTCTACCACCCAGGTTATTTGTCTACCACAATACTGTCTACCACCCAGGTTATTTGTCTACCACAATACTGTCTACCACCCAGGTTATTTGCCTACCACAATACTGTCTACCACCCAGGTTATTTGTCTACCACAATACTGTCTACCACCCAGGTTATTTGCCTACCACAATACTGTACCACCCAGGTTATCTGCCTACCACAATACTGTCTACCACCCAGGTTATCTGCCTACCACAATACTGTCTACCACCCAGGTTATTTGTCTACCACAATACTGTCTACCACCCAGGTTATTTGTCTACCACAATACTGTCTACCACCCAGGTTATTTGCCTACCACAATACTGTCTACCACCCAGGTTATTTGCCTACCACAATACTGTCTACCACCCAGGTTATTTGTCTACCACAATACTGTCTACCACCCAGGTTATTTGTCTACCACAATACTGTCTACCACCCAGGTTATTTGCCTACCACAATACTGTCTACCACCCAGGTTATTTGTCTACCACAATACTGTCTACCACCCAGGTTATTTGTCTACCACAATACTGTCTACCACCCAGGTTATTTGTCTACCACAATACTGTCTACCACCCAGGTTATTTGCCTACCACAATACTGTCTACCACCCAGGTTATTTGTCTACCACAATACTGTCTACCACCCAGGTTATTTGCCTACCACAATACTGTCTACCACCCAGGTTATCTGCCTACCACAATACTGTCTACCACCCAGGTTATCTGCCTACCACAATACTGTCTACCACCCAGGTTATTTGTCTACCACAATACTGTCTACCACCCAGGTTATTTGTCTACCACAATACTGTCTACCACCCAGGTTATTTGCCTACCACAATACTGTCTACCACCCAGGTTATTTGTCTACCACAATACTGTCTACCACCCAGGTTATTTGTCTACCACAATACTGTCTACCACCCAGGTTATTTGTCTACCACAATACTGTCTACCACCCAGGTTATTTGTCTACCACAATACTGTCTACCACCCAGGTTATTTGTCTACCACAATACTGTCTACCACCCAGGTTATTTGCCTACCACAATACTGTCTACCACCCAGGTTATTTGCCTACCACAATACTGTCTACCACCCAGGTTATTTGCCTACCACAATACTGTCTACCACCCAGGTTATTTGCCTACCACAATACTGTCTACCACCCAGGTTATTTGTCTACCACAATACTGTCTACCACCCAGGTTATTTGTCTACCACAATACTGTCTACCACCCAGGTTATTTGTCTACCACAATACTGTCTACCACCCAGGTTATTTGCCTACCACAATACTGTCTACCACCCTGGTCGATACGCTGTGTTTTCCAGTCTAATATTACATTTGCTGGTTTGATATGGTCACATGCCCGTATCAAACCACAAAACGCTGTATCATAACTAGTTCCGGTGAAAATAACGCACTCGGTGCTAGTTTGCTTACTTCCCGTAGCATCTGAAATTTAACAGGTAACAGATGTTTGTAGTTTCGTGGTAATATTTCAATCGTTTCTGTGTATCTATTTCGGTAATTGTGATTTATTCCTGATAATTGAATAACGGAGAGCTTGATTAAATTATTAAATGTTCAAATTCATATCAAATTAACCCTCGGTAACCTCGGGCCAATACCTATGCTGATATGAAACTAGCCACAAAATAATTATTACGCATGAAGGTAGGATAAATACACATATATACCCACTAGTTTGAATTACCTCCCATTGGTAAAATGCGCCATTTGCAATTTAGTAAAATCGGGGCTACTTCCCTTTGACAAAAGAACCACCATTTGCAATTTAGTAAAATCGGAGTTAGTTCCCTTTGATAAAATGCACCATTTGCAGATTAGTAAAATCGATGTATTCATCCTATCTATTCTTCTGCAACTTGTACAGTGCATGTTAATGCTGATGTATGAACACATTTTCTCTTTTCAGTCGGATTACGATCCTGACTACATGGCCAGACCAAGTCGCCGTCCAAACACAACAATGTTGACGAAGAAACGTTCTGGTTCTAAAAAGCGTAGTCAAGACGATGGTGGAGTATTTATTCGAAGAAATGTTTCTAAGGAAAAGCGGGGATCTCGATATCACAAAGTCGTCTGAATTACAATGTTGTACTGTACTGTTGTAGTTACGCATTTAAAACAACAACTCTTGTTTGTGTTCATGTTTGGGAAATATACGGTACTAGAAACTAGAAATAATACGGTTGGAATTATTAGTCCACTACTGAGAACCTGTGTGTGCTAATGTAGATGTGTACGTATGTACAGTCAAACCTGTGTTAAGCAGCCAGCCAAGGGAATCCCAGAAAGTGGCTGCTTAGCACATGTGGCTGCTTAAATAGAGAGCATATGTATAATAAAACAGCAGTTTGCTGTATTGATCATGCCAGCAGCACCTAGTTGTTCTGCCCAGCTGCTTTGAAACTCTTTAACTAGGGATGGCAACGAATAGTGATAATACTATTCAAATATTCGGTCGGGAAGATATTCGAATATTCGATAGAATTCTATCAAAAACTCAAAGTCACTCGAACTCTTATAAAAATTGCCAAACTAACCTAATTTATGTTTTACACGTAAACGTCATCTTCTTCAAATGATTATTGAGATTGATGTTGTACACGAATATGGTAAATCCAATTTGCATAGATTACACCTAGCAGTTTTCTTATTCTCAGAGCGAGTCAAGCATTTCCAAACGTGTGACTGAGCGGGTGGCATTTTTGCGGACAATATAATATTTTTTCTCGAATACTTCAATAGTAGTCGGACGTTCGAGCAAATATTCGATTATTCATTGCCATCCCTACTCTTAACCCAACTTATTTTTTCGTTACTTTCTTATATTTATGCTTTTAATTTATGCTCATACTTTTAGCTTCTTTGCGGTTTTTGACACGCAACATGTCTACATCCCCGCGAGGGGTTTAACATTATAGGAAGTTAGATAGATAAATCAACATTTTTGGAATTTGTAAATTGGCTGCTTATTACAGGTGGTTTGCTTAATAGAGGTGACCACTAACACAGGTTTGACCATAGTTTTCTTTGCCACTTCACTGTGTTATATACAGATGCCACATAGTTAAGTAACCATCTATTCCCACCCCACATATACAGACTATATATGTATAATAATGACAACATTATATATTATTACATATCATGGTATTATCATAGCGTTTAATTAAAGCAGCCCTATATCGTATGAAATAAAAGATATTTGAAAATTTCAAATTTTTGGTATGCATTCTTACATTATGATTTGCATAATTATGTTCAATTAGTAAAAAGTGTTTTTTGGCGATAAAACAATCTCGAAACCGAAAGTAGGACTTTACGCGTCGGTCGGTCACGCACTTGTTTACAATCGGAACGCATCGTCCGCATTTGTTTACATACGGAATGCATCGTCCCCATTTGTCCCACGTTGTCTTATTTAATTGAATTACTTGAGATGTCGATTCATACCTCTGTTATCTCAGTCTTTTAGGGACATGTCTTCATCCGCGCAAGGGATTCGACATTAGAGGAAGATAGATAGATAGTATTTCATGTTAAAATATGTTGACATTCCAACGTGCGTTTCTACATCCGCTGTTGTTTCACGCATGCACGCTGTGCATGTTTACATTTCGTGTGTTGATAAACACATTTCGTTTGTTGATAAACAATTCGCTTATACGATGGTGTATATTTATTAAAGTTAGCATAAATTAATAATAATAAAAATGAAGTTGGCATAAATAAATAATAATAAAAATGAAGTTAGCATAAATTAATAATAATAAAAAAGTTAGTGTAAATAAATAATAATAAAAATGAAGTTAGCATAAATTAATAATAATAAAAATGGAAGTTGGCATTAATAAAAATGAAGTTGGCATAAATAACTAATAAAGAAGTTAACATGACCAATGGTTGTGATTTTTTTAGCTACTTGTAGTTTTATCATGATAAATAAATAATAATAAAAATGAAGTTAGCATAAATAAATAATAATAAAAATGAAGTTAACGGTACCAATGGTTGTGATTTTTCAAAATACATAACTTGCACATTGTTACTATTTTAACTACTTTTTAAAAGTAAATCAGAATTGTAAATATTTAAGCAATGAATCGCGGGTTAATATTTTCCATTGGGGGGTATGAACTACATTGGGCATGGTTAAAGTGTGTGGAGGCCGAAGGAATCTAAGCTAACTTTAAACACTTCCACTGTAGTTCATACCCAGATGGAAACTATTAACCCGCGATTCATTACTTATATTTACATTAATTATTCTTTTCAAAAATAAAAATATAGCACACTTCGCATTTAAGATGTATTTAGTCCAGAATCGTGACGTGCTGTATAAACAGATCATCCTTGGAACAGCATATAAACTGTCAGACACGCCTTTTCATGCAAGGAACGCTGCCCACCACTGCGAATGCACATGACCGGAACTTCGAGTACGCATGTCATCTGCATATCATAATGTGAGGAAATTCATACGAAAATGGATACAAACAGACAGGACATATATGTTCATAGAAGGATATGCAAAAGTGATGTATATATATATATATATGTAAAGAATCTATATCTTTTATAGTATACTAACATTGTAGCAGAGGGTGATTTTTTAAATTTATTTTGCTACAATCTGTGATATTGGCATTAAGCCAAAGCAAGTCTGTGTGTTTTATCTGGTAGCAACAAGCACATTTTAAGTTTAAACTTTATTTATTTTTATAACGATTGCGAAGCAAGTTTTAACAACTTATATTAATCACTCTCATTGGCGCGGATGAAAGAGTATAATTATGTGGTCATTCGTGTGGGAGGAAACCGGGTACCCGGAGAAAACCCACCTGTCCGATCTGGCGACCACCGTACCATCTCACATACTTCCCGGTCCAAGGATCGAACCTGGGTTGAATTGGTGAGAAGCGAGCGCGCTAACCACTGCGCTAATGGGTGGAATTTTATGAACCATAAAACAATATGCATAGCTATAGTGTGGTAGTAAATGTGCACTTTACTTCTGGATCGGTCCAAATAACACCAGGGTTATTGCCCTTTTATTGAAATTTCCTTTGCAGCCAGTATTGCAGTGGATATCAATGCATTGAATTTGTTTGTCCTAAATCTATTCATGAAAGAATATTTTCAAAATATATTTGAAAATGAGTTTTATTTATCTTTAAATTTGATCAGTGCATACCATGTCAAATGCCAAAATATGTGATTTGTCATAATCTGCTATTTTGACTCTTTGTTTGACGGCTGCATGTATTCAACCGAAATGAAACAGGAAATAATCAAAACTTTCTTTGGCGCCAACTACGATAAGTATAGTTGAATTTGTTAGTTATAAATAATTTGATGTTTATTCAAATAATTTGTGTATGCTAAAAATTCTTGGTGTATATTAAATACTTTGGTGTATATTAAATACGTTGGAGTGTTTATATTCTTTGGTGTATATTAAATACTTTGGTGTATATTAAATTCGTTGGTGTATATTAAATACTTTGGTGTATATTAAATACTTTGGTGTATATTAAATACTTTTTAGTGTTGATATTCTTTGGTGTATATTAAATTCTTTGGTGTATATTAAATACTTTGGTGTATATTAAATACTTTTGAGTGTTGATATTCTTTGGTGTATATTAAATACTTTGGTGTATTTTAGATACTTTGGTGTATATTAAATATGTTGATCTATATATTGCCAGTGTATTTATCGTAGTACTAAGTAGTATTAACTGTACATATGAATAAATGCAGAAATTTAACTGATTCATTACCCGCCTTCCATTGGTGCTCATTTACCCAAATCAGTATGTTCTGGCATGGAATCTGTTAATTACCAAATTAGTTTTGAGCTGTATTTCACAGTGAATGTTCTACATCACTAAACAGAAGGAGACGTATGTGACCATGGTTATGGTTGATGACTTCAAATCACTTGCCTCACACCGCTGTAGGTTCGAATCCCACTGTTGTGAAATAATTCCATGTGAGGAAGCTATCCAGCTGACTTGCAGAAGGTCGGTGGTTCTACCAGTGTGACTGTCTACCGGGGTCATCCTCCACCAATAATAGCTGGAGAGTCGTCCTATGACATGTACTGCCTGTGTGACTTCAATAAAACCTCCAAACAAACTGAGTAGAATTGAACATTTTTGGAGTCTCATCTCATGTTTGTGTTTCAAGTTTATTGTATATCAGTCTGGCCGTCCGTCCGTCCGTCCGTCCGTCCGTCCATCCGTCCTAAGACATTGTAAGTGGGAGACCGAAGGTGGCTTACCTATTGAGGCTTGACCCTCGACATGTACATTTTGTGTCTTTAATCTTTAACCTGCCAATTAAATTTGACTGAATCTGCAAGCAATATAGATCCAGATCAGCTGTTGAGTAGCGCCGCGTCTGATAAGGATCTATGTTGTTTGCTATTCAGACACATGCTTTTGCTCCACTATCCAAACAGCATAGAGCCTGATTAGACGGAACATTCTCTGCCGTCTGATCTGGCTCTATGCTGTTTGCAAAAGCATCATTAGTTGTGATTGGCATGTTAAGGGTTAGAGATCTTGTGTATGTTCCAATAGGGTAAATTATGGTGAAAGTAGCTGTGTACTTAATGTCGAAATTTGGCGAATTTTGATTTCAAAATTATAATAGGTGCACTGTTGGTTAACCCATTTGATTCTGTATACCGTTCAAACACTATTTGCAAAGAACATAGAGCCAGATCAGCCTCCATGGAACGTGCCGTCTGATCAGGCTCTATACTGTTTGCTATTCAGATGATCTTGCTAAGACACTTGGCTATGTAGCAAACAACATAGATCCTGATCAGCATGCAGCGCCAGGCTGCGGCTGATCCGGATCTATGTTGTTTGCAAAAGCCTTTAAATATATCCAGAATGAAATGGGTTAAATAGATATATATACAGGTTAGTTTGTGCTTCCATTGATCTTATATGTCTCTGGCTACTATTGTTGGCGGAATCAGACGGATCTGTAGTCCAGTGGTAACACGCTGGACTGGTAATCCAGTGATCGCAGGTTCGAACCCCCGTCTGACCCTAATAAAATTAACAGTCTTTCAGATGGGACGTTAAACCGAGGTCTTGTGTCGGTGCTTTACACCGTGCACGTAAAAGAACCAGAGGAGACTCTGGAATGGGTCTCTGTCTGTATCATTGCAATATCCTCCAAAAATCTAAAATGACTAATCTCTTCAGGAGGCGTCGCTCATGTGGGCAACCGGTAGCGACAATAAATAAACGTAAAACACAATGTTGGAGGAATGCCCCTCTGGACAGTAGTTCAAACACGGACGGGCGTTTGTATAAAACACCGACCTTATGCAAGCGAGCTGTATAGATTCTTTACATGAAACCATTTTACACGATTCGAACCTACAGCGGGAGAGGTAGGTGATTGTACAGGATTCGAACCTACAGCGGGGAGGGGTGGGTGATTGTACAGGATTCGAACCTACAGCGGGGAGGGGTGGGTGATTGTACAGGATTCGAATCTACAGCAGGGAGGGACAGGTGATTGTACAGGATTCGAACCTACAGCGGGGAGGGGTAAGTGATTGTACAGGATTCGAAACTACAGTGGGGAGAGGTAGGTGATTGTACAGGATTCGAACCTACAGCGGGGAGGAGTAGGTGATTGTACAGGATTCGAACCTACAGCGGGGAGGGGTGGGTGATTGTACAGGATTCGAACCTACAGCGGGGAGGGGTGGGTGATTGTACAGGATTCGAACCTACAGCGGGGAGAGGTAGGTGATTGTACAGGATTCGAACCTACAGGTGGGTGATTGTACAGGATTCGAACCTACAGCGGGAGGGACAGGTGATTATACAGGATTCGAACCTACAACGGGAGGGGCAGGTGATTGTACAGGATTCGAACATACAGCGGGGAGGGGCAGGTGATTGTACAGGATTCGAACCTACAGCGGGGAGGGGTGGGTGATTGTACAGGATTCGAACCTACAGCGGGGAGGGGTGGGTGATTGTACAGGATTCGAACCTACAGCGGGGAGGGGTAGGTGATTGTACAGGATTCGAACCTACAGCGGGAGGGGTGGGTGATTGTACAGGATTCGAACCTACAGCGGGGAGAGGTAGGTGATTGTACAGGATTCGAACCTACAGGGGGGGGGTGATTGTACAGGATTCGAACCTACAGCGGGAGGGTTGGGTGATTGTACAGGATTCGAACCTACAGCGGGAGGGGTGGGTGATTGTACAGTATTCTAACCTACAGCTGGAGGGGTGGGTGATTGTACAGGATTCGAACCTACAGTGGGAGGGGTAGGTGATTGTACAGGATTCGAACCTACAGCGGGGAGAGGTGGGTGATTGTACAGGATTCGAACCTACAGCGGGAGGGGTGGGTGATTGTACAGGATTCGAACCTA
>CM026391.1:20773311-20791744 GCA_014843695.1 Archivesica marissinica
TTATTCTTGTAAATACCGTCTCCGTGGCCTAGTGGTTTAGGCGTCCGCTTACGGTGCGGAAGGTCGAAGATTCGAACTTCGTCTGGGGTTCATTCTGGTATGGCCAGTTGGTGAACCGCCAGCTAGTTAAATAATGGTTACCGATTGCCTACCAGCCTTGCGCCTCGCATACAAGGATACGATTCGGGTAGTACTTATGTTTATAAGAGGTGTCTCATAAGTCAGAAATGGCTGGCACTTTCAATAGGGGCGACACTATAATAAACAAACACACACACACACACACACACTATAATGACTTCTCGCAGCAATTCTTAAAACTATTGGAGTTTTAGTATAGGTTTGTTTTGGGCTTAGAGTCAGACCCTGGGTCCATGCTGCTTCCAATTCAGTAGTGGGGCGACCATCCCCTACCCAGCGGGTCCTCAGGTGGCGGATAGGGGAACGGCCCTCAGATATGGGGGTTAGCTGTGAATCAAATAAGCAGTCCCAGACGATATGGCGGTGTACCTACCACGACGGGGCAGGATAGCACATGGCAAAGCTACTCCTATTAAATACATCAGGCGAATATATGGACCGCCTTAAAAGTCATAGCCTAAGGGTGAGGTAACCCCGACAGAACAGAAACCTCGAATGCTGAAGCCGGAAGTACTGGGCCGCACGGCGCATTCTAATAAACCACGGTACTACGCATAAACGCAAAATGAACGCGAACGACAAGAAGAAGAAGAAGAGTCCGACCAACAGCTTAGATCATAATGTGACTCTGTGGAAGTCGTGATAGCGCAGTGGGTGCGTGTTCGCTTCAGGTGCGAAAGGTCCGGAGTTCGAGCCCCGCTGGAGTCATTACGATTGTGCCCTTAGGCAAGGCATTTAAATTCCACGTTGTCCCTTCTCTCTTCCTCAGGAATGAGGTATCGAGAGTGATTAATATAAATTGTAAGAACTTGTTTCGCAATCGAGCTCAAATAAATGTGTATAAACTAATGCACTCTCCATCTAGTATTGGTGAAGGAAAGCCCGGGTTGAACCACCGACCAACCACAAGTCAGCTGTATAGCTTCCTCACATGAAATAATTCGACACGCCAGTGTGATTCGAACTTACAGCGGCGAGAGACAAGTTATTTGAAGAAAGCGACCGTAACCACACAGCGACTGAGGCCACCATAAACATGAAAGAGGAATACAACAATTTGTGTTACTTCATACCGAAACAGACACGGCATTTGCTGTTTTCCCCCAGGGATTTAGCTTTGCGCCGACAAGTACTTTGATGTTTATACAAATTTATTTTAGCTCGATTGCGAAACAAGTTATTACAACTTAATGAATGAATGATGGAATCCATTGCCACGAGGGAGAGAGAAGAGGCAACGTGGAATTTAAATGCCTTGCCTAAGGGCACAATCATAACGGCTCCAGCGGGGCTCGAACTCCGGACCTTTCGCACCTGAAGCCACAGTGCTTTGAAGCCTACGACCTTACCCGCTCTGCACGGAGTCCCCAGAAACGGAAAATGCAGACCGTGTATGACAACATTCTGATACGGGGAATACGCGGACACTACTGCGGGGGGAGGGCGGGGGGGGGGGCAAAACATGAAAATATTAAATGTAAATTAATTATATCAGTAAATGAGAAGTGACTTGAACTATATAGTACAATTACACTGAGGTTAGAAACTAACACGTGCATGGCCACAGTAACAGAAGGTAATGTTTGTATGTGTTAGTAATACTGAAACAATGTTTCCATATCATGACAGCAGCAAATACTCATTATTCATTTATATTTACATCGCTATTGCATTTCCTTCGATGAGTGTGTGTTTTACGTTTATTTATCGTCGCTACCGGTTGCCCATATGAGCGACCCCTCCTGAAGAGATTAGTCATTTTAGATTTTTGGAGGATAGTGCAATGATACAGACAGAGACCCATTCCAGAGTCTGTTCTGGTTCTTTTACGTGCACGGTGTAAAGCACTGACACGAGACCTCGGTTTAACGTCACATCTGAAAGACTGTTAATTTTATTAGGGTCAGATGGGGATCGAATCCGCGATCCCTGGATTACCAGTCCAGTGTGTTACCACTGGACTATAGATCCGTCTGTATCCTTCGATGAACGTATGTGCCCTTATTGTATACATTTTCGCAGCTGACATGTGCACCCGAAGTTACGGGCATGCGCATTCGCAGTGTTAGGAAGCGTTCTTCGCGAGAAAAGGCGTGTCTTACAGTTTACGCTGTTCCAAGGATGATCTATTTACCTGTTCTGGCACACGGTAAGTTTCAAATCTGGACTAAAGCTATTTTAATTGCACAGTGTGCTATATTTTCTTTGTGTCATTGAAAAGAATAATCAATGTAAATATAAGTAATGAATCGCGAGTTAATAATATCCATCGGGGTATGAACTACATTGGGTGTGCCTAAAAGTGTGTGGCGGCCTAATGTATTGCGAGTTAATAGTTTCCATCGGGGTATGAACTACACTGGGCGTGGCTAATGTTTGTGGAGGACGATATCTGTCAAGTTACTGTTGGTTGTATTGGGTATAGCCTGGCGCGCTATTCAAGTATGTTAGTATATATCTTCCCAGGACAAGACTCCGTGCTAAATAAGCTTACACCAAGTAATGTGGCAGATTAAACTCCAGGAGCGGCACAGTTACGGCATTTATTATGTAATTATGTATTTCATAATGGACTATCTGACATATTATTGCTATAAACCGGAGGCTAATTCGTGGAATGCCATAACATTGTCTGCCATAAATATGGGTACGGAATCGCATAGATATTCAAAGATGAAATATTACTGTTGCGTAGCCCGTTCGGTTGCACAGTGACGCCGCCATTACGTAGTATTTGTTTTTACATGTGTACTCGCGAAGATTTATCTGTGCGAGTACATATGTCTAGGTTGTTTGTTGTTCTACGGCTGTTCTGTTAGCATCCGGAAGAGGCATCATCTTTCTCTACATGTTTAAACTTTATTTATTTTACAACGATTGCGAAGCAAGTTCTAAGAACTTATATTAATCACTCTCGTTGGCGCGGATGAAAGTGTATATGTTGTCATTCGTATGGGAGGAAACGGGAGTACCCGGAGAAAACCCACTTATCCGATCTGGCGACCACCGTACCATCTCACATACTTCCCGGTCCGAGGATCGAATCCGGGCTGCATTGGTAAGAAGCAAGCGCGCTAACCACTGCGCTAATCGGACAGTTTTTCTCTACATATTGACAGTGTGTGTTTTACGTTTATTTATCGTCGCTACCGGTTGCCCATATGAGCGACGCCTCCTGAAGAGAGTACTCATTTTAGATTTTGAAGGATAGTGCAATGATACAGACAAAGACCCATTCCAGAGTCTCCTCTGGTTCTTTTACGTGCACGGTGTAAAGCACCGACACGAGACCTCGGTTTAACGTCCCATCTGAAAGACTGTTAATTTTAATAGGGTCGGACGGGAGATCGAACCTGCGATCCCTGGATTACAAGTCCAGCGTGTTAATCCGGTGTACAAATCCTGTTTTGGAGGTCATATTATATTTTATTTTTCAATCTCAAATTCAGTCTCAGGTCTTCTGATTGGTTCAGATCTCAAACCCGTCCAATCAAATCACAAGATCTTGAGTTTGAAATCTGAGCAAACTCAGTCTATAGCCCACAACCCTGGGTCGGAGGTTATAAAACGTTTCTCAAACTCATGTAGTTAGATTGGTTGTTTCTGGGATTTACTCTGAGCTGAACCAATATGATGTTTGAGATTGGTGAAATGTTTTATAGCCTCCACTCCTGGTATCACTGCCACTACTAGTAGTCGATCGTGTCCAATACACTTGGTACCACGTAACGTTGTATCATTGTTCAAGTAACGTCGTATCATTGTTCAAGTAACGTCGTATCATTGTTCAAGTAACGTCGTATCATTGTTCAAGTAACGTCGTATCAGTGTTCAAGTAACGTCGTATCATTGTCCAAGTAATGTTGCATCATTGTTCAAGTAATGTTGTATCATTGTTCAAGTAACGTCGTATCATTGTCCAAGTAATGTTGCATCATTGGTCAAGTAATGTTGTATCATTGTTCAAGTAATGTTGTATCATTGAATCATCATAGGGTTCGCTCCCTATCACCGCTATTACCGCTATTACCAGTGCTGCATGTTTGCCCCCTATCACCGCTATTACCAGTGCTGCATGTTTTCTCCCTATCACCGTTATCACCAGTGCTGCATGTTTGCTCCTTATCACCGCTATCACCAGTGCTGCGTGTTTGCTCCCTATCACCGCTATCACCAGTGCTGCATGTTTGCTCCTTATCACCGCTATCACCAGTGCTGCATGTTTGCTCCTTATCACCGCTATCACCAGTGCTGCATGTTTGCTCCCTATCACCGCTATCACCGCTATCACCGCTATCACCGCTATCACCGCTATCACCAGGGCTGCGTGTTTGCTCCCTATCACCGCTATCACCAGTGCTGCGTGTTTGCTCCCTATCACCGCTATCAACAGTGCTGCATGTTTGCTCCCTATCACCGCTATCACCAGTGCTGCATGTTTGCTCCTTATCATCGCTATCACCAGTGATGCATGTTTGCTCCCTATCACCGCTATCACCAGTGCTGCATGTTTGCTCCTTATCACCGCTATCACCAGTGCTGCATGTTTGCTCCCTATCACCGCTATCACCAGTGCTGCGTGTTTGCTCCCTATCACCGCTATCACCAGTGCTGCATGTTTGCTCCCTATCACCGCTATCACCAGTGCTGCATGTTTGCTCCCTATCACCGCTATCACCAGTGCTGCGTGTTTGCTCCCTATCACCGCTATCACCAGTGCTGCATGTTTGCTCCCTATCACCGCTATCACCAGTGCTGCATGTTTGCTCTCCTATCACCGCTATCACCAGTGCTGCATGTTTGCTCCCTATCACCGCTATCACCAGTGCTGCATGTTTGCTCCTATCACCGCTATCACCAGTGCTGCGTGTTTGCTCCCTATCACCGCTATCACCAGTGCTGCATGTTTGCTCCCTATCACCGCTATCACCAGTGCTGCGTGTTTGCTCCCTATCACCGCTATCACCAGTGCTGCGTGTTTGCTCCTTATCACCGCTATCACCAGTGCTGCATGTTTGCTCCCTATCACCGCTATCACCAGTGCTGCGTGTTTGCTCCCTATCACCGCTATCACCAGTGCTGCGTGTTTGCTCCTATCACCGCTATCACCAGTGCTGCATGTTTGCTCCCTATCACCGCTATCACCAGTGCTGCATGTTTGCTCCCTATCACCGCTATCACCGCTATCACCAGGGCTGCATGTTTGCTCCCTATCACCGCTATCACCAGTGCTGCGTGTTTGCTCCCTATCACCGCTATCACCAGTGCTGCGTGTTTGCTCCTTATCACCGCTATCACCAGTGCTGCATGTTTGCTCCCTATCACCGCTATCACCAGTGCTGCATGTTTGCTCCTTATCACCGCTATCACCAGTGCTGCATGTTTGCTCCCTATCACCGCTATCACCAGTGCTGCGTGTTTGCTCCTTATCACCGCTATCACCAGTGCTGCATGTTTGCTCCCTATCACCGCTATCACCAGTGCTGCATGTTTGCTCCCTATCACCGCTATCACCGCTATCACCAGGGCTGCATGTTTGCTCCCTATCACCGCTATCATCAGTGCTGCATGTTTGCTCCCTATCACCGCTATCACCAGGGCTGCATGTTTGCTCCCTATCACCGCTATCACCAGGGCTGCATGTGTGCTCCCTATCACCGCTATCACCAGTGCTGCGTGTTTGCTCCCTATCACCGCTATTACCGCTATCACCAGTGCTGCGTGTTCGCTCCCTATCACCGCTATTACCGCTATCACCAGGGCTGCATGTTTGCTCCCTATCACCGCTATCACCAGTGCTGCGTGTTTGCTCCCTATCACCGCTATCAACAGTGCTGCGTGTTTGCTCCCTATCACCGCTATCACCAGGGCTGCATGTGTGCTCCCTATCACCGCTATCACCAGTGCTGCGTGTTTGCTCCCTATCACCGCTATCACCAGTGCTGCGTGTTCGCTCCCTATCACCGCTATTACCGCTATCACCAGGGCTGCATGTTTGCTCCCTATCACCGCTATCACCAGTGCTGCGTGTTTGCTCCCTATCACCACTATTACCAGTGCTGCGTGTTTGCTCCCTATCACCGCTATTACCGCTATCACCAGTGCTGCTTGTTTTCTCCCTATCACCGCTATCACCAGTGCTGCGTGTTTGCTCCCTATCACCGCTATCACCAGGGCTGCATGTTTGCTCCCTATCACCGCTATTACCGCTATCACCAGTGCTGCGTGTTTGCTCCCTATCACCGCTATCACCAGTGCTGCCTGTTTGCTCCCTATCACCGCTATCACCAGGGCTGCATGTTTGCTCCCTATCACCACTATTACCGCTATCACCAGTGCTGCGCGTTTGCTCCCTATCACCGCTATCACCAGTGCTGCATGTTTGCTCCCTATCACCGCTATCACCAGTGCTGCATGTTTGCTCCCTATCACCGCTATCACCAGGGCAGCATGTTTGCTCTCTATCACCGCTATCACCAGGGCTGCGTGTTTGTTCCCTATCACCGCTATCACTAGGGCTGTGTGTGTGCTCCCTATCACCGCTATCACCAGGGCTGCATGTTTGCTCCCTATCACCGCTATCACCAGGGCTGCGTGTTTGCTCCCTATCACCGCTATCACCAGGGCTGCATGTTTGCTCCCTATCACCGCTATCACCAGTGCTGCCTGTTTGCTCTCTATCACTGCTATCACCCGTGCTGCATGTTTGCTCCCTATCACCGCTATCACCAGGGCTGCATGTTTGCTCCCTATCACCGCTATCACCAGTGCTGCGTGTGTGCTCCCTATCACCGCTATCACCAGTGCTGCATGTTTGCTCCCTATCACCGCTATCACCAGTGCTGCGTGTTTGCTCCTTATCACCGCTATCACCAGTGCTGCGTGTTTGATCCTTATCACCGCTATCACCAGTGCTGCATGTTTGCTCCTTATCACCGCTATCACCAGTGCTGCGTGTTTGCTCCTTATCACCGCTATCACCAGTGCTGCGTGTTTGATCCTTATCACCGCTATCACCAGTGCTGCATGTTTGCTCCCTATCACCGCTATCACCAGGGCTGCATGTTTGCTCCTTATCACCGTTATCACCAGTGCTGCATGTTTGCTCCTTATCACCGCTATCACCAGTGCTGCGTGTTTGCTCCCTATCACTGATATTACCGCTATCACCAGTGCTGCGTGTTTGCTCCTTATCACCGCTATCACCAGTGCTGCATGTTTGCTCCTTATCACCGCTATCACCAGTGCTGCATGTTTGCTCCCTATCACCGCTATCACCGCTATCACCTACCGCTATCACCAGGCTGCGTGTTTGCCCTATCACCGCTATCACCAGTGCTGAGGGCTGCGTGCTTACTCCCTATCACCGCTATCAACAGTGCTGCATGTTTGCCCCCTATCACCGCTATCACCAGTGCTACATGTTTGCTCCTTATCATCGCTATCACCAGTGATGCATGTTTGCTCCCTATCACCGCTATCACCAGTGCTGCATGCTTGCTCCTTATCACCGCTATCACCAGTGATGCATGTTTGCTCCCTATCACCGCTATCAACAGTGCTGCGTGTTTGCTCCTTATCACCGCTATCACCAGTGCTGCATGTTTGCTCCCTATCACCGCTATCACCAGTGCTGCATGTTTGCTCCCTATCACCGCTATCACCGCTATCACCAGGGATGCATGTTTGCTCCCTATCACCGCTATCATCAGTGCTGCATGTTTGCTCCCTATCACCGCTATCACCAGGGCTGCATGTTTGCTCCCTATCACCGCTATCACCAGGGCTGCATGTGTGCTCCCTATCACCGCTATCACCAGTGCTGCGTGTTTGCTCCCTATCACCGCTATTACCGCTATCACCAGTGCTGCGTGTTCGCTCCCTATCACCGCTATTACCGCTATCACCTGGGCTGCATGTTTGCTCCCTATCACCGCTATCACCAGTGCTGCGTGTTTGCTCCCTATCACCGCTATCAACAGTGCTGCGTGTTTGCTCCCTATCACCGCTATCACCAGGGCTGCATGTGTGCTCCCTATCACCGCTATCACCAGTGCTGCGTGTTTGCTCCCTATCACCGCTATCACCAGTGCTGCGTGTTCGCTCCCTATCACCGCTATTACCGCTATCACCAGGGCTGCATGTTTGCTCCCTATCACCGCTATCACCAGTGCTGCGTGTTTGCTCCCTAACACCACTATTACCAGTGCTGCATGTTTGCTCCCTATCACCGCTATCATCAGTGCTGCATGTTTGCTCCCTATCACCGCTATCACCAGTGCTGCATGTTTGCTCCTTATCACCGATATCACCAGTGCTGCATGTTTGCTCCTTATCACCTATCACCGATATCACCAGTGCTGCATGTTTGCTCCTTATCACCGCTATCACCAGTGCTGCGTGTTTGCTCCCTATCACCGCTATCACCAGTGCTGCGTGTTTGCTCCTTATCACCGCTATCACCAGTGCTGCATGTTTGCTCCTATCACCGCTATCACCAGTGCTGCGTGTTTGCTCCCTATCACCGCTATCACCAGTGCTGCGTGTTTGCTCCCTATCACCGCTATCACCAGTGCTGCATGTTTGCTCCTTATCACCGCTATCACCAGTGCTGCGTGTTTGCTCCCTATCACCGCTATCACCAGTGCTGCGTGTTTGCTCCTTATCACCGCTATCACCAGTGCTGCATGTTTGCTCCCTATCACCGCTATCACCAGGGCTGCATGTTTGCTCCCTATCACCGCTATCACCAGTGCTGCATGTTTGCTCCCTATCACCGCTATCACCAGTGCTGCGTGTTTGCTCCCTATCACTACCGCTATCACCAGTGCTGCGTGTTTGCTCCTTATCACCGCTATCACCAGTGCTGCATGTTTGCTCCTTATCACCGCTATCACCAGTGCTGCATGTTTGCTCCCTATCACCGCTATCACCGTATCAGGGCTGCGTGTTTGCTCCCTATCACCGCTATCACCAGTGCTGCATGTTTGCTCCCTATCACCGCTATCACCAGTGCTGCATGTTTGCTCCCTATCACCGCTATCACCAGGTGCTCCTATCACCGCTATCATCTGCTGCATGTTTGCTCCCTATCACCGCTATCACCAGGGCTGCATGTTTGCTCCCTATCACCGCTATCACCAGGGCTGCATGTTTGCTCCCTATCACCGCTATCACCAGTGCTGCGTGTTTGCTCCCTATCACCGCTATTACCGCTATCACCAGTGCTGCGTGTTCGCTCCCTATCACCGCTATTACCGCTATCACCAGGGCTGCATGTTTGCTCCCTATCACCGCTATCACCAGTGCTGCGTGTTTGCTCCCTATCACCGCTATCAACAGTGCTGCGTGTTTGCTCCCTATCACCGCTATCACCAGGGCTGCATGTGTGCTCCCTATCACCGCTATCACCAGGGCTGCGTGTTTGCTCCCTATCACCGCTATCACCAGGGCTGCATGTTTGCTCCCTATCACCGCTATCACCAGTGCTGCCTGTTTGCTCTCTATCACCGCTATCACCCGTGCTGCATGTTTGCTCCCTATCACCGCTATCACCAGGGCTGCATGTTTGCTCCCTATCACCGCTATCACCAGTGCTGCGTGTGTGCTCCCTATCACCGCTATCACCAGTGCTGCATGTTTGCTCCCTATCACCGCTATCACCAGTGCTGCATGTTTGCTGCCTATCACCTGGGCTGCGTGTTTGCTCCCTATCACCGCTATCACCAGGGCTGCATGTTTGCTCCCTATCACCGCTATCACCAGAGCTGCGTGTTTGTTCCCTATCACCGCTATCACTAGGGCTGTGTGTGTGCTCCCTATCACCGCTATCACCAGGGCTGCATGTTTGCTCCCTATCACCGCTATCACCAGGGCTGCATGTGTGCTCCCTATCACCGCTATCACCAGTGCTGCGTGTTTGCTCCCTATCACCGCTATTACCGCTATCACCAGTGCTGCGTGTTCGCTCCCTATCACCGCTATTACCGCTATCACCTGGGCTGCATGTTTGCTCCCTATCACCGCTATCACCAGTGCTGCGTGTTTGCTCCCTATCACCGCTATCAACAGTGCTGCGTGTTTGCTCCCTATCACCGCTATCACCAGGGCTGCATGTGTGCTCCCTATCACCGCTATCACCAGTGCTGCGTGTTTGCTCCCTATCACCGCTATCACCAGTGCTGCGTGTTCGCTCCCTATCACCGCTATTACCGCTATCACCAGGGCTGCATGTTTGCTCCCTATCACCGCTATCACCAGTGCTGCGTGTTTGCTCCCTAACACCACTATTACCAGTGCTGCATGTTTGCTCCCTATCACCGCTATCATCAGTGCTGCATGTTTGCTCCCTATCACCGCTATCACCAGGGCTGCATGTTTGCTCCCTATCACCGCTATCACCAGGGCTGCATGTGTGCTCCCTATCACCGCTATCACCAGTGCTGCGTGTTTGCTCCCTATCACCGCTATTACCGCTATCACCAGTGCTGCGTGTTCGCTCCCTATCACCGCTATTACCGCTATCACCAGGGCTGCATGTTTGCTCCCTATCACCGCTATCACCAGTGCTGCGTGTTTGCTCCCTATCACCGCTATCAACAGTGCTGCGTGTTTGCTCCCTATCACCGCTATCACCAGGGCTGCATGTGTGCTCCCTATCACCGCTATCACCAGTGCTGCGTGTTTACTCCCTATCACCGCTATCACCAGTGCTGCGTGTTCGCTCCCTATCACCGCTATTACCGCTATCACCAGGGCTGCATGTTTGCTCCCTATCACCGCTATCACCAGTGCTGCGTGTTTGCTCCCTATCACCACTATTACCAGTGCTGCGGTTGCTCCCTATCACGCTATTACGCTTCACAGTGCTGCTGTTTTTCCCTATCACCGCTATCACCAGTGCTGCGTGTTTGCTCCCTATCACCGCTATCACCAGGGCTGCATGTTTGCTCCCTATCACCGCTATTACCGCTATCACCAGTGCTGCGTGTTTGCTCCCTATCACCGCTATCACCAGTGCTGCGTGTTTGCTCCCTATCACCGCTATCACAGTGCTGCGTGTTTGCTCCCTATCACGCTATCACCAGGCTGCATGTGTGCTCCCTATCACCGCTATCACCAGTGCTGCGTGTTTGCTCCCTATCACCGCTATCACCAGTGCTGCATGTTTGCTCCCTATCACCGCTATCACCAGTGCTGCGTGTTTGCTCCCTAACACCACTATTACCAGTGCTGCATGTTTGCTCCCTATCACCGCTATCATCAGTGCTGCATGTTTGCTCCCTATCACCGCTATCACCAGGGCTGCATGTTTGCTCCCTATCACCGCTATCACCAGGGCTGCATGTGTGCTCCCTATCACCGCTATCACCAGTGCTGCGTGTTTGCTCCCTATCACCGCTATTACCGCTATCACCAGTGCTGCGTGTTCGCTCCCTATCACCGCTATTACCGCTATCACCAGGGCTGCATGTTTGCTCCCTATCACCGCTATCACCAGTGCTGCGTGTTTGCTCCCTATCACCGCTATCAACAGTGCTGCGTGTTTGCTCCCTATCACCGCTATCACCAGGGCTGCATGTGTGCTCCCTATCACCGCTATCACCAGTGCTGCGTGTTTACTCCCTATCACCGCTATCACCAGTGCTGCGTGTTCGCTCCCTATCACCGCTATTACCGCTATCACCAGGGCTGCATGTTTGCTCCCTATCACCGCTATCACCAGTGCTGCGTGTTTGCTCCCTATCACCACTATTACCAGTGCTGCGTGTTTGCTCCCTATCACCGCTATTACCGCTATCACCAGTGCTGCTTGTTTTCTCCCTATCACCGCTATCACCAGTGCTGCGTGTTTGCTCCCTATCACCGCTATCACCAGGGCTGCATGTTTGCTCCCTATCACCGCTATTACCGCTATCACCAGTGCTGCGTGTTTGCTCCCTATCACCGCTATCACCAGTGCTGCCTGTTTGCTCCCTATCACCGCTATCACCAGGGCTGCATGTTTGCTCCCTATCACCACTATTACCGCTATCACCAGTGCTGCGCGTTTGCTCCCTATCACCGCTATCACCAGTGCTGCATGTTTGCTCCCTATCACCGCTATCACCAGTGCTGCATGTTTGCTCCCTATCACCGCTATCACCAGGGCAGCATGTTTGCTCTCTATCACCGCTATCACCAGGGCTGCGTGTTTGTTCCCTATCACCGCTATCACTAGGGCTGTGTGTGTGCTCCCTATCACCGCTATCACCAGGGCTGCATGTTTGCTCCCTATCACCGCTATCACCAGGGCTGCGTGTTTGCTCCCTATCACCGCTATCACCAGGGCTGCATGTTTGCTCCCTATCACCGCTATCACCAGTGCTGCCTGTTTGCTCTCTATCACTGCTATCACCCGTGCTGCATGTTTGCTCCCTATCACCGCTATCACCAGGGCTGCATGTTTGCTCCCTATCACCGCTATCACCAGTGCTGCGTGTGTGCTCCCTATCACCGCTATCACCAGTGCTGCATGTTTGCTCCCTATCACCGCTATCACCAGTGCTGCGTGTTTGCTCCTTATCACCGCTATCACCAGTGCTGCGTGTTTGATCCTTATCACCGCTATCACCAGTGCTGCATGTTTGCTCCTTATCACCGCTATCACCAGTGCTGCGTGTTTGCTCCTTATCACCGCTATCACCAGTGCTGCGTGTTTGATCCTTATCACCGCTATCACCAGTGCTGCATGTTTGCTCCCTATCACCGCTATCACCAGGGCTGCATGTTTGCTCCCTATCACCGTTATCACCAGTGCTGCATGTTTGCTCCTTATCACCGCTATCACCAGTGCTGCGTGTTTGCTCCCTATCACTGATATTACCGCTATCACCAGTGCTGCGTGTTTGCTCCTTATCACCGCTATCACCAGTGCTGCATGTTTGCTCCTTATCACCGCTATCACCAGTGCTGCATGTTTGCTCCCTATCACCGCTATCACCGCTATCACCGCTATCACCGCTATCACCGCTATCACCAGGGCTGCGTGTTTGCCCCCTATCACCGCTATCACCAGTGCTGCGTGCTTACTCCCTATCACCGCTATCAACAGTGCTGCATGTTTGCCCCCTATCACCGCTATCACCAGTGCTACATGTTTGCTCCTTATCATCGCTATCACCAGTGATGCATGTTTGCTCCCTATCACCGCTATCACCAGTGCTGCATGCTTGCTCCTTATCACCGCTATCACCAGTGATGCATGTTTGCTCCCTATCACCGCTATCAACAGTGCTGCGTGTTTGCTCCTTATCACCGCTATCACCAGTGCTGCATGTTTGCTCCCTATCACCGCTATCACCAGTGCTGCATGTTTGCTCCCTATCACCGCTATCACCGCTATCACCAGGGATGCATGTTTGCTCCCTATCACCGCTATCATCAGTGCTGCATGTTTGCTCCCTATCACCGCTATCACCAGGGCTGCATGTTTGCTCCCTATCACCGCTATCACCAGGGCTGCATGTGTGCTCCCTATCACCGCTATCACCAGTGCTGCGTGTTTGCTCCCTATCACCGCTATTACCGCTATCACCAGTGCTGCGTGTTCGCTCCCTATCACCGCTATTACCGCTATCACCTGGGCTGCATGTTTGCTCCCTATCACCGCTATCACCAGTGCTGCGTGTTTGCTCCCTATCACCGCTATCAACAGTGCTGCGTGTTTGCTCCCTATCACCGCTATCACCAGGGCTGCATGTGTGCTCCCTATCACCGCTATCACCAGTGCTGCGTGTTTGCTCCCTATCACCGCTATCACCAGTGCTGCGTGTTCGCTCCCTATCACCGCTATTACCGCTATCACCAGGGCTGCATGTTTGCTCCCTATCACCGCTATCACCAGTGCTGCGTGTTTGCTCCCTATCACCACTATTACCAGTGCTGCGTGTTTGCTCCCTATCACCGCTATTACCGCTATCACCAGTGCTGCTTGTTTTCTCCCTATCACCGCTATCACCAGTGCTGCGTGTTTGCTCCCTATCACCGCTATCACCAGGGCTGCATGTTTGCTCCCTATCACCGCTATACCGCTATCACCAGTGCTGCGTGTTTGCTCCCTATCACCGCTATCACCAGTGCTGCTGTTTGCTCCCTATCACCGCTATCACCAGGGCTGCATGTTTGCTCCTATCAGCTATCACCAGTGTGCGGTTTGCTCCCTATCACCGCTATGTGTGTGTTGTATTACCGCTATCACCAGTGCTGCGTGTTCGCTCCCTATCACCGCTATTACCGCTATCACCAGGGCTGCATGTTTGCTCCCTATCACCGCTATCACCAGTGCTGCGTGTTTGCTCCCTATCACCGCTATCAACAGTGCTGCGTGTTTGCTCCCTATCACCGCTATCACCAGGGCTGCATGTGTGCTCCCTATCACCGCTATCACCAGGGCTGCGTGTTTGCTCCCTATCACCGCTATCACCAGGGCTGCATGTTTGCTCCCTATCACCGCTATCACCAGTGCTGCCTGTTTGCTCTCTATCACCGCTATCACCCGTGCTGCATGTTTGCTCCCTATCACCGCTATCACCAGGGCTGCATGTTTGCTCCCTATCACCGCTATCACCAGTGCTGCGTGTGTGCTCCCTATCACCGCTATCACCAGTGCTGCATGTTTGCTCCCTATCACCGCTATCACCAGTGCTGCATGTTTGCTGCCTATCACCTGGGCTGCGTGTTTGCTCCCTATCACCGCTATCACCAGGGCTGCATGTTTGCTCCCTATCACCGCTATCACCAGAGCTGCGTGTTTGTTCCCTATCACCGCTATCACTAGGGCTGTGTGTGTGCTCCCTATCACCGCTATCACCAGGGCTGCATGTTTGCTCCCTATCACCGCTATCACCAGGGCTTCATGTTTGCTCCCTATCAGGGACAAGTCATAAATTGTGATAATTATGTGAGAAAGCTGTCAGCCGCTTACGGAGGTTGGAGAGTTGAGTACTTGTTCTTACCCAGGAAATGCGGATGATTTCTCTTTCCATCAATGCCGGAAGCACAATTTCCCATCAGTGAAACATTACATACTTTATTACATACTTCCTCCTGACTGGTTTCATTAAAGCAGCATTATGTACATCGTATGAAATACAAGATATTTGAAAAATTCAAATTTTACGTATGAGTAGCAATGCTGCTACGCATTCTTACATTATAATTTGTATAATTATGTTCAATTAGTAAACAGTGATTTTTGCGATAAATCAAATTCGAAACCGAAAGTAGGACTTTCCGAGTCGGTCGGTCACGCACTTGTTTACAATTGGAATGCATCGTCCGCACTTGTTTACACTCGGAATGCATTGTCAACATTTGTCCCACGTTGTTTTATTAAATTGAATTACTTGAGATGTCGATTCATACCGTTGTTATCTAAGGGACATGTCTACATCCCCGCAAGGGATTCGACATTAGAGGAAGATAGATAGATAGATAGATATTGACATTCCAACGTTGCGGTTCTACATCCACTGTTGTTTCACGCATGCGCGCTGTGCGTATTTACATATCGTGTGTTGATAAACCATTTCGTTTGTTGATAAACAATTCGCGTATACGACGGTGCATATTTATTGGATTTTTATCGTTTCTGAGCGACTATTTCGATTTTTGTAAACACATATACATTGTGCAAAATATATGAAAAACAAACACTATTTGCACGAAATGTTATTATTGTCATTATATATTATGTAAATACATTAATTTTTTATAATTATTTTATTGCATTTTTTCATACAATACATACAATACTAAGAACAAATCAGAGATTAATATGTAATTATATGATTGCAGTATACGATACATTTGTTTTGTCAAGGGACTGATTGGCCAGTTGTGTAATTTTAAAAGGCCGAATCTTTTGATGCGCGGAAAATCTTAGTAATATTAGGTAACGTAACAGATGTTACGGCGTCTATAAGTCTACTCGACCAACGCTGGTCTGTATATATGAAACGAACGTTATTAATAAAATCACACAGCCGGATATGTAGTCCAGTGGTAACACGCTGGACTGGTAATCCAGGGATCGCAGGTTCGTTCCCCCGTCTGACCCTAATAATTAAACCGAGGTCTCGTGTCGGTGCTTTACACCGTGCACGTAAAAGAACCAGAGGAGATTCTGGAATGAGTCTCTGTCTGTATCATTGCACTATCCTCCAAAATCTAAAATAACTAATCTATTCAAGAGGCGTCGCTCATATGGGCAACCGGTAGCGACGATAAATAAACGTAAAACGCACACACACACACAATCAAATCAGACACACTTAGGTGACATCCCGGATACGGATAGTTACGTGATCTCAAAATTAAGATATAGAATACTGTTTCTATGATAGATTATTATAGACATTAAGAGAACATTAACTTATAAAAGTTAAATGCGTATTTAAAAATAAATACGAGTTATAAGATTATTCATCCGAGATAAGGAACATATTTAGTTCCGGTGAATATAATATACTATTGTGTGACGAAGGTTATTGAAGCGGAAACATTGACACGATTGTAAGAAGAGAGGAGTTACAGAGTAAAGAGATTAGAGCTGATTGGGACAATTAACGATAAATGACTTATTTCTGACTTAAAATAAAAATATAATTAAATTAAGGAGAAATATATGCATGAGATATGCACCAGAAAATAAGAAATACGGAAGAAAGATATTATATATAGAAGAAAGACAAACCCCTGTGTTGTGTTATAATTGTGAGACAGAAAATATCACATACCCTTAGACACATCTAGTGGATCTGTGTTAGGTTAGACCCTGGCAGGAGCTCAACTGAGATAGTGAGAGATAAATTGAAGTGTGGGTCACCACACCCACGGGTCGCCACAACATTAGTATTTATATTTTACCAAAAAACATCCTTTATTACGATATAGTGCTGCTTTACTCAGCATTTGTCTCCCTTGCAACAATATTCAAGATCGCTCCCATGTGGCCCATTGTCTTTGTCGTTGCAATTTTGTTGATACTAATTGTTCAAAGTCCGTAAACCACTGATTGCCAGATAAGTTATTGCTTAGTAAATTACATTGGTTCGCCGTTTTTATTACATCCCACACGTGTCTCGAATGTTTCCTGCACTTAAATCAATTTTTCTCGGCGACTTCTCTCAATGCCAGAAAGCTTCGTTGTGAAGGCGATTTTATTACGAATAGACTCGATACATGTATTTCGTAGGCGAAATGTCCACACATGTTTAGCTTTAGCCCGTTTCAGGTCAGACACCGCTATTGCAATTTCCATAGGCCACCATTATAACACACAGTGCCATTTCCCCCAAAAATAGTTTGGCACAAAAGACAGTAGTTTTCAACAGATTGGCCTTTGAGCCACAGGAAAAAGTCAAATTTCAATTAGGTTGACCAATTGCATTTTTTAAATTTCCCACTAAAGGTATCCACCCCCTACTCTGAAGGTAATTTGGTTGTGAATGTTGCACTGACACCTGCATTTATAATATGCTGTTTATTTGTCACCAAACAGTCTGCAAATATTTTTAAATATTCCAAAATGCAGCTCATATATTGTATTTTAATATTTAGAAGTCATTTTCACTATTTGTGACAATGCCTACTCAGCCAACCAGTTCATGTATCAAATAACTCTTATGGGCTTCCCTACACCTTTTCAACCAATCCCAGACCACTATATCAATAACACCGTTTGACCTTCATCCGGTACAATTCACTTGCCACCATTCCGGTTGCTCGTATGGCTTAGTGGTTCCAAGTCGTTGTTTCTACATACACGACCAGCTTGCTATATACATATAATTATGAGTGCATCATAGGTCCATGTACGCTAAACTATATGACGTCATCTAATTTGCGCATAGCATTAGTTTCCGCATGTCCGCACCGTCTGTGATCAGTTTGAATACATTTCGGAAATTCTGTGGACACATACTTTCCCTAGAGATTCTCTCCATTCAGTGACAGACAGTTCCTTAGCTCACAGTGTTTGGAACATCAGATGCACTTTTACAAAGCAACGGGGATAATCTTTATTTTATTATTTAATTTATTTGTTGGTTTTCTTTCGGTTACTTGTGTGTGTTCTCTCTCACAACTTTTCAAGCTCTTTTTCTTAAAACATTATTTATTTAAAACGATTGCGAAGCAAGTTTTATTAACTTATATTAATCACTCTCGTTGGCGCGGATGAAAGCGTAAATGTGGTCATTCGTGTGGGAGAGAACCAGAGTACCCGGAGAAACCCCACCTGTCCGATCTG
>CM026391.1:20792744-20827171 GCA_014843695.1 Archivesica marissinica
TGGATAATGCCCCTAACTATCCCTGGTTTCCATGGATAATGTCCCTAACTATCCCTGGTTTCCATGGATAATGTCCCTAACTATCCCTGGTTTCCATGGATAATGTCCCTAACTATCCCTGGTTTCCATGGATAATGTCCCTAACTATCCCTGGTTTCCATGGATAATGTCCCTAACTGTCCCTGGTTTCCATGGATAATGTCCCTAACTATCCCTGGTTTCCATGGATAATGTCCCTAACTATCCCTGGTTTCCATGGATAATGTCCCCTAACTGTCCCTGGTTTCCATGGTTAATGTCCATACCTAGATGTAGATTACCAGGAATCAAACATATATTATTACCATGAATAAGACATAAATTACCAGGAAAATCAGCCATAGATTATATAGAATCAGAGATATATTACCAGGAATCACACACATATTGTCAAATACAACATTGATTATCTGGTTGGAATCAGACATAGATTATCTCGTATCATACATAGATTACCAGTAATCATACATATATAACACAGAATCAGACCTATATTACCAGGAATCAGACATATATTACTGGAATTGGACCATAAAAATCTAAATATGGAATCAGACATATGTCACATGTAGGCAAACATATTATCTTGAATTAGACATATATTACCCAGAATCAGACATAAGTTGCTGGATGCATGCACAGCTTACCCGGAATCCGACATAAATTACCTGGAATCTGGCATATATTACATGAAATCAGACATATATTACAAGGAATCAGACATATGCTACCTGGACTCAGACATAGATTTACATGGAATCAGACATATATTACCTGGAAACAAACGTAGTTTACCTGGAATCTGACATAGATTATCTGGAATCATACATAGCTTATCTGGAATCAGACATATATTACCTGGAATCCGACATATATATTGTCTGGAATCTGACATAGATTATCTGGAATCAGACATATTACTGAACCAGACACCGATTACCTGGAATCAGACATGTATTGTCTGGAATCAGACATAGCTTACCTGGAATCAGACATATATTACAAGGAATCAGACATATATTACCTGGAATCAGACATCGATTATCTGGACTCAGGCATATATTATCTGGAATCAGACATAGATTATCTGGAATCAGACATATGTTATCTGGAATCAGACATAGATTATCTTGAATCGGACATATGCTACCTGGAATCAGACATATGCTACCTGAACTCAGACATAGATTTACATGGAATCAGACATATATTACCTGGAATCAGACATAGATTGCCTGGGCAACGGTGATGTGGTTGGGGAGGTGCTTCTTGAGCATTGCTCATCTGTCATATCTGAAAGTAATAAATACAAAACAGTAGAGAAAAACAAATACTGGCGCTAAATTTTGTGGATTGGCGAAAATATTTGGCACCAAATATTTGTTTTCCTTTGGCACAATGTTTTGTCAAATACCTGGCTTTAAATATTTATCTGTGCACTAAAATATGGCTCTTAGTTTACGTGCACTAAAATATGGCTCTTAGTTTGCATGCACTAAAATATGGCTCTTAGTTTGTGTGCACTAAAATATGGCTTTTAGTTTGCATGCACTAAAATATGGCTTAGTTTATGTGCACTAAAATATGGCTCTTAGTTTGTGTGCACTAAAATATGGCTCTTAGTTTGCAAAGTGCACAAAATATGGTTCTTAGTTTGTGTGCACTAAAATATGGCTCTTAGTTTGTGTGCACTAAAATATGGCTCTTAGTTTGCATGCAATAAAATATGGCTCTTAGTTTATAAAATGCACTAAAATATGGCTTTTAGTTTGCATGCACTAAAATATGGCTTAGTTTATGTGCACTAAAATATGGCTCTTAGTTTGTGTGCACAAATATGGCTCTTAGTTTGCAAAGTGCACAAATATGGTTCTTAGTTTGTGTGCACTAAATATGGCTCTTAGTTTGTGTGCACTAAAATATGGCTCTTAGTTTGAGTGCACTAAAATATGGCTCTTAGTTTGTGTGCACTAAAATATGGCTCTTAGTTTGTGTGCACTAAAATATGGCTCTTAGTTTATGTGCACTAAAATATGGCTCTTAGTTTATGTGCACTAAAATATGGCTCTTAGTTTGTGTGCACTAAAATATGGCTCTTAGTTTATTGCACTAAAATATGGCTCTTAGTTTGTGTGCACTAAAATATGGCTCTTAGTTTGTGTGCACTAAAATATGGCTCTTAGTTTGTGTGCACTAAAATATGGCTCTTAGTTTGTGTGCACTAAAATATGGCTCTTAGTTTGTGTGCACTAAAATATGGCTCTTAGTTTGTGTGCACTAAAATATGGCTCTTAGTTTGTGTGCACTAAAATATGGCTCTTAGTTTGTGTGCACTAAAATATGGCTCTTAGTTTGTGTGCACTAAAATATGGCTGTTAGTTTGTGTGCACTAAAATATGGCTCTTAGTTTATGTGCACTAAAATATGGCTCTTAGTTTATAAAGTGCACTAAAATATGGCTCTTAGTTTATAAATGCACTAAAATATGGCTCTTAGTTTATGTGCACTAAAATATGGCTCTTAGTTTATAAAATGCACTAAAATATGGCTCTTAGTTTATGTGCACTAAAATATGGCTCTTAGTTTATAAAATGCACTAAAATATGGCTCTTAGTTTGTGTGCACTAAAATATGGCTCTTAGTTTGCATGCACTAAAATATGGCTTAGTTTGCAAAGTGCACAAAATATGGTTCTTAGTTTGTGTGCACTAAAATATGGCTCTTAGTTTGTGTGCACTAAAATATGGCTCTTAGTTTGTGTGCACTAAAATATGGCTCTTAGTTTGTGTGCACTAAAATATGGCTTAGTTGATGTGCACAAAATATGGCTCTTAGTTTGTGCACTAAAATATGGCTCTTAGTTTGGTGCCTAAAATATGGCTCTTAGTTTGTGTGCACTAAAATATGGCTTAGTTTGCAAAGTGCACAAAATATGGTTCTTAGTTTGTGTGCACTAAAATATGGCTCTTAGTTTGTGTGCACTAAAATATGGCTCTTAGTTTGCATGCACTAAAATATGGTTCTTAGTTTGTGTGCTTTAAAATATGGCTCTTAGCTTGCGTGCACTAAAATATGGCTCTTAGTTTATAAAGTGCACTAAAATATGGCTCTTAGTTTATAAAGTGCACTAAAATATGGCTCTTAGTTTGCATGCAATAAAATATGGCTCTTAGTTTGTGTGCACTAAAATATGGCTCTTAGTTTGCATGCAATAAAATATGGCTCTTAGTTTGTGTGCACTAAAATATGGCTCTTAGTTTGTGTGCACTAAAATATGGCTCTTAGTTTGTGTGCACTAAAATATGGTTAGTTTGCATGCACTAAAATGGCTCTTAGTTTAAGTGCACTAAAATATGGCTCTTAGTTTGTGTGCACTAAATATGGCTCTTAGTTTGCATGCACTAAAATATGGTTCTTAGTGTGTGTGCTTTAAAATATGGCTCTTAGCTTGCATGCACTAAAATATGGCTCTTAGTTTATAAAGTGCACTAAAATATGGCTCTTAGTTTGTGTGCACTAAAATATGGTTCTTAGTTTGCATGCACTAAAATATGGCTCTTAGTTTGCATGCACTAAAATATGGCTCTTAGTTTGCATGCACTAAAATATGGCTCTTAGTTTGTGTGCACTAAAATATGGTTCTTAGTTTGCATGCACTAAAATATGGCTCTTAGTTTGCATGCACTAAAATATGGCTCTTAGTTTGTGTGCACTAACATATGGTTCTTAGTTTGCATGCAATAAAATATGGGTCTTAGTTTGTGTGCACTAAGATATGGCTCTTAGTTTGTGTGCACTAAAATATGGCTCTTAGTTTGCATGCACTAAAATATGGTTCTTAGTTTGCATGCAATAAAATATGGGTCTTAGTTTGTGTGCACTAAAATATGGGTCTTAGTTTGTGTGCACTAAAATATGGCTCTTAGTTTGCGTGCACTAAAATATGGCTTAGTTTTCAAAGTGCACAAAATATGGTTCTTAGTTTGCGTGCACTAAAATATGGCTCTTAGTTTGCATGCACTAAAATATAGCTCTTAGTTTGTGTGCACTAAAATATGGCTCTTAGTTTGCAAAGTCCAAATGCAGACAGACCCTGCAAACCCATTATATTTTGGAGGTGACCCGGATTCAGGATTTTTTACTAGAATTGTTTTATATATAAATATTTCTAATAAAATCAGCACTTTGCTAGGCATGCAGGGTGTTTTATGTATTAATTTTTCATATATTCCTTTCCCTCATAGAAGCATCTCTTGACGCCATTACCAATACGACATACATTGACAATGTAGTAGAAAACCAATGTTCATAATAAAGGCCAGAATGTAGTCCCAGTAATATCTGTGGAGGTGGGATAGATATGGCGACTACTTATCCACTGCATGATAACTAAATGGCTGTCGTTTGTATGGAGATATAATAGTATATTAACCTAAATCTCTATGTAGTCCAGTAATATCTATGGAGGTGGGATAGATATGGCCACTACTTATCCACTGCATGATAGCTAAATGGCTGTCGTTTGTATGGAGATATAAAAGTATATTAACCTAAATCTCTATGTAATCCCAGTAATATCTATGGAGGTGGGATAGATATGGCCACTACTTATCCACTGCATGATAGATAAATGGCTGTCCTTTGTATGGAGATATAAAAGTATATTAACCTAAATCTCTATGTAGTCCCAGTAATATCTATGGAGGTGGGATAGATATGGCCACTACTTATCCACTGCATGATAGATAAATGGCTGTCCTTTGTATGGAGATATAAAAGTATATTAACCTAAATCTCTATGAAGGAAAGGGTTAGAATAACAGTCCTCATCAAACAAACTGTCCCAATTTCTAGATAGGGTGCTATCAGATAACTGTACACGATAGAAGAAGGCTTTGTTACATTCTATTCACAGCTCAGTATCTCGGCAACAAATCATTACAGCAATGAAATTAATGTGCGTACATGCTATTAGTAGTACTTCTTATTAAAACTGCTGGCATAAAAACAACCAGGAACACCACAATTTTATGTTTTTAATAGGAAAATAGCATTAAATATGCACATACAATTATTTATGTACTCGAACAAAGTTATCACAAGCTCATTTACGTATACCTACCGTATCATTCAATAAAGCTACTATGATTTATAACGAGATTTATTACTCCAGATGTAGTTTCCGCTGAACTAATGTTGTCTGTACAAGCCCTGTAATATAATACAAGGAGGCCACAATGGCCTCGGGTTACCTACCCCAGTAATGTTACCAGATTATGTTATATATCCCCAGTAATGTTACAAGATTATGTTATATATCCTCAGTAATGTTACTAGATTCTGTTATATATCCTCAGTAATGTTACTAGATTCTGTTATATATCCTCAGTAATGTTACTAGATTCTTTTATATATCCTCAGTAATGTTACTAGATTCTTTTATATATCCTCAGTAATGTTACTAGATTCTTTTATATATCCTCAGTAATGTTACTAGATTCTGTTATATATCCTCAGTAATGTTACTAGATTCTGTTATATATCCTCAGTAATGTTACAAGATTCTGTTATATATCCCCAGTAATGTTACAAGATTATGTTATATATCCTCAGTAATGTTACTAGATTCTGTTATATATCCTCAGTAATGTTACTAGATTCTGTTATATATCCTCAGTAATGTTACTAGATTCTGTTATATATCCTCAGTAATGTTACTAGATTCTGTTATATATCCTCAGTAATGTTACTAGATTCTGTTATATATCCTCAGTAATGTTACTAGATTCTGTTATATATCCTCAGTAATGTTACTAGATTCTGTTATATATCCTCAGTAATGTTACTAGATTCTGTTATATATCCTCAGTAATGTTACTAGATATGTTATATATCCTCAGTAATGTTACTAGATTCTGTTATATATCCTCAGTAATGTTACTAGATTCTGTTATATATCCTCAGTAATGTTACTAGATTCTGCTATATATCCTCAGTAATGTTACAAGATTATGTATATATCCTCAGTAATGTTACTAGATTCTGTTATATAACCTCAGTAATGTTACAGATTCTGCTATAAATCCTCCATAATGCTCCAAGATTCTGCTATAAATCCTCCATAATGCTACAAGATTCTGCTATAAATCCTCCGTAATGCTCCAAGATTCTGCTATAAATCCTCCATAATGCTCCAAGATTCTGCTATAAATCCTCCATAATGCTCCAAGATTCTGCTATAAATCCTCCATAATGCTCCTAGATTCTGCTTGCTATAAATCCTCCATAATGCTCCAAGATTCTGCTATAAATCCTCCATAATGCTCCAAGATTCTGCTATAAATCCTCCATAATGCTCCTAGATTCTGCTATAAATCCTCCATAATGCTCCTAGATTCTGCTATAAATCCTCCATAATGCTCCTAGATTCTGCTATAAATCCTCCGTAATGCTCCAAGATTCTGATTGATGACCAATGAAGTGTTCCTATAACCAGGATGAATGTATATATTGTTTAGGCCACAAACAGCAAACAGAGAAAATAAGCAAATACAAACAACAGACACAAATCATAAAGATACTTAACCCTTTGCCTGCTGAGTAAATAAAATCACATGTGCAAACAACATAGATCCAGATCAGCCGCGGCGTAACGCCGCGTCTGATCAGGATCCATGTTGTTTGCTATTCAGCCAAGTGTTTTAGCTCCACTATCCGAATAGCAAACAGCATAGAGCCTGATCAGACGGCACGTTCTGTGCCGTCTGATCTGGCTCTATGCTGTTTGCAAAGGTGATTTTATCTGCCGCTAGCGTGCAAAGAGTTAATATAGACTATAGAGCAGTAGATATATGACCACACTGACCACAGGTCTAGATTCTATGCCATACAGACATATGTCAGTAACACCTTCCACTTTGTATTACATTGGCATATTTGGAATTTCCATTTTCTGCGACAATCTCAGACCCAGGACTGAAAAAAATATTTTCGAAAAATATTTATTTCCTGAATAATTTTAGGAAGTGGAGCCAAACACGTCTATGGTGTTTTGGTTCATATTACGCGGTCAATGGCTACCTTAATGAGCTAAATATAACAAAGTCATATTGTGTGTTTTACGTTTATTTATCGTCGCTATCGGTTGCCCATATGAGCGACGCCTCCTGAAGAGATTAGTCATTTTAGATTTTTGGAGGATAGTGCAATGGTACAGACAGAGATCCATTCCAGAGTCTCCTCTGGTTCTTTTACATGCACGGTGTAAAGCACTGACACGAGACCTCGGATTAAAGTCCCATCTGTCATATTAACAAATATCGGTGTTTACATGTATATAGTAACATCTGTGACAATATTACTAAAGATCAATGTGTTTTATGATTTACTAGCCATAATACATGAATGTCAAATGTGAACTTAGAAGCTCAGTGAATGAATAATGAATAAGGCAAATAGTTCTACTTTAACATATAAACACAGATCATGATACAAGGCACACCATAATTACAATACAATACAATACAGTGAAACCCCTCAATACCGGAACCCCTCTAAATCGGAATTCCCTCCAAACCGGACAATTTTCGTGGTCCCGATATTTTCCCTTCTTTGTTCATTGTAAAAAAAACTCTCTAAACCGGAACCTCTCTTTTCCGAATACCGGACAAGTTTTCGGGACCATTTGTGCACATTTCTATTGCAAATTACCGCTGAAAACTGAACAGCCAGCGGCGTAAAATCCAGATCCGAAACAACCTTTGTCTCACCTGAAACATAACACCTTCCGTGTTTTCACAAGTCAATTAATCAGTCGGCATATTGGTGTTTTATCCGTATTGTTTACATCCGACGTGGTGTTGTGAGAACATAAAGGCGTGATAAAAACCAATGATGCTGAAAATTTGTTTTAATTACGTTGTTTTCAAATGGATTACGACTGGACACTATTTAAGATACACGGGAACTAGCTGAATTTGTTTAGGAAAAATAAATTTGATTTCATTCCAGTAATTGGAAATTTGGGTTTTATTCCAGTAATTGGACTATTTATTATTACATGTATTTACTTTTTTTTATTATGTACTACATTACAATCACTTGAATTTTTAAATTTATATTCGTTTATTAACGTAAGTGTCTCTTTTAAATATCATTGGTCTTAGCGTTTTATTCGTAGGTTATGTTATATAATTTAAAAAAAAAATTATCTATAAAATTCTTTAAGCCCATTTCAGTCTATCGATTCATTCTCTCATTTTATTAAATTTATACCAGCATTATATTAATTGTTCGTAGTTGTCCTTGTCTCATATGAATTTGTTTTATCGGTCAGATTTAAGATCTATTATCACCTTAACACATGTTGTTTTGTTTGCATATACTATGTTTTATCATTGTTATTATGTTTACATATCTGTGATATGTCATATGTTATTATGTAAAGCGCCCTTCAACGTGTATTTTTACATGAAAAAGGCGCTCAAGAAATCTGGTATAATAATAATAATAATAATTTAATTATGTCCTTTGCAATTGCAGGTTTGTTAATCTCTTTTCATGTTTGAGTAATTAGTTTTAATACGATCTAATTAGATGTGAATGGGATTTCACAAAAGGCAGACTATCATTATTTAAGGCATAACATTGATAATTATAAGCTGAAACAAACTTTAACCCTTTCAACCCCACAGGCCTCTAAATAGGCTTATGAAAAGTGTAGATCCAGATGAGCCGGCTCGTAACGAGCCGTCTCATCAGGATCTGCACTTTTTTGCCAGTAATAATTATTACTATTTTTGGATAAAATTACCCATTTTGATAAATGAACTGGTCCAAATGTAATTTTCTTATTAATTTATTGGTCTAAAAATAGCATGCACCAGTCCATGTCAGTTACTTGGGGTTGAATGGGTTAATGGATCATTTTATTGTGCAGTAACATGCTATATACCATGCTGACGTATACATACACGTATAGATTTTTATTATTAAAAGTAATTTTAGTGTCATTTCTTGTTATTCCTGTATTCATACAAACATTTGTTCAAAACTTTATCTCCCCTCCCCGCATCCGAAAACCCCTCTAAACCGAAAACCCCTCCAAACCGAACTTCTCTTCCGGTCCGGAAGCCGTTCGGTTTAGAGGGGTTTCACTGTACAATCTTTATTGCATTAAACATCAGAAGATGCTTATAGCATCACATATATACACAGTTTACAGAGAAGCATGAAATATAACAGTATAATAGCAATGTAAGGAATGATGGTAATGATCTATTGATTTCTTGTGTGATTTGCATAATAAATATACTTAGCAAGGTTTAAGATCTGTGTTTGTGACTGACAAGTCATTAGAGATAAGAATTTATGCATGTTAGGCCAAGAACAAAAGTAATGTTTTAAATATTTTCTTCTTAAATCTTTAAATTTCGGACAGACTAAAAGGAAATGAAATTCATTTTCTATCATATTACATTTATTAAAAATTCGTAAATTTCTACATAATTAACAAACTTTCCTGCAAGACGAGGTTTTACATTTGTACCAAGCTATAGAAAAATTCCTCAAGCGAAATACAGCCACATGACCTCCAAATTAAAAATACAGCCACCTGACCTCCAAATTAAAAATACAGCCACTTTTTTTTATACTTTATTTATTTTACAACGATTCGAAGCAAGTTTTAACACCTTATATTAATCACTCTCGTTGGCTCGGATGAAAGCGTATAATTTGTGTGGGAAGAAACTGGAGTACCCGGAGAAAACCCACCTGTCCGATCTGGCTACCATCGTACCATATCACATAGTTCCCTATCCGAGGTTCGAATCCGGGTCACATTGGTGAGAAGTGAGCGTGCTAACCACTGCGCTAATCGGTCAGCCACTTGACCTCCAAATTAAAGTGTAGCCGTGACCTTGGGTGAACATGGTCGGAACATACATATAGGTTCTGAACGTGCATGATCGGTGGTGGTTTTACGTTTATTTATCGTCGCTACCGGTTGCCCATATGAGCGACACCTCCTGAAGAGATTAGTCATTTTAGATTTTGGAGGATAGTGCGTGATACAGACAGAGACCCATTTCAGAATCTCCTCTGGTTCTTTTACGTGCACAATGTAAAGCACCGACACGAGACCTCGGTTTAACATCCCATCTGAAAGACTGTTAATTTTATTAGGGTCAGACGGAGGATCGAACCTGCGATCCCTGGATTACCAGTCCAGCATGTTACCACTGGACTACAGATCCGTCTGTGTCTGGTTAAGATTGGCAAATCATTGCATATATATAAATTGAACACAGACGTTTCCATTTTTAAAACTTATTTTATAGCACTGGTTAGTAAACATTTTAAAGGGTAAATATATGGGCTATACATACATAACAGATGTAGTAACAACATCAAGGCAGGAAAATGTTACAAATAGGGATGGCAACGAATATTTGAATATTCGCTCGGACCTCCGAATATCTGAATACTATTCCAGTATTCGAATATTCGGAAAAAATATTACATAATTTGCAAATATGAACAAACTGTCAGATACATTGTTTTCTTTTAAAACCATCATAAAACATTCCAATACAAAATAAATCACCCCAGGATGTGTGAATAAACCATGGTAAGCGTTAATTGACACTCTGCCATGTAATCAGATAATTACAGTAGGTGCGAAGGTTGGTAGTGTTTAATTATGATGTCAAAACTGTTTAGATGAGAAAATTCCTTTGAAATATTACAGACACTTTCCAACAACATCCCCCCATGTTTAATTAACAGTTTGCAACAACAACCACCCGTGTGTGTGTTTTTACGTTTATTTGTCGTCGCTACCGGTTGCCCATATGAGCGACGCCTCCTGAAGAGATTAGTTATTTTAGATTTTGGACGATAGTGCATGATACAGACAGAGACTCATTCCAGAGTCTCCTCTGGTTCTTTTACGTGCACAGTGTAAGGCACCGACACGAGACCTCGGTTTAACGTCCCATCTGAAAGACTGTTAATTTTATTAGGGTCAGACGGGGGATCGAACCTGCGAACCCTGGATTACCAGTCCAGCGTGTTACCACTGGACTACATATCCGTCTGTAACAACCACCCCCATGTATCTTACATTTTTAACTAACTGCTCAATATTACCAAAAAGTACTATTTAAAGTATGATTTTTATTATATTGTCTTGAAAAATGCCAATTTGAGTAATTTTGAGTTTTTGATAGAATTATATCGAATATTCGAATACCTTCCCGGACGAATATTCGAATAGCAAAATCGCTATTCATTGCCATCCCTAAATACAAGTGATCTGAAAATATTGTGATGTAACGAAGACACTGACAAGACAACACTTTTACAGTTAAAGCGACACTACATCAGTGAAAAGGCAAATTTCTACAGAATGTAATTTCCTATTATATGGTATACCGGTAATTGTTTTCCAAATATTTGCCTCAAAAATTGAATATTTCAGCAAATAAACAAACGTCGACAAAATAATGTAAAATAGGTCGACATTCATGCGTAATACAACGAGTGTATCCTGAATAACACTATTTATGGTACAGATTTACCGTTATATCTCACATTCGTGCCGATGCATGTTTATTTGTAGACTAATCTTAGCCAAACTATCTCTAAACAACATTATCTAGCGTTTAGTATTGACTCCAATGAAAAACAAACGTGGAGTGTGGATGACCGTTATATGAAATCCTACTTTCACTTTTGAAAGTTTGTATACCACAAGCACATTGTTCATTGATTCAATGTTAGTGTTCGAACGTATTCGAAAGCATTTGTAGTAGCAATGCATTTAAATGTGAAACAAAATGCATTATAATTGCTTTTTGCGATGTAATGTCGCTTTAATAAACCTATTACCACACATTTGTTAAGTTCAGTCCTCTGGGAGTCAGGGGATCATTTAAGAGGGCGATGTGGGCAAAATAGTCACCTAGGGACCCTGATATCGCCCTATGGTGCCCCACTTCTCCCTAAAACATTTTTTTAATTTTTTACAATTTTCATCGAAAATGCTGGCCAGTAAGATACACTGGCCCGTTATAAAGCACTCCTATTCAATTGTTGTATTTAATGGTCATACTGTGCATTTTAACCATATTTTCTTCACATTTATTAAATAACACCATTTAAGGACATGATAGCTCGCTTTCTCACTTCTCCCAAAAATTATGTTCTTGATTGAACCTTGTGGAGTATTATTTATACATACAGTAAAACATTCAAAAAGGTCTATTGTCAGATTGTCTGAAAGATTAGTGACATTTGATACATCGTAACCACACAAAGGTTCTTAGTTGACTGAAACTGTTACCGTATTTTCTCGACTATAAGTCGCCCTCACCTATAAGACGCACCACCCCCTATTCCGGTGGTCAAAATGGTGGATTTTACCGAGACCCTCGTATAAGTAAGACGCAGTCAAATTTTCGGTCAGGAAGCTGTTAAAAACTGTAGAAAAGTACCTATTTTGAAGAACCAAACAATTAAAAAAATTTTTTTAGTAAATTAATAACCAAAACAAGTGGGCCTCGTAATTGCTCAGAATGTTTGCGTCAAACAAAATCAATATAGATCAGCGTAACTTTTTATCACACTGAAATTTGGATCATCAATTATAATAATCGTTCTTTATCGTCGGGAAATGATCCCCGAGAGCAACAGTCATCAAAGCCAGTTTGACACTTGCCAGAATACACAAGCTGCAGGATTTTATTCCGACCATGACACTGATTTTGCGTGCGTAATAGAGATTATTTACGCATGCTATGTCACAGGTAAATATGACAATTAAAACTGTTATGGGGAGTAAAACCAGAATGTTACGGTACACAAGCAGTATGATTACGGTACACAAGCAGTATGATTACGGTACACAAGCAGTATGATTTTAAGACAGTTGTAATGTTTAAAGCAATTTGATAGCGTAATATTATAAATACAATAGGCCGTTTGAAGCATATTTTATTGTTTTATTGCAACTAATTACTCAATTATCCCGATCAAGTGTCAATCAAATAAAGATCAGCCCCCATATAACACGCTTAATACATACACCAATCAATTTTAACCATACATGAATGCCTCAGTTGTCTTGGCTGTCAATCTAAATTATCTTGGGTACGGTTACTGGCGATAATTAGTCTATCACAGCCTGTCTGTGTTTGCATTTCAATTCTTATTGTTCTATTCATCTTCTAAAGTCACCAATTACAGGTACATATGGTTATGTATAAAATAAAACACCAATTAAATATCTTAAGAGCATGACTGTATTGGAAACTTCTCAGTTTTGTAGCTTTGAATAGGTCAAGGGGCTAATTGTTCTACTCAATTACTGATTAGACAGACTGTCGATGCCGACCGGAGTCGTTAACAATAAACTGGAGCCGGTAGTAAATAATAATAAATCAATAGATAATAATCGAAAGTCTATAAACTATATTAAGTTTAAATATTATATGTGAACATTATTCACAGGGCACGAGTAGTCAATCTAATTATGGTGTACCGTATACCGGAATTGAATAAGGCCGATTCAATTACATATTCAAAATGGTGGCACAACAAATAAAACGGTCTTGAAACATAAATAAAAATGTCACAACGTATCAATTTAAAAGTATTTATTGATATTTTACACATATTTGAAGGTGTTGTCGTTTTTGAACGATCCAAACAGCAACTTAATGATTGTTCATCACAGACGCAAAAATGGAATCTGTTGACGACTGCAGAAGTGACGGTCGGATAAATGACCATTAAAATGGCATCTCTATCATTTCGGGTTCGATTTTCGGAGGTGATGGACAGATTTGTTTCTAATTTTTTTTGTATACCTCGCTTATAAGACGCATCCCTTCTTAGAAGTTGATTTTTGAGTCAAAAATCTGCGTCTTATAGTCGAGAAAATACGGTACAACTTCAAGAATATACCAATTAATCATACTATATTAATATGCAATAAGAGGAGCGATAGACACCAAATAGTGAGACTTTGCGTCTCCGTTACCATTATCTGCCTCGGCGACGTATATTTTGTATTTGCAAACATGGTCAAAACAGCCATATTCGGTAACTGCTGGCAACATAATTAGTAAGCAATGGAAAATAGTCACTTTTATGACAATACACGAGGATTATCCATTGACTGGCTTTGTTTCATAATTGGCACATCCGGTTTAGAGGGGTCGTCATTTTATGTTGAATATACGCAAAAATTCAACATAATGTTATAAAATTTCGTCCAGTTTCCGGAATCAAAGTGTAACAATGAAAATAGAAGGGAAAAATTCGGGACCGGTCTGGTTTAGAGGGGTTTCCAGATTAAAGGAGGTCTGGTTTAGAGGGTTTTCCAGATTAAAGGAGGTCTGGTTTAGAGGGGTTTCCAGATTAGAGGAGGTCCGGATTAGAGGGGTTTCCAGATTAGAGGAGGTCCGGATTAGAGGGGTCTCCAGATTAGAGGAGGTCCGGTTTAGAGGGGTTTCCAGATTAGAGGAGGTCCGGTTTAGAGGGATTTCTAGATTAGAGGAGGTCCAGATTAGAGGGGTTTCCAGGTTAGAGGAGGTCCAGATTAGAGGGGTTTCCAGATTAGAGGAGGTCCAGTTTAGAGGGGTTTCCAGATTAAAGGAGGTCTGGATTAGAGGGGCTTCCAGATTAGAGGAGGTCCGGTTTAGAGGGGTTTCCAGATTAGAAGAGGTCTGGATTAGAGGGGTTTTACTGTATTTAGATATATCGCTAAAGCATGCATGGACAACCATTTATAGATCGTATTTATCGAGTGAGATGGTACGGTGGCCGCCAGATCAGACAGGTAGGTTTTCTCCGGGTACTCCGGTTTCCTCCCACACGAATGACCACAAATACGCTTTCATCCACGCCAACAAGAGCGATTAATATAAGATGTTAGAACTTGCTTTACAATCGTTATTAAAAATGAATCCTTTTATAACTAAAGCCCAAATAATACATGAATTTCATAACAACAAATATTTAATCTTTGCTATTCATAATAATACCAACAACGAATTGGTACCGTATTTAGCTATGTATAATGCGCACACACGATTTGGCAAGAAAATCGGGGGGGAAACTGAGTTCCGATGTATACTGCGCACGTGAAAAACGCAATTTTCCAAGTCAAATTTTAACATTTCTCAAGAATCGCTAAAAATTGTGCTCATCGGAAATGTAACGCACTCAGGCATGATTTCATGAAAATTACATGCATATCGTTCTCAAACATCTCAACACGTTCTCAAACATGTCAGCAGATGCTCAAACTTCTCAACACGTGTAGCCTACCTAATTAACTGGGACCCATTGTGAATGGTTTGTCGAAATTAATTATCGCTACAAACAATTGAAATATTGCAGCCAAAAAAAGTTTTTTTTTATGCAATGCATTGTACATAGTAAATATTTCCCGTAAAAATAACCAACACATCGTGTCTTTAATCATGTCGTATTTAAAAACATACGGTATATTAAATCAAATAAACTATAATTACAAAGTTTCTTTACCTCTTATGATATCGTACGAAGGCAGCGTCGCTTTATGCGGCGAAGTACGCGAAAAGTACGGGAAATATTACATACGATAAAACCACGTGATGTTATCAAATTGCCATTTTTATGCATTTAGTAATTTCAATTAAATTCTTCAGTTTGCCAAAATAAACGCAATATATGCTAATTTTGTGGTCTTATTCATTTCATTTATTTATATAGACTATCGGCAACTGGTTTTAATAGCTAGTTTATAACGTTTGTCGAATGTAACAAATTATAGAATGACTGTGGGGCCGTTCGGGTCGAATTTCATGAAATATTGGTCAATTTTGGTCCGGAAAAAAATGTCCTGATGTCTGTACTGGTGTATAATGCGCAGTAGATCAAATGGATGAGGATTTCAGTAAGAAATGTGCGCACTATACATAGCTAAATACGGTATGTTGCGCAGAAATTCTAAAAAATAATGCTAACTTCAATATTTTCTTACTGTGGAGTCATTATAAAATTATATGCAAATTATATGCAAATTTTGTGTACTCCATTAGAAAACATCAATTTGCAGAATCGCATTAATATTCATATTGGCTGTAATCACAGATGCATATGTGCAAAATAAACACATGGGTGTCTGATGGCAGACACTACACACTGTAGTATGTATACACCTAGGTGTCAAAATCATCGGGTGATTATTTTATACAAATTTATTTTAGCTCGATTGCGAAACAAGTTCTTTCAACTTACGGTATATTAATCACTCTCGAGACCTCATTCCTGATGGAATCCATCGCCATGAAGGAGAGAGAAGAGGCAATGTGGAATTTAAATGCCTTGCCTAAGGACACAATCGTAACGGCTCCAGCGGGGCTCGAACTCCGGACCGTTCGCACCTGAAGCGAACGCGCATCCACTGCGCTATCACGACTTCCATCGGGTGATTGATCACTGAATCCATAAAGAAAATCAGATGTACCACTGCACAATGCTTATTTTCAGCTTCATAAAAGGCCAACAATTTGGTACGAAGAATAGACTCTGGACGGACCAATTTGTGGATTTTCAGTCATTTAACCGCCACTGTTCTGGAAATGTGTATATTCGTATTTGCAAACAGCATAGAGCCAGATCAGACTGCACGGAACACAGAATATACATTATGATCAGGCTCTATGCTGTTTGCTATTCCGATGGTGGAGCTACATGTAAAATACTTGGCTGAATAACAAACTAACAAATAACATAGATCCTGATCAGACACTATGCTGATCGTAGTGCAGTGGCTGATCTGGATCTATGTTGTTTGCACATTCCTTCCAATTTATTCAGCATTTTAAGGGTGTTAAAGGGTAGCAAACTCTGGTTTTACTGGGCAGATCCCCACGAAAAGTGCACGATGATACATATTAATTTTAAGTTTCCTAAAAGTGTGGATTTTTAGTCAATTAACCCTTTCAACCCCACAGGCCTCTAAATAGGCTTATGAAAAGTGTAGATCCAGATGAGCCGGCTCGTAACGAGCCGTCTCATCAGGATCTGCACTTTTTTGCCAGTAATAATTATTACTATTTTTAGATAAAATTACCCATTTTGATAAATGAACTGGTCCAAATGTAATTTTCTTATTAATTTATTGGTCTAAAAATAGCATGCACCAGTCCATGTCAGTTACTTGGGGTTGAAAGGGTTAAAGGGCAATAATTAGGTACATACATACAGTAGAACTAAAATGTGGACGTACATGTACAGCACAGCACGATCATTTATTCAATTATCAGCTTAAAAGGGGTGAATGGCCTTTTCATTTGATGTAAAATGTTTCTAATTTATTAAAATGTAATGTTACTAGTATTGTAAAATAAAGTAACAACATACGCAATGGTCTCACAAGTAACACGTTAATCTAGTCGCCATCGAACAACATTAAAGTACAAAGTAGTTTATCGTTCCAATTCTATTAAATACCTTGCTTCATCTCAGATGATCAATGTGATATATTATTAAGTACACTCTGGGCCATAATGAGAGTGCTTACCTATGATTTAACCTGAATGCAGTCAAACTTATGGTTATAAAAAATGAATGATCAGTATGATGTAGTGTTCCTCCAATTAGATACTATGTTATGTTATATTTCGGGTTTTACGCCTGCATCAGCACCATTTCGGGCTATAACGCCGGCGGGCAGTTTACCTAACAACACCTTTCCAGGGCAGGCTCCAGCGGTTAACCAGTACTTGGGTGCACCAACCTCCGTAAGGAACTGCCAACTTTTTCATAAAAATGAGACATGGTCTGAGCGGGTCTCGAACCCGTGACCATCAGTGATTCCTCCAATTAGATATCCAATACACTGGATATGCTGAAAACATTTTTCATTTCCATTTGACTAGTCTTAGTAGAGCAGGGATCATTCTAGAGGGCGATGTGGGCGAAATAGTCGCCCTAGGGACCCTGACTTCGCCCTAAAAAAAAAACGATTTTCAAACAAAACGTTGTCTAGTAAGATACACTGGCCCATTATAAAGCACTCCTTCTATTCAAATGTTGTATCTAATGGTTGTACTGTGCATTTTAACCTTATTTTGCAGAAGTATATTAACCCTTTCAACCCCACAGGCCTCTAAATAGGCTTATGAAAAGTGTAGATCCAGATGAGCCGGCTCGTGACGAGCCGTCTCATCAGGATCTGCACTTTTTTGCCAGTAATAATTATTACTATTTTTAGATAAAATTACCCATATTGATAAATGAACTGGTCCAAAGGTAATTTTCTTATTAATTTATTGGTCTGAAAATATCACGCACCAGTCCATGTCAGTTACTTGGGGTTGAATGGGTTAAAGAACACCATTTAAGGAAGCAATCACGCGCTTTCTCACTTCTCCCAAAAATTCTGACCTATAACCCTCGTACAGCGAGAATTACGGAGGCATTTCACCTGATTAATGTCTTAGTACCTCAAGAACAAGGGATAATAGTATGCGAGATGGTACGGTGGTCGCCAGATCGGACAGGTGGGTTTTCTCCGAGTACTCCGGTTTCCACCCACACGAATGACCACATTTACGCTTTCATCCGTGCCAACGAGAGTGATTAATATAAGTTGTTAAAGCGTGTTTCGCAATCATTGTAAAATAAATAAAGTATAAACTAAGAACAAGGGATACCATCCTAACCTTTCTGTCTATCATGCAGTTTACTTACCAATACCATTTACGCACACCTGTCCAGTATCATATCGCTGTGAGTCTCACATATTTTTCAATGAAATCATGGGTCTCTCAGTTCTCACACATTACACAAATCAAAAATTAAATTGTATTTTCTTTAAATTAGTTTGATAACATCGGACCTTAGATTCATTCAAATATACTAAGTAAAATAAGTTTAGCAACACTTGTAGTTTACAGCTAAATAGTTCATGATTTATGATATATAGTACAACATTAAGGTTAGTGTATAAGCAATCATTTTATGCAATTCTATTGTCACTGTGTGGAAATCATTACTCATCACACAGCAGGCAACATGGTAGGGGTATATGACAAGTCCCAGAATGTCAGCAACATGGTAGGGGTATATGACAAGTCCCAGAATGTCAGCAACATGGTAGGGGTATATGACAAGTCCCAGAATGTCAGCAACATGGTAGGGGTATATGACAAGTCCCAGAATGTCAGCAACATGGTAGGGGTATATGACAAGTCCCAGAATGTCAGCAACATGGTAGGGGTATATGACAAGTCCCAGAATGTCAGCAACATGGTAGGGGTATATGACAAGTCCCAGAATGTCAGCAACATGGTAGGGGTATATGACAAGTCCCAGAATGTCAGCAACATGGTAGGGGTATAGGACAGAAGTCCCAGAATGTCAGCAACATGGTAGGGGTATATGACAAGTCCCAGAATGTCAGCAACATGGTAGGGGTATACGACAGAAGTCCCAGAATGTCAGCAACATGGTAGGGGTATACGACAGAAGTCCAAGAATGTCAGCAACATGGTAGGGGTATACGACAGAAGTCCAAGAATGTCAGCAACATGGTAGGGGTATATGACAAGTCCCAGAATGTCAGCAACATGGTAGGGGTATACGACAGAAGTCCCAGAATGTCAGCAACATGGTAGGGTATACAACAGAAGTCCAAGAATGTCAGCAACATGGTAGGGGTATACGACAGAAGTCCCAGAATGTCAGCAACATGGTAGGGGTATACGACAGAAGTCCAAGAATGTCAGCAACATGGTAGGGTATACGACAGAAGTCCAAGAATGTCAGCAACATGGTAAGGTATACAACAGAAGTCCAAGAATGTCAGCAACATGGTAGGGTATACGACAGAAGTCCCAGAATGTCAGCAACATGGTAGGGTATACAACAGAAGTCCCAGAATGTCAGCAACATGGTAGGGTATATGACAGAAGTCCCAGAATGTCAGCAACATGGTAGGGTATACAACAGAAGTCCAAGAATGTCAACAACATGGTAGGGGTATACGACAAAAGTCCAAGAATGTCAGCAACATGGTAGGGGTATACGACAGAAGTCCCAGAATGTCAACAACATGGTAGGGGTATACAACAGAAGTCCCAGAATGTCAGCAACATGGTAGGGGCATACGACAGAAGTCCAAGAATGTCAGCAACATGGTAGGGTATACGACAGAAGTCCAAGAATGTCAGCAACATGGTAGGGGTATACGACAGAAGTCCAAGAATGTCAACAACATGGTAGGGTATACAACAGAAGTCCAAGAATGTCAGCAACATGGTAGGGTATATGACAGAAGTCCCAGAACATCAGCAACATGGTAGGGGTATACGACAGAAGTCCCAGAACGTCAGCAACATGGTAGGGGTATACGACAAGTCCCAGAATGTCAGCAACATGGTAGGGGTATAGGACAGAAGTCCCAGAATGTCAGCAACATGGTAGGGGTATATGACAGAAGTCCCAGAACGTCAGCAACATGGTAGGGGTATACGACAAGTCCCAGAATGTCAGCAACATGGTAGGGGTATACGACAGAAGTCCCAGAACGTCAGCAACATGGTAGGTGTATACGACAGAAGTCCCAGAACGTCAGCAACATGGTAGGGGTATACGACAGAAGTCCCAGAATGTCAGCAACATGGTAGGGGTATACGACAGAAGTCCCAGAATGTAGGCAACATGGCAGGGGTATATGACAGAAGTCCCAGAATGTCAGCAACATGGTAGGGGTATACGACAAAAGTCCCAGAATGTATGCCATTTGCCTCAATCACAGATGTGCACCTCTTTTTCATGCTGCCAATCAGTTAATGGTTTGGTCTGGAATGTTTTGCCATTCCTCGCGAAGAGCTGCTTCCAAATCGTCGACGTTGTTGATGTCAGCGCGGTCACGAGTTCATCCCATAAATGATCGATTGGGTTGAGATCTTCGCTGGCCAATCAAGAGTCTAGATATTGTTTTGTCGCAGAGTCTCTTGTGCATGCCTTGTAGAGTGTGGACGAGCGCCGTCCTGCTGTAGAAGCATGCCATTACGTTGACGTAGAAATGGTACCATAACGGGATTGATCAATTCTTCACAATAACGCACAGATGTTAAAGTTCCCGCACCACAACAATATCTGTCCAGCCATGTTTGCATATTACCCCCCCCCCCAAATCATGACGCTCCTACCTCTGTAACAATCTCTTGGTAGCACATTATTCGCGTCCACCATACCCATCTATCGGCAAAATTAACACAGAATCTCAATTTGTCAGAGAATAGAATGTTGTTCCATTGGTGTTGCGTCCATCTGCGATTTGTCGTAGCCCAATTCAGTCGTAACTTCATGTGATGTATGGTCTTCGGCCGTGTATCCCGTTTGAATGTAGCCTGTTCCTAATGGTCTGAGCTTTCGCGCGTATGTGCGATGTTGTATGGAGATGATTCGCTAGATTCGGTGCCGATAGGAATCTGTTATGTCTAGAAGTCACTCTGACGCAGCAGTCTTCAACATCCGTAGTTTTTTTTCAAATTGGTGTAATACACGTGGCATATGATGACGAAGCGTAAAGAACAGTGACCCAAACATGTAAACAAGGGCTACCTGTACAATTGCCCAACGTTTGGACGTGACGCCCTCAGTTAGTTTAGTTTATTTACAAATTTAGTTTTAGCTCGATTGTGAAACAAGTTCTTACAACTTATATTAATCACTCTCGAGACCTCATTCCTGATGGAATCCATCGCCATGATGGAGAGAGAAGAGGCAACATGGAATTTAAATGCCTTGCGTAAGGGCACAATCGTAATGGCTCCAGCGGGGCTCGAACTCCGGACCTTTCGCACCTGAAATGAATGCCCTCAGTTCAGAACTGCAGGGTATAACATGTTGATTTCGACACATGTATGCAAGGCTAATCAGTATATCGCCAGCGCATTGACCGGTTTTCAATACTATAAGCACTAAGTTGCTCTGCTATTAAAAGTAAGCAAGCATGGAATATGATCCAAATCATACATTATATTTATATTATTTCATTTCCATTTATCCATATCATTATATAAAATAATGACAACAAATTGTAGTCAACTAAGCACAACAGGTAACAGCCAGCCGCCATTTAAAATATTGACCTATTATCGATACCCTCTAAAAATGAAGAGTATCCTTGTATAGTTACTGTCCTGTAACCTAACACATGTGATTAAAAAACTACAACATGATAAAATAACTATGGGTCTGGAACTGTATGCAAATTTAACAGTTTATATCTCGGTGTAGTTATCATGGTAGGGACATATGCATTCATCATTGCGTCTGAACATAGACAAGCATTTTCACTGGGCTCTCTAACTGCCTGGTAGACATTTGGCATTGCAGTAGATGAGTACATCCTGTACTAAGGGACACCTGGAGCTGGTCTGGTCTGTATTAGTAATAATAATAACCCATACATGTCCAAAGAAGGTAATGAGGATATTTATATTCCGGACAGGTTGTCTTAATTTTAGTAAAAATATATATGGTATGATCTTTTTTGAGACACCCTGTACCATACTGAAATATCAATGTCAGGTGATAATCATGTGACTTTCTGAAGCAGCTGAGATAAAACTCTTGAACTCTGTTAGAAAACATCATCTTCATACACTTTGTTTAAAAATGCAGTTGCTATGCAACTGATGAACAGTAATAGCAAAACCTATTCTTTTTTATACAAGTTATGAAAAGAAGGATTATTCACTTATTTTACGACGCATATTGGAAAACTACCTCAGCGGAGTGAATGATGCAGTGTGCGAATATCGTACATAAACAATGAATAAACAATGAATGTCGTCATTGTACTTCTAGTCCAATTTAAATGCGCTAGACGAAGAGTATCAAAAACATGTCAACATACCAATACATTTTCATAGCAAAGCAAAGTGTTGCTGAACTTATTTTATCTATAGATACACAAGTTTTTTAGGTCATTCCAAGCCAATTTAAAAATGACATCCCGTCAATAGCAATGCTATATCTATTGTAACTATAATGATACACCTGTAGTGATTCTTTAAATAATAATGTGTTTTTGTTGTTGTTTTGAACCAAACAGAATTGTCCAAACCCCAAGCGCCTGTGCCTAAAATAGTATGATATACCAGCAGTTGTATCCCATATCTCTAGTCACTATCAATACAATTCCGTGACGATTAGCAATGGCCATGCCTAAGACTTATGTCATTTTGGGAATTTACCTGAAAGATATGGTTGGTTCGTTGTTTACGTTTTTGAAGAAGTTCAGCTTCTGCAACTTCCTCGTGTTTTGGAGTTCCTTTGCTTTCATCGTTCCATCTGGACCAAGAGTAGATGTCTAAACTGCGAACTGGGATGAGAAGAGCGAAATGGATAGAAATTAACGGAATCCACGGTCACCTAAGGTTTTAATGTGAATAACTTCTAGTCAGTCTCTTTTATAATATATGAAATAATATTAATATATAGTGATAATTATTGCATTTAATACGCTTAATTAAACTCAGATGGCATAACATCTTTTTAAAATAAAACCACAAATTCACTCACATGTGAATTCAAAATGGCGTAAAAATAGGACGATGTATATCACGTGTCAATCATGTGACGATACCGGCCAACACATTTCTGGTACATGAAATTAGATTGGTGACCGAAGCTCATGTACGTGAAAATCATCAACATTATAAATTTTATATATTATCGAAATAAAATCTGAATATTTATCTGTTTTTGGTCATTTCTATGCTAGCAATGTTTTTTATTTACGTTTATTTATCGTCGCTACCGGTTGCCCATATGAGCGACCACAGGGATTCGGCACGTTTGGGGGTACTAGTATATATATTTAAGTACAGGGATTCTACTCTGTGGGATGTCAGATTTCGCATCGATCAGTAAAATGGCCATATCTGAAACAAGTTTGTACAAAGCTGTCCAAATATAACGCCTATCCCGAGTCTTTATATTGTTCTTCAAATAAAACACAACTTTAAGCTGCATGCATGTATACTTTAAACAATTGCCACATACATTGGCCATAGCAGGTCACATTTCCATACTAGGACACGGGTTCTGTCAGCAACAAAAACAATCTTCGACGGGAGAGTTTTAACTGTCAATAACATTATCAATAAAATTTGTTTCCACTAACGTGTAGGTTTATTCGGCAAAAATGTACGTCAAAAAGAGATTTCGTAGCATTTTCAATTTGTTTTGAAAATTTCTAAAGCGGCGCAATTCGCGTTGAAACCAGCGTTAAAACGAGCGTTCTGATTGGATTATTAGAATGTAACAAGATGCTTTTTTATATATGAAGAACAATCATAATCCAATCAGAACGCTCGTTTCAATGCTCGTTTCAACGCGAATTGCGCCGCTTTTGAATTTTTCAAAACAAATTGAAAATGCTACGAAATCTCTTTTTGACGTACATTTTTGCCGAATAAACATACAGGTTAGTGGAAACACATTTTATTGATAATGTTATTCACAGTTAAAACTCTCCCGTCGAAGATTTTTTTTTGTTGCTGACAGAACCCGTGTCCTAGTATGGAAATGTGACCTGCTATGGTCAATGTATGTGGCAATTGTTTGCAAAGTATACATGCATGCAGCTTAAAGTTGTGTTTTATTTGAAGAACAATATAAAGACTCGGGATAGGCGTTATATTTGGACAGCTTTGTACAAAATTGTTTCAGATAGGGCCATTTTACTGATCGATGCGAAATCTGACATCCCACAGAGTAGAATCCCTGTACTTAAATATATATACTAGTACCCCCAAACGTGCCGAATCCCTGTGTGAGCGACGCCTCCTGAAGAGATTAGTTATTTTAGATTTTGGAGGATAGTGCATGCTACAGACAGAGACCCATTCCAGAATCTCCTCTGGTTCTTTTAGGTACACAGTGTAAAGCACCGACACGAGACCTCGGTTTAACGTCCCATCTGAAAGACTGTTAATTTTATTAGGGTCAGATGGGGGATCGAACCTGAGATCCCTGGATTACCAGTCCAGCGTGTTACCACTGGACTACAGATCCGTCTAGCGTCTACCATATAATAACCCAAGTACCTGCTACTGACAGCGATGACGTCATTGGCCAACAATGCTGGTGTCCGGAAATAGGGTGATTGACGATAGTTCCCCCGGTCTATTCTTTATATGAGAGTAATATATAATTGCAATGTTGAAAAAGCTGGACACAAAGCTAAATGGACAAACTTTAAACACAATGCTTAATGGACACCCTATAAACCCATAACCGAGCCGCGTCTAGACGATCTGTTCTAGCACAATAACGAGGATACCAGGATAGCTTCATTTTGCTACAAACTTCATTGCTTGACTAATGCTCTCAATATACCTAAGTTTATGTCACAATGTGTACTCTGATGTGGTATATGCAACGTCGGGCCCTATCACAAACATATTATCAGTGTCTGATTGAAAACAACTTGCTTGCATCATATATAATGTTTTGCTGTCAGCCTTTTAATACAAATAAATCGTCTCATCTACAAATGCAAGCCCATGTAACAAGAGTTGGTAGCATCACTACTTCGTTTTTGCAGAGACCAATGTCCTAGCAGTCAGTACTATATATACAATCATAAAGGAAGATACACTTGTGTAATTAAGCCGACATTTGTAATATGAAAACCAACGCCTACTCATAAGCTTTCCTCGACATCTTCACAATCCAATACCGTCTCCGTGGCCTAGTGGTTACTGCGTCCGCCTACGGAGCGGGAGGTCGAAAGTTCGAATCTCGCCAAGGGTCCGTTCTGATATTTTCGGTTGGTGAGCGCCAGCTAGTTAAATAATGGTTATCGATTTCCTACCAGCCTGGCATACAAGCATAGGATTCGGGAAGTACCGATGTGCATAAAAAAGAGGTGTCTCATAAGTCAGAGATGGCTGGCCCTTTAAATAGGGTTACATTATAATAAACAAACACACTATATTCGTGATTACATCGTTGCTTGACTCTTAAGCATCCCATTTAACATGATCACAGCTCTCATCACAAACTCCCAATTCAATATGTGCCGAAATAGCTAAGATCTGCAACATTGTGAAAGTAGCCCTAGTCTGGACAGTTACCTTCCCTGACATTCCGCATAAACAGCAATGTGTATCAGCAATGAAATGAACGTGATAATAACGACCACATGGCGGACTTATTATTTGCAGAGGCGTATGATGGTTCTGGAAAGTGGTCCGGCCAAATTACTATCTTCGCCAGGGCCCGCATATAAAAGAGTTTGATATAGCCCTACTACAGTCGGGTTCCGTTTCCCAAGTCTGTATGCGTCTCGTTTGACTTTCTATACGTCAGGCAGTGTATATATTATTATTCTCGAAATGTGTTTATTAAAAACAAAAACAAAAGTCCGAAAAGTGGTCCGGCCATGGCCGTACGGCCGGACCCGTAGATACGCCTATGATTTGTGATATGTCTTGCCGCCTCAAAATAAAATCTATCTTATGACTGCACCACAAGCAGCTACAGAAAGTCACAGAATAGACGATGATGCGGACCTACACAAGTATACAAACACGATTTGATTACACCTGATACATACACGAATCCGACGAGGCAGTACGATTTCATAAACAGTATAACATGAGACAGCAGTAGCGTCCCCTTTGTGAACAATTATAGAGTTGTTTCCCATAGTGATCCAAAAGACCAATACCACCATTTAACTTGACTAGATTGACAGTCGACCATGTGCCTCGGCGGGTTGACTTTAATGATATTTCACCATGGATACTTTACACCACTGACCAGTATATGTCCGCTTGTTTCACATTTTATAATTGATTTTAACACCACTATTACATGTATCTGGGTTAGTTTAGTTAGTTTAGAGTAATATCTTTGATAGTTATTATTTTTTGTTAGTTTGAAACCTATTACATGTTTAGCCGTTTACTAAGACAAATCTTTAGGCTTCTTAATGTGTTTATTTTAACATCAGTGAGGGAGAGATGCTCGTGGAAAGGTCTGCAATTATAATGACCTTGTTTTAGCAAACGTATAAATCTAACTACAAAAACAATCCACGCGATAACTGACTAATAACAAATAAATAAATTCATTAAAAGTCAGCGTCGGGAAACCTACCAGAACCACAGTTAGTTCATACAGATCCATCTCAAGATATGGACATTGCTGTTCCACTATCTGCTGACAAGTGACCAGTTAAATGTGTAGTACAAAAGTTACACAATACACAAGAAGTGTGCAACTTCAACCCAGCCAATCAAATTCTGACAACTCCTGCTCATCAATGTATATCACTGTACCCATACTTGGAAATTATGTTTTGTAGTGTCTGTGTTTACAATGTAGTGATCATTATTATATAATAGTTTTATTGATTGGATTGAATATGTTGTTACTCTTATATTAACAAATTATTTATTGATTATCTTTATTTTGACATGGAAAAACTACTTATGACATGGGTTACACATGTAGTAAGCAAGATTTAATACATGTGCTTGGTTTGTGTATCATTCAACTAAGACAGTCTATGAACTGTCCAGAACGTATTTACTGCTTAATGCTATAATCATCATGAATCATGCATCATCCCAAAGCAAAAGTCCTGTGTACCAGTACTATAATTATACTGCTTCAATGGTTTGAAGCTATTAACCATTTCCTTCATATAGATTTAGGTTAATATACTATTATATCTACATACAAACGACAGCCATTTAACTATCATGCAGTGGATAATTAGTCGCCATATCTATGCCACCTCCATATATATTACTGGGACTACATGCGATTCTTGTCTTTATTATGAACATTGGTTTGGCTACATTGCCAAGGGAATATGTTAAAACATGGTGGTGTTGACATGTTTCTTCTTCTTCTCTGTTAATGGCTAACAGTCACTAACTGAGCTATTATGGCCATGCGTGGGGGATTAGCAAAGTGAGCTACCAGGCCTCCTCAGCTTTCCCAGTTTCTACAATCTTATGTCTGTATCATGTATTTTTGTTTCTGGTTGGTTTTGTTTTTATTTGTTGTGATCGCAGCTGGACTGCTGGAATAATGTAATAATGTGTACTACCAAGTCATATGCGAGTTACAATGAGGAAGCAGTATATTAAGTCTTTGGAGACCCCCCACACTTCAATATCAGTTAATTTATTAGGCCCACTCCACCTTCGGTAAAGTAAATAGTTTCGCGAACCTATTCATATATCCCACACACCACCCGGCAATAAATAATGACCAGTCCCTAAGACATAGTGGTGGAACTTATGCTCGGCGTAAAAGTTAAATGCACTTGCCGTATATTATTATTTTCTTAAGTCGTGAACACAACTTTGATAAAATTGTTGTTAAATTGTTTAGCCTCATTACCTAACCATGCGCCTAATTACAGCTATCGCCACCTGTTGCCATGGGGAACTAGATACATTAGGGCACGGCACGGCGTACATGAATTTTTTTATTTTATGCATGGGTAAATGTTGAATATATTGTAACCGGTGACTTCGGGGACAGATAATACACCAACCCGAAACGAGGTTCAATCGATCCTTTATATAATATATAGAAAACAGGGAGACCAGAATCGACAATGAGTACTGTGTATATACTAAAATAGATCAGAGGTAGATCTGTTTAACAAGTTGATATGATAGATGCATCTTTATCGACTTCCTTCTGTCAAGTGCGCGGAGTGTTATAAGGGCGACAAAACGGGTTTAGTTGGGGTTAAAAGTGGATTGGTTAGTTGACCTATCATACGTCATTCTCCCGTACTATCACTCAGACATAAATACATGACGTTACATAACACAGGCGGATATGTAGTCCAGTGGTAACACGCTGGACTGGTAATCCAGTGATCGATCCCCGTCTGACCCTAATAAAATTAACAGTCTTTCAGATGGGACATTAAACCGAGGTCTCGTGTCGGTGCTTTACACCGTGCATGTAAAAGAACCAGAGGAGACTCTGGAATGGGTCTCTCTCTGTATCATTGCACTATCCTCCAACAATCTAAAATAACTAATCTCTTCAGGAGGCGTCGCTCATATGGGCAACCGGTAGCGACGATACATAAACGTAAAAACACACACTAGTAGAGAACACAATAGACTGGACACACATCGGTAACCGCCGTAGAAGAGAAGGAACAGCTACCGTACATATACAGATAAGAGAGCATTGCTTGCAGTACATGAATAATACATAATATAATATATTCTACAAACAGATAAAATAAGCCTGGGCTACACATTATTTTGACTTAGTAACATCAATAACTAACAATATTACAACTCATAAGAAACTTTTTTCGGGTTATTTGTACATTTTTTCCAGAATCCGGATAGCCACCTGAAATGCTCATAATCCGCACATTTCGGTGGAAAAAAAGTTCCCAACAAGTTGTCTGTTTATATTCGGCTACTGAACCAGTCAGGTGACAGTTTCATTAGGCTACCGGTACGCACAACGGAATGTTATTGAACCATGCTTCACCACTGTCAGCGAAAATAGGTTAGAACTATTTAAATATTTAAAATACGGATGTAAATGGAAAAAATACGCCGAGCATAGGAATACGGCGAGTATAGGTTCCACCACTCTAATATTTGTATACAAGATACAAGATACAAGAAGCTTGATTTAACGTCGGATTACATTTACAAATAACATTAGCTAATAAGCTATTTTTCCGACAAACATATATTATAATCAAAACATAAGAAAAAACAGCTAAGAAATAAAAGTTGGTTTAAACATGAATACAACACAGGACATAGCATAATTAAAACATGTTAAAGCGAGCACCTAAAAGACAAAAATAAAATTAATACATTGTGTTAATAGTTTTAACAATTTAAGGATAACATACAGCTTAAGATACAAGCAACTATAAGATACAAGCAACTATATAATATAGATAAATCTTAAGAATTCAAATAGAAATACACTATTGATTGATACACTGTGTTGTAGTTGCTGATCTTGGCCTGTGGCCTAAAAACTGCAAAGAACAAACAATGTTAAGACACTGACAGGCAAAAAGGTACACTACTGTGAAATTAAGATATGTTTTTAAAAAAAACAGTTATCCCCCGAATCAGATTTGGAAAGGAACTGATCAGCAATTACCTCACAGGTATCTTAAAACAAAATACATAAAAAGCAGTTAAAGCAACTATTTGTGGCATGCACATTTATAGAACAGAACACAGAACAGAACATATGTTTATTTTAAGACTTGTACATGGTACATCGTCATAAACATACAAATATACAATTACATATTGGTCACGTAATACAATAGATTTTACATTCATATATTCACATACATCGATTGACATGTAGTATTATAATAATGATGATTCAATTTACGGAATAGAGGATGAACATAATTAATTGTTAGCAGTTACAATAGTACTTCTTAGTACAATGGCTTCTTTTATATATTTCGCCAAGTTTAATATATCAACTTTTTTGATCGAGGTTACCAGTTCAATAAATTTGAACATAGAGGGACGATACTGATGGTATCTTTTGATATATTTCTTTCTTATATCTTCAAAGCATGGACATATTAAAATGAAATGGTATTCGTCTTCAATATCCAAAGTGTTACAACATAAACAATATCTCTCATTACGTAGTATTCTGTTTTGACCATATCGTCCAGTTTGAATTCTTAATACATGTGCAGATACTCTAATTCTAGTAATGAAAAACCTCAAGTTCTTAGGCAATAAATCTAGATAACTTTCATATGCAAGTGTTGTTTTACAATTTCTATAAAGGTCCAATACTACACTATTTTCAACAGTCGTATGCCAATTTTGTATGTAACTATCTACAACTCTTTGCTTAAACAATTTAGGAAACATTTTACAATCTATCTTATTAGTATTAATGAAATATTCAGACAAACCATATACATCTAACATATCTTTGACGTTCGTGACCCAATTTTTCAAACCATTATAATAATCATCGACACATTGTTTATAAATTGTTCGTAAAATTATGTTGTCCGTATTTATTATTTTACACCAATATTTTATTATTCTAACATATCTGTTAACATAAAGTGGGTATCGACCTAATTCACCATATATACTTGCATTACATGTACTAATTCTAACATTCAATATCCTTTTACAAAATTTCATGTGTATACGTTCAATATCTTTAGATTTTGTGTGACCCCATACTTCTGAAGAATATGACAAAATAGATCCGACAAAGGAGTCACATAACTGACATAATAACTTAGGTTTGAGGTCAAATTCTTTACAATTATACAATAAAATATTTAAAGCTTTTAAAGCCTTACCAATAAGATGTTCCTGGTTTAATGAGAAATTACCTGTATAGCTGAATATTGTACCAAGATAGTTAAAACAATCTACAACTTCTAATGGCTGTCCATTATATAACCATCTCTCTCTCTATCAAAGGTGATACCTCTTTTTCTAAAAACAACTATTTTAGTTTTCATAATATTAACTTCTAATCCCCAATGATTACAGTATGTATATAGTAGATCAAGACTCTTCTGCAGCTCTTCAGGAGTTTTTCCAAAAATTGCCATATCATCGGCGAACAGTAATAATATTAATACAATGTCATCTATTAGTAATCCTGAATTTAAATTGTCTTGCAAATGTAACTCTAGGTCTTCAACGAAAAGTGAGAACAAAATTGGCGAAATTACCTCCCCTTGGCGCAAGCCCACTGCATACTGGAAGAAATCGGAATATGAATTACAACATCTAACACATGATTTAACTTTATCATACATATCTCTAATAATACGTAATACCTTACCTTGAATGCCACATTTATACATTTTCAACCATAAAGAATTTCTACAAATACTATCAAAACAAGATTTTAAATCAATGAACCCTACATACATACGCTTATTATTATTAAGATAATGTTGTATAACAGACTGTAGAATGAAAATTGCATCAACAGTCGATTTTCCTTTTCTGAACCCAAATTGGCAATCAGAAATTACTGCATAATTGTTACAAAATGTTTCAATTCTAGTATTTAGTACTGAAGTAAACAGTTTGGACAAACAACTGACTAAAGTGATACCCCTGTAGTTGTTAACTAGTTTGGGATCTCCCTTTTTAAATACAGGAACAATAACTCCTTCAGTCCATTTATCTGGGAAAAAGCCAGATTCTAAAATCGCATTAAAAATATCACAAATATGTGAACACAAAATATCTATAGATTCAATGAAATATTCATTAAGAAGACAATCTAAACCTGTAGCTTTATTTGACCTAAGCGACTTTGCAGCTTTCCGTATCTCTTCACATGTAATGGGTACATTCAAATCCTCAAATCTACAATCACTAGAATTAAAATCATGTTCGTTACAGAAAGTCTTAGATTCTTCATTATGAGACTCGAATATATTATTTGACAAATGTTCGAAATATTTCATAAAATCTTCAACTGATATATCATTTTGAGATACAACAGATTTGTTTTTCTTGAAATGACCCCAAAATTGCTTAGGTTTGCAAAACCTTAGACGTTCAATTTCAGAATATTTCCTTTTAATATAGGCTTTCTTCTTCTTACGGATTAGATCCTTATAAAAACATTTACATGTACAAAAATACTGTCTACTAACTAAATTTTTACAACTATTAAATGCACTCAGTGCATCTAAATAAACATGTTTAACGGTTCTACAATCAGCATCGAACCAGTCTGCATCATCTGTACAATATCTATCTGAAAACGATACCCTACTTTTGCTTTTATATGTTTTGGAAAAAAGCGAATCCGCCGCTTCTCTAATTAAACTGGTAAAATCGTTTAGAACACTGTTCACGGACAAACGCTCGCTCTTATCAATATGCATTGTAAGGCGATTAAAAGTAGGCAAGTTTTCCATCAGACTGGTACGAAATGTATTTTTCAAACTATCTTTCCACTTATATCTAATACTAGGACTTGCTTGTGAAACAGGTGTGATATAATTTGAATACAATGAAAAACTAACGGGAGCATGGTCGCTCCATTCATTTACCGAGTGTACACAAAATTTACTGATATTTGCAAAGTTCCTTTCATTGGTTACAAGGTAGTCAATAGTTGACGCCCCGTTATATGATACATAACTATACATACCACTGTTATAATCGTCACCTAATCTACCGTTAACTAAACGTAGGTTACTAGAACGGCAAAGATCAATCAGTTTAATCCCAAAATTATTATGTTTTTTATCCATTGTGGCCCGGTCCATGTGCGTATCAGGTACATAAGATATATCATCAAAGGACTTGTTTATACCATCAAAAATAACAAAGTCATTTTTAACACCAACTCGACTATTAAAATCACCTGTTAAAAACACAGAGCCTAGATTTTCAAATCGACTGACGTCATTTTCAATAGTGTCAAATAGATCAACATTTATAGTATTATATGCTGGAGAGTCCTCACCCCAAAGATATAAGCCACATATATAAATATCGTTCTCTACCTTAAAGAAATGTTTATCTAATTTTACCCAAATTAAAGTGTCATATCTGGTTTCAACAATAGTAATACCATCAGAAATTATGTCTTTATAATATAATGCAATTCCACCACTTGGTCGTTTTGCTCTGCGATGTTGAAATTTGCGATAAAAATTGTGAGATACATACCCAGATAAATCAATATTGCTATTATTCGATGCGAATGTTTCATATAGAAATATAATGTCATGTTGAGATAATATATTTACAAGTTCTATGTTGTCTCTTTTGGTTTTACTTAATCCATTTATATTCCAAGATATGATTTTGAGTTCATCCCCGGCGAATTCCTAGTCCCTGACTGGTTCGCCATCTATGTAGAGGGTATCGTAGGATATCCACGCAGTCTTGCCTTTGTCCCGGGCATCCTTCAACTTCGGGGCGAGTCGTTTCCTCTTCTCCACTACACTCCTGGGGAACTGCTCGTTCACGAAGTATGGTGTACCAGTAAGGGCCTTCCATTGCTTACGCACAAACTCCTTCTCCTTATACAAAGTAAATTTGGCCACTATGTTACGAGGGCTCCCATTAAAACTTCTACCCATGCGATGCACACGCTCGAATGATATTTTATGAACTAGGTCCTGCGCTATTTTCATATTCTCCACCATAAATTGCCTCAGCTTTGTTTCCGTTGTTTCGTTGTTCTCAGAAGGATCCTCTGTTATCTTAGAAAACACTAGATTGTTTCTCATAGATTGAGATTGTAAATATGTCACCTCGTTTTCTAAGTTTTCCCTTTGTTTCTCAAGATGTGATAATTTA
>CM026391.1:20828171-20859762 GCA_014843695.1 Archivesica marissinica
ATACATTAACCCTTTCCCTCATAGAAGCCCCTCTTGATGCCATTACCAATACGACATACATTACTTAGAGCCAAACCAATGTCATAACCCTTTCCCTCATAGAAGCCCCTCTTGATGCCATTACCAATACAACATACATTAACAATGTAGTAGCCAAACCAATGTACATTAACCCTTTCCCTCATAGAAGCCCCTCTTGATGCCATTACCAATACAACATACATTAACCACCAACAACAAACCCTTTCCCTCATAGAAGCCCCTCTTGATGCCATTACCAATACAACATACATTAACCCTTTCCCTCATAGAAGCCCCCTTGATGCCATTACCAATACGACATACATTAACCCTTTCCCTCATAGAAGCCCCTCTTGATGCCATTACCAATACAACATACATTAACCCTTTCCCTCATAGAAGCCCCTCTTGATGCCATTACCAATACGACATACATTAACCCTTTCCCTCATAGAAGCCCCTCTTGATGCCATTACCAATACAACATACATTAACCCTTTCCCTCATAGAAGCCCCTCTTGATGCCATTACCAATACAACATACATTAACCCTTTCCCTCATAGAAGCCCCCTTGATGCCATTACCAATACGACATACATTAACCCTTTCCCTCATAGAAGCCCCTCTTGATGCCATTACCAATACAACATACATTAACCCTTTCCCTCATAGAAGCCCCTCTTGATGCCATTACCAATACGACATACATTAACCCTTTCCCTCATAGAAGCCCCTCTTGACGCCATTACCAATACGACATACATTAACCTTTTCCCTCATATAAGCCCCTCTTGATGCCATTACCAATACAACATACATTAAGCCTTTCCCTCATAGAAGTCCCTCTTGATGCCATTACCAATACGACATACATTAACCCTTTCCCTCATAGAAGCCATTACCAATACAACATACATTAACCCGTTCCCTCATAGAAGCCCCTCTTGATGCCATTACCAATACAACATACATTAACCCTTTCCCTCATAGAAGCCCCTCTTGATGCCATTACCAATACAACATACATTAACCCTTTCCCTCATAGAAGCCCCTCTTGATGCCATTACCAATACGACATACATTAACCCTTTCCCTCATAGAAGCCCCTCTTGATGCCATTACCAATACAACATACATTAACCCTTTCCCTCATAGAAGCCCCTCTTGATGCCATTACCAATACAACATACATTAACCCTTTCCCTCATAGAAGCCCCTCTTGATGCCATTACCAATACAACATACATTAACCCTTTCCCTCATAGAAGCCCCTCTTGATGCCATTACCAATACAACATACATTACATACCAACCAATTCATAACCCTTTCCCTCATAGAAGCCCCTCTTGATGCCATTACCAATACAACATAAATTGACAATGTAGTAGCCAAACCAATGTTCATAAACCCTTTCCCTCATAGAAGCCCCTCTTGATGCCATTACCAATACAACATACATTGACCATGTAGTAGCCAAACCAATGTTCATAAACCCTTTCCCTCATAGAAGCCCCTCTTGATGCCATTACCAATACAACATACATTAACCCTTTCCCTCATAGAAGCCCCTTGATGCCATTACCAATACGACATACATTAACCCTTTCCCTCATAGAAGCCCCTCTTGATGCCATTACCAATACAACATACATTAACCCTTTCCCTCATAGAAGCCCCTCTTGATGCCATTACCAATACAACATACATTAACCCTTTCCCTCATAGAAGCCCCTCTTGATGCCATTACCAATACGACATACATTAACCCTTTCCCTCATAGAAGCCCCTCTTGATGCCATTACCAATACGACATACATTAACCCTTTCCCTCATAGAAGCCCCTCTTGATGCCATTACCAATACGACATACATTAACCCTTTCCCTCATAGAAGCCCCTCTTGATGCCATTACCAATACAACATACATTAACCCTTTCCCTCATAGAAGCCCCTCTTGATGCCATTACCAATACAACATACATTAACCCTTTCCCTCATAGAAGCCCCTCTTGATGCCATTACCAATACAACATACATTAACCCTTTCCCTCATAGAAGCCCCTCTTGATGCCATTACCAATACGACATACATTAACCCTTTCCCTCATAGAAGCCCCTCTTGATGCCATTACCAATACGACATACATTAACCCTTTCCCTCATAGAAGCCCCTCTTGATGCCATTACCAATACAACATACATTAACCCTTTCCCTCATAGAAGCCCCTCTTGATGCCATTACCAATACGACATACATTAACCTTTCCCTCATAGAAGCCATTACCAATACAACATACATTAACCCTTTCCCTCATAGAAGCCCCTCTTGATGCCATTACCAATACAACATACATTAACCCTTTCCCTCATAGAAGCCCCTCTTGATGCCATTACCAATACAACATACATTAACCCTTTCCCTCATAGAAGCCCCTCTTGATGCCATTACCAATACGACATACATTAACCCTTTCCCTCATAGAAGCCCCTCTTGATGCCATTACCAATACAACATACATTAACCCTTTCCCTCATAGAAGCCCCTCTTGATGCCATTACCAATACGACATACATTAACCCTTTCCCTCATAGAAGCCCCTCTTGACGCCATTACCAATACGACATACATTAACCTTTTCCCTCATAGAAGCCCCTCTTGATGCCATTACCAATACAACATACATTAACCCTTTCCCTCATAGAAGCCCCTCTTGATGCCATTACCAATACAACATACATTAACCCTTTCCCTCATAGAAGCCCCTCTTGATGCCATTACCAATACAACATACATTAACCCTTTCCCTCATAGAAGTCATTACCAATACAACATACATTGACCATTATAGCCAAACCAAGTTCATAACCCTTTCCCTCATAGAAGCCCCTCTTGATGCCATTACCAATACAACATACTTGACCAGTAGTAGCAAACCAATGTTCATAAACCCTTTCCTCATAGAACCCCTCTTGATGCCATTACCAATACAACATACATTGACCAGTAGTAGCCAAACCAATGTTCATAAACCCTTCCCTCATAGAAGCCCCTCTTGATGCCATTACCAATACAACATACATTGACAATGTAGTAGCCAAACCAATGTTCATAATAAGGCCAGAATCTCATGTAGTCCCAGTAATATCTATGGAGGTGGGATAGATATGGCGACTACTTATCCACTGCATGATAGCTAAATGGCTGTCGTTTGTATGGAGATATAATAGTATATTAACCTATATCTCTATGAAGGAAAGGGTTAAACAAAATGTCATCGCATTCATACCCAGTAATTTTGTAGATGTTTGAAATTTCACCTAGCTTTAAGATGTGTGATATAATTTGAACAATCCTGAAAGGGGATTACCCAATGATCACATGAAGTTTCATGATAATTGGGTGTGGTTCAGGAAGAGCTGTCATTTGAAGCAAATTGTCGACGACCGACATGGGGGCGATCACAAAAGGAGGACACAGGGCGATCACAAAAGGATACGGGACGATCACAAAAAGACACTGAGGTGATCATAAAAGGACATGAGGCCATCACAAAAGGACACTGGGGCGATCACAAAAGGACACAGGGTGATCCCAAAGGACACAGGGCCATCACAAAAGGACACATGGTAATCACAAAAGGACACTGGGTGATCACAAAAGGACACTGGGCTATCATAAAAGGACACTGGGCAGTCACAAAAGGACACAGGGTGATCACAAAAGGACATGTGGTGACCACAAAAGAACACAGGGTCATCACAGAAGCATACCTCGAGTACTATTTGCTCAGTTAACTATCATCTAATCATGCTCTCCACAAAATTTCATAGCATTCGTGCTAGTAATTTCGGAGATTATATTGGCGATCGTTTCAAGACATAATGACCTAATTGGAGCAATCTTGAAAGACAGTGATCCATTGGTATGAAGTTTCATGATGATTAAGACCAGTGTTTCAGGACATGTTTGAAGCGAAACGTCTACGCCGGACGATCACAGAGGCTAACATTAAGGTGAACTATAAATGGATCCAATTGAGAGCCAGTGAACCCGAACATTTGAGCCAATGAAGCATTTACTGTATATTTTTATGATTCCTGTATTTAGAATAATGTAAAGCATTTTGCTCTACCTAAACACGAGCATAAACAACCAAACTAGCTGGAGACAATATTCAATATTTTATTATTAAAAATATGTGTTAGATAAAACAGTAAAATATTTCCATTAGTTTGTGCTTTTCATCTAAAATATAGTATCATTCAAATTCATGTGAAATTTGCAAACTGATGAGCGAGTGTTTCGTGTCGTAAAAACAATCTGCTGATGCCATTTCCCTCTGCATCAGTCTTCAACCCTAGTATAAAATGACAACAGTTATTGATAAATGACGAACAAAATTTAATGTGGTATGGTCAGAAATTAGAGTGTTAACTTGATTTATCTTACAACGATTGTGAAGCAAGTTTTAACAACTTATATTAATCACTCTCGTTGGCGCGGATGAAAATGTAAATGTGGTCATTCGTGTGGGGGGAGAAACCAGAGTACCTGGAGAAAATTAACCTGTCTGATCTGGCGACCACCGTACCATTTCACACACTTCCTGGTCCGAGGATCGAACCAGAGTTGCAGTGGCGAGAACGCTAATCACTGTGTTAATCGGACAGCCAACTAGAGTGTTCATAAACAATATTACAGATACATGCACAAGACACAATTATTATTTGTTGGCCCTATGGTCATTTAGTAAGTAATGTTTACAGTAAACATTACTTACTATATGACCATAGGGTCAAAAAATAAATATTTGTGTCTTGTGCATGCATCAGAATATTTCTAAACTTGCGGTTTGTTGAATGAAGCACACAGTAATATACTGTAACAGTCATTGCTTCTGTAACAGAGCAAGCTAAGACATATTAAAGACTCTTCATGCCTATACTTTAGTTTACATTACTGTCAGCAACTTTCCAAGAACCGATGGACAAAGTTTTATCAATCTATGACCGCTAACATACCTGAGAAACCATGGATTATGTTTCATTTGTTTATTTCAAATTCCCCGCTTACATGTATATAAATAACTTGTGGTGTAGTGTACATGCCATCTAATTATAAATTGTGCATGCGTAGACAACCTACAAAGCCGAATTAAACATATTGAGTCAAAGCCAGAAATAGAGTATATATGTGTTTTAGTGTATTCTCTATATATCTACACATTTTCTGAATATAACTGAGGTCAGTCTATTGTGGGGCAGAGACCACTGACCATTTAGCCGTCATTATTTCTAACGTTTCGGGATCCCATGTACTTAGCATGCAAGAGTATAAAAATAGACGCGCTGTACGTTTTTAAAATAGATTTAGTTCATGGAATCTATTGTACGGTAGGTCAACATTTGTGTGTAGCACTAATTCAAATTATGTATCATAACAATCAAAGGATCGCAGTCGAGCTAGAAATTTGTATAAATTTAGGTGAATATACTACTATCTCCATACTTACGACTGCCATTTATCTATCAATCAGTGCACAGGCACCAGACACAAAACATTTTTTTTTGGCCTATGGTCATATAGTAAGTAATGTTTAGTAATGTGTGGCTGGTGCCTGTGAATCAGTGGATAAGAAGTCAACATATCTACCCCACCTGTACAGACATTACAGTGACTTCATGAGATTCTGGCAATTATTATGAATATTGGTATGGTTACAGTATCAATGTTTGTTTGTTCTGGTTTTCCGCCTGCACCAGCACCATTTTGGGCTATACCGCCACAAGGCAGTTTACCGTACAACACCTTTCCTGGGCAGGCTCCAGCGGTTAACCAGTACTTGGTGCACCAACCTCCGTAAGAAACGTGTTCATATAAATGAGGCATTACCATTGTACATGGTATTGGTAATGGTGTCGAGCGCACTTCTAATGCGTGAAAGGGTTTTAAAGCAGCATTACATCGTAATAAAGGGTGTTTTTTTTAGTGAAATATAAATACTAATGTATGTGTGTTTACAAAAAGCGAAAAGTCGCCTAGAAATGATAAAAATCCAATAAATATACACCGTCGTATACGCGAATGATCAACAAACGAAATGTGTTTATCAACAATGTAAACACGCACATCGCGTATGAGTGAAACAACAGCGGATGTAGAAAAGCATGTTGGAATGTCAACATATTTTGACATGAAACACTATCTATCTATCTATGTTCCTCTTATATCGAACCGCTCGTGGGGATGTAGACATGTCCCTAAAAGACTTAGATAACAGAGGTATGAATCGACATCTCAAGTAATTCAATTAAAAAAGACAACGTGGGACAAATGGGGATGATGTATTCCGAATGTAAACAAGTGCGGACGATGCGATCCGATTGTTAACAAGTTGAAAAGTCCTACTTTCGGTTTCGATTTTGTTTTATCGCAAAAAAACACTGTTTACTAATTGAACATAATTATACAAATTATAATTGCTACCCATACGTAAAATTTGAATTTTTCAAATATCTTTTATTTCATACGATATAAGGGCTGCTTTAATGTACTTGAAAAATATATAATTTATTTTCGACTGCGATAGTGGGTTTTTCCATTTCACTTTCTCCGTACCTCCATAGCATATCATAATAGCAAAGAATTGATTGTGCGTAGATCATGTTTATCATGATTTATTAAAGTTTCTGTTATAACAAATGGAACACTCTCATACTAGACAGTGCAATTACATCTGGTGTGTACAGGAAAACATCGCAATTACATCTGGTGTGTACAGGAAAACATCGCAATTACATCTGGTGTGTACAGGAAAACATCGCAATTACATCTGGTGTGTACAGGAAAACATCGCAATTACATCTGGTGTGTACAGGAAAACATCGCGATTACATCTGGTGTGTACAGGAATACATCAGTGTTTAAATTAACACTAGCTAGGAATTATAAAATGTAGATGTAATTAAACTGATATACATGTACCGGTAGTGCTCTGCTCGACCCTGTGGTTAAAAGTATTTGGGTTTCAATACGAAATAGGATGATCCTAATCCAAATCAATTGTTGCGCTTATCAACGGGCATTAAATAGGTATAAACCTGTTTACAGGTCATGCTTTTGTTTTGCACCTTCCTCCAAGTTAGTCTCAACAGCAGCACCATCTGCATTATAACTTTGCTTGAATTCAGCTTCCGTTGATACATATGTAACATTGGAGATTTGATCAGAATTGTCCACTGACTGCTCAATCTGCACATACACTACTTTGTCATTAGAATTAGTCTTGGGATCCATTGAATCGTCAATGTCTAGTTCGTTTATTTCCTTCCCAAACTCGGGGAGAACTGGTGTCTTGGGTGGTTGTTCCCAGAAAGGGGCTGGGCGTACTGTGATGCCGTAGGGGTTGTCATCTGTTGGCACTATATCATCACCTGATTTATGGAGTAGATTTCTCGACATGCCGGGTAAGGGGACGGACTGGATCTCTTCCATCGAGTCCGGGTCTCGGAATGGGTTGAAGTTTGGAACAATCAGGAACGCAAATGATAAGAGTAGTACCTGAAGAAATAAAATGATAAAATATCAACAAAACATCCAATGTGATTATTTGAACACCGAATATTCGATATACAGTCAAACATGTCTTAAGCAGTCGGCTAAGGGAATCACACGGCCCTCTCTGGCAACGTTTCATGAACACTGCATTACCAGACTTGAGATAAGCTGATTTCAATTACAGTCAAACCTGTCTTAAGCAGCCAGCCAAGGGAATCACAGAAATTGGCTACCTAACACAGGTGGCTGCTTAATAGAGATCGAATGTATAATAAAACAACATATTGGGAATCTGGAAACTGGCTGCTTAATACAGGTTGGCTGCTAAATAGAGGTGACCACTAACACAGGTTTGACTGTAGACTCAGACATACAGCATTGATGTATCAGTCCATGCTGTCCTATATTCAGATTTCTACATACCAACTATCTATATCTAGATAATTAATTTAGGTCACATAAGTAAGCAAACCTTATATCATTGCGCCCATCGGATAATCTAGCAGTATACCAAAAGCTCACCTGCTCAAAGGAGTTAAAACGGCTGTTTTCCCATGGCAGGATGCAAATGTACAGACCTCACGAAATCCGTAGGACCGCCTGACATGTCAGACAGAAAATCATTCAGTCAGAAAAAATAATTTCGAATTTAAAGGGCATTTTTATTCATTTGTCTCCGATCGATCAGACAAACTCTGGCAAAGTGTCAGGAAGACTGAATGTATATCGCTGTGTGTTTTAACAACCCGATTCCTCCGAGACAACGTACCATGACACATGTAGAAGCCTGAGCAGTTCTCGTAGACTTTACAGTGATCAGCGTCTGCAGTTTCTTCAACTGATTCACCAGTGTCCTGAAATATCGATCCAAATCAGTTCAATTGTCAAACAGTGCAATTCTTAACATAACCGTAAACCATAGGACTCCTACGATCATATTACGACCATATAGACAAACATATCTAAATTCAAGAGACGTATATGTGGACTATGAACAACTGTCACATAAACAGGGTAGCTAAACTACATCATAAGTATGGATTGAATTTTACGCTATACGAGTTAGTTTCTGTGTGTCACATACAGAATTCTGTGTGTCACATACAGAATTATGACAACTTCTGACAACTTAATTAACTGTTGCTAAATATAATCCTTTCACCACTAATATAAGTGGCATCGGCTCCTCAATCGTCGTTTTCAATTAAAATAGTGTATTTTCTGACCATTCCCAAATTAGAACAAAATTCACCAGATGAGAGATGTGAAGTTTCTGTTTTATTATTAATTAAGATATATATTCGACGACTATGAAAATGCAGTTTGTCCTATTTCATCTGCAAAACAACCACATCATTACAATGAGCAGGGATAACCCTATAAATGGTTGAAACGTTGAACATGTTATCTTCACTCGCCCACATGTTTCGCCGGAGGCGAGGGTAAATAAACTCAATCATCATCACAAGGTTATATTTGCTCGCCCACATGGTTCGCCGGAGGCGAGGGTAAATAAACTCAATCATCACCACATGTTATCTTTGCTCGCCCACATGGTTCGCCGGAGGCCAGGGTAAATAAACTCAATCATCATCACAAGGTTATCTTTGCTCGCCCACATGGTTCGCCGGAGGCGAGGGTAAATAACTCAAATCATCACAAGGTTATCTTTGCTCGCCCACATGGTTCGCCGGAGGCAGGGAAATAATATCATCATCACAAGGTTATCTTCTCGCCACATGGAGCAGGTAAATAAACTCAATCATCATCACAAGGTTATCTTTGCTCGCCCACATGGTTCGCCGGAGGCGAGGGTAAATAAACTCAATCATCATCACAAGGTTATCTTTGCTCGCCTACATGGTTTGCCGGAGGCCAGGGTAAATAAACTCAATCATCATCACAAGGTTATCTTTGCTCGCCCACATGGTTCGCCGGAGGCGAGGGTAAATAAACTCAATCATCATCACAAGGTTATCTTTGCTCGCCCACATGGTTCGCCGGAGGCGAGGGTAAATAAACTCAATCATCATCACATGTTATCTTCGCTCGCCCACATGGTTCGCCGGAGGCGAGGGCAAATATACTCAATCATCATCACATGTTATCTTTGCTCGCCCACATGGTTCGCCGGAGGAGAGGGTAAATAAACTCAATCATCATCACAAGGTTATCTTAATGAATGAAAAGGTTATGAAGAAATAAAGCGAGCAAGTAGTGATTGGCTAAAGTTAATATTTATTTATATTTCGGGTTTTACGCCTGTATCAGCACAATTTCGGGCTATTTCGCCGGCGGGCAGTTTACCTAACAACACCTTTCCTGGGCAGGCTCCAGCGGTTAACCAGTACTTGGGTGCACCAACCTCCGTAAGAAACTGCCAACTTGTTCATATAAATGAGACACGGCCTGAGCGGGGCTCGAACCCGTGACCATCAGTGATGATAGGTTACAGTGGTATAAAAGTCAGTGACCGTAACCACTCGACCACGGAGGCGGACGATTGGCTAAAGAAAATTGGCTACACAAAATAAAAGCCAGCAGCCCTTTATCATATCAAACTACTACCAAAATAATCGGTTGTCCAATCAGCGCAGTGGTTAGCACACTCTCTTCTCACCACCGTGTATCATGTACCATACACCATTGACTGTGTACCATACACCATATAACAGACAGGTTTTTTAAAACTTTATTTATTTTACAACGATTGCGAAGCAACTTTTAACAACTTATATTAAACACCCTTGTTGGCTCGGATGAAAGCGTAAATGTGGTCATTCATGTGGGAGAAAACCGGAGTACCCGGAGAAAATACCCATCTGTCCGATCTGGCGACCATCGTACAATCTCACATACTTCCCGGTCCGAGGATCGAACCCGGGTCACATTGGTGAGAAGCGAGCGCGCTAACCACTGCGCTAATTGGACAGCCAGTTTGTAGCCGCCTACGCCATGCATGAATTTAATTCAACTTACACATTGTGTTTTTCTAAATTTTCCACTTTCTTGTGTAATGTTTGGTTGTCTTGAGTACATTTTTTAACCCGCTTCTCCAATCCATCAACGTAGTCCATCTTTCTCTTCCGACTTTCCTTTGCAGATACCTACAATTCATTGTTTATATCTATATTATTATTGATATATAACAGGGTTCATTCTAGGTCAGAATTTTTGGGAGAAGTGAGAAAGCGTGTGATCGCTTCCTTAAATGGTGTTCTTTAATATACTTCTCCAAAATAGGGTTAAAATGCACAGTACAACCGTTAAATACAACATTTGAATAGAAGGAGTGCTTTATAATGGGCCAGTGTATCTTACTAGACAAAGTTTTGTTTGAAAATCGTAAAAACCAATTTTTTATTTTTAAAAAAATATTTTTTAGGGAGAAGTGGGGCCCCCAGAGGGCAAAGTCAGGGTCCCTAGGGCGACTATTTCGCCCACATCGCCCTCTAGAATGATCCCTGTATATAATATCTAACTAGAACTATCAACACGTGCTTGGTCAGTTCATCATGCCTCTAATGAAGCTCTAGAGTCGCTAACCTGCTAGTCTTAGTTTGAAATTGAAAATACGATTTTTCAAGATGGCCGATAGAACTCATGCTATTCCCATTATAATATGTCAACACAAATACATCCCGATTTATTTGTCTTTCTGAGACATATTGAAATGCAAGCACTCTCCGAGATGTATTTGTGAGTAAATCTGAGACGATATGTACAACATCACGCCACTATCTAGTGCTAGTGGTTAAGGACGTTCGATCCCCCGTCTGACCCTAATAAATTTAACAGTCTTTCAGATGGGACATTAAACCGAGGTATTATGTCGGTGCTGTACACCGTGCACATAAAAGAACCAGAGGAGATTCTGGAATGGGTCTCTGTCTGTATCATTGCACCATCCTCCAAAAATCTAAAATGACTAATCTCTTCAAGAGGCGTCGTTCATATAGGTAACCGGTAGCGATGATAAATAAACGTAAAACACACACATTTGGGCAATTATATGTAGATTTGCGCTTCATATGTCATATTTTAAGCAAATAATGTGTAATTATTCCGATTTGTCACATACACATAACTATAAAAGACGCATAAATTATCTCCGAATGTGAAATTCAATCTAAAATGTCCCGCTCACTAAAACCTTTTATCTGTTATCCGCCATCTTGGAACTGGAGTAACAGGCCTCCCTTGGGTGGTTGAACTATAGTTGATGCATGACATCACTCTGCTCAGACCAATCTGCATTCGAGGTTGTTTAGTTAAACAAAAGTTCAACAATAGTAACAATAGTTTTAGCTCAAACTCGCTCATGGTGATCAGGTTCAATAAGTTTCCCAATGCCACAGTAAGTTTCTCAATGCCACAATAACTTTCCGAATGCCATAGTAAGTTTCCCAATGCCACAGTAAGTTTCTCAATGCCACAATAACTTTCCGAATGCCACAGTAAGTTTCCCAATGCCACAGTAAGTTTCCCAATGCCACAATAACTTTCCGAATGCCATAGTAAGTTTTCCAATGCCACAGTAAGTTTCTCAATGCCACAGTAAGTTTCCCAATGCCACAGTAAGTTTCCCAATGCCACAATAACTTTCCCAATGCCATAGTAAGTTTCTCAATGCCACAGTAAGTTTTCCAATGCCACAATAAGTTTCCCAATGCCACAGTAAGTTTCCCAATGCCACAATAACTTTCCCAATGCCACAGTAAGTTTCCCAATGCCACAATAACTTTCCCAATGCCACAGAAAGTTTCCAGTAAGTCATTTGACAAAAATGATTCGCAGCAGAAGTAAATATACTCCCAAACTATCCACCACATATATAGCATAGACAGTACATGCTACAAGGTGTCAAATACTCCGCAAAAAACACAGTAGAGAAATGTTTGTGTTCCAAACTATTATGAATATGATGTAGAAATGAAATGCAACAAAACCAATACTCCACACACAACACAGTATGGAAATGTTGGTTGGTCCAAAGCTATTACGAATATGAATTACAGTATATGATGTAGAAATGAAATGCAACAAAAAGTGCTTTCTAACCTTATTCCTAATTTTACGCCTCACTCCTTTTAGTGCACGCTCTTCTTCTTTGGTCAGTGGCACGTCTGTTGGTACACTTATACCCTCTTTAGTTAGAAGATCTTTCTCCTCATCTGTGAGTCTTAATTCAGGAAAGTATCCTCCTATTGTAGTCCCTGATGATACATCTTTCATTGTGAAAGGTAGCGTGTCCAAGTTCGCTGACACTTTTATGATTTTAATAGTTTTTGTCTCGCTTCCATCAGAGTTTATAGCAACATTTGTTGTTGTGTCAAACGACATCAGGTCAGAGTGATTGCCTAAAAATAACCGAATTCATAAAATAAATAAACATTTATTGACAAATTTGAATAACATTTAATCAAAACATGGTCTTAGCAAGATTGCCTAATGGTTAGTTTATACAAATTTATTTTAGCTCGATTGCGAAACAAGTTCTTACAACTTATATTAATCACTCTCGAGACCTCATTCCTGATGGAATCCATCGCCATGGGGGAGAGAGAAGAGGCAACGTGGAATTTAAATGCCTTGCCTAAGGGCACAATCGCGACTTCCTCCACCGGTACTAGGTGCAATGCCGGGGCACCTAGCGACTTCCTCCACCGATACTAGGTGCAATGTCACCTAAGCTGTTGGCATGACTTTAATGCACATCTACTGAATCATCAATATGTTAATGAGCTATTTTTACCTACTAGTTACTCAGATGCACCATACAATGTTTCATCAAAGTAGACCAAGTGGTTTAGTAGAATTAGTTGAAAACTAATTTTTAAGAATGGTCTCCTTGGAGGCATTTTGGATTGTGGATCGGAAGAAATTTAAGTATTTTTTTTATCAAATACCTAGTTGCCTCGGTGACTCCTGTGAAACATGTGCCATCTGTCTGGACAGGGTTTCAATTCGTCAAAAATACAACCCTTCCCAGAATATATTCTCAAAATAGCCCCATAGATGCAGACATCTGGCAAACCATATATGGAAAGACAGTCTTTCCCAAATACAAATCCATCCCTAGACTCTCTGGAATAACCTATTGAAACATGGCTTAAATATGATTTTTGTGGCTGCACCATGCCTCCTAAAAGTATTTAGGTCAAACACTGCCACATATCTATACTAAACGCTAACACTGCCTACAGCTTTCAATTCAATCCACTTATCTTGATAGTTGTATTGTATGGATGCAGTGTTCATTCTAGGACGCGCCCATGCGCCAATATTTGACGAATGGCGCAAAACGAATTTCTTAAATCGGTCGATTCGGCGCAACGAAATACGTATTTTTCTAGACTTCCCTAAAGTAAAACTGCAGAAATAAATCGGTAATCCTTTTTCTCAACCACCCAACTGAATAATGACATCAACCACGCGTTTTGATCCTAACCCTAACCCTGGGCGGAGCAAGTGATGAAGGCGCGTTATGCGTTATCCAGGATGTTATATGTACAGATGTTATATGTCATGTTTATCTTGATAAATAAAATATGTTTAAACCAATGCCTACACACATACCTAGATCAATGGAAACATCTTCATCTATTCCATTGTGTTCAAACTGATCAGCTGTAATGATTGCACTGTGATCAATTGTGTCAAGATTAATATCAGAAATATCACTGAAGTCAAAATTCTCCAAATCTAAATAGTTTATTCCTGATTGGTCAGTCATATCTGGACTGCACGATAGTTGGTCCCCGGGACTGAGCTCATTGTTTGGTACCATCTGTGGGCTGTATTGATAGTCACTTTGAGGGGAACCAGACACATTGCTTGCATCAGTACACATATTAGATATGTCATTTTCTGAATTATGCGGAGAATTAGCTCCAGAGTCTACAGATACTCCGCTGTCGCTGCTGGTGGGAGATCTTGTCGGTTGCATCACATAATCATGGTCTGTGAATGAAGCTGGCGTTTGTGGAGATGTTGGTTTATCTAAACTTCCGAGAAGATGGCCACCAAATAAATCATCAAACTCTCCCGGTATCAAACCAAGATTAGACTGAAAATATATAAACAAATTATCAAAACTACTTTGTTATTTTTTTTTGGTTTATACAAATTTATTTTCGCTCGATTGCGAAACAAGTTATTACAACTTATATTAATCACTCTCGAGACCTCATTCCTGATCGAATCCATCGGCACAAGGAGAGAGAAGAGGCAACGTGGAATTTAAATGCCTTGCCTAAGGGCACAATCGTAACTGCTCCAGCGGGGCTCCAACCTTTCGCACCTGAAGCGAACGCGCATCCACTGCGTACCATCAGGACGTACCAATATATATTACATTTTGTCAATTGTAGAATGTTGATCATTATGTAAATATTGTATGAAATGAAAACAAACGAAGCCGTAAGTAACCAAAAAAATAAAATATATATAAACACACAATTGGATATTTGTATCTTACAGACCTATAGTTGTATCTTACAGATCTATAGTTGTATCTTACAGACCTATCAAACAGGTAGTTTTTATAACAAGAGCACCATTGAAATGGTTCAGATTCGCTCACCTGATACTCTTAGGTTGATGAGAAGTTTCAAGATGGCCACCATGGCTCTCGATATCGAAAAACACAGTATTAAGTTCAACACGAAGACAAATACAACATGCATCTACCTATTATAACGAGCATAAACGTTATTTAGTCTTGCGAAACAAGCTCTAATAATTTATATTAAATCATTCTTGTTGGGGCAGATGAAAGCATATACATATATGTGGTCCATTGTGTGTGGGTGGAAACCGGAGTAACCGTAAAAAACCCACCTGTCCGATTTGGCGATCACCGTACCATCTCACATACTTCCCGCTTCGAGGATCGAAGCCGGGATGTATTGGTGAAAAGGCGTAAAGTGATAACATTGGTGAAAAGGAAATTTCTAAGGATTGTAATTTTATTATAATGTTTAATTTTTCCTGTCACGCTTAGTATATATTATAGTTTCAATAATAAAGAAAGGTCAATTAACTCTTTCAACACCACAGACCTCTAAATTGGCTTACAAAAGTGTAGATCCAGATGAGCCGGCTCGTGACGAGCCGTCTCATCAGGATCTGCACTTTTTTCAAGTAATATAACTATTTTTAGAAATTTTTTTACCCATTTTGATAAATGAACTGATCCAAATGTAATTTTGTTATTAATAGATTGGTCTAAAAATATCATGGACCAGTCCATGTCAGTTACTTGGTGCTGAATGGGTTAAGGAGCATACCTGACAGTTATATTAAATCCTACATAACCTTTGAGAGATTGTTAGCCGCAAAAACACCATTTACTAATTGAAAGCTAGTGTTCGAATTATTTCATAAGAATTTGTAGCAGCAATGCTATTTATAAGTAAACAATGCATTTTTGCTTTTTGCGATGTAATGTCACTTTAAATAACTTCTAATTTTTAGTAGCACTATATACAGTCAGATGCTTTATCAGGTTGGGAAAATGGGCATGCAACAATGTGCTGGTTCATATAAACCATAATATTATGCAAACATGTATACACATAACATAAGGTTTATTGTCATATATAAGGCCTCCATCCCATAATACAATCAGTCAGAACATATTCTTCATGTTAAATAACTTCTACTATTTGTGTTCATTTAAATTATACACATACATATATATACAATGTATAAATGGACAACAATATAAATGAACGTTTTAAACCATGAAATAAGATTTTGATTTTATATAGATCTACATGTAGTTCATCATGTACATGTACAAATACATGTACCGTATATACGCATAAATAACATTGTTAACACACATTCTAAATATTCCAAACATAATTTGAACAAATATTTTCAATCAATCAGTCAGTAAGTAAATGTTGTTATTGCAACATATAAACTCTCAGGGGTGACAGGATTTTTCAAAAACAGTTAGCCACGCTCCAAAAGTGACATTTATTTATTATTGGGCTTAGCTCTTCAGTGGAGGGATCACGTGATACTGTCATTTAAGGCTAATTTAATTAATGCGAAGGTACAATGTACAAAGAGCGAGATATAATGTTGTCTCGCGTATTATCGGAAAAATCCCAATATAGTGCGACAGGTAGATGCACGTTTTAATGTATATCAGGGATCATTCTAGAGGGCGATGTGGGCGAAATTGTCGCACTAGCGACCCTGACTTCGCCCTCTGGGGGCCCCACTTCTCCATAATAAATTTTTTGTTTTGTTTTTGTTTTTACGATTTTCAAACAAAATGTTGTCTAGTAAGATACACTGGCCCATTATAAACCACTCCTTCTATTCAAATGTTGTATTTAATGGTTGTACTATGCATTTTAACCCTATTTTGCAGAAGTATATTAAAGAACACCATTTAAGGAAGCGATCACGTGCTTTCTCACTTCTCCCAAAAATTCTCACCTAGAATGAACCCTGTATATTATATAATATCTACTTGATCTACCAATAACAAACACAATTTACACCTGACTTAACCTGATAAGATTGTTTATGTAAACATGATAATCGCATCTATATTATGTATAGTATACAATAAATGTTCATTAACCCATTCAACACCAAGTAACTGACCTGGACTGGTGCATCATATTTTTAGACCATTAAATTTATAAGAAAATTACATTTGGACCAGTTCATTTATCAAAATGGGTAATTTTTCTCTAAAAATAGCAATTTTACTGGCAAAAAGTGCAGATCCTGATGAGACGGCTCGTCATGAGCAGGCTCATCTGGATCTACACTTTTTGTTAGCCTATTTAGAGGTCTGTGGTGTTGAAAGGGTTAATTGAATGATTTATTTTATGTGACAACATTTGGAAATTATACACAATAACAGGACAATCTGATACAGTCAAACCTGTCTTAAACAGCCAGCCAAGGGAGTCAGAGAAAGTGGCTGCTTAGCACAGGTGGCTGTTTAATAAAGGTCAAATATATAATAAAACAACCGATTGGGAATCTGGAAACTGGCTGCTTAATACAGGTTGGCTGCTTAATGGAGGTGACCACTAGCACAGGCTTGACTATATTCTATAGAAACGAGACCTTTATTCCAATCTATGCCACTTTAACCCTTAAAATGCTGAATTAATTTGAAGGAATGTGCAAACAACATAGATCCAGATCAGCCGTGAAGTAACGCCATGTCTGATCAAGATCTATGTTGTTTGCTATTCTGCCAATTGGTTTGGCTTCACTATCTGAATAGCAAACAGCATAGAGCCTGATCAGACAGCACCTTCTGTGCCATGTGATATGGCTCTGTGCTGTTTGCGCAAACGAATATACTTGTTTCCAGCACAGTAAGGGTTAAGCTAAACGTCAATGTGCAATTACCAAATCCCAGCACATTCCCTCTGATAAAACAACTTACAAAGTCAAGTGTTTGTATTTCTGGCATATCATCATCCTTCATCAAGATGCCCTCCGATTTGTCAAATAACATATCTAGAATAGCAGTCTGACCGGCCATATTCCTGTATGTATGTCAAGGTCTGTGACTCGTTGAATTGACAGATATCATCAGAACTAATGTCGCTGAAAACATAGTGCAACTTACATAAAACATATATACAATACAAATTCAATACAACTCATTTTAAATTTTATTGAATTAAAACATATCATATATGCTTATAGCAACACATATTATACCGTCTCCGCGGCCTAGTGGTTAAGGCAAATGGAGCAGGAGGTCGAAGGTTCGAACATTGTCAGGGGTTCATTCTGATATGGCCGGTTGGTGAGCCGCCAGGCACCTGGCATACAAGGTTAGGATTCTGGAAGTACTGATATCCATAAGAGGTGTCTCATAAATCAGAAATGGCTGGCCCTTTCAATAGAGGTGACACTATATAAAATAGTATAATAAACAAACACTTTACTTTTCTTATAACAGTAATCATAGACATGGTTTTTACAGAAGAGCACCAAGCAAAGAAAGCGCGGAAAAGTTAGTGACCAGACATGGGACTCGAACCCACGACCTCCCGAACACTAGTCGGACAGCTCTACCAACTGAGCTAGCCGGGCCAATGTTCTACCCACGCCGAAATACACTACACTCTTCCCTCTTTTATTCTTTAGGAGCCGCATCCCTACTACTTTGCCCGTACCATATATCCTTGTTGCTATTAAAGTGACCAAGCAAAGCGTGGAAAAGTTAGTGACCCGACGTGAGACTTGAACCCACAACCTCCCGAACACTAGTCGGACAGCTCTACAAACTGAGCTAGCCGGGCCGATGTTCTACCTAAGACGAAATACACTACACTCTTCCCTCTTTTATTCTTTAGGAGCCGCACTCCGATCCCTGGAGCCGCATCCCTACTACTTTGCCCGTACCATATATCCTTGTCACCATTAAAGTAAAGTGACCAAGCAGAGAGAGAGAGTGGAAAAGTTAGTGACCCGACATGGGACTCGAACCCAAGACCTCCGAACACTAGTCGGACAGCTCTACCAACTGAGCTAGCCGGGCCGATGTTCTACCCAAGACGAAATACACTACAGTTCAATGTTCACACTGTTATACTGTTTGCTCGTACGTACATGTGTCAAATGTTTTAACATTTTTCAGCATTTATCCCAACTCAAAATAAAATTTATCTTATCTTATATGTGATGGAATGGCTGCTACAAGCAATTCCACAGCTTGCCACAACGATTGTTGGAAGAATCAGAATGTCACATGATGCTTAGTCCAATTTATCTCAGAAACAAAATTAATTATAAAAATGCGGGATACTATTATCAGTGATTCTAATTTTATAGCTGTTACCATTATTTTGTTATATAGTCGGTTCAAAAGCTCTCTATATGTGATGGCATGGCATGCCAACGATTGTTGGAAGACTCAGAATGTCACATGATGTTATGATTTGGGTCCGGTATGACTGAAACACGGAAGGAGCGCATTAAAAGCTTATTTCGTATACAATCTTTAAAAAAGTGATTGTTTTATGTAAATAATTATAAAATACGTTAAATCTGAACGTTTTATGCAAATCGATTGTAAATTGGTGATCTTGTAGCATAATGCGCTCCTTCCGTAGTCGAATGCTCCTTCCGCGTCATGACTGAAGACCGAAAGGAGCACTCCTTCCGAGGAATTTGACAAATTTCGCTCCTTCCGGGTTTCAGTCATACCCAAATTTGGGTCAATACATTTACTGATTTACATAGCAATTATAACAACATTAGAGGCAAGATATATGTTTTAATTTGCAATTCTGAATTAGCATACACACAGCGTACCTCGATAGCATGGGGCCCTGGGCGTCTCCGTCACTGAAATAAACATGAGTCATGACAAACTGATAAACCAAAACAACGATCAACACTTTGACTTTGAGTTTGTTTGATTTCCCACTCGCACGATATTTTCCCAAGGCAGACATCTGTCATCATTTCAGGCTAACAGCCGGTTTACAGTGCTAAATGTTTCATTACCTGTTGATTTAGTGCTGTATAAGCCTAGTTCCGCAAATCGTGTCTGTGCGTTAGTGTCTGAGGATCTGACGTGTTCCGGAAGTTGTGTAATTTTGTTTCTAAAAATAGAAAAATGGAAATTTTGTAGCCTGATTCGGTCTCAGGTCGTTTCGCCCTAAACACATGTATATATATATATATTATTTTGTGTTTTTCTATACAAATCTTAATGGTTACTGTTACAAGCTTATAAGTTTTTATTGTCAGAATATACAACATATTCCTATGTGCTCTTATGAGAGGTGCCTATAAGAGGCAGATTATACAAAGTCAAGTCAAGTTCGCAATCGTGAATTTGTGAAGTTGAAATGGTGATTTGATGAAGTAGTAAATGTCACCACCGTCCGGTCTTTCATACAGTTCTCTTGGTCTACGTTCGTTAGTCTATACAAATGTATTTTAGCTCAATTGCGAAACTAGTTTTTACAACATTAGATTAATCGTTCTTGAGACCTCATGGCGATGGATTCCATCAGGAGAGTGCTATGCCTGAGGGCACATACTCGCAATGGCTACAGCTGGGCATACATCCTGGCTTTTCACACCTGAAACGAATGCGCTCATGACTTCCACTTCTTTTTACCATTTATACATTTCAGGATTTGTTGATGGTAATGAGTATATTTATAGTAAATATTCTGAACACTATAGTGGTTTGTGGTATACAAACTTTCAAAAGTGAAAGTAGGTTTTCATATAACGGTCATCCAAGCTCCTGAATTGACGTTTGCTGTCATTGAAGTCAATACCAAACATGCGATACTTTCGCTTAGAGATAATTTAACTAAGATTAGTCTACACATAAATATGCATAGGCACACATTTGAGATTTCACGGTAAATATGTACCATAACTCGTGTTATCCCTAAATGTATAGCGTCCTTTCAGTTGGAATCCTTTGTTTTTACAGTTGTCCCATAACCAGATGTTGCGTTATGATAAATGTTATTTTATCCAAATCATTACAGAATTTGTACCCAATTGATATAATAATAAAAATTATATTATTGTATGGTATCTGTTGAAGAGAAAGTGGAAGAAAATAGCATGTTGCGCAAAGGAAGCAACGATAAAAACAGAGGAAATAACTTAAGAGGACCTACACACTTTTAGAGAGTTGATCAGGAGGTAATACATAATATAATATAATTACATCTCCGGTGGCAACCTGAAATTATATAAAATAGATTAATTCGGTCAAACTGAGTAGACGTAATGGTTGGCGGAATGCAGAAATAGAAGTTAATAAAAAAATTAAAAATACATATATATTACACAAAATCCTAGAAAAAAATATATATAAAAATTACACAAAATGCTTGCTTGCTATTCTAAAATTACATAAAATAATATACCTTCACAGTCATTGTTCGTTCTTATCGGCTGTCCGAAGACTGACCATTCCTCCGGCTTCCATAATCCAGTGATCCAAGTAGCATCTATATATTCTAATATGGCTAACGTAACGGGTGTCGACCGTTCTCTACGTTTAGTAAATGTAGGATGAATGTGTTTTGCAGGTAGACGTATAACGCTAGTAGTTGACGAACATATATGTGGCAAAGTCCCTTGGCGTGATACTCCCCCTGGAGTCCGATGGCCTGAATGAATGAATATGAAATACATATATTAGCATATTTTAACATAAATTACAATACGTGTAGTTTTTTTAACACATTAAGGACTTAATCTAAGTTCTATAGTTAAGAAAAAAATCATTACACTATTCATTATTTTATTGTTTTCCATAGTACAGTTTGTATATACTAATTAATCTAGATGCGATTTTTGCGTGGGTTGAGGCGCGGGTTTGGCTGGCTTGGGACATTGTACCGTGTGGCACTGGGAAGGTGTAGCCGTTTTTTTCATATCCATTATTATCCCCCTTAGTTGTAATCAAAAATAAGTATCTTAATTGCAATGTTCTTATACTATATTCAGTCTCTTTGTTAATTACAATCTAGTATGTCGGGGCGGGCCGAAACTAATGTTGTTAAAACTTGTAGCCGAACCATTTTTCTTCTCCATATATATATACATACTGATAATGTTTGTACCATATATCTTATTTAATTCATCCGTAACATGTTTGTACATTTGAGTTGTATTGTACATTGAATATAATGAATGCAATAAAATATGAGTAAGCTAAAAATTAATTAACAACAATACATACCTGCACTTTCCGGAAAACAGCCTGTAACCAGTGTAATGCACATACTCTGAGGGTCGCACAAGGAAACACTGTCCTCAATGCTGCCCATGTCGCTGCTTCAAAATCTAGGACGAATGCCTATACGGCTTGTGGAGTCGCGAACAGTTTCTGAAAATAGACAATATAATGTTATTGCATGAAAATAATGCTCTAATAACGTAAACTGTAATATGTTTAATTATAAAAAATATATATTCACTTAATTTATTTAGTAAAATATTCATTTGGACGTTCAAACTATATAATTACGATACTAGTTTAAAACATTACAATAGGTGGTAGTTACCTTTCTTATAGTCCTTGCGTCGTCTTGATATGAAGATGAAGACCAGTGGGATCTGCTTCACCTCCCCATCCTTTTTCAGGAACGCATGTATGGAAAATAGCTGGTCGAAGGAGTCATTTGGGCGCAGGACCTTGAAAGTATCATCCACGTACCACGTTTTCGCCTGCCGTGTGTCGAGCTGCATATGTGTTGCGAAGACGAGGTGATGGGCCCCCGTCGACGATGATATCCTTCCGCAAGAAATCGTCACGAATGAAGTCGTTTGCGAGCTGAAAATTATTTATTATATATTTATCAGTTAGATTGTTAATCATATTATAGTACATGTATTACGCATTGCTTAAATAGCATCACAACATATAGATACAATGTACATACATGTGTAGTTTTTAATAGTATGGATTTGCGTATACATTACAGAGACAAGATCGAACATGATACATACATCACAATCAATGCATCTAGGTTCTTCGGGGCGTGATGCCTGTCTGTGACTGTTGGTTTTCCGGGCCAGTAACTCTGGGTCTGGGATGGCGAAATCATCAGCCCGTAGTACTGATGATTTCGCCATCTACTACGATCTTCTTCACTGCTTTAAACACGTTGTCCGATGTTTCATTCTTCATCTGAAATAAATCGATGGTGCTTCTATTACATTAATATTGTGTAGTAGGGTCCGTTTTAGCTTCCATACCAAAACTGGTAATCATAATATAGTATTAATAAAGTCATAATGTTGTACGCGGGTTCGGTTCAGTTGGTCCTTTTTGTCATGGTGGTTTGAGTCCAGGATAGTCAGCCGAGAGTGACCCATGATATATAAAAATTACGTGTATTACGTGTCATTGCACAGAACACAATACAACTGAGTTCAGACAAATACGTATATAATATTATTGTACTATCAAAACTATTACTTTAAAATATCGTACCGGTATCTATGTATTATAGATTAGTGATATATTTATATAGTTTCATATACATGTACTATCGTAGAAGTATTATTGTACTATCACAACTATTACTTTAAGATATATATATAAGATATATATATTCAGTTCTGTTTGTATAATATTATTATGTATTGCAGAGATATTGTCTCTGTAACACGCTTCTCGATATTCTCTCCACCGTCCGCTACACATTCAACAACGCTACATGTCGCTCACATACGTATTCTCGAGCTAAACTCACGGTTGCGTCTCGCTGACCATTACACATCATGTATATCTACAATGAATAACTGGTTTAAAGTATGGAGGCTAAAACGGACCCTACTACAATTGCACAGACACCATTACATATACATATCAATGCAAATGTACAAACATAATTTAGCAAAAATAATATAATGTGTATCTTTTTAGATTTAATACTATATTATGATTACCAGTTTTGTCAGCTTTGTTCCAGCCTCAGCAGCATGGGCCATGGTCGTGGATACCTCGGCGGATCTATCCTCCGTTCCAACATCGTCACAGGACACCACATCAGTTTGTTCCTGACACTGCACAACCACGTCCTCGTGTACACTAGTACACTGCAAGGTAATATACATAAAATAACATAAAAGTCATATTTAAAGAAATTAATTCTGTAGCACACCATTTGTTGTGTCATTAATTTTAAAGATTTTAAATTTCAGTAACGGAGAAATATTGCGAGGAACTAATTGTAACATAGAACTGGTATCAAGCGTATCACTGACCTATACATTATATGAGTATCATTATGTATCCACCAATATGTCCTTGCCGTTAGCTGATTCATCGGCTATCACCTCGAATGTAACGGGGACATTCTCTGCTATGGAATTGGATGGGTCCACATCCTCATCCACGATAGTGCAGAAAGAATACAATATCTTTTTTATAAAAACTAGTGAGGTTCATATTTCACGATAATTAGCAGGTTGTGTGAGGTTGCAATCAATGTTTTACATTGGAAATTACTTGTAATTAAATACAATTATAATTAATATTGACAATGTATTGATAACTATGTCAACAACAACTTCCGGTTGGTAAAAAATGGCGGTGTATTTTTGCTCAGAGAAATTTAACATGGATTAATCATAGAACGAATTCCAACGACTATGAATGGTATAATTTGATCGAGATATTTTAAACTATATGTTGTGATCTAACTTTCGAAATTGTTGACGGACAGTTATGCTAAAACTGACCAAAAGTTTCCCTGATGCCGCCCCGGCGCCGAAAACGAACAAAATCGTCTCCAGGTAAAGAAAGCGATCCATCCAACAAAAAGCAGAAACATTTTAATAAAGCCTGTCGTGACGTATTTCGTAATCAAGAAAGCGACAGTGATAATAGTTTATATTTTGATATTGAGGAAGATACATCGGAAAGTGAACATTTAGAACTGTCACAACCACCGCCAAAAACATCCAATATGGCGCCACCCATTTCAAAAGAAGATCTCAAAGAAATAGCTTCGATTATTGCTCAACAGTTGAAACCGGATCTGATCAATGAGATCAAATCTGAACTTTTAAGCGAAGTCAAGCGCTTAGTAAAAGCCGAGTTAGCTGCTACAGAAGAAAAACATGTGGCTGAAAACACCATCCTGCAAGCTGAACTAGCCAGTCTTCGAAACAGCAATGCCCAGCTCTCCAGCTCTCTCATAACCACCCAATTAGAACTTGATGAACTAGACCAATATGGTCGTCGTATGTGCTTAGAGATATCTGGAATAGCCGGTGATACATACGACAATACAGAGAATGTCCAGAAAAAGATCCTCGATCATGCTACAAAAGCAGGAACAACACTATGTGCTGCTGACATGGACAGATGCCACAGACTTGGTAAACCAAGGGGGACTTCCTGTAGGAAAGTGATAGTCAAATTTACCAATTCGGCTGCAAGACAACGTGTGTACCAGGCTCGCAAAACCCTTGGGCATGGCATATTCGTACAAGAAAATCTAACCCGTCTTCGGCAACAACTTGGATTCGAGGCGAGACAACTCATAAGAGCTCAAACTCTTGAAAAAACTTGGGTTGCCGGCTGCAAGGTGTTCGGATCTATGCACGGATCAGCACCAGGAGCCAGTAAGCCTATTCATATCAAAGACATGAGTGTTATCCAGGCCATCAAAGATGGAAAGTACTGTTTGTAAACAACAACATACCATAGAATGTCTGTGTATCTACACTGTGTTTGTAATGACCTATATTTTGACCATTGTACTCCAACATTCTATTGTAAATATGTGATTTCACACACTGTAAAACAGGTACTACAATTGAACGAAATCTCGCGAGAACATTACACGATTAATCTCTGTAATCTTTGGATGGATAAGTATTTCTTTCCACGGTTATTTTTTAATCCAAAGCACATAACATACCCGACCCGTTATAATTTAACCCGATGCAGTAGGTTGTACTGGCTGCTGGGAATTGGTACTACTGAACACGGGATTAACTGTAATACCTGAATACAGTCCAAATATACTCGCAGAGAAGATACTGTACAGTTGTTCCCGTGTTTCGTTGTATCTGTTTATCGCGGTACACGCTATTTGTTGTAACGTATTGAGCAGGGTGATATGCGTCTACCAATTTAAAATAAACGTTGCACCTGGTTACGAATAAAACTACATTTATTTATGACACGTTCTGTGTTTGATTATTTCTTGTATTACTGTTGTTTGGGTGTGCTGTACTGATGACGAACATCGATTATACATGGTGACCTTTGACAGATCAATACACGTTACCTGCGTTTGTGTATCATACCTTTGTAGCCAATCACTAAAACTCGGAATCAAATTGATATTACAGATATGTTGTATAATAAGGAGTTATATAACTGTATGTATGTATGTATGTATATATATATATATGTGTGTACTTGAATTTAATTGCATGTAGTTAGCTTGAACATAACATAATATGTTTGTTTTAAAACAGAAACTTTGAATCACTCATCCAGTGCGGTATTATTGTTGTTTTGTTGTTAGAAACATTTTTGTTGTTATCATTATCTGAGTTGTAATTATAATGACTTGGGGATTATTTGGATTACAGGGTTACAAATAGAGCTATTTCGATCTAATAGTATCAGTAATTATATCAATAATTTAGCTAGAAAGAAATCAAATATCGCAATACATTATTGTAGAAACATTGTAACACTTTTGAGATCTATATATTTTGATGAGCCGTGGTGTGCAAAACCCCAATTTGCACGAAATGTTTATTATTGTTATATATAAATAGTAATGTATTATATAAATACATTAAACTGTTTCTATATATGGCCAAATGTTTACCATGTAATATATATATATTTGTATTATGCATAATCGTCTGCTATTATTTTCGCGCCTAAAATTATCAATCTCTCTTCGCGCGGGAAATGACTTAAGATGTTAGGCCTAATCTCAGTTTATCAAGGCCGTGGTTGCAGGTGTCCAGTTATGTAATACAAAGGCACCGAACTGGTTTGATGGTGTAATATTAGATAACAGGCCGTGGTTGCAGATGTCCAGTTATGTAATACAAAGGCACCGAACTGGTTTGATGGTGTAATATTAGATAACATAACAGATGTTTAGGAATAACAGATGTTTTAGGAATTGTTATATCATATATACACTGATTCAATCATGTATATAAGAAATGGATTTTATTAACATAAATCAGACACACTAGAGCCTAACTCCAGGAGCGAGAAAGGTCGTGATCTCAATCTAGTATATAGAACATATAAACTGTATTTATGAAACTTAGATATTATGGACATTATAAGAAATATAACTTATAAAGATTTGTCGAATAATTAAATTGTTCAGCCATATAAGAAACAGAGAGTTTCGGCGAACCATACCAGGTGATTAAAAGTTAATCTAATCAGAAACAGTGATTAGATTATAGTGATATTGAGTAATGACGGATTAGAAAGATTGGATGTTAAATATACTGTGTAAGCGCATAGTCGGCTCACACAAATGGATTGTTAAATAAGCTTTTAATGATACGATGTATATATATATAGATCACTGATAATATATATATGGATATTTCTGATGCCAATTTAAACAAGATATTATATAGAAGAAATGTAATACTGTGTTGAGTTATCATTAATACATATAATAACGAAGAAACCCCCTAGACAACTCCAGCGATTCTACAATAGGATAGACCCTGGTAAGAGCCGTAGCAACCGAGACATATTATTACGAGAAGAAAAAGGAGAGTTTGCGACAATTGGGACGCTCGTCCGGGATTGGAAATAAAGAAGAGGTGACATATCGTGACATATTGTGAAGGACACTAGGATATATATATGGAATATTGTGAAGGACACTAGGATTTATACATGAAGAATACAAGGGACTATTAATTAACGTGGGAAAACAGAAGTGCATGCGAGACAGTGTTAGAATTTGGAAATAAGTGAAAGACGTCGACGAATTATTAAATTAATGAAATGGATTAAATTATTGGAAATGTGCAAACTTTGAATATGTGATAAATTATATATTGGATTAACGAACGAGACAGACTTCGGTAAGTACCAGTTTTCTTTTCATAGAGGCTTAATATTATCATTAAAATTATATTAGTGATTTACTTCCTTTTATTGAACTCAATTCTATAATAAATTTGGAGATACATTCTGGGGATTAAAAATTTTGGGAAATAAAAAAATAAAATGGCTACAACTAGGAGTGCTAATAAGGAAACTGAGGGGCCGGTTCACCCCGACTTGCAGACAACAGGTGATGAGATATGGGACAAATTAATGAGACTTCCCTTCTTTAATCAGGCAAATCTGGAACGTCAGGGTGAGATTTATGAGAAAGAAAGAGAAGAAGTAAAACAAAGAGAAGAAAGAGAGAGAGAAAGAGAGAGGGAAAGAGAAGAAAGAGAGAGAGAAAGAGAGAGAGAAAGAGAGAGGGAAGAAGTAAAACAAAGAGGGGAAAGAGAAGAGAAAGAAAGGGACAGGGAGGAAAGAATGCAAAGGGAGAAAATGCAGATGGAGATTCGCCTGAGAGAAATCCAGAGAGATCAGGAATCTCAGCAAAATAACCCCCTCCATACAGATAATAGGCCCTCTAAGACAAACATTTCTGTTCCTATTTGGACCCAGACTATGAGGCCAGATAAATTCTTCGCAACATGTGAGAGACTGTTCGAAGCTAGCCAGGTCGCCAAACAAACATGGGTGGGCCATAGTATAGACAAGTTGTCCGACAAGGCCAGAAATATATATGCCACTCTTCCTGTCCAAGACGCTAATAATTACGATACCCTCAAGGCCGCCATCTTGGATGAATATAGACTCTCACCCACTGTATATAGAAAGAATTTCTTCTATTGGGTAAAGAAACCTCAGCAGACATATTCCGAATTCATTAAGGAATTAAGGGAGCAAATGACTCTATGGACGGAGAACAATGATCCGAGCGAGGTCAACTGGATCGAGCTGCTCTTGAGATATAGGTTCGATTCCCAGCTAAGTGATGAGCTTAATTTGTTCATTCTGGATAAGAAAGCATCTACTCTCCAGGAATGTATTTCCCTGGCTGATGAATATAACCTCCATCGCAGATTAGCACCCAGGACACGGATTAATTCAAATCCGAATGTGAAACCCAGAGATACAGAACACCGACCTCCAGCACCAAGGCCATATATCCCATCACCCATGTATCGACCCAATATTAGGATAGATAATTCCCAAGCTACCCATAGAACTCCCCGGATAGAAAAATATTGTAGTTATTGTAGGCGTAATGGCCACGGACGAACAGAGTGTTGGGCAGATCCCAATTCACCTAGGTACAGGGGTACTAAAAACCTAGCAAACGGACACCAAGTGTCAAACACTACTCATAGTTCAGCCTTTATAACCAATGAGCCAGTGAACTCATGTGAAAATACCGAGATGGTAAATCCATTACTTGCCAAATATACAGGTCAAGCACGCATAAATAATAACACCGCACAAGTGACGGATTTGAGAGATTCAGGTGCGACAATTAGTTTATTGTCGGCTACTGATCAGACCGCTGATCATTTAGAATACACAGGTGAACGGGTAACAATCCGCGGTGTCAATTATATCCCTGGTAATTATCCGATAGCAAAGATTAGCGTCGATTGTCCAATATACAAAGGAACATTGAAGGTGGCTGTATTAAAACACAGATGCACCGCGGGGGTGGATCTTATAATAGGTAACGACTGTGAAACTGCCCCTGTCACTGATTTGATTACCTGTGGCGTGGTTACACGCTCAAATAAGAAAATTATCCCGTTTGATGAAATTGTCACGTCCAACCCAGACTCAGAAAACACGACCGATACAAATCACAATGTCTTACCTTTTCGGAATACAATTGAGATCAATTCCCCCTCTGAGAAAGCCAGTACAGTTAAAACCCAAAATATTCCCTCTATTGACGATTTGAGTCCTGATAAATTATTGCAAGAACAGAATAATGACCCGACCTTAGCACCCCTCTGGGAAATGGCTCAAGAAGGAACACCTATTCGGCAAGGATATTACATCCAGCTCGAACCCCGACTACTTATGAGGAGAGAACAACCTCAAGACACGTCCAAAGTTCGACCCTGGAAAATATATGATCAGGTGGTAGTTCCACGGGGATTCCGTGATCATATAACGGGACTCGCCAATGACAGTTTAAGTACGGGACACCAGGGACCTAGTAAGACCCTGAAGCGCATTAAGCGCCGCTTCTTTTGGCCGGGAATCCGCGCAGATGTTAAACGATTCTGCCATAGCTGGGGGCCGTGCCAGAGAGCGGGTAAGGGACAGAAAGCCACTGTAGCCCCATTGAAACCCCTGCCCATTATATCCCAACCATTCAAATTTATATCCGCTGATTTCGTTGGACCCATGAAGAAAACTATAAATGGGAACCAGTATATCTTGAATTTTATTGATCATGCCACTAAATATACGGAATCTTTCCCATGCGCCGCAGCGACAGATGTTAATGCACAAAAAGCCCTGATCGAGATAATATCTCGACATGGAAAACCCCAGACCCTGTTGACTGACCGAGGAAGCGCTTTCATAGCTGAAACATTCACACGCTTCCTAGCCGAGCACGATATACGTCACTTAACTAGCACGAGTTACAGGCCTCAAACAAACGGATCAATAGAGAAATATAATGGTACATTGAAAACCATGCTTAGAATCCTTGGGGAGAACTCTTTATCGTCTTGGGATGAGATGCTACCCTGGCTATTATTTGCATATAGAAGTGCAGAGCACTCTAGCACAGGATATTCTCCCTTCTGCCTTCTATATGGGCGCGAACCTAGAGATAATCTAGATTCCACTTATGATCTCTGGGCTAGAAATGAGCGGGATGAAGGGATCCCAATAAATAACTATGTACAAGAATTATGTCATAGATTAGCTGAAGCGTTACGTGACGCCAGCGAGAATGCACAACAGGCCGCAGATGGTCGTAAAACAAAGTATGACAGAAGTAAGAAAGCGAAAATGCGTGTATTCCAGCGTGGTGAATTAGTGTTAGTACGATTACCGTTAAAAGGTAATAAGCTGAAAATGCCCTCCAGGGACCGTATCCGGTACACGAAAAGGTAGCGTCGCATACCTATATTATATACATGCCTGATAAGAGAGTAAAATACCGTGTTATGCATGTAAACCAGTTGAAGCCCTGGACAGGTAGGGAGGAGGGTGCAGCTCTAGCTGATAGTAGTCCGGTGTATGAGTCCCAAGAACCTACCCTATTAGATTACCAAGCCCCTACGGACATTGAGAAAGAATTCGATCCTTGCAGTCCTCTTGAATCTGTACCTAAGAAAACCTGGCCGGATATCAGTCATTTAAACCCCGACCACAGGGACGATATTAGTCAGTTATTTGACCGTTACCCCCGTTTATTCTCTGGACAACTGGGACGTTTCCACGATGTTA
>CM026391.1:20860762-20960762 GCA_014843695.1 Archivesica marissinica
ATACATTAACCCTTTCCCTCATAGAAGCCCCTCTTGATGCCATTACCAATACGACATACATTACTTAGAGCCAAACCAATGTCATAACCCTTTCCCTCATAGAAGCCCCTCTTGATGCCATTACCAATACAACATACATTAACAATGTAGTAGCCAAACCAATGTACATTAACCCTTTCCCTCATAGAAGCCCCTCTTGATGCCATTACCAATACAACATACATTAACCACCAACAACAAACCCTTTCCCTCATAGAAGCCCCTCTTGATGCCATTACCAATACAACATACATTAACCCTTTCCCTCATAGAAGCCCCCTTGATGCCATTACCAATACGACATACATTAACCCTTTCCCTCATAGAAGCCCCTCTTGATGCCATTACCAATACAACATACATTAACCCTTTCCCTCATAGAAGCCCCTCTTGATGCCATTACCAATACGACATACATTAACCCTTTCCCTCATAGAAGCCCCTCTTGATGCCATTACCAATACAACATACATTAACCCTTTCCCTCATAGAAGCCCCTCTTGATGCCATTACCAATACAACATACATTAACCCTTTCCCTCATAGAAGCCCCCTTGATGCCATTACCAATACGACATACATTAACCCTTTCCCTCATAGAAGCCCCTCTTGATGCCATTACCAATACAACATACATTAACCCTTTCCCTCATAGAAGCCCCTCTTGATGCCATTACCAATACGACATACATTAACCCTTTCCCTCATAGAAGCCCCTCTTGACGCCATTACCAATACGACATACATTAACCTTTTCCCTCATATAAGCCCCTCTTGATGCCATTACCAATACAACATACATTAAGCCTTTCCCTCATAGAAGTCCCTCTTGATGCCATTACCAATACGACATACATTAACCCTTTCCCTCATAGAAGCCATTACCAATACAACATACATTAACCCGTTCCCTCATAGAAGCCCCTCTTGATGCCATTACCAATACAACATACATTAACCCTTTCCCTCATAGAAGCCCCTCTTGATGCCATTACCAATACAACATACATTAACCCTTTCCCTCATAGAAGCCCCTCTTGATGCCATTACCAATACGACATACATTAACCCTTTCCCTCATAGAAGCCCCTCTTGATGCCATTACCAATACAACATACATTAACCCTTTCCCTCATAGAAGCCCCTCTTGATGCCATTACCAATACAACATACATTAACCCTTTCCCTCATAGAAGCCCCTCTTGATGCCATTACCAATACAACATACATTAACCCTTTCCCTCATAGAAGCCCCTCTTGATGCCATTACCAATACAACATACATTACATACCAACCAATTCATAACCCTTTCCCTCATAGAAGCCCCTCTTGATGCCATTACCAATACAACATAAATTGACAATGTAGTAGCCAAACCAATGTTCATAAACCCTTTCCCTCATAGAAGCCCCTCTTGATGCCATTACCAATACAACATACATTGACCATGTAGTAGCCAAACCAATGTTCATAAACCCTTTCCCTCATAGAAGCCCCTCTTGATGCCATTACCAATACAACATACATTAACCCTTTCCCTCATAGAAGCCCCTTGATGCCATTACCAATACGACATACATTAACCCTTTCCCTCATAGAAGCCCCTCTTGATGCCATTACCAATACAACATACATTAACCCTTTCCCTCATAGAAGCCCCTCTTGATGCCATTACCAATACAACATACATTAACCCTTTCCCTCATAGAAGCCCCTCTTGATGCCATTACCAATACGACATACATTAACCCTTTCCCTCATAGAAGCCCCTCTTGATGCCATTACCAATACGACATACATTAACCCTTTCCCTCATAGAAGCCCCTCTTGATGCCATTACCAATACGACATACATTAACCCTTTCCCTCATAGAAGCCCCTCTTGATGCCATTACCAATACAACATACATTAACCCTTTCCCTCATAGAAGCCCCTCTTGATGCCATTACCAATACAACATACATTAACCCTTTCCCTCATAGAAGCCCCTCTTGATGCCATTACCAATACAACATACATTAACCCTTTCCCTCATAGAAGCCCCTCTTGATGCCATTACCAATACGACATACATTAACCCTTTCCCTCATAGAAGCCCCTCTTGATGCCATTACCAATACGACATACATTAACCCTTTCCCTCATAGAAGCCCCTCTTGATGCCATTACCAATACAACATACATTAACCCTTTCCCTCATAGAAGCCCCTCTTGATGCCATTACCAATACGACATACATTAACCTTTCCCTCATAGAAGCCATTACCAATACAACATACATTAACCCTTTCCCTCATAGAAGCCCCTCTTGATGCCATTACCAATACAACATACATTAACCCTTTCCCTCATAGAAGCCCCTCTTGATGCCATTACCAATACAACATACATTAACCCTTTCCCTCATAGAAGCCCCTCTTGATGCCATTACCAATACGACATACATTAACCCTTTCCCTCATAGAAGCCCCTCTTGATGCCATTACCAATACAACATACATTAACCCTTTCCCTCATAGAAGCCCCTCTTGATGCCATTACCAATACGACATACATTAACCCTTTCCCTCATAGAAGCCCCTCTTGACGCCATTACCAATACGACATACATTAACCTTTTCCCTCATAGAAGCCCCTCTTGATGCCATTACCAATACAACATACATTAACCCTTTCCCTCATAGAAGCCCCTCTTGATGCCATTACCAATACAACATACATTAACCCTTTCCCTCATAGAAGCCCCTCTTGATGCCATTACCAATACAACATACATTAACCCTTTCCCTCATAGAAGTCATTACCAATACAACATACATTGACCATTATAGCCAAACCAAGTTCATAACCCTTTCCCTCATAGAAGCCCCTCTTGATGCCATTACCAATACAACATACTTGACCAGTAGTAGCAAACCAATGTTCATAAACCCTTTCCTCATAGAACCCCTCTTGATGCCATTACCAATACAACATACATTGACCAGTAGTAGCCAAACCAATGTTCATAAACCCTTCCCTCATAGAAGCCCCTCTTGATGCCATTACCAATACAACATACATTGACAATGTAGTAGCCAAACCAATGTTCATAATAAGGCCAGAATCTCATGTAGTCCCAGTAATATCTATGGAGGTGGGATAGATATGGCGACTACTTATCCACTGCATGATAGCTAAATGGCTGTCGTTTGTATGGAGATATAATAGTATATTAACCTATATCTCTATGAAGGAAAGGGTTAAACAAAATGTCATCGCATTCATACCCAGTAATTTTGTAGATGTTTGAAATTTCACCTAGCTTTAAGATGTGTGATATAATTTGAACAATCCTGAAAGGGGATTACCCAATGATCACATGAAGTTTCATGATAATTGGGTGTGGTTCAGGAAGAGCTGTCATTTGAAGCAAATTGTCGACGACCGACATGGGGGCGATCACAAAAGGAGGACACAGGGCGATCACAAAAGGATACGGGACGATCACAAAAAGACACTGAGGTGATCATAAAAGGACATGAGGCCATCACAAAAGGACACTGGGGCGATCACAAAAGGACACAGGGTGATCCCAAAGGACACAGGGCCATCACAAAAGGACACATGGTAATCACAAAAGGACACTGGGTGATCACAAAAGGACACTGGGCTATCATAAAAGGACACTGGGCAGTCACAAAAGGACACAGGGTGATCACAAAAGGACATGTGGTGACCACAAAAGAACACAGGGTCATCACAGAAGCATACCTCGAGTACTATTTGCTCAGTTAACTATCATCTAATCATGCTCTCCACAAAATTTCATAGCATTCGTGCTAGTAATTTCGGAGATTATATTGGCGATCGTTTCAAGACATAATGACCTAATTGGAGCAATCTTGAAAGACAGTGATCCATTGGTATGAAGTTTCATGATGATTAAGACCAGTGTTTCAGGACATGTTTGAAGCGAAACGTCTACGCCGGACGATCACAGAGGCTAACATTAAGGTGAACTATAAATGGATCCAATTGAGAGCCAGTGAACCCGAACATTTGAGCCAATGAAGCATTTACTGTATATTTTTATGATTCCTGTATTTAGAATAATGTAAAGCATTTTGCTCTACCTAAACACGAGCATAAACAACCAAACTAGCTGGAGACAATATTCAATATTTTATTATTAAAAATATGTGTTAGATAAAACAGTAAAATATTTCCATTAGTTTGTGCTTTTCATCTAAAATATAGTATCATTCAAATTCATGTGAAATTTGCAAACTGATGAGCGAGTGTTTCGTGTCGTAAAAACAATCTGCTGATGCCATTTCCCTCTGCATCAGTCTTCAACCCTAGTATAAAATGACAACAGTTATTGATAAATGACGAACAAAATTTAATGTGGTATGGTCAGAAATTAGAGTGTTAACTTGATTTATCTTACAACGATTGTGAAGCAAGTTTTAACAACTTATATTAATCACTCTCGTTGGCGCGGATGAAAATGTAAATGTGGTCATTCGTGTGGGGGGAGAAACCAGAGTACCTGGAGAAAATTAACCTGTCTGATCTGGCGACCACCGTACCATTTCACACACTTCCTGGTCCGAGGATCGAACCAGAGTTGCAGTGGCGAGAACGCTAATCACTGTGTTAATCGGACAGCCAACTAGAGTGTTCATAAACAATATTACAGATACATGCACAAGACACAATTATTATTTGTTGGCCCTATGGTCATTTAGTAAGTAATGTTTACAGTAAACATTACTTACTATATGACCATAGGGTCAAAAAATAAATATTTGTGTCTTGTGCATGCATCAGAATATTTCTAAACTTGCGGTTTGTTGAATGAAGCACACAGTAATATACTGTAACAGTCATTGCTTCTGTAACAGAGCAAGCTAAGACATATTAAAGACTCTTCATGCCTATACTTTAGTTTACATTACTGTCAGCAACTTTCCAAGAACCGATGGACAAAGTTTTATCAATCTATGACCGCTAACATACCTGAGAAACCATGGATTATGTTTCATTTGTTTATTTCAAATTCCCCGCTTACATGTATATAAATAACTTGTGGTGTAGTGTACATGCCATCTAATTATAAATTGTGCATGCGTAGACAACCTACAAAGCCGAATTAAACATATTGAGTCAAAGCCAGAAATAGAGTATATATGTGTTTTAGTGTATTCTCTATATATCTACACATTTTCTGAATATAACTGAGGTCAGTCTATTGTGGGGCAGAGACCACTGACCATTTAGCCGTCATTATTTCTAACGTTTCGGGATCCCATGTACTTAGCATGCAAGAGTATAAAAATAGACGCGCTGTACGTTTTTAAAATAGATTTAGTTCATGGAATCTATTGTACGGTAGGTCAACATTTGTGTGTAGCACTAATTCAAATTATGTATCATAACAATCAAAGGATCGCAGTCGAGCTAGAAATTTGTATAAATTTAGGTGAATATACTACTATCTCCATACTTACGACTGCCATTTATCTATCAATCAGTGCACAGGCACCAGACACAAAACATTTTTTTTTGGCCTATGGTCATATAGTAAGTAATGTTTAGTAATGTGTGGCTGGTGCCTGTGAATCAGTGGATAAGAAGTCAACATATCTACCCCACCTGTACAGACATTACAGTGACTTCATGAGATTCTGGCAATTATTATGAATATTGGTATGGTTACAGTATCAATGTTTGTTTGTTCTGGTTTTCCGCCTGCACCAGCACCATTTTGGGCTATACCGCCACAAGGCAGTTTACCGTACAACACCTTTCCTGGGCAGGCTCCAGCGGTTAACCAGTACTTGGTGCACCAACCTCCGTAAGAAACGTGTTCATATAAATGAGGCATTACCATTGTACATGGTATTGGTAATGGTGTCGAGCGCACTTCTAATGCGTGAAAGGGTTTTAAAGCAGCATTACATCGTAATAAAGGGTGTTTTTTTTAGTGAAATATAAATACTAATGTATGTGTGTTTACAAAAAGCGAAAAGTCGCCTAGAAATGATAAAAATCCAATAAATATACACCGTCGTATACGCGAATGATCAACAAACGAAATGTGTTTATCAACAATGTAAACACGCACATCGCGTATGAGTGAAACAACAGCGGATGTAGAAAAGCATGTTGGAATGTCAACATATTTTGACATGAAACACTATCTATCTATCTATGTTCCTCTTATATCGAACCGCTCGTGGGGATGTAGACATGTCCCTAAAAGACTTAGATAACAGAGGTATGAATCGACATCTCAAGTAATTCAATTAAAAAAGACAACGTGGGACAAATGGGGATGATGTATTCCGAATGTAAACAAGTGCGGACGATGCGATCCGATTGTTAACAAGTTGAAAAGTCCTACTTTCGGTTTCGATTTTGTTTTATCGCAAAAAAACACTGTTTACTAATTGAACATAATTATACAAATTATAATTGCTACCCATACGTAAAATTTGAATTTTTCAAATATCTTTTATTTCATACGATATAAGGGCTGCTTTAATGTACTTGAAAAATATATAATTTATTTTCGACTGCGATAGTGGGTTTTTCCATTTCACTTTCTCCGTACCTCCATAGCATATCATAATAGCAAAGAATTGATTGTGCGTAGATCATGTTTATCATGATTTATTAAAGTTTCTGTTATAACAAATGGAACACTCTCATACTAGACAGTGCAATTACATCTGGTGTGTACAGGAAAACATCGCAATTACATCTGGTGTGTACAGGAAAACATCGCAATTACATCTGGTGTGTACAGGAAAACATCGCAATTACATCTGGTGTGTACAGGAAAACATCGCAATTACATCTGGTGTGTACAGGAAAACATCGCGATTACATCTGGTGTGTACAGGAATACATCAGTGTTTAAATTAACACTAGCTAGGAATTATAAAATGTAGATGTAATTAAACTGATATACATGTACCGGTAGTGCTCTGCTCGACCCTGTGGTTAAAAGTATTTGGGTTTCAATACGAAATAGGATGATCCTAATCCAAATCAATTGTTGCGCTTATCAACGGGCATTAAATAGGTATAAACCTGTTTACAGGTCATGCTTTTGTTTTGCACCTTCCTCCAAGTTAGTCTCAACAGCAGCACCATCTGCATTATAACTTTGCTTGAATTCAGCTTCCGTTGATACATATGTAACATTGGAGATTTGATCAGAATTGTCCACTGACTGCTCAATCTGCACATACACTACTTTGTCATTAGAATTAGTCTTGGGATCCATTGAATCGTCAATGTCTAGTTCGTTTATTTCCTTCCCAAACTCGGGGAGAACTGGTGTCTTGGGTGGTTGTTCCCAGAAAGGGGCTGGGCGTACTGTGATGCCGTAGGGGTTGTCATCTGTTGGCACTATATCATCACCTGATTTATGGAGTAGATTTCTCGACATGCCGGGTAAGGGGACGGACTGGATCTCTTCCATCGAGTCCGGGTCTCGGAATGGGTTGAAGTTTGGAACAATCAGGAACGCAAATGATAAGAGTAGTACCTGAAGAAATAAAATGATAAAATATCAACAAAACATCCAATGTGATTATTTGAACACCGAATATTCGATATACAGTCAAACATGTCTTAAGCAGTCGGCTAAGGGAATCACACGGCCCTCTCTGGCAACGTTTCATGAACACTGCATTACCAGACTTGAGATAAGCTGATTTCAATTACAGTCAAACCTGTCTTAAGCAGCCAGCCAAGGGAATCACAGAAATTGGCTACCTAACACAGGTGGCTGCTTAATAGAGATCGAATGTATAATAAAACAACATATTGGGAATCTGGAAACTGGCTGCTTAATACAGGTTGGCTGCTAAATAGAGGTGACCACTAACACAGGTTTGACTGTAGACTCAGACATACAGCATTGATGTATCAGTCCATGCTGTCCTATATTCAGATTTCTACATACCAACTATCTATATCTAGATAATTAATTTAGGTCACATAAGTAAGCAAACCTTATATCATTGCGCCCATCGGATAATCTAGCAGTATACCAAAAGCTCACCTGCTCAAAGGAGTTAAAACGGCTGTTTTCCCATGGCAGGATGCAAATGTACAGACCTCACGAAATCCGTAGGACCGCCTGACATGTCAGACAGAAAATCATTCAGTCAGAAAAAATAATTTCGAATTTAAAGGGCATTTTTATTCATTTGTCTCCGATCGATCAGACAAACTCTGGCAAAGTGTCAGGAAGACTGAATGTATATCGCTGTGTGTTTTAACAACCCGATTCCTCCGAGACAACGTACCATGACACATGTAGAAGCCTGAGCAGTTCTCGTAGACTTTACAGTGATCAGCGTCTGCAGTTTCTTCAACTGATTCACCAGTGTCCTGAAATATCGATCCAAATCAGTTCAATTGTCAAACAGTGCAATTCTTAACATAACCGTAAACCATAGGACTCCTACGATCATATTACGACCATATAGACAAACATATCTAAATTCAAGAGACGTATATGTGGACTATGAACAACTGTCACATAAACAGGGTAGCTAAACTACATCATAAGTATGGATTGAATTTTACGCTATACGAGTTAGTTTCTGTGTGTCACATACAGAATTCTGTGTGTCACATACAGAATTATGACAACTTCTGACAACTTAATTAACTGTTGCTAAATATAATCCTTTCACCACTAATATAAGTGGCATCGGCTCCTCAATCGTCGTTTTCAATTAAAATAGTGTATTTTCTGACCATTCCCAAATTAGAACAAAATTCACCAGATGAGAGATGTGAAGTTTCTGTTTTATTATTAATTAAGATATATATTCGACGACTATGAAAATGCAGTTTGTCCTATTTCATCTGCAAAACAACCACATCATTACAATGAGCAGGGATAACCCTATAAATGGTTGAAACGTTGAACATGTTATCTTCACTCGCCCACATGTTTCGCCGGAGGCGAGGGTAAATAAACTCAATCATCATCACAAGGTTATATTTGCTCGCCCACATGGTTCGCCGGAGGCGAGGGTAAATAAACTCAATCATCACCACATGTTATCTTTGCTCGCCCACATGGTTCGCCGGAGGCCAGGGTAAATAAACTCAATCATCATCACAAGGTTATCTTTGCTCGCCCACATGGTTCGCCGGAGGCGAGGGTAAATAACTCAAATCATCACAAGGTTATCTTTGCTCGCCCACATGGTTCGCCGGAGGCAGGGAAATAATATCATCATCACAAGGTTATCTTCTCGCCACATGGAGCAGGTAAATAAACTCAATCATCATCACAAGGTTATCTTTGCTCGCCCACATGGTTCGCCGGAGGCGAGGGTAAATAAACTCAATCATCATCACAAGGTTATCTTTGCTCGCCTACATGGTTTGCCGGAGGCCAGGGTAAATAAACTCAATCATCATCACAAGGTTATCTTTGCTCGCCCACATGGTTCGCCGGAGGCGAGGGTAAATAAACTCAATCATCATCACAAGGTTATCTTTGCTCGCCCACATGGTTCGCCGGAGGCGAGGGTAAATAAACTCAATCATCATCACATGTTATCTTCGCTCGCCCACATGGTTCGCCGGAGGCGAGGGCAAATATACTCAATCATCATCACATGTTATCTTTGCTCGCCCACATGGTTCGCCGGAGGAGAGGGTAAATAAACTCAATCATCATCACAAGGTTATCTTAATGAATGAAAAGGTTATGAAGAAATAAAGCGAGCAAGTAGTGATTGGCTAAAGTTAATATTTATTTATATTTCGGGTTTTACGCCTGTATCAGCACAATTTCGGGCTATTTCGCCGGCGGGCAGTTTACCTAACAACACCTTTCCTGGGCAGGCTCCAGCGGTTAACCAGTACTTGGGTGCACCAACCTCCGTAAGAAACTGCCAACTTGTTCATATAAATGAGACACGGCCTGAGCGGGGCTCGAACCCGTGACCATCAGTGATGATAGGTTACAGTGGTATAAAAGTCAGTGACCGTAACCACTCGACCACGGAGGCGGACGATTGGCTAAAGAAAATTGGCTACACAAAATAAAAGCCAGCAGCCCTTTATCATATCAAACTACTACCAAAATAATCGGTTGTCCAATCAGCGCAGTGGTTAGCACACTCTCTTCTCACCACCGTGTATCATGTACCATACACCATTGACTGTGTACCATACACCATATAACAGACAGGTTTTTTAAAACTTTATTTATTTTACAACGATTGCGAAGCAACTTTTAACAACTTATATTAAACACCCTTGTTGGCTCGGATGAAAGCGTAAATGTGGTCATTCATGTGGGAGAAAACCGGAGTACCCGGAGAAAATACCCATCTGTCCGATCTGGCGACCATCGTACAATCTCACATACTTCCCGGTCCGAGGATCGAACCCGGGTCACATTGGTGAGAAGCGAGCGCGCTAACCACTGCGCTAATTGGACAGCCAGTTTGTAGCCGCCTACGCCATGCATGAATTTAATTCAACTTACACATTGTGTTTTTCTAAATTTTCCACTTTCTTGTGTAATGTTTGGTTGTCTTGAGTACATTTTTTAACCCGCTTCTCCAATCCATCAACGTAGTCCATCTTTCTCTTCCGACTTTCCTTTGCAGATACCTACAATTCATTGTTTATATCTATATTATTATTGATATATAACAGGGTTCATTCTAGGTCAGAATTTTTGGGAGAAGTGAGAAAGCGTGTGATCGCTTCCTTAAATGGTGTTCTTTAATATACTTCTCCAAAATAGGGTTAAAATGCACAGTACAACCGTTAAATACAACATTTGAATAGAAGGAGTGCTTTATAATGGGCCAGTGTATCTTACTAGACAAAGTTTTGTTTGAAAATCGTAAAAACCAATTTTTTATTTTTAAAAAAATATTTTTTAGGGAGAAGTGGGGCCCCCAGAGGGCAAAGTCAGGGTCCCTAGGGCGACTATTTCGCCCACATCGCCCTCTAGAATGATCCCTGTATATAATATCTAACTAGAACTATCAACACGTGCTTGGTCAGTTCATCATGCCTCTAATGAAGCTCTAGAGTCGCTAACCTGCTAGTCTTAGTTTGAAATTGAAAATACGATTTTTCAAGATGGCCGATAGAACTCATGCTATTCCCATTATAATATGTCAACACAAATACATCCCGATTTATTTGTCTTTCTGAGACATATTGAAATGCAAGCACTCTCCGAGATGTATTTGTGAGTAAATCTGAGACGATATGTACAACATCACGCCACTATCTAGTGCTAGTGGTTAAGGACGTTCGATCCCCCGTCTGACCCTAATAAATTTAACAGTCTTTCAGATGGGACATTAAACCGAGGTATTATGTCGGTGCTGTACACCGTGCACATAAAAGAACCAGAGGAGATTCTGGAATGGGTCTCTGTCTGTATCATTGCACCATCCTCCAAAAATCTAAAATGACTAATCTCTTCAAGAGGCGTCGTTCATATAGGTAACCGGTAGCGATGATAAATAAACGTAAAACACACACATTTGGGCAATTATATGTAGATTTGCGCTTCATATGTCATATTTTAAGCAAATAATGTGTAATTATTCCGATTTGTCACATACACATAACTATAAAAGACGCATAAATTATCTCCGAATGTGAAATTCAATCTAAAATGTCCCGCTCACTAAAACCTTTTATCTGTTATCCGCCATCTTGGAACTGGAGTAACAGGCCTCCCTTGGGTGGTTGAACTATAGTTGATGCATGACATCACTCTGCTCAGACCAATCTGCATTCGAGGTTGTTTAGTTAAACAAAAGTTCAACAATAGTAACAATAGTTTTAGCTCAAACTCGCTCATGGTGATCAGGTTCAATAAGTTTCCCAATGCCACAGTAAGTTTCTCAATGCCACAATAACTTTCCGAATGCCATAGTAAGTTTCCCAATGCCACAGTAAGTTTCTCAATGCCACAATAACTTTCCGAATGCCACAGTAAGTTTCCCAATGCCACAGTAAGTTTCCCAATGCCACAATAACTTTCCGAATGCCATAGTAAGTTTTCCAATGCCACAGTAAGTTTCTCAATGCCACAGTAAGTTTCCCAATGCCACAGTAAGTTTCCCAATGCCACAATAACTTTCCCAATGCCATAGTAAGTTTCTCAATGCCACAGTAAGTTTTCCAATGCCACAATAAGTTTCCCAATGCCACAGTAAGTTTCCCAATGCCACAATAACTTTCCCAATGCCACAGTAAGTTTCCCAATGCCACAATAACTTTCCCAATGCCACAGAAAGTTTCCAGTAAGTCATTTGACAAAAATGATTCGCAGCAGAAGTAAATATACTCCCAAACTATCCACCACATATATAGCATAGACAGTACATGCTACAAGGTGTCAAATACTCCGCAAAAAACACAGTAGAGAAATGTTTGTGTTCCAAACTATTATGAATATGATGTAGAAATGAAATGCAACAAAACCAATACTCCACACACAACACAGTATGGAAATGTTGGTTGGTCCAAAGCTATTACGAATATGAATTACAGTATATGATGTAGAAATGAAATGCAACAAAAAGTGCTTTCTAACCTTATTCCTAATTTTACGCCTCACTCCTTTTAGTGCACGCTCTTCTTCTTTGGTCAGTGGCACGTCTGTTGGTACACTTATACCCTCTTTAGTTAGAAGATCTTTCTCCTCATCTGTGAGTCTTAATTCAGGAAAGTATCCTCCTATTGTAGTCCCTGATGATACATCTTTCATTGTGAAAGGTAGCGTGTCCAAGTTCGCTGACACTTTTATGATTTTAATAGTTTTTGTCTCGCTTCCATCAGAGTTTATAGCAACATTTGTTGTTGTGTCAAACGACATCAGGTCAGAGTGATTGCCTAAAAATAACCGAATTCATAAAATAAATAAACATTTATTGACAAATTTGAATAACATTTAATCAAAACATGGTCTTAGCAAGATTGCCTAATGGTTAGTTTATACAAATTTATTTTAGCTCGATTGCGAAACAAGTTCTTACAACTTATATTAATCACTCTCGAGACCTCATTCCTGATGGAATCCATCGCCATGGGGGAGAGAGAAGAGGCAACGTGGAATTTAAATGCCTTGCCTAAGGGCACAATCGCGACTTCCTCCACCGGTACTAGGTGCAATGCCGGGGCACCTAGCGACTTCCTCCACCGATACTAGGTGCAATGTCACCTAAGCTGTTGGCATGACTTTAATGCACATCTACTGAATCATCAATATGTTAATGAGCTATTTTTACCTACTAGTTACTCAGATGCACCATACAATGTTTCATCAAAGTAGACCAAGTGGTTTAGTAGAATTAGTTGAAAACTAATTTTTAAGAATGGTCTCCTTGGAGGCATTTTGGATTGTGGATCGGAAGAAATTTAAGTATTTTTTTTATCAAATACCTAGTTGCCTCGGTGACTCCTGTGAAACATGTGCCATCTGTCTGGACAGGGTTTCAATTCGTCAAAAATACAACCCTTCCCAGAATATATTCTCAAAATAGCCCCATAGATGCAGACATCTGGCAAACCATATATGGAAAGACAGTCTTTCCCAAATACAAATCCATCCCTAGACTCTCTGGAATAACCTATTGAAACATGGCTTAAATATGATTTTTGTGGCTGCACCATGCCTCCTAAAAGTATTTAGGTCAAACACTGCCACATATCTATACTAAACGCTAACACTGCCTACAGCTTTCAATTCAATCCACTTATCTTGATAGTTGTATTGTATGGATGCAGTGTTCATTCTAGGACGCGCCCATGCGCCAATATTTGACGAATGGCGCAAAACGAATTTCTTAAATCGGTCGATTCGGCGCAACGAAATACGTATTTTTCTAGACTTCCCTAAAGTAAAACTGCAGAAATAAATCGGTAATCCTTTTTCTCAACCACCCAACTGAATAATGACATCAACCACGCGTTTTGATCCTAACCCTAACCCTGGGCGGAGCAAGTGATGAAGGCGCGTTATGCGTTATCCAGGATGTTATATGTACAGATGTTATATGTCATGTTTATCTTGATAAATAAAATATGTTTAAACCAATGCCTACACACATACCTAGATCAATGGAAACATCTTCATCTATTCCATTGTGTTCAAACTGATCAGCTGTAATGATTGCACTGTGATCAATTGTGTCAAGATTAATATCAGAAATATCACTGAAGTCAAAATTCTCCAAATCTAAATAGTTTATTCCTGATTGGTCAGTCATATCTGGACTGCACGATAGTTGGTCCCCGGGACTGAGCTCATTGTTTGGTACCATCTGTGGGCTGTATTGATAGTCACTTTGAGGGGAACCAGACACATTGCTTGCATCAGTACACATATTAGATATGTCATTTTCTGAATTATGCGGAGAATTAGCTCCAGAGTCTACAGATACTCCGCTGTCGCTGCTGGTGGGAGATCTTGTCGGTTGCATCACATAATCATGGTCTGTGAATGAAGCTGGCGTTTGTGGAGATGTTGGTTTATCTAAACTTCCGAGAAGATGGCCACCAAATAAATCATCAAACTCTCCCGGTATCAAACCAAGATTAGACTGAAAATATATAAACAAATTATCAAAACTACTTTGTTATTTTTTTTTGGTTTATACAAATTTATTTTCGCTCGATTGCGAAACAAGTTATTACAACTTATATTAATCACTCTCGAGACCTCATTCCTGATCGAATCCATCGGCACAAGGAGAGAGAAGAGGCAACGTGGAATTTAAATGCCTTGCCTAAGGGCACAATCGTAACTGCTCCAGCGGGGCTCCAACCTTTCGCACCTGAAGCGAACGCGCATCCACTGCGTACCATCAGGACGTACCAATATATATTACATTTTGTCAATTGTAGAATGTTGATCATTATGTAAATATTGTATGAAATGAAAACAAACGAAGCCGTAAGTAACCAAAAAAATAAAATATATATAAACACACAATTGGATATTTGTATCTTACAGACCTATAGTTGTATCTTACAGATCTATAGTTGTATCTTACAGACCTATCAAACAGGTAGTTTTTATAACAAGAGCACCATTGAAATGGTTCAGATTCGCTCACCTGATACTCTTAGGTTGATGAGAAGTTTCAAGATGGCCACCATGGCTCTCGATATCGAAAAACACAGTATTAAGTTCAACACGAAGACAAATACAACATGCATCTACCTATTATAACGAGCATAAACGTTATTTAGTCTTGCGAAACAAGCTCTAATAATTTATATTAAATCATTCTTGTTGGGGCAGATGAAAGCATATACATATATGTGGTCCATTGTGTGTGGGTGGAAACCGGAGTAACCGTAAAAAACCCACCTGTCCGATTTGGCGATCACCGTACCATCTCACATACTTCCCGCTTCGAGGATCGAAGCCGGGATGTATTGGTGAAAAGGCGTAAAGTGATAACATTGGTGAAAAGGAAATTTCTAAGGATTGTAATTTTATTATAATGTTTAATTTTTCCTGTCACGCTTAGTATATATTATAGTTTCAATAATAAAGAAAGGTCAATTAACTCTTTCAACACCACAGACCTCTAAATTGGCTTACAAAAGTGTAGATCCAGATGAGCCGGCTCGTGACGAGCCGTCTCATCAGGATCTGCACTTTTTTCAAGTAATATAACTATTTTTAGAAATTTTTTTACCCATTTTGATAAATGAACTGATCCAAATGTAATTTTGTTATTAATAGATTGGTCTAAAAATATCATGGACCAGTCCATGTCAGTTACTTGGTGCTGAATGGGTTAAGGAGCATACCTGACAGTTATATTAAATCCTACATAACCTTTGAGAGATTGTTAGCCGCAAAAACACCATTTACTAATTGAAAGCTAGTGTTCGAATTATTTCATAAGAATTTGTAGCAGCAATGCTATTTATAAGTAAACAATGCATTTTTGCTTTTTGCGATGTAATGTCACTTTAAATAACTTCTAATTTTTAGTAGCACTATATACAGTCAGATGCTTTATCAGGTTGGGAAAATGGGCATGCAACAATGTGCTGGTTCATATAAACCATAATATTATGCAAACATGTATACACATAACATAAGGTTTATTGTCATATATAAGGCCTCCATCCCATAATACAATCAGTCAGAACATATTCTTCATGTTAAATAACTTCTACTATTTGTGTTCATTTAAATTATACACATACATATATATACAATGTATAAATGGACAACAATATAAATGAACGTTTTAAACCATGAAATAAGATTTTGATTTTATATAGATCTACATGTAGTTCATCATGTACATGTACAAATACATGTACCGTATATACGCATAAATAACATTGTTAACACACATTCTAAATATTCCAAACATAATTTGAACAAATATTTTCAATCAATCAGTCAGTAAGTAAATGTTGTTATTGCAACATATAAACTCTCAGGGGTGACAGGATTTTTCAAAAACAGTTAGCCACGCTCCAAAAGTGACATTTATTTATTATTGGGCTTAGCTCTTCAGTGGAGGGATCACGTGATACTGTCATTTAAGGCTAATTTAATTAATGCGAAGGTACAATGTACAAAGAGCGAGATATAATGTTGTCTCGCGTATTATCGGAAAAATCCCAATATAGTGCGACAGGTAGATGCACGTTTTAATGTATATCAGGGATCATTCTAGAGGGCGATGTGGGCGAAATTGTCGCACTAGCGACCCTGACTTCGCCCTCTGGGGGCCCCACTTCTCCATAATAAATTTTTTGTTTTGTTTTTGTTTTTACGATTTTCAAACAAAATGTTGTCTAGTAAGATACACTGGCCCATTATAAACCACTCCTTCTATTCAAATGTTGTATTTAATGGTTGTACTATGCATTTTAACCCTATTTTGCAGAAGTATATTAAAGAACACCATTTAAGGAAGCGATCACGTGCTTTCTCACTTCTCCCAAAAATTCTCACCTAGAATGAACCCTGTATATTATATAATATCTACTTGATCTACCAATAACAAACACAATTTACACCTGACTTAACCTGATAAGATTGTTTATGTAAACATGATAATCGCATCTATATTATGTATAGTATACAATAAATGTTCATTAACCCATTCAACACCAAGTAACTGACCTGGACTGGTGCATCATATTTTTAGACCATTAAATTTATAAGAAAATTACATTTGGACCAGTTCATTTATCAAAATGGGTAATTTTTCTCTAAAAATAGCAATTTTACTGGCAAAAAGTGCAGATCCTGATGAGACGGCTCGTCATGAGCAGGCTCATCTGGATCTACACTTTTTGTTAGCCTATTTAGAGGTCTGTGGTGTTGAAAGGGTTAATTGAATGATTTATTTTATGTGACAACATTTGGAAATTATACACAATAACAGGACAATCTGATACAGTCAAACCTGTCTTAAACAGCCAGCCAAGGGAGTCAGAGAAAGTGGCTGCTTAGCACAGGTGGCTGTTTAATAAAGGTCAAATATATAATAAAACAACCGATTGGGAATCTGGAAACTGGCTGCTTAATACAGGTTGGCTGCTTAATGGAGGTGACCACTAGCACAGGCTTGACTATATTCTATAGAAACGAGACCTTTATTCCAATCTATGCCACTTTAACCCTTAAAATGCTGAATTAATTTGAAGGAATGTGCAAACAACATAGATCCAGATCAGCCGTGAAGTAACGCCATGTCTGATCAAGATCTATGTTGTTTGCTATTCTGCCAATTGGTTTGGCTTCACTATCTGAATAGCAAACAGCATAGAGCCTGATCAGACAGCACCTTCTGTGCCATGTGATATGGCTCTGTGCTGTTTGCGCAAACGAATATACTTGTTTCCAGCACAGTAAGGGTTAAGCTAAACGTCAATGTGCAATTACCAAATCCCAGCACATTCCCTCTGATAAAACAACTTACAAAGTCAAGTGTTTGTATTTCTGGCATATCATCATCCTTCATCAAGATGCCCTCCGATTTGTCAAATAACATATCTAGAATAGCAGTCTGACCGGCCATATTCCTGTATGTATGTCAAGGTCTGTGACTCGTTGAATTGACAGATATCATCAGAACTAATGTCGCTGAAAACATAGTGCAACTTACATAAAACATATATACAATACAAATTCAATACAACTCATTTTAAATTTTATTGAATTAAAACATATCATATATGCTTATAGCAACACATATTATACCGTCTCCGCGGCCTAGTGGTTAAGGCAAATGGAGCAGGAGGTCGAAGGTTCGAACATTGTCAGGGGTTCATTCTGATATGGCCGGTTGGTGAGCCGCCAGGCACCTGGCATACAAGGTTAGGATTCTGGAAGTACTGATATCCATAAGAGGTGTCTCATAAATCAGAAATGGCTGGCCCTTTCAATAGAGGTGACACTATATAAAATAGTATAATAAACAAACACTTTACTTTTCTTATAACAGTAATCATAGACATGGTTTTTACAGAAGAGCACCAAGCAAAGAAAGCGCGGAAAAGTTAGTGACCAGACATGGGACTCGAACCCACGACCTCCCGAACACTAGTCGGACAGCTCTACCAACTGAGCTAGCCGGGCCAATGTTCTACCCACGCCGAAATACACTACACTCTTCCCTCTTTTATTCTTTAGGAGCCGCATCCCTACTACTTTGCCCGTACCATATATCCTTGTTGCTATTAAAGTGACCAAGCAAAGCGTGGAAAAGTTAGTGACCCGACGTGAGACTTGAACCCACAACCTCCCGAACACTAGTCGGACAGCTCTACAAACTGAGCTAGCCGGGCCGATGTTCTACCTAAGACGAAATACACTACACTCTTCCCTCTTTTATTCTTTAGGAGCCGCACTCCGATCCCTGGAGCCGCATCCCTACTACTTTGCCCGTACCATATATCCTTGTCACCATTAAAGTAAAGTGACCAAGCAGAGAGAGAGAGTGGAAAAGTTAGTGACCCGACATGGGACTCGAACCCAAGACCTCCGAACACTAGTCGGACAGCTCTACCAACTGAGCTAGCCGGGCCGATGTTCTACCCAAGACGAAATACACTACAGTTCAATGTTCACACTGTTATACTGTTTGCTCGTACGTACATGTGTCAAATGTTTTAACATTTTTCAGCATTTATCCCAACTCAAAATAAAATTTATCTTATCTTATATGTGATGGAATGGCTGCTACAAGCAATTCCACAGCTTGCCACAACGATTGTTGGAAGAATCAGAATGTCACATGATGCTTAGTCCAATTTATCTCAGAAACAAAATTAATTATAAAAATGCGGGATACTATTATCAGTGATTCTAATTTTATAGCTGTTACCATTATTTTGTTATATAGTCGGTTCAAAAGCTCTCTTGGATCTGGATCTGGATCTGGATGTATACGTCGCAGGACCAAATTTGGTATATATCGCGACGGGAGAGAGATGCGGTCCGGTTAATTATATGTCCCGGATCAGGGCAGCTTTGAAGCTGCTTGCTTTGTCAGCGCGCACAACACTGTCACTCAAGGAGTTCCAATCAATAATGGTTTTAGGAAAATATGATCTCCTATACTGTTCAGTTTTGCACTGTATTAGGTTAAAGCACTTTGAATTGTTTGTCACATAGTTTGACAGTACATTTGATGTTGTGTAACCACTGAATTGTTTTAGTTTAATGTTTCTTTTCTCCCTTGTGGGTGTTAGTATGCCATGACTGGGTAGAGCTGGCACCTGCCCCTGAACCACTTTGTACATAAACGTCAGTCTGTTGACCCTCCTTCTATCTTGGAGGCTGTGCAGGCCCTGGTTCTGAAGCATGGTTGAGACACATCCTTCCTCTCGGGACTTGTAGTCTCCAGTAATGAATCTGGCTGCTTGTCGTTGTACTCTCTCGAGTCTTTCTATGTCCTTGACATAATAAGGATCCCAGACGATAGAGCTGTATTCGAGGATAGATCTAACAAGAGCCAGATAAGCTGTCTTCCTGCATGTGAGTGGGCAGTGGGAAAGGTTACGTCTGATGAATCCCAGAGAAGAATTCGCCTTCTTTATGACCTTGGATATATGCGTGTTCCACTTCAGGTCGGATTGGATAGTGACTCCTAGGTAAGGGTTCTCGTTGACTTGTTGAAGGAAGACATTATCAAGTTGGTAGAAATGTGATGACTTGTTGTTGATACTGAGTATGTAGCACTTCTTTGCGTTGAAGCGCATTCCCCATGTCTTGGCCCAGGACTCGAGGGCTGAAAGGTCCTCATGCAGCAGCAGATGATCCCTTGCTGACTTGATGGGTCTGTACAGTAGACAATCATCGGCGAAGAGTCTAACTTGGGACTTCACCACCTCGGGAAGATCATTGATGTGGCATAAGAACAAGAGTGGGCCAAGGACAGTACCCTGCGGCACACCGGAGTCAACGTGGACTGCATCTGACCGTTCACCCTCAATCACGACGCTCATATTGCGCCTCGTAAGAAAGTCACGTAGCCAGTTGTTGATAGGGCCGCTGATGCCATAATCGTTCAGCTTGCCAAGTAGCAGTTCGTGCGGTACGGTGTCGAACGCTTTGGAAAAATCTAGAATGGCGATGTCGATCTGATGTCCCTTGTCGTGACTTTGAAATAGATCGTGCATAGTTGTGATCAGTTGGGTTTCACAGGAATACCCGGAGCGGAAGCCATGGTTAAGAGATGTTAAAATCTTGTGCTTGGAGAGATGATCAAGGATATGCTTGCAGATAATATGCTCGAGAAGTTTACATGATATACAGGTTAGAGAAACTGGTCTATAGTTTTCGGCCAAGTGGACGTCACCTTTCTTGAATACTGGGGCTATATTCGCATTGCGCCAATCCGCAGGTAGACTTCCAGAGTCAAGTGACTGTTGGAAAATATAACGTAGTGCTGGGGCTAGCTGTGCTGCACAAGTCTTCAGTAAGATGTTTGGTATACAGTCGGGACCCATGGCCTTGGAGACGTTGATATTTTCCAGTAGTTTCTCTACTCCTTTGGTGGTGACGGATAGGTGTGGGATATTCTCCGCTGGACGCTGTGCGTGTGTGCCTTGGTTCTGGGCTGGTGTGTTCTTCGTGAATACAGAGCTGAATTGTTCTACAAGGATCTGTGCTTTTTCTCGACTGTTGTTTAGCAGTTGTCCCATCTTCTTGAGTGGAGCTATGCCAGTGCTGTCTTGACGGCGAGATTTCACGTACCTCCAGAAGGGTTTGGTGTTGTTTTCGTCTAGGCCTTTTTGGATTGTACTGTTGATATGGTTAATCTCGGCTTTCTTGAATTGCTTTTTACATTCTTTCTGGAATATGTTGTATGCCTGCCACTGGTTGGTCTTCTTAGCATGCTTGTATAGCCTTGATTTCCTTCTGGTCATCCGTAGTAGTGTTCTGTTGAACCACGGTAGTGATTTACGATGTTTACTCATCTTAGTAGGGATGTACTTCTCCATAATGTCCATAACACCAGTTTTGAAGGTACCCCATAGGGTTTCGGTGGCGGTTGTAAGGTCACTGTTGACTATGGTGTTGGATAGGGACACTGTAGCCTCGTAGATATGTGGCCAGTCAGCCTTGGAGAATATGTGGATCTTCCTACGCTTCTGTATGACAATATGTGGTATAATGTTGATATCAGTGATGATCATGGCGTGGTCACTTATCCCTGGGACTGATGTCGATGATTTAACAAGAGATGGGTTGTTAATGAAAACAAGGTCTAGCATATTTCTAGTATTCTGGGCTAATGAAAAGTCTACTGCCTCAGTTTTTTCCTCAATCACATTTATTCTTTCATTAGTTTTCTTATCCATATCATGTAACATTACCCAGATCTTCTTAAGTTCTCTATCAAAAGCATCAACTTTCTTTTCAAGGGTTGCCAGAGATTGTAGTTTGATGTCCATATTTGTAAGTTTGGCATCGATCTGTTTCATATAGTTTAATAAATCACCATTACTAGTTGGTTCAGTATTCGCCGCCATACTTGTTGCATGAAATTGTTTACCACTATCTATGGATTGGTTATGTAATCCGATCGAACGATTAAATACACTATCGTCAAGGTTTTCATTGTTATACAAAATTCCGTTAGCTTGACTTAGAATATCGCTCACTATCACTGGACTGGAATTCGAACTAGTTTTATACTTTCCCGCCTTTTGTGTTTGTTCATTGTTCTCATCCTCACTACTATTTGTCCTTTTTTCATTCCTATTCCGTTTTCTTTTCCCCATGGAAATTTGTCTTTTTAATCCTCATCACACAAACTTATTATTTGCACAAAAATCTTAAATGAAACTCTAATTAAATGTAATAAAATCCAAGTTTTAGCTCCGAAGAAAATTATACGACTTCACTACATGATCACGTGACATATAGAACACTAAAACTAAGTTACAACAATCAAATTAGAACATCAAGCTAGCACAAATCATAAATTATAAACATAAAAACACAAATAAAACACATAGCACACATTTATAAGCACATTAAGCACATTAAGCATGAGGAAATAAGCGGACACGACTAGGTAGAGCACATTGAGCACTTACAGGACGGGCCCGTCCAGGCACGGACCAGCCTCACAAACTCCTTGTGGTTTTCAATTTTTCTAATGTCATTTGGCAGGCTGTTCCATACCTGAGCGGCCTCGTATCTGAAAGATCTCTTACCGTTCAAGGTGGTGCGTATAGTTGGTACTTCAACAGTGTTTGAATGTCTGAAAGAATATTTTATATTTCGAAATTTAACCAGGTCATGTAAATATGGAGGTGATTCATGGTACAGGCATTTGAATGTTTCTATTGCAATAGTTCTTATTCTACTAAGATGTAATGTAGGCATGTTTACTTGTTTCAAAAGGTCTTCGTAGCTAGAGGTGAAATCATTTAAAGTAATTTTTAGAGCTCTATGTTGTAGTTTCTCCAATTTTTCTGTATTAGTTTTGTTACAAAAGTGCCATATGAGCGGACAGTAGTTGAAAGTTGATCTTATAAAGGATTTATAAATTAACAATTTGAGGTCAGTATTTATGATATATGTGCTACTTGGCGGTTTGGTGCATACATAGGAATTAACCATGCAGGCCATAAGCCTAAGTGGTTAATTGTTATACATCATAACGACGAAACAGATATATCGCGGTCTAACTAATCAATGGCCTAGATTAGACTGTGGAAATATGTTGTCAATTGAGCCACATGTCTAGCTTGGGTTTCAGGCTGTCGATTTTTCACTTTTTAACTTCTGGCAAAATAATCAGAAACTCAATACGGCTCAATTAATAGAATCGGTGTTAAAATATATTTATTTGACTGACCAGGCAAAATATATCGACGCCTGTTCCCAGGCTACCACATGCCTTCTTTGCTTGTTAATTGTAATTTGATTGTTTTGTACCCGAATATGATTATCATAATAATGGAAAATTACAAGTGGAGGTAAATCGAGTTACTAAATAGGGTTCACTAACGAGGACAGTCATTTGACTGACAAAGCTGAAAAATGGGTCCAGTTCCAGAGGTTTGTTGAAATTTGTATTGTCAAAATAGTCATGCTATCAATTTAAAACGTCTGAAAAATGCATTATGCCTCATGTAAAATATGTGATGCCTCCGTAGAGTTCGATCATACGAAGTCTCCTCATGGGATCCAAGTTTCAAACCATTTCGTACCCAATATAGCTCTACCCAAGATAATTGCATACGGTAAGTCTATTTTCTAAATAATCAAAGGTGAAGCATTGTATAGCTGACCAAATGCCACATTGACTGTGTACCCTAAATATTGATGTTATTGGCCGAGTGGTACAACGCACTGTTGTTAGAACTTAATTCTGGATTACTAATATTTTAGCATAAACCATCCTATCAATATACTATAGAACCATCGTACAAGTATTATGTGCAGTTGTCACTTTTTTGGGACACGCTGAATCTATCTATCTAAAGTGACCAAGCAAAGAAAGAGCGGAAAAGTTAGTGACCCGATGTGAGACTCGAACCCACGACTGTCGGATTAGCGCACCAAATCATCCCGGGTTCGATCCTCGAACTGGGAAGAATGTGAAATGGTACTGTGATCGCCAGATTGGACAGGTGGGTTTCCTCCAGGTACTCCGGTTTCCTCCCATACGAATGACTACATATATGCTCTCATCCGCGCCAACGAGAGCGATTAATATAAGTTGTTAAAACTTGCTTCGCAATCGTTGTAAAATAAATAAAGTTTAAACTTAACCCACGACCTCCCGAACACTAGTCATACAACTTTACCCAACTGAGCTAGCTGGGCCTATGTTCTACCCACGTCGAAATACACTACAATCCTCCCTCTTTAGGAGCCGCACTCCGATCCCTGAAGCCGTACTCCTACTCCTTTGCCCGTACCATATATCCTCGTCGCCATTAAAGTGACCAAGCAAAGAAAGAGCGGAAAAGTTAGTGACCCGACGTGGGATTCGAACCCACAAACTCCCGAACACTAACGGAGCTAGCCGGGCGATGTTCTATCCACGCCGAAATACACTACATATCTATCTATCTTCCTGTATTGTCAAACCCTTCCCAGGGATGTAGACATGTTGCCCGTCAAAAACCGCAAAGAAGTTAAAAGTATGAGTAGTTAAACGCATAAATATAAGAAAGTAATGAATGGGTTAAGAGTTAAAAAGCAGCTGTGCAGAACAACTAGGGGCTGGTATGATCAATACAGCAAACTGCCGTATTGAATTGCCCTATGGTAGGCAGTCTTCACGAAACTTTGCCAGAGTTTGTCTGACACCGGTCAGACAAATGATTAAAATGCACTTACACTTTCAATATATTTTGTCTGACCGAAGGATTTTTTGTCTGACATGTCATGCGGTCCTACGGATTTCGGGAAGACTGATGGTAGGGAGATGGACAATGTCAGGAGGGAGATGGTTCAAATGATAGATTGTTCTTGGAAAAAAATGAAAACTTGTAGTAGTCTGTAGTTGTTGTAATTTACCTATAGCTTAAGGAATGGCAGTGTCTTGCGGGACTGGAGAGGGAGGACTAAGTAATTTTCAATGAGGATAGCAACCAGATCATTATGAGTTTTATACACAAGGGATAACCTACTGTCAATACGCCGTTGATCTAGTCTGTGTAGATTTAGGGAATGTAGCATGTCTGTAACACTAGAGGTACAATAGAAGTCGGCCTGTATCCAACAGGCTGCTCTTCGCTGGACACTTTTAATTTGGTCTATCAATGTTTTGGTATGGGGCAACCAAATCTCGGAGCCATATTCCAGCTGGGGTCTCACTAGTGTCTGGTAAGCCATGGACGTAAGGGGTTCGGATTTGACCTGGATGTTTCTACTTAGAAACCCTAATGTTTGATTAGCTTTCTTTGTTGACCTTTTCATGTGAGCGTCCCACGACAGGTTATTTGAGAAATCCATTCCAAGATATGTGGCTGAGGCGACCGACTCAAGTAGGACTCCATGGAGTTTATATTGACTGGGAATAGTATGTTTCCTTCTGGATAACATGACATTTCGTCACATGCTGGCACAGAGACTGCACTCACCATGGAGATCAATTGAAGAGTAGATCCATTGATAAAAAGGCAATGTATGCATGTACATGTATTACATTATTCTACTGGCAAAGCATGAATGTTCTGGAATTAATTAGGAGCACTGTTTCATAGTCTTTTCATACTTGAAAGGTGACCGTACATTCTATGTTCCAAGACAAATCTGTTCATGTGTACATGCATGGTGCATTGTTGAGGGGCCGCAGCATTAGTTCAGGTCGTTCTGACTCATGTAATAGAGTGCGACCAACAAGCTAAATATAGATTGATTTACAGTTGTTGTTTCTTGCAGGATATTCAGCAGAATGCCGAGTCAGCATGCCAGGCTGCCCAGGAGTTCTCCAAGCTCTACTACGAGACCATTGATAAAAAAAGACATGTAAGAATTTTAAAGCATAAAATGATGCCTGAAAGTTTCTTCATGATTTTACAAATTATGTACCAAATTATGCCCCTTTTCACTTCATAATCGACAGATTATTAACCAAGTTATGCCCCTTTTCACTTAATGCAGACTGCTGGTTCCAGATTTACCAAGGGGAATGAGTCCTTTGCCAAGTATATATACCATGTAAATCATAGACTGATGAAGATGTTTATTATAATGGAAGGAATTATCCTAAAATGTGTGGACAAATTGCAAATAAACATGAAAGTGGTGAAAGTACACAGTAACAAGGGTTGTAACTCTGCCCATTGTTTTTGTGAAGCTTGTGCATCAATATATTTTCTTATTGATTATCAATAGTATAATATAATAAAATAGTGCCTACATACATGTACGGACGACACCCATGGCAATTCTTGCTATGCATCGAATGACAAAATGTTGTATTGTTTTATGTATTAAGTTAACCTGTAATAACAACTAGAAACTTTGACATCATTTCATTCCGGTATATAAAAACCGAACAGATTCAAAACATTATAAACCTTGATTGTGAACACACACAATCTGATGACATTGTTAGAGGAGTTGAATAAGAATCCAGTGTTGACCACTGCAGTTTCTTGGCTAACTTTAACTGAAATCAACAACAAACTTACTAGAAAACCTCTGGATATCACTGCTCTTGAAATAAGAAATGAACTTTATGTTAGGGTATGTAACCATCAAAAGAATACACATCGAGTTGTGCTAGCACTGTAATTATAAAACGTGTCCACTTCTTCAGTGTTTTTGGATCATTTGTAATATGAACCAAGTAGAATCAGAATACCATTTTATTTTAGTTTGCCCAAAGAATAGACAGTTAGGATCACATTATTTGAAACCATATTTTGCCAACATTAAATGAATAGATAGCATTAATAATTCAAATATCAGTCCAAGTTAGCCAAATTTATTTATTCAGCAGACAAAATGTGACCACAACAAACATAATCGGCAGTTAGACATTTGATTTCTTTTCCATTTACACTTGAACAACTTCTCTGTAAAAGTTCATGTATTTAAAGCAGCATTACATCGTAATAAAGGATGTTTTGGGTAAAATGTAAATACTAATGTATGTGTGTTTACAAAAATCGAAATAGTCGCTCAGAAACGATAAAATTCAAATAAATTTAAACCGTCGTATACGCGAATTTGTTTATCAACACACGAAATGTAAACACGCACAGCGCGCATGCGTGAAACAACAGAGGATGTAGAAAACAACGTATATATGTTAAAAATGAAAGACTATCTATCTATCTTCCTCTAATGTCGAACCCCTCGCGGCGATGTAGACATGTCCCTAAAAGACTTAGCTAACATAGGTATGAATCAACATATCAAGTAATGTAATTAAAAAAGACAACGTGGGACAAATGGGGACGATGCATTCCGAATGTAAACAAGTGCGGACGATGCGTTCCGGTTGTAAACAAGTGCGTGACCGATCGACTCGGAAAGTTCTACTTTCGGTTTCGAGTTTGTTTTATCGCAAAAAACACTGTTTACCAAATGAACATAAGCATACAAAGTATAATGTTAGAATGTGTAGCACCATTGCTACCCATACGTAAATATTGAATTTTTCAAATATCGTTTATTTCATACGATGTAATGCTGCTTTAATAGTATGCATGTACGTATGCATTTATGTATAATTATGCTTTGCTCTTATGCAATAAATCAGTTGAGATAATACACAGTATTTTGATTTGCAGTGCATATAAAGAATGTATATATGTTGCCATGAATAGCACAAAATTATACAGTTATACATGTTCAAAATGCATTGATGTAGATCTTCAGACGATTAATACTAAACATTTGGCAGACTCATCAGCTTCTACGACTTGTCCATACATCTGTTGGTAGTTGCTCGTATTAGCTCTTTAATTATTGGACAATATTTAAAGAGTTTCAGTAGATGTTGGAGCAATGTTAAACATTAGTGGAAATTGATCTTGTTAAACTTTCAGACTTTGCAATAGTGTATCCACTGTTGGATGGCAATTGTGTTTTGTACGTAAGACAACAGCAGAAGACCGAACAATATTGTACGTGCGTGCATTCTGGGTGAATCTTACAATACAACCTAAGAATGTTATTGAGGTGAGGGACGAGTCACTATCGGGTAGGTTGGTTTCAGAACTTGTCTGAGCCAATATAGAATACAATTCTTCGATAAAATGAACTCGTAATAAACTAATATGTCTGCAGAAAGTAGTTGGATCAATGACTGTGACTTAACAGAGGAAGTTGAAAACACACACTTGGAATGTTTGAATCTTGAAAATCCAACTGGTAGTAACGGAAGTAAGAACACTCCTGAAAGCTTAATGCGTACGTTTTATGACAGTTTGAAGGTTAAAGAAAATTGTGTTGAATTAGTCAATTTTCTTGTTGCCAAAGAACATGTGGATGTAAATCACGTGTTTAAAGAACACTTTATAGAGCTTCCATGCAATGGTTGGACAGCTTTGCATTTTGTATGTAAGAAAGATAATCATTTGTTAGTGAATTGTCTGCTGGACCTCGGCGCTGATCCAGCTATAGACAACAAGAAAGGCGAGTCTGCATTACATATTGCTTGTAAGCTTGGCCATTATAAATGTGCAGAAATCTTACTGAACCATGACAATAGTTTAAAGGATATGCAAAATAATCAGGGATTGACTGCACTTATGAAAGCTATTTATAGGTCAGATACATCATTTAAAGAAAATGATTACAGAAAGACCATAGATGCTCTTGTACTGGCAAATTGTGACGTTAATCTCAGTCCGCCTTCCAACATGTCACCGTTACACGTACTTGCAGGAAAGTGGAATAGTACCTTTTTAGTGAAGAAATTGATAACATCAGGGGCGAATGTGAATGCTAACACAGAAAGAAGTAGTGTGCTAATGACGGCGTTGTGCAGGCAGAAGGTGAATACAGAGACTGTGATGGTCCTTATAGACAGTGGTGCTGATGTGAACTACAAGAATGAATATCAGAAATCATTGTTGCATGTTGCAGTTGCTAAAAGTGAAGACATTTGTGTCGAGCATTTGCTTCTAGCAGGTGCACAAGCAAATGTTGTGGATTTGGATGGTCTTTCCCCACTCTGGATAGCGGTCTGTGATAATAATGTTACAATAGCACCCATGCTGTTGAAATATGGAGGTGATGTGAACTTTGTAACCGATGACCATAGCATGTCTTTACTGTGTAAGGCAGCATGTGATATTAATAATAAGTTAATGAAACTATTGTTGGACCACGGCGCGGATGTAAACAAGTCAACTAAACTGGGCGCAACAGCACTACACTATGCTGTGGACAACATGGACATAGAAAAGGTTAAACTGTTGCTTCGGCAAAATTGCAGTCTGGGGAATTATTCAGTATTTAAGGATCTGTATCATCCAATGAATGCACTGCAGATTGCCTTCACACACGCTGATGAGAACATGGTAAGATTACTGATACGGGCTGGCGTTCCGATTGAAGAACCTCAGATCCAATTGAACCATCTCCCCGATGGTGTGAGACTGAATGAAGAGTTAGTAGAATGGATGTACGATTATCTTTATTCCCCCAAACCATTGAGCCACCTCTGTAGTCTACAGTTGAGGAGTTTATTTGGGACAGAGCTGATGGGCGTTGTGGATACGCTGGTCACAGAGAACTGTATGCCGAAACGACTGGCAGATATGATACTGATGAAGGACTTGCTACGAGAGAAAAATAACACATATCTTTCATCCTTTGTAGGTTAAATTATTAGCCTTACTATACATCATTTGAAGAAAATAACTATAGAAAGACTAGATGCTTGTACTGGCAAATTGTGACGTCAACCTCAGTGCGTTGATATGTTCATCCATTTAGTTTATTTTAGCTCGATTGTGAAACAAATTCTTACAACTTATATTAATCACTCTCGAGACCTCATTCCTGCTGTAATCAATCGTCACGTGAGAAGAAGTAACGTGGAATTTAAATGCCTTGCCAAAGGGCACACTTGTAATGGCTCCAGCGGGGCTCGAACTACGGGCCTTTCACACCTGAAGCAAATGCGCTACTACTGTGCCATCACGACCTCCGTTCATCCATTTGTATGACAAGACTTAGTATACGAATACTTTACTCAAATTTGGTAAATGAAATCCTTATTAAAACCTCCACTCAAATGTGTTTACTTGTTTAAAAACTAGGTCAAAACAAAGGGCAACAGTTGAACAAGTCCTTCCCATGAATGAATAGTATAGCAGTGGCAACAATCATTTCAGTTTGTATCAATAGGTTTAAAGGGGTCCAGAACTAGGTCACAAGGTCAACTTGGCCAATATTTAAATGACTTCGTCACAGAAACCAGATAATAAAAAGACATCGTCACAGAAACTAATAATAGGAACTTGGCAAAAGAAGATCAGATTGGTACAACAACCTCTGCCAATGTGTATCCAACTTCTAGTGACTTGGTCAATGTTGATGCACTTATTAGTGGAGCATCACTGCAACTAGTAGCTAAATAATAGCTTAATATTGTTCAGGTCCGAAATGCAAGATGGTCGTCACATTAATATGGCGGGAAACTCGAAATAAATTTCTGCTCACAAAATACTATGTTAATAATATGTAAATTTCGATGAAAGTTGATATGGAATATTGGGGCAACACGTAGATAAAACTAGTTAATATTGTTCCCATTCAAAAGGCCAGCATCTATATTCAACCTCGAGTCCTACATGCAGCTGTTGCGATCAGGCCTGACCTGAAATGTTTGTCAATGAAATTATAGTGAATAGTAGATGAACCCAACGACTGTGAGCCCATGGATGTCGGGCTAGTGGTTCTGGACCATTTCAATGGCCCTGTTGTTTTGTTATAACTGTTGCATCAACAAATTAAAGGAATACCAACAAAAACGTGTGCCCGTAGGCAAGGCATTTATATTCTAAATTTATTTATATTCTAAATGCCTTTTCTCAATTCCTCATGGCAATGGATTCCATCAGGAATGAGTCTCCAGACTAATACATTGTATTACTCCACATATATGTTGGGTAGGCTTACGGGCAGAATGTACCCATGCCCAAACTGTACATATTTGGGACACAATGTACCCTATGACAAATTGGTGTGTAAATACACAATATATTGAGTAAATATAACCAGTGTACAACCTTTAATATGATGTATACGTATGTTCCATTAATGTCAAACCCCTTGCGAGGGATCTAGGCGTGTTTTCATGGGCATGCTTATGTGACCTAAGTGGTTAACTAGTACTAAGCATTATGTGCGAGGTGCTTTGCTCAATGACAATAAATACCCTGCTCGAGTATCGAACCCAGGACCCGTAGATTCCAAATACGGCGCCACTGGACCACGGACGCCACACGATTATGAATATCGTACTTGTAGTGATTATTATATGGTATTGTGTAGATATTACACAACTTTGATTGAGTCGTGGTTCTGATCAGAAATCCGTCATGAAAAGCATGTTTTAGCTTCAGATAATTATGTCTAGTACAAACCTTGTAGACACTGCAGGAAGTTCATGTGCTTAAATATGGTCACAATATAGTTTGAAGTCGTGATAGTGCTGTGGTAGCGCGTTCGCTTCTGGTACGAAATGCCCGGGGGTCGAGCCCCGCTGGAGCCGTTACGATTGTGCCTTAGGCAAGGCATTTAAATTCTACATGCCTTTTCTCTATTCCTCGTGGTGATGGATTCCAATCGAGCTATACTAAATTGGTATAAGCTTGTATAGTTTCCAAATTGTTAAAGCCAGGTCATTAGGCGAGATTAACCGGGAGCTATTCTTATGCCAGTGATCTGGTTGATGACTTCTTTGTTCTATTATATTATGCCAGTGAGATGGTTGATGACTTCTTTGTTCTATTATCTTATGCCAGTGAGATGGTTGATGACTTGTTTGTTCTATTATCTTATGCCAGTGAGATGGTTGATGACTTGTTTGTTCTATTATCTTATGCCAGTGAGATGGTTGAATACTTCTTTGTTCTATTATATTATGCCAGTGCGATGGTTGAATACTTGTTTGTTCTATTATCTTATGCCAGTGAGATGGTTGATGACTTGTTTGTTCTATTATCTTATGCCAGTGCGATGGTTGATGACTTGTTTGTTCTATTATCTTATGCCAGTGCGATGGTTGATGACTTGTTTGTTCTATTATCTTATGCCAGTGAGATGGCTGATGACTTGTTTGTTCTATTATCTTATGCCAGTGAGATGGTTGATGACTTGTTTGTTCTATTATCTTATGCCAGTGAGATGGTTGATGACTTGTTTGTTCTATTATCTTATGCCAGTGAGATGGTTGATGACTTGTTTGTTCTATATCTTATCCAGTGGATGGTTATGACTTTTTGTTCTTTATCTTATGCCAGTGGTTGAGACTTGTTTTTCTATTATCTTATGCCAGTGCGATGGTTGAATACTTGTTTGGTTCTATTATCTTATGCCAGTGCGATGGTTGATGACTTGTTTGGTTCTATTATCTTATGCCAGTGCGATGGTTGATGACTTGTTTGTTCTATTATCTTATGCCAGTGCGATGGTTGAATACTTGTTTGGTTCTATTATCTTATGCCAGTGAGATGGTTGATGACTTGTTTGTTCTATTATCTTATGCCAGTGAGATGGTTGATGACTTGTTTGTTCTATTATCTTGTGCCAGTGAGATGGTTGAAGACTTCTTTGTTCTATTAATTTATAGTGGCAGATCTGTCAAACCCAGTCTAGTTCATATGCATTTCTTCCAGTCGCTCCAGTCCAATAATATGTTGCCAAATAATTGTTTGTGTTGGGGTTTACAGTCGCACTGAAAGATTAGGTCATTTGGCGACTCTCCAGTTGTTATTGGTGGAGGCAGACCTACCTTGGGTGTCCATCCGGCAGCGCAGTATTTAAGCCATTCACGGACAGCTGGGTAGAACAGATGTAGACATTAAACCGAGGTCTCGTGTCGGTGCTTTACACCATGCACGTAAAAGAACCAGGGGGAACTTTGGAATAGGTCTCTGTCTGTATCATTGCACTAGCTTCCAAAATTTAAATTGACTAATCTCTTCAGGAGGCGGCGTTCATATGTGCAAACGGTAACGACGATAAATAAACGTAAAATACACACACACACACAAACGCACGCACAACATAACAACGGTAAAATACAATCAATGTAAGCAACACTTTATAACGAATTAAGACTCCAAATTTATTCAGAAGCAACAGGCGAATAATAATCTAAAATGAATATAAACTGGGAAATAATTTCTACAACCAGAACTTTAGAATACTTATACACTTATGTTAGATGCGCCATAACTTTCCAATGACACGCACGTGGTTTCCCTATCGTGCGTGTCCGTTATTCGTATTAAAGTACTGTCTTTGTGGTGACAATGTCTCGGGTCGTAAGGTTTCCGCACACAAAACACGGAATTAATGCGAAATTGTTGCAATATCGAGGCCCTGTCAAGGATGGAAAACAATAGCCCACAAATAAAACCAACTATTTGATTACGGGATTATTTCAACCATACCACATTTTAATCTGCCTCAATATAAAATGCACGAAGCCTGGCGTCAATAATATTTCTATAGATACATGTAAATGTAATACTTGCATATTGTATTCTAACCTGGGAACAGGCGTCGATATAGTTTGCCTGGACAGTCAAATAAATATATTTTAACACCGATACTATTAATTGGGTCATATCATTTTGCCAGAAATTAAAAACTGGAACCCAGACTAATTGTATACGTGTATAATAATAAAAGTCTTTTCTATGCTATCCACGCGTCCATTCCATCCACTATGCACAAGTACCCTATTATATGGTAAAGAAACATTAACAGATGATGAAAATACGATAATTTTCAAAGCGATACATTATTATATCAAAACGTCTGAAAGATTCGTCTATTGATATAGTTTATAATATTAATGTTATGCAGTATGAATCCCAGGCCCATTGTTCGTTGATTGTGGCATGGGGTGAGGCATTTGGATCGGACACGACGGCAACAACGAAAAGGGGGAGGGGGGAATTCAGCATCAATAATTATAATCTATTGCTCTTAATTGTTCGTCAATGTTCGTAAATCGTTTTCTTTAAACCATTAGGGGAGGACAATATCTAGTGTTGCAATAACTTGTGTTCAACCTTGTTGCTTTTTGATATTCATATCTCTCATTGTCATAATTTATATGTGTGTAAAAATATGTCAAAGAGCAATAAAACATTATATATAGATAAAATGGTTAGAAATAAGGCCCGACATAGGGCTTAACATACTTTGGTCAATTATATCAAGGACGGATCAAGTTTATCTTAGCTAGCTTGGCAGACGACCATCTATGGATCATACATTAAATTGGCCCAAGAGTTTTAGAGATGTCGTTCGAGTAATTTTGGATGGACGGACAGGTCTAACATCATGCTGAGGTTTATGACCCAGACTATGTTTACGGGCAACTAATAAGCTCCTAACTGAAAAGTTAGCCCATATACTCCTCCAATTGTTTACCCGGATTGACGTATAGCGGGTGATAAGGCAACAGTATGAGCGACATTACTGGTTTTCTATTACCTCCCTTAATGGATAGTCACATTTATCCCTAAATGTATATTGGTTCTTTTAGTTGGAATCCTTTGTTTTTACTGTTGTCGTCTAAACAGATGTTGCGTTAGGATAAATGTAATTTTATCAAAATCGTGTTAATTAATCAACCAATTTTTACAATAAGGTATCTATTGGACATGCTAAAGGATATCTGACGAGATTTCATAATTATAAGACGAGAATACGGATGGGAATGGAAAACATGTGGTGCAAAGGAAACAACGATAAAAACAGAGGAAACCAATTAAGAGGACCCATATACTATGGGGCAGTAACTGACTAATGTTTCTCATTGTCAAGCGATTATTAGAAGTAGCTTCTAGTCAGCCTATTATATTGCTTGAAAGTGTAAATTATTTCATCATGTGCTGTTGGTTTTTGTGAGTACCGGTGTGTGTGTTTATTGTATGGCTAGGCTTACACAGCTATTTTTATATTATGTACAATACCAACGGATAGTCTGCGTATATATGGACTGGCAACATCAAAGCCAGCGTTGTTGAAGTGTTTGTTTATTATAGTTTCACCCCTATTGAAAGGGCCAGCCATTTCTGACACCTCTTATGGACATCAGTACTCCCCGAATTATACCCTTGAAGAACATGCGCCTGGCTGATAGGCAATCGGTTATGATATCAGAATGAACATTCGACCTTTCGCTCCGTAGGCGGACGCCATAACCACTATGTCACGGAGACGGTTGTTGAATGCTAGTATCATAAAATGCTCTATGGTGTGTTGTTTGGTCGCGGAATATCGCTATTTCTTTACTTTGTTTAGTCTGTAATATCATATATTGGATAAGTATGTTAGCAAAATGTGTACACGTTGTAAACCATTTAGAATGATGCTTTCAGGTTTTGACCAGCCAGCCCGGTACTGCCATAATCTTAAAAGTTTTAAAGTTCTATTTACAGTATTCAGCTTGAGTAATAATGAGTCATTTGTGTTTAATAATGGCGGTCATTTACATCATGTATCAATACCTACTAGTCAATTTGATTGGGTACTATTTTTAATATTTCCTAGCATTACATAGCTACATTACGTAGGAAAGGCTTACCAACATAAACAAGTTATCTCGTTTAAACAATAGTTTATTTCAATATATGTACAGTCTACATCCGTTATGTCGAACAAAATAGTTCAATATTCGATATAAACGGAGCCATTTATAAGTAAATATATCTTTCTATCTTCCTCTAATGTCGAACCCCTCGCGGGGACGTATACATGTTGCGCGTCAAAAACCACAAAGAAGTTAAACGTATGAGTAGCTAAAAGCATAATTTAAGAAAGTAATGACAATAAGTTGTGGTAAAAGTTTAAAAGCAGCTGCGCAGAACAACTAGGGACTGGCATGGTCAATATGGCAAACTGCTGTATTGAATTGCTCTATGGTAGTGAGATGGACAATGTCAGGAGGGAGGTTGTTCCAATGGTAGATTGTTCTTGGAAAAAAGGAAAACTTGTACATGTAGTAGTCGGTAGTTGCTGTAATTAACCTATAGCTTAAGGAATGGCAATGGCGAGCAGGACGGGATAATGTTCAATGGGAATAGCTGATCATTATGAATTTTATACATAAGGGATAACCTATTGTCAATACGCCGTTGATGTAGTCTGCGTAGATTTAGGGAATGTAGCATGTCTGTAACACTAAATTTACGATAGAAGTCGGCCTTTATCCAACTTTTTGATCTTCGCTGGACACCTTCAATTTGGTCTATACATATTTGGGTATGGGTCGACCAGATCTCGGAGCCATATTCAAGCTAGTAAAATGATAGTGTCTGAAACGGAACTTTGATCTGATTTCGAGATAACCGGAGAATTTGACATAAAAAAATCTTCTATGATCTGTAAGAATAAAAATAAATGGCTGTTCGGTTTTCATCAGTAAATTCCAGCTCAAGTATGTACAGCTGATTCAGAAAATGTTCTAGTTTCTAGGCAAGAGGATTTCAATGTACCAAGTTTTGGAGGAAATTGCAGTTGAGGTGGCTTTTATTGCAGCTTCATTCTGCAGAATGTAAAGTAGAGAAAGGTGATTTCTGATTGCTCTTTCTTTGTGACATTTCAGTTGTTGACGAAGCTGTATCAAGATACGGGGGAAGCAACCTGGAATGGCCATCATCTGAAGGGGAAAGAAGCGATACTCAAGTTCATTGAGGACCTACCAACCACTGAGCACAAAATCGAATCTATGGACAGTCATCCACTCTCAGGTAACATGATAGAATATGTATGTATCAACACTGAGCACAAAGATGAATCTATGGACAGGCATCCACTCTCTAGTAACATGATAGAATATGTATGTATCAACACTGAGCACACAGATGAATCTATGGACAGGCATCCACTCTCTGGTAACATGATAGAATATGTAAGTATCAACACTGAGCACAAAGATGAATCTATGGACAGGCATCCACTCTCTGGTAAACATGATAGAATATGTATATATCAACACTGAGCACAAAGATGAATCTATGGACAGGCATACACTCTCTGGTAACATGATAGAATATGTATATATCAACACTGAGCACAAAGATGGATCTATGGACAGGCATCCACTCTCTGGTAACATGATAGAATATGTATGTATCAGGCAACATGATACAATACACGTGTATACTTCAGATAACACAATTTAATAATTAGTATGTAGAATTCAGTAGTATAGCTTAGACATTTACATCTACATTGCAACAGACAAAATTCATTATGAAAATGTTCCATTTCAGCTGAAATATCTGGCGGACAGTTCACAATTCTTATAAAGACATATGGTTCGGTAACATACACGCACAACACACTGAAGTCATTCAATCAAAGCTTCATCCTTACCTCGCAGAACAATGTGTGGAAAATCATCAGTGATACATTTAGACTTCAAGATAGATCTGATAGTTGAGCAGAACATTTCGTTGAGAGCTCCATTGGATCATTACAGGAAGTAGCTACTCCACTGAGACAGTTGAATTATTCGTAAATATATCCTGAATTTGTACACCTGGTAATAAATTGTGATTGAATATGATATGTTATAGTTCATGTTGAAAGTAGATTCAGTGACTGAGCTGAATTCACTATTACAAATGTACCATTAATTGCAGCGAGAACTGAATGTACACAGTCTAGTGGATCATCTTTTTCTGAAACAAAATGCACTGAAGTTGGAATAGCTCAGGGATCAGTGTTGGGACCTCTCATATTTCTAATCTATGTGAACAACATTGATCACTCTTTAAACAGTTCTACTTGATTATTTACAGATGACTTTTCAATGGTAGCATCCTACATTAATAAAACATTTATTAAAACACAGCTAAATTCGGATCTCCAAAAAGGCTATAATTGGTCAAAGCAATGTTTGGTTAAATTTAACTCTGCTAAAACAGAGGTAGTGGCCTTTTCGTTAGCAGAAAGAGATACTTCGTAAATTACGGCTTGAAATACAGAAGATAGTTTAGTTGATAAGAATACACATCCGGGCGTTACTCTCAGTAACGAGGTTCTCGGCATGTACATATAACAAGCATAATTTCGTCTGCATCTAAAGTAATTGATTCCATGCAAAATCTTAAGCTAAAGCGATCAATGCTTAGCCAAATTAACATAGTATATTTTCGAGCCATACTCATGTATACCTCAATTGTCTGGGACAACTGTACTTTATATTGAAATCGAATCTTTCGTATAACTGCAGTACAAAGCTACTAGAGTGGTAACTGGTGTGCATAGTCTGCTTGATTGTCCAGTGATGTTCTGGTTTTGTAGGCTAGAGCGAACCGTGTGGACATAGACGAACGTATCCGGCTGCGATGTCCTCTTTTTACTAGGTCCAATAGACATGGTACCAAGTAGCGTTGTATAATAGTCTAAGCAATGTTGTATAATAGTCTAAGTAATGTTGTATATAGTCTAAGCAATGTTGTTTAATAGTCTAAGCAACGTTGTATATAGTCTAAGCAACGTTGTTTAATAGTCTATGCAACGTTGTTTAATAGTCTAAGCAATGTTGTTTAATAGTCTAAGCAATGTTGTATAATAGTCTAAGCAACGTTGTTTAATAGTCTAAGCAATGTTGTATAATAGTCTATGCAACATTGTTTAATAGTCTAAGCAACGTTGTTTAATAGTCTATGCAACGTTGTTTAATAGTCTATGCAATGTTGTTTAATAGTCTAAGCAACATTGTATAATAGTCTACGCAATGTTGTATAATAGTCTAAGCAACGTTGTATAATAGTCTAAGTAATGTTGTTTAATAGTATAAGCAATGTTGTATAATAGTCTAAGCAACGCTGTTTAATAGTCTAAGCAACGTTGTTTAATAGTCTAAGCAATGTTGTATAATAGTCTAAGCAACGGTGTTTAATAGTCTAAGCAACGTTGTTTAATAGTCTAAGCAATGTTGTTTAATAGTTTATGCAACGTTGTTTAATAGTCTAAGCAACGTTGTTTAATAGTCTAAGCAATGTTGTATAATAGTCTAAATAATGTTGTATAATAGTCTAAGCAACGTTGTTTAATAGTCTAAGCAACGTTGTATAATAGTCTAAGCAACATTGTATAATAGTCTAAGCAATGTTGTATAATACTACGCAATGTTGTATAATAGTCTAAGCAACATTGTATAATAGTCTAAGCAATGTTGTATAATAGTCTAAGCAACATTGTATAATAGTCTAAGCAACATTGTATAATAGTCTAAGCAATGTTGTATAATAGTCTACGCAATGTTGTATAATAGTCTAAGCAATGTTGTATAATAGTCTACGCAATGTTGTATAATAGTCTACGCAATGTTGTATAATAGTCTAAGCAATGTTGTATAATAGTCTAAGCAATGTTGTATAATAGTCTAAGCAACGTTGTATAATAGTCTAAGCAACGTTGTATAATAGTCTAAGCAATGTTGTATAATAGTCTAAGCAATGTTGTATAATAGTCTAAGCAATGTTGTATAATAGTCTAAGCAATGTTGTATAATAGTCTAAGCAATGTTGTATAATAGTCTAAGCAATGTTGTATAATAGTCTAAACAACGTTGTCTAAGCAACGTTGTCTAATAGTCTAAGTAACGTTGTATCATCATTAATTTGTAGGTCGTCGCCGTATTTAGCTTAGGATTAAATAACAGATTAACACCAACAGTTTACTTATTATTAGTTAATCTTCATAGCGGGGCTTGAACCAGTGACCATCAGTGATGATAGGTTACAAGGTTACAGTGGTATACAAGTCAGCGACCGTAACCATTCGACCACCGAGGCGGATTCGTTGCAGCGTTGGACTTGCATCACATAATTATTATATATATACGTTTAGCTAATGTCACATTTCATACCACCATATCAGAAAGTTGTTACTAGTAGTTACATGTACAAACGTAGATCTAGCAACTTGGAAAGACAGGATGCTAAATGCAAACAGTGCAGATCCCGCAAAGATGACTACACTTGTAATAATAGTGTGTATTTTATAGGTACGTGTATGGACTGACGAATAGAATAGAACAAGGATAAACAACAAAACTACTGTTCGCTAGTGTTTATTGTTTGTATAGACATTTGGAACCATTAGTATTTACCATGCTTTATAAATAGAAATATATGACATGAATAAACAAATGTTGTTTGAGTACCTCTGACCATATATCGGGGATGTAAGGATGCCCATAACGGTGGTGAGGACATGCTGGAAACATTGGAATTTAAACATTGTTTGGTAAAAAGTACAGAATATACATGCCACTGATTGCACGTGTTCATGGCATGTATAACTGCTTAATGCTTGGTATGAGACAACCAAACAGCGCAACTGTAACGTGAATTTAGCTTTCTCATAAGTATCACTGTAAGATAAGGTAACATTTCCGATCTGACCATGTATTATGATATGTTTGACATCCACCCCTGTATCACTCTATGATATGTTTGACATCCACCCATGTATCACTCTATGTTATGTTTGACACCCACCCATGTATCACTCTATATGTTTGACACCCATCCCTGTATCACTCTATGATATGTTTGACATCCATTCCTGTATCACTATATATGTTTGACATCCACCCCTGCATCACTCTATGATATGTTTGACATCCACCCATGTATCACTCTATGTTATGTGTGACACCCACCCATGTATCACTCTATGATATGTTTGACATCCACCCCTGTATCACTCTATGATATGTATGACATCCACCCCTGTATCACTCTATATGTTTGACATCCACCCCTGCATCACTCTATGATATGTTTGACATCCACCCATGTATCACTCTATGTTATGTTTGACACCCACCCATGTATCACTCTATGATATGTTTGACATCCACCCCTGTATCACTCTATGATATGTATGACATCCACCCCTGTATCACTCTATGATATGTTTGACATCCACCCCTGTATCACTCTATGATATGTTTGACATCCACCCCTGTATCACTCTATGATATGTATGACATCCACCCATGTATCACTCTATGTTATGTTTGACACCCACCCATGTATCACTCTATGATATGTTGACACCCACCCCTGTATCACTCTATGATATGTTTGACATCCACCCCTGTATCACTATGATATGTTTGACATCCATCCCTGTATCACTCTATGACATGTTTGACATCCATCCATGTATCACTCTATGATATGTTTGACACCCACCCCTGTATCACTCTATGATATTGTTGACACCCATCCCTGTATCACTCTATGATATGTTTGACACCCACCCCTGTATCACTCTATGATATGTTTGACACCCATCCCTGTATCACTCTATGATATGTTTGACACCCACCCCTGTATCACTCTATGATATGTTTGACATCCACCCCTGCATCACTCTATGATATGTTTGACATCCACCCCTGCATCACTCTATGATATGTTTGACATCCACCCATGTATCACTCTATATGTTTGACACCCATCCCTGTATCACTCTATGATATGTTTGACATCCATCCCTGTATCACTCTATATGTTTGACATCCACCCCTGCATCACTCTATGATATGTTTGACATCCATCCATGTATCACTCTATATGTTTGACACCCACCCCTGTATCACTCTATGATATGTTTGACATCCACCCCTGTATCACTATATGATATGTTTGACACCCACCCCTGTATCACTCTATGATATCCACCCCTGTATCACTATATGATATGTTTGACACCCACCCCTGTATCACTCTATATGTTTGACACCCATCCCTGTATCACTCTATGATATGTTTGACATCCATCCCTGTATCACTCTATATGTTTGACATCCACCCCTGCATCACTCTATGATATGTTTGACATCCATTCATGTATCACTCTATATGTTTGACACCCACCCCTGTATCACTCTATGATATGTTTGACATCCACCCCTGTATCACTATATGATATGTTTGACACCCATCCCTGCATCACTTTGATATGTTTCTAAACCCACCCCTGTATCACAATAATATGTCTAATAGACTAGTACCCACCCCTGTATCACCCTTGCGCAGATACAATGTCATGGTGACGATCCAGGGTCCGATGTGAATACTATAGGTACAGCATTGTTTTGTTATATATTGTGCATTTTATCTAGTTTGTGCAGGCTAGCAATATGTTCATGATATGTTATCCTACTATCCAATCACATAAGGCAGCACATTATACTATTGTCCAATCACATAAGGCAGCACATTATGCTATTGTCCAATGACAAAAGGCAGCACATTATGCTATTGTCCAATGACAAAAGGCAGCACATTATGCTATTGTTCAATGACAAAAGGCAGCATATTGTCCAATGACAAAAGGCAGCACATTATACTATTGTCCAATCACATAAGGCAGCACATTATGCTATTGTCCAATGACAAAAGGCAGCACATTATGCTATTGTCCAATGACAAAAGGCAGCACATTATGCTATTGTCCAATGACAAAAGGCAGCATATTGTCCAATGACAAAAGGCAGCACATTATACTATTGTCCAATCACATAAGGCAGCACATTATGCTATTGTCCAATGACAAAAGGCAGCATATTGTCCAATGACAAAAGGCAGCACATTATACTATTGTCCAATCACATAAGGCAGCACATTATACTATTGTCCAATCACATAAGGCAGCACATTATGCTATTGTCCAATCACATAAGGCAGCACATTATGCTACTGTCCAACTACAGGAGACAGTACATTATGCAAGTGTCCAAGCATAAGACAGTAGGGACATACACAACTTTCTCAACCAATCATAGGTGGTTTCACAACTTTATCGTCTTTATCCACAAAAACACGCACACGATCTTCGCAGTAATCCATGGTAACTAGTGAGTTCTCGCGTAAAATCTGTACCTGTTAAAAATAAAATACCATTTACACACTATCGTACAACCATGTGAAGTACCCACCACCCCACCTCTGATAAACCCACAGTTCTTTAAAACGAACTTAACTCTTTGCATACTGGGTAAAATAAAGGCTATACATAGTTCAAATCATTGTAGCAGACCACAATTCATTAATGTGTTTTTCTGATTTATAACTGGAAATATATCTTGGAATTTCATTAGAATTGTGTCGTTTGGGCACAATTCTAATGAAATTCCATGACATATTGACTGTTTTTTTCACGTGCAAAAAGTTAGGAATTCTTGATGTTTCCTTCTATGTTCATTGTAAAATTTTAAACGTCCCCCATTTGGATGAAAGGTCGAATGCATGTCTGCGCTAACACAATATCTTATTCTCCAAGATGACATTCCACCAAATGTCTATGGGCCCATAGCTTCCAGGCGCGTAGCTAGGCTTACCCATGTACGCATGTGCGTAAGATTTATTTTGACAGTTCCTGAAAATGAAATAAATGCGAAAAATGCAATAAAAACTGGATCGTAAGGGGGGACACTGACATTGATCATTCATACGAAAGCAGACATGAACGAAATGCCAACAGATATTGATTGTAGCTGATGTTCATAGTAGACAAAAGTCACCGGAGACCATATAGCGGGGGAAAAAATCTCCGGGTGGAGCATGTCCCCGGATCCTTCTAGTATGGTGCATAATCCATATTTTGGCCTAGCTACGTGCCTGGCTTCTATGCATGTAGATATTGACAAAAAATAAACCAGTAAACCACTGTTAAAATGCTAATATATACTTTTATATTAAAGTGACATTACATCATAAAAAAACCCATACGTATAAATAGCCCTGCTACTACAAATTCTTCCGAAGTAATTTGAACACTAAATAAAAAGTGTTTTTGCGATCTACGACTCAAAAAGTGAAAGTAGGATTTCATATAACGGTCAGCTACGCTTCTGAATTGACATGTGTTTATTATTGGAGTCTATAGTCAGTTTGTGTTACTATCGGTTAGTGCTAATTTAAATCAGATTAGTCTAAAACTAAATATATACATGCACAAAGGGCAAGATATAACAGTAAATCTGTGCCATAAATGCTGTGATAGTGTGATTCATGATGTTGTTATTCACATCATCTTGTATGTCAACAAACGTATATGATCGTATACGACGTTTGTTTATTAGTCAAAATACTCAGATTCTGTGGCAAATATTTGGAGGAAAAATACCATAATATAAGAAATTACATTCTGTAGAAATTTGCTTTTTAACTGATGTAGTTTCGCTTTAAACTAGTTATCAATATTGGCCTAAATACCATGTTTAAAAATAGGAACTGTTTGACCTTCATTGGTTTCGAGACACATCTGTTGCTGGGAGGGCAACAACGTTACCACAGACACAAACAATCTTTATCAAAACCTTGAATTATCACTAGATATTGATGAGGGAAGGTAACTGCCTTGCTACTGACTAAATTAATAATGAAACAATTAACCCATTCAACACCAAGTAACTAACATGGACTGGTGCATGATATTTTTAAACCAATATTAAGTTAATAAGAAAATTACATTTGAACCAGTTCATTTAATCAAAATGGGTAATTTTGCTTAAAAATAGTAATATTACTGGCAAAAAGTGCAGATCCTGATTAGACGGCTCATCATGAGCCAGCTGGCTCATCTGGATCTGGTTTCTTTTTGTAAGCCTATTTAGAGGCATGAAGAGTTGAAAGGGTTAACACTGCCCATAGAATTACCTTGAGTTAACTTACCGCAATGTTTCTATATTCGCTTTTAATTTTGTCTGCTGCTTCCGCGCTCCCCTGAAAGTCACAATAATTAAATGTAATTTTTAAGTTCACCATATCATTAACAACAACAACAGCAACAGCAACAACAACAAGAGGCGTCTTCCCAGTCAGCTAATACTCATCATGTACATTACAGTTAAACCTGTGTTAGTGGTCATCTCTATTAAGCAACCACCCTGTATTAAGCAGCCAGATTCCCAATATATTGTTTTATTATACATTTGACCTCTATTAAGCAGCCACCTGTGTTAAGCAGCCACTTTCTGTGAATCCCTTGGCTGGTTGCTTAAGACAGGTTTGACTGTATATACAAGAAATACCGCAGTTCCTCACACACACAAAGATGCAGTTGTCCCACATAACACAAGCACATCACATTTTCACAAAGTTAACATCCACAGCTAGGAACAATCAAATAAAATGACACAATCACAATTAACCCTTTCAACACGGCAGACCTCTAAATAGGCTTACAAGCCGGCTCGTTACGAGCCGGCTCATCTGGATCTACACTTTTTGCCAGTAATATTACTATTTTTAGACAAAATTACCCATATTGATAAATGAACTGGTCCAAATGTAATATTCTTATTAATTTATTGGTCTATTAATATCAAGTCCATGTCAGTTACTTGGTGTTGAATGGGTTAATAAATCACATTGTCTCTTATTATGTTTTGCTGTAACCATGTGGGTGCAAAACAAGAACATCTGGTGCTGATCAGAGCTGTAGACCTGACTTGAAGAGATCCAGAGAGGCACTGGCAACAACTGTGTGGGGTAGTGTGTTCCACGAAGGCACTGGCAACAACTGTGTGGGGTAGTGTGTTCCACGAAGGCACTGGCAACAACTGTGTGGGGTAGAGTGTTCCACGAAGGCACTGGCAACAACTGTGTGGGGTAGTGTGTTCCACGAAGGAACTGTCAACAACTGTGTGGGGTAGTGTGTTCCACGGAGGAACTGTCAACAACTGTATGGGGTAGTGTGTTCCACGAAGGAACTGTCAACAACTGCATGAGGTAGAGTGTTCCATGAAAGTACTGTCAACAACTGTATGGGGTAGAGTGTTCCATGAAGGCACTGTCAACAACTGAGAGGTACATTGTTCCATGTAGGAACTGCCAACAACTGCATGAGGTAGAGTGTTCCATGTAGGAACTGTCAACAGCTGCATGGTGTAGAGTGTTCCATGTAGGAACTGTCAACAGCTGTGTGGGGTAGAGTGTTCCATGAAGGCACTGTCAACAACTGTATGGGGTAGTGTGTTCCACTGAGGCACTGTCAACAACTGTATGGGGTAGAGTGTTCCATGTAGGAACTGGCAACAGCTGCATGGAGGAGTAGTAGAGTGTTCCATGTAGGAACTGGCAACAGCTGCATGGATGAGTAGTAGAGTGTTCCATGTAGGAACTGTCAACAACTGTATGGAGGAGTAGTAGAGTGTTCCATGTAGGAACTGTCAACAACTGTATGGAGGAGTAGTAGAGTGTTCCATGTAGGAACTGTCAACAGCTGCATGGATGAGTAGTAGAGTGTTCCATGTAGGAACTGTCAACAGCTGCATGGATGAGTAGTAGAGTATTCCATGTAGGAACTGTCAACAGCTGCATGGATGAGTAGTAGAGTGTTCCATGTAGGAACTGTCAACAACTGTGTGGAGGAGTAGTAGAGTGTTCCATGTAGGAACTGTCAACAACTGTATGGAGGAGTAGTAGAGTGTTCCATGTAGGAACTGTCAACAACTGTATGGAGGAGTAGTAGAGTGTTCCATGTAGGAACTGTCAACAGCTGCATGGATGAGTAGTAGAGTGTTCCATGTAGGAACTGTCAACAGCTGCATGGATGAGTAGTAGAGTATTCCATGTAGGAACTGTCAACAGCTGCATGGATGAGTAGTAGAGTGTTCCATGTAGGAACTGTCAACAACTGTGTGGAGGAGTAGTAGAGTGTTCCATGTAGGAACTGTCAACAACTGTATGGAGGAGTAGTAGAGTGTTCCATGTAGGAACTGTCAACAACTGTATGGAGGAGTAGTAGAGTGTTCCATGTAGGAACTGTCAACAACTGTGTGGGGGTACAGTGTTCCATGGAGGCACTGGCAACAACTGTGTGGGGGTACAGTGTTCCATGGAGGCACTGGCAACAACTGTGTGGGGGTACAGTGTTCCATGGAGGCACTGGCAACAACTGTGGGGGCACAGTGTTCCATGGAGGCACTGGCAACAACTGTGTGGGGGCACAGTGTTCCATGGAGGCACTGGCAACAACTGTGTGGGGGCACAGTGTTCCATGGAGGCACTGGCAACAACTGTGTGGGGGCACAGTGTTCCATGGAGGCACTGGCAACAACTGTGTGGGGGCACAGTGTTCCATGGAGGCACTGGCAACAACTGTGTGGGGGTAGAGTGTTCCATGGAGGCACTGGCAACAACTGTGTGGGGGCACAGTGTCCCATGGCGGCACTGGCAACAACTGTGTGGGGGTACAGTGTCCCATGGAGGCACTGGCAACAACTGTATGGGGTAGAGTGTTCCATGGAGGCACTGGCAACAACTGTGTGGGGGCACAGTGTCCCATTGAGGCACTGGCAACAACTGTGTGGGGGCACAGTGTCCCATGGAGGCACTGGCAACAACTGTGTGGGGGCACAGTGTCCCATGGAGGCACTGGCAACAACTGTGTGGGGGCACAGTGTTCCATGGAGGCACTGGCAACAACTGTGTGGGGGCACAGTGTTCCATGGAGGCACTGGCAACAACTGTGTGGGGGTACAGTGTTCCATGGAGGCACTGGCAACAACTGCATGGAGGAGTAGTAGAGTGTTCCATGTAGGAACTGTCAACAACTGTGTGGGGGTACAGTGTTCCATGGAGGCACTGGCAACAACTGTGTGGGGGTACAGTGTTCCATGGAGGCACTGGCAACAACTGTGTGGGGGTACAGTGTTCCATGGAGGCACTGGCAACAACTGTGTGGGGGTACAGTGTCCCATGGAGGCACTGGCAACAACTGTGTGGGGGTACAGTGTCCCATGGAGGCACTGGCAACAACTGTGTGGGGGTACAGTATTCCATGGAGGCACTGGCAACAACTGTGTGGGGGCACAGTGTTCCAGGGAGGCACTGGCAACAACTGTGTGGGGGCACAGTGTTCCAGGGAGGCACTGGCAACAACTGTGTGGGGGCACAGTGTTCCATGGAGGCACTGGCAACAACTGTGTGGGGGCACAGTGTTCCAGGGAGGCACTGGCAACAACTGTGTGGGGGCACAGTGTTCCATGGAGGCACTGGCAACAACTGTGTGGGGGCAGTGTTCCATGGAGGCACTGGCAACAACTGTGTGGGGGCACAGTGTTCCATGGAGGCACTGGCAACAACTGTGTGGGGGTACAGTGTTCCATGGAGGCACTGGCAACAACTGTGTGGGGGCACAGTGTTCCATGGAGGCACTGGCAACAACTGTGTGGGGGCACAGTGTTCCATGGAGGCACTGGCAACAACTGTGTGGGGGTACAGTGTTCCATGGAGGCACTGGCAACAACTGTGTGGGGGCACAGTGTTCCATGGAGGCACTGGCAACAACTGTGTGGGGGCACAGTGTTCCATGGAGGCACTGGCAACAACTGTGTGGGGGCACAGTGTTCCATGGAGGCACTGGCAACAACTGTGTGGGGGCACAGTGTTCCATGGAGGCACTGGCAACAACTGTGTGGGGGCACAGTGTTCCATGGAGGCACTGGCAACAACTGTGTGGGGGCACAGTGTTCCATGGAGGCACTGGCAACAACTGTGTGGGGGCACAGTGTTCCATGGAGGCACTGGCAACAACTGTGTGGGGGCACAGTGTTCCATGGAGGCACTGGCAACAACTGTGTGGGGGCACAGTGTTCCATGGAGTCACTGGCAACAACTGTGTGGGGGCACAGTGTTCCATGGAGGCACTGGCAACAACTGTGTGGGTAGTGTGTTCCATGTAGGAATTGTCAACAACGGTATGGGGTAGTGTTAGGAATTAATTTTTGACAGCAATCATACATACCCAATTGCAATTAAATCAAATGAACGGAACACATGGGATGGAAAAATTGGTTGCGAATGGTACTATCTCTGGGGGGCGAAGTGTCCAGGGAGCGAGGTGTCCTGTGGGCGAGATCTCATGTTTCCTCTGCGGGGACACGCCACGCCCACTTTGTAATGTAACGTTTCTGAAGGACATGTATTTTTTAATCTATACGTATCTATGTAAAGTTGTAAACCTTTGGCTATATTTCTTCCAATACTTACCAGCCCTACAACCTCTGGCCAAGTTGTTTTCGACATTTGGTTAGATGATAGGCGGTAGATCGCAACTTGTGATTCATATACCTGGTGCTAATGGGAGAAGTCAATGAAAATCCTGCATTTGATTGCTGCATTCTTGACGTGTTTGAAATATTGTCCCAAATAAGGATTTTAAAAATATTTAATGTGATTGAAGTCCATGAATTGTCAAATTTTATTTAAAAATAATAAATAGATTGAAACTGTTTTCTATTTTACAGTGGGGTGCTATTGTTGGTCCCCAGCAGGAAATGGTAAAGGGAAATAACTCGTAATGTAAGAAAATTAGTCCACATTGTCAACCGTTTGCACGTATTTAAATTCAAGACCCTGTGGCTATAATATCGAGATTAATTGTTGAATAAAATTAATATATTGTAGGAGATATACATATTTTTTCATTAAACGTGTCATCATTTCCGGTGAACTGTGTAGTGAAGTCATGAGTTGCAATAAAAAAAGTCTACTTTACGTGTCAGTTTTTATAATAATTCTGACATTTTCCCAGCTGGATGTTGATGGAAGCAGTTCTGACAACAATGACCATTCCAAGGAGAAAAATAAAGTAATTTTAATTATTTATAATTACATTGCTGGTACATAATTTGTTATGTAGGCCTGGGAATTCCGTATCAACATTTCCACTTGGACTTGGAGGTGTTAGATTCACTTTCAACTTCAACAAGTTTGTTACTGCCAAACAACAACACAACAAGTTTGTTAATGCCAAACAACAACACAACAAGTTTGTTACTGCCAAACAACAACACAACAAGTTTGTTAATGCCAAACAACACAACAAGTTTGTTAATACCAAACAACAACACAACAAGTTTGTTAATGCCAAACAACAACACAACAAGTTTGTTACTGCCAAACAACAACACAACACGTTTGTTACTGCCAAACAACAAGTTTGTTAATGCCAAACAACAACACAACAAGTTTGTTACTGCCAAACAACAACACAACACGTTTGTTACTGCCAAACAACAAGTTTGTTAATGCCAAACAACAACACAACACATTTGTTACTGCCAAACAACAACACAACAACACGTTTGTTACTGCCAAACAACAAGTTTGTTACTGCCAAACAACAACACAACACGTTTGTTACTGACAAACAACAACACAACACGTTTGTTAATGCCAAACAACAACACAACAAGTTTGTTAATGCCAAACAACAACAAGTTTGTTACTGCCAAACAACAAGTTTGTTACTGCCGAACAACAAGTTTGTTACTGTTAAACTCTCAATCACGATTATGATTGGTAGGCGCAGTCTAGAACGATTAGGGATAGAGGCAGTAATCCCACAAAACGGGTGGCAGTGAACTACAGCTGAAAGGTAGAATACCCTAACCCAACCCTAACCATCGTCTTCTCTGATTTTATTCGAAAACGCTCCCAAGATTACTGCCAATTGTCCCGAGATGGGTGCTGGCCAAAATGTACCCAAGTCAAAACGTACCCTCATTTTAAGTGAAAGCGTACCCAACTAAGTCAAAACGTACCCATTCTTTGGTCAAAACGTACCCACTCAAGAAGTAAAACGTACCCAAATAGATAGTCAAATATATCATTGTGGTTGATATATTTTGCATTGACTAGACTACTAATTCATGAGAATGAAGTGGTATAATTATATACATGTCATTGTCCAGACGCAATGGAATGCGGGATTCGGGCAGTGTATTCTATTTAATTAACCCGGATTAATGTCTTCAATCAAATCCAATTATCATTGATCAATCGGCCATCATATCTGCAAACACAAACACTCCAGCATTATCATGAATTAAAGCAAGAGTATTTCCAATTACCAACACAAACAAATATCAAATTCTTGCAATCTGTAACTCACAGGAAAAAATACCTTCATGTATGTTGAAAAAAATAAATTACCAATTTATATGCATATTTTAATCTCAAGTATACCATTTTTTCTCATCCTAATACCTTCTAAGTATGATTTTACCTATCTACAACTTTTTACGTGACACATAATATTTCCAATCTATTTCCAGTTATTCAATCTCTATATTATCCCATGGGTACGTTTTGACTTATGGTAGGGTACGTTTTGACTTCTGGGTGGGTACGTTTTGACTTATACTTGGGTACGTTTTGACTTATACTTGGGTACGTTTTGACTTATACTTGGGTACGTTTTGACTTATACCCAGGGTACGTTTTGACTTGGGTACGTTTTGACTGGAACTCCCCGAAAGTACTGCCAATTGTCCCGAGATTACTGCCAATTGTCCCGAGATTACTGACAATTGTCCCGAGATTACTGACAATTGTCCCGAGATTACTGCCAATTGTTTATTTCGTTACTGGCTATTATCGTTAACGGTCTAGAACAGTCAGTAATTAATCTAAAATGTTATGTGCAAGTTAAAACGATAAAAGGATCTGTCTGCAAAGCTACCAGTATAGATAAAAGCATGTATACAGTATAAAGTTTCAGGGTTCATTCTAGGTCAGAATTTTTGGGAGAAGTGAGAAAGCGCGTGATCGCTTCCTTAAATGGTGTTCTTTAATATACTTCTGCAAAATAGGGTTAAAATGCACAGTACAACCATTAAATACAACATTTGAATAGAAAGAGTGCTTTATAATGGGCCAGTGATCTTACTAGACAACATTTTGTTTGAAAATCGTAAAAAACAAAAAATATTTTGTTTTTTTAGGGAGAAGTGGGGCCCCTAGAGGGCGAAGTCAGGGTCCCTAGGGCGACAATTTCGCCCACATTGCCCTCTAAATTGATCCCTGAAGTTTAGAGGGAGTACGAGTCCAGACTGCCAACAAAAGTGTCGTTAAGACTGTTCCATAGCCTGATTGTTCTTGGGGGGAAATGACTTAGCATGTTGTATGATGATATTGGGTTATTGACGGCTGGATTAGATAGTTAAGGTTTCTTGTGGGTGTTAGGTGATGGTGATCTACAGCAACTAGTTCATTTCTTATTTGGTAAAACATGATCAATGAGGCTTGATTTCGTCGTATGTATTGAGGGTGGACACCATTTGTGATACACTACTAGTGTAGTTGTAATCATTGAATATATAACAGGCTGCAGATCTTTGAACCATTTCTAGTTTGTAGGTAAGATATTTCTACCAGTGATTCCAGACTGTTGAGCAGACGGACATACATGTATGTGGTATATGCGTTTTCTTTTATCTGTTTGTTAGTAGTTTTGACATTCCTTTTGATGAAGCGGAGGGTGTTTTTGAGCCTTTGAGGTAATATTATTGATGTGTTGGGCCCAGTTGATGTTCTTACTAAGTGTGAATCCGAGATGTTTGGAGTGTTCAGTTGTCCTTAATTGTGTGTTATGTAACATGTATGGCTAAATAATGGGGTTTCTTTCCCTATGGATTCTTAATATTTCACATTTATCAGGGTTAAATTCCATTGACCAATCCTTTTCCCAAGATTCTAAGAGGTGTAGGTCATGTTGTAGAGCTTCTGCTGAGGTCTGGGATTTGATGGTGAGGTAGACGATGGTGTCGTCGGCAAAGAGACGGGCCAGACTTGATACTGTAGGTCATTTATATAAGATAGAGACAGGGCCCCAGAACAGACTCCTGGGGGATACCAGAGAAAACTGGTAACATGTTGGAGCATTTACCTTCGACGAGAACTTGTTGTGACCTGTTTTTGAGAAAAGAGTGTATTCATGATGTGGCTTTATCATTTATACCAAAGTGTTTGAGTTTATAGATTAGCTTGTCAGGGCCCACGCTGACTCTTATTTTTGTGTAGCCAATTATTTTTAGCCAAATCTGTGCTTCCTTTAGCCAATTTTGGCGCGCGCCATTTTTTATAGTATATTTATTATAATACGATTTTACCTTGACCCGAGTAATTTTCCACAAATAGACTCGGGGGAATTTCCAATTTTCGAATATTTTACAGATTTTTGCCGTTTTTATTATTTTAGCCAAAATGAGTTTTTATTAGCCAATTTTAGCCAATGGCTACTCTGGCGATTGCCAGCGCGGGCCCTGCTTGTCGTGATGCTTTATTGAAATCCATTATGATGACATCTGTCTGGTGACCGAGCTCGAAATTGTCAGCTATCTCTTGAGTGAAACCAATGAGTTGGGTGTCACAGCTGTCTGTTGACCTGAACCCGTGCTGCTGTGGGCAAATAATATCGTGAGTCTAAGTATGTCGTAATGATGGAAACCAGGATGTGTTCTAAGAGTTTGGATGCTATGCATGTTAGAGAAATGACTTCTGACCCTTTTTGTATATAGGAGATATAACTGCATGTTTCATCGGGGACAATGCCTGTGTCAAGTGACTTTGTATGTATGTTAGCATGGGGGCAATTTTGCTGTGCATTTGTTTAAGTAACTTAGTTGAGATTTCATCAGGACCTGAGGCCTTATTGGGGTTTATACCTGACAGGAGCTTATCAACTCCTTGTACTGTGATAGTGATTGGTGGCATGGGTGGGTGAGTGGGCATTGAGGCTGAATATTTTGACAGTTGACAGGAGGTTAGGACGAGAAAAGACAGATTCAATCTGTCGATTCAGAATATTGGCTTTTAACATTGGGTCAGAATGGATTTGACCATTACTACTGAGTGGGGCTATTCCAGAGTTTTCAGTTTTGCTGTGATTGATGAAGGAGTAGAACTTTTTCTTTTGACCTGCATTACTGATGGCATTAGTTTATACAAATTTATTTTAGCTCGATCGCGAAACAAGTTCTTATAACTTATACTAATCACTCTCGAGACCTCATTCCTGATGGAATCCATCGCCACGAGGGAGAGAGAAGAGGCATGTGGAATTTAAATGCCTTGCCTAAGGACACAATCGTAACGGCTCCAGCGGGGCTCGAACTCCGGGCCTTTCGCACGTGAAGCGAACGCGCTACCACCGAGCTATCACGACTTCCACTGATGGCATTAAAGATGACTAAGTCTAAGTATGACCAATAAGAATTTCTGATCTTTTGTATGTTGGTTTTTAATGATTTGAATTTACTGACAATGTTTTGAAATGTTGTTGGTGACCTTTTGAATTTTGAATAAAATTTGATGAGATATCAACACTTTTTTATTAAGACATTCATTCTTTGTGAAATGATATTGCAGGAAATACAGACGAATAAAATTAGTGACATTGCTGTGTATTCACAGACACAAACTGGACATAAACCATGCACGTCATATTATTGCAGTCTATCCATAATCCACAGATACAAACTGGACATAAACCATGCACGTCATATTATTGCAGTCTATCCATAATCCACAGATACAAACTGGACATAAACCATGCACATCATATTATTGCAGTCTATCCACGTACACAAACTGGACATAAACCATGCACATCATATTATTGCAGTCTATTCATAATCCACAGATACAAACTGGACATAAACCATGCACATCCTGTTATTGCAGTCTATCCACGTACACAGACTGGACATAAACCATGCACATCCTGTTATTGCAGTCTATCCACGTACACAGACTGGAGGAGGAATCGTCAGATGACCATTCATATATTACCTATGTCAAGTACAAGGTGGCACATTCAGAGTTCCTCCATGGGTTCATAGCGTCACTGTCGATGATTATTGTGTCTGAGTTGGGAGACAAGACATTCTTTATCGCAGCCATCATGGCCATGCGACATTCAAGGATAATCGTATTGGCCGGAGCTCTTGGAGCCCTGGTTGCCATGACGATTCTTTCAGGTAAGTCTCTATGTATATCAAAATGAACATAAATATTAGGGATGGCAATGAGTACTTGAGTATTCAAATACTTGGAAGAACGTCTGACACTCTTGAGTATCGGTTAGCAAAATAATAAGAGGAACGTTTTAAATATGTATAAAGATCATCAATAAACTGGTAAAACCTTTGTATGCTCCTAGAATGTGTATAATATATATAGCACTACCTTAAAGCAACATTACATCGGTGAAAACGCAAATGTCTGCAGAATACAAAGTAATTTGCTATTATATGGTATAATTTTTTTCCAAATATTTGCCTCAAAAACTGAGTATTTCAACAAATAAACAAACGTCATATACGCGGTTTGTTGACATAACAAAATAATGTAAATAGGGTCGTTTATCCTGTTATGCTACATATTTATCGTGATTTATCACATGAGAGCCAGTGCATATTTATCTGTAGACTAATCTTAATTACATTATCTCTAAACGAAATTATCGCATGTTTAATATTGACTTCGGTGACAACAAACGTCAATTCAGGAGCCTGGGTGACCGTTATACCACAAAACACTCGCTTGATTCAATGTTAGTGTTCGATGTATTCAGAATAATGTGTATAGTAGCAATGCATTTATACGTGAAAAAAATGCATTTTATTTGCTTTTTGCGATGTAATGTTGCTTTAAAGGAGCTGGTTGTCTAATAATATGCTAAAAAACTAGTGGGGCATTTGGTGTATAGTCGTCAAATATTATACAAACTTTGAGCATGACACCTGTTGATTTGGGGATCAGTGTGTCAACGGTCAAGGTCAAATGCACCTTGAAATGAAAACACAAAGGTATACTGTATGTATTATATTGTTTCAGCTATGCTGGGATATGCTACAACAATCATTCCATGACAAGTGACATACTGTATGTATTATATTGTTTCAGCTATGCTGGGATATGCTACAACAATCATTCCACGACAAGTGACATACTGTATGTATTATATTGTTTCAGTCAGCTATGCTGGGATATGCTACAACAATCATTCCATGACAAGTGACATACTGTATGTATTATATTGTTTCAGCAATGCTGGGATATGCTACAACAATCATTCCATGACAAGTGACATACTGTATGTATTATATTGTTTCAGTCAGCTATGCTGGGATATGCTACAACAATCATTCCATGACAAGTGACATACTGTATGTATTATATTGTTTCAGCAATGCTGGGATATGCTACAACAATCATTCCACGACAAGTGACATACTGTATGTATTATATTGTTTCAGTCAGCTATGCTGGGATATGCTACAACAATCATTCCATGACAAGTGACATACTGTATGTATTATATTGTTTCAGCAATGCTGGGATATGCTACAACAATCATTCCATGACAAGTGACATACTGTATGTATTATATTGTTTCAGCAATGCTGGGATATGCTACAACAATCATTCCACGACAAGTGACATACTGTATGTATTATATTGTTTCAGCTATGCTGGGATATGCTACAACAATCATTCCACGACAAGTGACATACTGTATGTATTATATTGTTTCAGCTATGCTGGGATATGCTACAACAATCATTCCACGACAAGTGACATACTACGCCTCGTCTATACTCTTCCTTGTGTTTGGAATTAAGATGATCAAAGATGGTTTGTACATTACAATGCCTGGCGCTTGTTTAATCTTTGTTTTATATCCCTCGACAATATTATGGTTATACATTGCAGGGCCCATTCTAGAGGGTGACTGGGGAGAAATAGTTGCTATAGGGACCCTGACTTCTCCCTAAAAATATTATTTTTTCAATTTTTATACAAAATATTGTCCAGTAAGATGTACTTGCCAATTATAAAGCGCTCCTTCTATTTAAAATTGTCAAATTGTGACTTTTAACCCTATTTTGTTGAGTTTGATTAAATAACACAATTTAAGGGTGCAAGCGCGCGCTGTCTGTCTCACTTCTCCCAAAAATGATGACCCAGAATGAGAGCCCTGTAGTAACATTGTATATAGAGAGACAGGTACACAGGTGGGTGTGAGCCACAGACGTTCCTGATTGGGCGCTCTTGTTCAAATGCATGCCTGCGTAAAGCACAATGCATGAGACCACAGGCAGAAGACACACTATTTTTTTTTGTCGTTTGGTCATTAGGTAAGTAATGTTTACAGTATATTTTTTTGTCCTATGGTCATTAGGTAAGTAATGTTTACAGTATATTTGTGCCTGTGCATGAGACTTCTCCATGTTGAAGATCTGTTTTAGGCTTCTCCACATTTCTATTGCAATTTGGCTGTCCGATTAGCGAAGTGGTTAGCACGCTCGTTTCACACCAATGCGACCCTGGTTCGATCCTCGGACCATGAAGTATGGGAGATGGTACGGTGGTTGCCAGATCGGACAGGTGGGTTTTCTCCGGATACTCCGGTTTCCTCACACATGAATGACCACATGTACGCTTTCAGCCGTGTCAACGAAAGTGATTAATATAAGTTGCTGAAGCTTGTTTTGCGATCGTTGTGAAATAAATAACATTTAAACACAATCTACTACATTTCTCTCTCTCTTGCTAACCTTGCCCTGTCTTTCAATAAACATATTGAAATTTTCTCTCCAGTATACATATACATTGTATTGATGATTTATTGTTTATGGGATTTTGTCCGCCTCCGTGGACGAGTGGTTACGGTCGCTGACTTGTATACCACTGTAACCTATCATCACTGATGGTCACGGGTTCGAGCCCCACTCAGACCGTGTTTCATTTATATGAAAAAGTTGGCAGTTTCTTACGGAGGTTGGTGCACCCAAGTACTGGTTAACCGCTGGAGCCTGCCCAGGAAAGGTGTTGTTAGGTAAACTTCCTGCCGGCGATATAGCCCAAAATGGTGCTGATGCAGGCGTAAAACCCGAAATATAATAATTATAAATTTTTGGGATTTAGCATGGATATACTGTATAAAAGACATTATTTTATGTTAATAGTACATTGTATTGTTAACATGCATTGATTTTGAATTTTTGTTTGTTGATAGAGAAATAAAAAATGGAATTAAAAAGAAAGAAAATCTTAATTTTAATCATTTTGTATTTTAGGTTGGTATATGTCTCCGGATGAGGCCCAAGAGGAGTATGAAGAAGCGCAGGCAGAAATAAAGAAAAAAGAAGAAGAGGTAGGCTTGTCAAATTACCAAAACAAACAACTGTACAGATAATCTATGTTGTATGTATGTCATCTATTGCTGAAGCATACAACTGTACAGATAACCTCTGTTCTATGTATGTTGTCTATTGCTGAAGCATACAACTGTACAGATAATCTATGTTCTATGTATGTCGTCTATTGCTGAAGTATACAACTGTACAGATAACCTCTGTTCTATGTATGTCGTCTATTGCTGAAGCATACAACTGTACAGATAATCTATGTTCTATGTATGTCGTCTATTGCTGAAGCATACAACTGTACAGATAACCTCTGTTCTATGTATGTCGTCTATTGCTGAAGCATACAACTGTACAGATAATCTATGTTGTATGTATGTCGTCTATTGCTGAAGCATACAACTGTACAGATAACCTCTGTTCTATGTATGTCGTCTATTGCTGAAGTATACAACTGTACAGATAACCTCTGTTCTATGTATGTCGTCTATTGCTGAAGCATACAACTGTACAGATAATCTATGTTCTATGTATGTCGTCTATTGCTGAAGCATACAACTGTACAGATAACCTCTGTTCTATGTATGTCGTCTATTGCTGAAGCATACAACTGTACAGATAACCTCTGTTCTATGTATGTCGTCTATTGCTGAAGCATACAACTGTACAGATAATCTATGTTCTATGTATGTCGTCTATTGCTGAAGCATACAACTGTACAGATAACCTCTGTTCTATGTATGTCGTCTATTGCTGAAGCATACAACTGTACAGATAACCTCTGTTCTATGTATGTCGTCTATTGCTGAAGCATACAACTGTACAGATAATCTATGTTCTATGTATGTCGTCTATTGCTGAAGCATACAACTGTACAGATAACCTCTGTTCTATGTATGTCGTCTATTGCTGAAGCATACAACTGTACAGATAATCTATGTTCTATGTATGTCGTCTATTGCTGAAGCATACAACTGTACAGATAACCTCTGTTCTATGTATGTCGTCTATTGCTGAAGCATACAACTGTACAGATAATCTATGTTCTATGTATGTCGTCTATTGCTGAAGTATACAACTGTACAGATAACCTCTGTTCTATGTATGTCGTCTATTGCTGAAGCATACAACTGTACAGATAACCTCTGTTCTATGTATGTTGTCTATTGCTGAAGCATACAACTGTACAGATAATCTATGTTCTATGTATGTCGTCTATTGCTGAAGTATACAACTGTACAGATAACCTCTGTTCTATGTATGTCGTCTATTGCTGAAGCATACAACTGTACAGATAATCTCTGTTCTATGTATGTCGTCTATTGCTGAAGCATACAACTGTACAGATAACCTCTGTTCTATGTATGTCGTCTATTGCTGAAGCATACAACTGTACAGATAATCTATGTTCTATGTATGTCGTCTATTGCTGAAGCATACAACTGTACAGATAACCTCTGTTCTATGTATGTCGTCTATTGCTGAAGCATACAACTGTACAGATAATCTCTGTTCTATGTATGTCGTCTATTGCTGAAGCATACAACTGTACAGATAACCTCTGTTCTATGTATGTCGTCTATTGCTGAAGCATACAACTGTACAGATAATCTATGTTCTATGTATGTCGTCTATTGCTGAAGCATACAACTGTACAGATAACCTCTGTTCTATGTATGTCATCTATTGCTGAAGCATACAACTGTACAGATAACCTCTGTTCTATGTATGTCGTCTATTGCTGAAGCATACAACTGTACAGATAACCTCTGTTCACGGTATATTATCTATTGGTGAAGAGTCCGCCTCCGTGGTCGAGTGGTTACGGTCGCTGACTTGTATATCACTGTAGCCTATCATCACTGATGGTCACGTGTTCAAGCCTTGCTCAGACCGTGTCGCATTTATATGAAAAGTTGGCATTTATTAACGGAGGATTGTGCACACCAACTACTGGTTAACCGCTGGAGCCTGTCCAGGAAAGGTGTGGTTAGGTAAACTGCCCGCCGGCAATATAGCCCAAAATGGTGCTGATGCAGGCGTGAAACCCGAACAAACTATTGCCGAAGCATACAGCTGTACAGATAGAATTACTATGGGAAATTGGGACAGTTTTTGAATCTTATCAATTACCTTGTCAATAAATGCATACTATATATAGACAATCATCCACACTTATCTCCACTGAAACTTCCTACTTATTTTTGCTAATCTTATCTCTTCTACTTAAAATTACTCCTCCCTCTACATCGGGTTATTATTTCAACGCTTTACGTAACTTCACATGATTATGTATAACTTAATATAAATATCATTCATGAATTATGCGTATAGATAGTGCTGCAGGCTGCTAGCACTTGTCAACTACATGTTTACACGTTCTTTGTTTTCAATACATGTACATGCTTGGAAAGACTACAGTATGTGTAATTAGTATGTATATGTGTAATTATGTATATGTGTAATTATGATGTATATGTGTAATTATGATGTAAATGTGTAATTATGTATATGTGTAATTATGATGTATATGTGTAATTATGATGTAAATGTGTAATTATGTATATGTGTAATTATGATGTATATGTGTAATTATGTATATGTGTAATTATGTATATGTGTAATTATGATGTATATGTGTAATTATTATGTAAATGTGTAATTATGATGTATATGTGTAATTATTATGTATATGTGTAATTATTATGTATATGTGTAATTATTTTGTATAATTATGTGTAATTAGTATGTATATGTGTAATTATTTTGTATAATTATATGTAATTATTATGTATATGTGCAAGTATTATGTATATGTGTAATTATTTTGTATAATTATATGTAATTAGTATGTATATGTGTAATTATGATGTATATGTGTAATTATGATGTATATGTGTAATTATTTTGTATAATTATATGTAATTATTATGTATATGTGCAAGTATTATGTATATGTGTAATTATTTTGTATAATTATATGTAATTAGTATGTATATGTGTAATTATGATGTATATGTGTAATTATGATGTATATGTGTAATTATTTTGTATAATTATATGTAATTATTATGTATATGTGCAAGTATTATGTATATGTGTAATTATTTTGTATAATTATATGTAATTAGTATGTATATGTGTAATTATGATGTATATGTGTAATTATGATGTATATGTGTAATTATTTTGTATAATTATATGTAATTATTATGTATATGTGCAAGTATTATGTATATGTGTAATTATTTTGTATAATTATGTGTAATTAGTATGTATATGTGTAATTATTTTGTATATGTGTAATTATTTTGTATAATTATGTGTAATTAGTATGTATATGTGTAATTATTTTGTATATGTGTAATTATTTTGTATAATTATGTGTAATTATTATGTAAATGTGTAATTATTATGTATATGTGTAATTATGATGTATATGTGTAATTATTTTGTATATGTGTAATTATTTTGTATAATTATGTGTAATTATTATGTATATGTGTAATTATTATGTATATGTGTAATTATTCTTTATATGTGTAATTAGTATGTATATGTGTAATTATTATGTATATGTGTAATTATTATGTATATTGATCACGAAATAAAAAATCGGAAAGAAAAAAATGAATTACTATGGAATGATTGTCCTTGCAAGTAGAATCGTATGTTGTCAAGTTTCAAATGCTGCTTTTTAACATGCTAATTGCAACTAAAATCGTTTCTGCAAACAGCATAGAGCCAGATCAGATTGCACAGAACGTTCTATATGATCAGGCTGTATGCTGTATGCTATTTGGATATTTGAACTAAAACATTTGGCTTATTAGCAAACAACATAGATCTTGATCAGATACAGCATTACGCCGCGGCTGATCTGTATCTATGTTGTTTGCACATTCTATCAAATTTATTCAGCAGGATAAGGGTTAACAGTGAAGCTACAGTGTGTTAGGTTTTCATGTTTATAATAATGTGGTTTGTTTGCAGTTTACCTGTAAGTTGTATTTGGAACTGGGATCAATTTATATGTAGTGTTTGTCATGTCCATGTTTATATCAGACTATCAGTGCTCATGTTGTTTCCATGTTTATATCAGACTATCAGTGCTCATGTTGTTTCCATGTTTATATCAGACTATCAGTGCTCATGTTGTTTCCATGTTTATATCAGACTTTTTATTAGTGTTTATGTTGTTTCCATGTATAGCAGTATTCATGTTGTTTCCATATTATCAGTATTCATGTTGTTTCCCTGTGTATCAGTATTCATGTTGTTTCCATATTATCAGTGTTCATGTTGTTTCCCTGTGTATCAGTATTCATGTTGTTTCCCTATATATCAGTATTCATGTTGTTTCCCTATATATCAGTATTCATGTTGTTTCCCTATATATATATCAGTATTCATGTTGTTTCCCTGTGTATCAGTTTTCATGTTGTTTCCCTATATATCAGTATTCATGTTGTTTCAGCATGTATCGATCAGCAATCTTGCAGTTGTCACTTTGGGTTTTAAAATATAATTGTTTTTGATAATATTTCATTGGTTTTTCTTGCAGCGTTTAACCTCCACACAAGATATAGAGACCGGTGTTATACGCGGCCCCAAGCGCAATATACTGACATTGATAGTCAGTGCCATACTTATAGAGGCTTTCGTGCTCACATTTTTCGCAGAGTGGGGAGACAGATCTCAGATAGCAACAATAATACTCGCAGCCAGGGAGGTAAGAATCAATTGTTCTGATTGGTTGATTTTAAAATCTGTACTTGTTCAATCCGAACTCACACTGGAGTTCACGAGACATTTGTCCCATGACCTGCATTATACCATAATGGAATTTCACAGATTTAACCTTGTAGGGTGAACCTGAGCACATTAGGGTCTTATTGGAAATAGAAGTACTGCCTACGACAGCCATTTGTATTTCGAAATTTTCTTTTAATGCTCGCCACCTTCGGAGAATTTGATTTAGATATTTGCTCACCCGAGCACAAAGGATGATATTCTTTTCCAAAAAAATCAGAAGCAAAGAGTAAAGCAAGTAATTAACGACTTTAAATTTTGGTAGTTTTATTGAATAAATACAAACTGTAAAGCTTCTCATGAGTCGCCTCAAGGGGAATTTTTTGTTCTCATCCAATCAGGAGTCCCTTAGGGGACATTTTTGTCACATGTTATTACATAAATTACTTTTCATATATTAAGTGACATATTAATTAATTAAAAATGCTGTAAAGTATGTTAGTGTTATCAAAAACTGAACAAAGTTATAATTCTGAACACCTTCGCTATATGACCAGGAGTTCCTCAGGGTGAAGTTTTGTCATGAGATAAATTACTTTCTTTTGTTACTTAATCAATACCAGTACAATTTTTCTCACAATTTATCTATCAGACGGTTATATATATATATTTACACTGTGCACGTAAAAGAACCAGAGGAGATTCTGAAATGGGTCTCTGTATATATATATTCAGTTACTTACTGGTTAACACGGTGAACTGCGAATCCAGGGATTGCTGGTTCGAATCCCCGTCTGACCCTAAAAATATTAGCAGTCTTTCAGAATGAGACTGGACTATAAACCAAGGTCTCGTGTATTGATGCTATGCACTGGGGACGTAACACATTCAGGGATGCACTCTCCTCGAAATAATAAAATGACTAATACATATATTGTATGAGATTTAGTATTACAGTATATTGTATGAGATTTAGGTATGACAGTATATTGTATGAGATTTAGGTATGACAGTATATTGTATGAGATTTAGGTATGACAGTATATTGTATGAGATTTAGTATTACAGTATATTGTATGAGATTTAGTATTTCAGTATATTGTATGAGATTTAGAATGACAGTATATTATATGAGATTCAGTATTACAGTATATTGTATGAGATTTAGTATTGCAGTATAGTGTAGGAGATTTAGTATGACAGTATATTGTATAAGATTTAATATTGCAGTATAGTGTAGGAGATTTAGTATTGCAGTATAGTGTAGGAGATTTAGTATGATATTTGGTATGACAGTATAGTGTATGAGATTTAGTATGACAGTATATTGTATGAGATTTAGTATTGCAGTATAGTGTAGGAGATTTAGTATCAGTATATTGTAGGAGATTTAGTATTGCAGTATATTGTAGGAGATTTAGTATTGCAGTATAGTGTAGGAGATTTAGTATTGCAGTATAGTGTATGAGATTTAGTATGACAGTATATTGTATGAGATTTAGTATTACAGTATATTGTATGAGATTTAGTATTACAGTATATTGTATGAGATTTAGTATTACAGTATAGTGTAGGAGATTTAGTATGACAGTATAGTGTATGAGATTTAGTATTACAGTATAGTGTATGAGATTTAGTATGACAGTATATTGTATGAGATTTAGTATTACAGTATATTGTATGAGATTTAGTATTACAGTATATTGTATGAGATTTAGTATTACAGTATAGTGTAGGAGATTTAGTATTGCAGTATATTGTAGGAGGTTTAGTATTGCAGTATAGTGTAGGAGATTTAGTATTGTAGGAGATTTAGTATTGCAGTATAGTGTAGGAGATTTAGTATTGCAGTATATTGTAGGAGATTTAGTATTGCAGTATAGTGTAGGAGATTTAGTATTGCAGTATAGTGTATGAGATTTAGTATTACAGTATATTGTATGAGATTTAGTATTACAGTATATTGTATGAGATTTAGTATTACAGTATATTGTATGAGATTTAGTATTACAGTATATTGTATGAGATTTAGTATGACAGTATATTGTATGAGATTTAGTATTACAGTATATTGTATGAGGTTTAGTATTACAGTATATTGTATGAGATTTAGTATTACAGTATAGTGTAGGAGATTTAGTATGACAGTATAGTGTATGAGATTTAGTATTACAGTATATTGTAGGAGATTTAGTATTACAGTATATTGTAGGAGATTTAGTATTACAGTATATTGTAGGAGATTTAGTATTACAGTATATTGTAGGAGATTTAGTATTACAGTATATTGTAGGAGATTTAGTATGACAGTATATTGTAGGAGTTTTAGTATTACAGTATAGTGTAGGATATTTAGTATTACAGTATAGTGTAGGAGAATTTAGTATGACAGTATATTGTAGGAGATTTAGTATTGCAGTATAGTGTAGGAGATTTAGTATTACAGTATTTATTTTTTTGTAGGAGATTTAGTATGACAGTATATTGTATGAGATTTAGTATTGCAGTATAGTGTATGAGATTTAGTATTGCAGTATATTGTAGGAGATTTAGTATTGCAGTATAGTGTAGGATATTTAGTATGACAGTATATTGTATGAGATTTAGTATTGCAGTATAGTGTAGGAGATTTAGTATTGCAGTATAGTGTAGGAGATTTAGTATGACAGTATATTGTATGAGATTTAGTATTGCAGTATAGTGTAGGAGGTTTAGTATTGCAGTATATTGTATGAGATTTAGTATTGCAGTATATTGTATGAGATTTAGTATTGCAGTATAGTGTAGGAGATTTAGTATTGCAGTATAGTGTAGGAGATTTAGTATTGCAGTATAGTGTAGGAGATTTAGTATGACAGTATATTGTATTGAGATTTGGTATGACAGTATAGTGTATGAGATTTAGTATGACAGTATATTGTATGAGATTTAGTATTGCAGTATAGTGTATGAGATTTAGTATGAGATTTGGTATGACAGTATAGTGTATGAGATTTAGTATTACAGTATATTATATGAGATTTAGTATTTCAGTATATTGTATGAGATTTAGTATTACATTATATTGTATGAGATTTAGTATTGCAGTATAGTGTATGAGATTTAGTATTGCAGTATAGTGTATGAGATTTAGTATGGCAGTATAGTGTATGAGATTTAGTATGACAGTATATTGTATGAGATTTAGTATGAGATTTGGTATGACAGTATAGTGTATGAGATTTGGTATTGCAGTAGTGTATGAGATTTAGTATGACAGTATATTGTATGAGATTTAGTATTGCAGTATAGTGTATGAGATTTAGTATGACAGTATATTGTATGAGAGTTAGTATTGCAGTATAGTGTATGAGATTTAGTATTGCAGTATAGTGTATGATATTTAGTATGACAGTATATTGTATGAGATTTAGTATGAGATTTGGTATGACAGTATAGTGTATGAGATTTGGTATTGCAGTATAGTGTATGAGATTTAGTATGACAGTATATTGTATGAGATTTAGTATTGCAGTATAGTGTATGAGATTTAGTATGACAGTATATTGTATGAGAGTTAGTATTGCAGTATAGTGTATGAGATTTAGTATTGCAGTATAGTGTATGATATTTAGTATGACAGTATATTGTATGAGATTTAGTATGAGATTTGGTATGACAGTATAGTGTATGAGATTTGGTATTGCAGTATAGTGTATGAGATTTAGTATTACAGTATATTGTAGGAGATTTAGTATTACAGTATATTGTAGGAGATTTAGTATTGCAGTATATTGTAGGAGGTTTAGTATTGCAGTATAGTGTAGGAGATTTAGTATTGCAGTATATTGTAGGAGATTTAGTATTGCAGTATAGTGTAGGAGATTTAGTATTGCAGTATAGTGTATGAGATTTAGTATTACAGTATATTGTATGAGATTTAGTATTACAGTATATTGTATGAGATTTAGTATTACAGTATATTGTATGAGATTTAGTATTACAGTATAGTGTAGGAGATTTAGTATGACAGTATAGTGTATGAGATTTAGTATTACAGTATATTGTAGGAGATTTAGTATTACAGTATATTGTAGGTGATTTAGTATTACAGTATATTGTAGGAGTTTAGTATTACAGTATATTGTAGGAGATTTAGTATTACAGTATATTGTAGGAGATTTAGTATGACAGTATATTGTAGGAAATTTAGTATTACAATATAGTGTAGGAGATTTAGTATTACAGTATAGTGTAGGAGAATTTAGTATGACAGTATATTGTAGGAGATTTAGTATTGCAGTATAGTGTAGGAGATTTAGTATTACAGTATTATTATTTTTTGTAGGAGATTTAGTATGACAGTATATTGTATGAGATTTAGTATTGCAGTATAGTGTAGGAGATTTAGTATTGCAGTATAGTGTAGGAGATTTAGTATTGCAGTATAGTGTAGGAGATTTAGTATGACAGTATATTGTATGAGCTTTAGTATGAGATTTGGTATGACAGTATAGTGTATGAGATTTAGTATGACAGTATATTGTATGAGATTTAGTATTGCAGTATAGTGTATAAGATTTAGTATGAGATTTGGTATGACAGTATAGTGTATGAGATTTAGTATTACAGTATATTATATGAGATTTAGTATTTCAGTATATTGTATGAGATTTAGTATTACAGTATATTGTATGAGATTTAGTGTTGCAGTATAGTGTATAAGATTTAGTATTGCAGTATAGTGTATGAGATTTAGTATGGCAGTATAGTGTATGAGATTTAGTATGACAGTATATTGTATGAGATTTAGTATGACAGTATATTGTATGAGATTTAGTATGACAGTATATTGTATGAGATTTAGTATGAGATTTGGTATGACAGTATAGTGTATGAGATTTGGTAATGCAGTATAGTGTATGATATTTAGTATGACAGTATAGTGTATGAGATTTAGTATTGCAGATAGTGTATGATATTTGGTATGACAGTATAGTGTATGAGATTTAGTATTGCAGTATAGTGTATGAGATTTAGTATGAAATTTGGTATGACAGTATATTATATGAGATTTAGTATTGCAGTATAGTGTATGAGATTTAGTATTGCAATATATTGTATGAGATTTAGGTATGACAGTATATTGTATGATATTTAGTATGGCAGTATATTGTATGAGATTTAGTATGACAGTATATTGTATGAGATTTAGTATGACAGTATATTGTATGAGATTTAGTATTGCAGTATATTGTATGAGATTTAGTATTGCAGTATAGTGTATGCAATTTAGTATGAGATTTAGTATTTCAGTATATTGTATGAGATTTAGTATTGCAGTATAGTGTATGAGATTTAGGTATGACAATTATATTGCATGAGATTTAGTATTGCAGTATATTGTATGAGATTTAGTATTGCAGTATAGTGTATGACATTTAGGTATGACAGTATATTGTAGGATATTTAGTATTGCAGTATTAGTATAGAGGTGTATACATATAATTATCATTTCAGGATGTTACTGGTGTGATCATAGGGGGGTGTATTGGTCATGCTCTGTGTACGGGTCTAGCGGTTTTAGGAGGTAGAATTGTTGCACAGAAAATATCCGCAAGAACCGGTGAGATTTGTGTAGACATTACTAGCCATGTATATATAAACTGTTCAATTTATATATGAGCAATGATTTGCCAATCTTAACCAGACACAGACGGATCTGCAGTCCAGTGGTATCACGCTGGACTGGTAATCCAGGGATCGCAGGTTCGATCCCACGTCTGACCCTAATAAAATTAACAGTCTTTCAGATGGTACGTTAAACCAAGGTCTTGTGTCTGTGCTTTACACTGTGCATGTAAAAGAACCAGAGGAAACTCTGGAATGGGTCTCTATCTGTATCATTGCACTATACTCCAAAAATCTAAAATGACTAATCTCTTCAGGAGGCATCGCTCATATGGGCAACCGGTATCGACGATAAATAAACGTAAAACACACACACTCTTAACCAGTCTTTGAGGGACCTCCATTGTCGAGTTGTTACGGTCATATTACGGTTACATATCCAACTAGCTTGTGGTAGGTCGTTGGTTCTACCCAGGTGTGTCCGCCTCCGTGGTCGAGTGGTTAAGGTCGCTGACTTGTATACCACTGTAACCTATCATCACTGATGGTCACGGGTTCGAGCCCCGCTCAGGCCGTGTCTCATTTATATGAAAAAGTTGGCAGTTTCTTACAGAGGTTGGTGCACCCAAGTACTGGTTAACCGCTGGAGCCTGCCCAGGAAAGGTGTTGTTAGGTAAACATCCCGCCGGCGATATAGCCCAAAATGGTGCTGATGCAGGCGTAAAACCCGAAATATAACATAAATATAACATAATCTACCCTGGTGCCCATCCTATCCTCCAATGCTGCTCGGAGGGGCACCTGGGATCTTCCGATCTTCCTCCACCAATAATAGCTGGAGAGTCATAGCATAACCTAGGTAAGCTGTTTGTGCGACTTTAGACCCAACAACAAAATAACCCGTCTTTGCTCAATGTATACATACAATGGTACGGGTAGCATAACCTAGGTAAGCTGTTTGTGCGACTTTAGACCCAACAACAAAATAACCCGTCTTTCTCATGTAAACAACCAACCAAACCACACCAACAACAAAATAACCCGTCTTTGCTCAATGTATACATACAATGGTACGGGTAGCATAACCTAGGTAAGCTGTTTGTGCGACTTTAGACCCAACAACAAAATAACCCGTCTTTGCTCAATGTATACATACAATGGTACGGGTAGCATAACCTAGGTAAGCTGTTTGTGCGACTTTAGACCCAACAACAAAATAACCCGTCTTTGCTCAATGTATACATACAATGGTACGGGTAGCATAACCTAGGTAAGCTGTTTGTGCGACTTTAAACCCAACAACAAAATAACCCGTCTAAGTTGCTCAATGTATACATACAATGGTACGGGTAGCATAACCTAGGTAAACTGTTTGTGCGACTTTAGACCCAACAACAAAATAACCCGTCTTTGCTCAATGTATATATACAATGGTACGGGTAGCATAACCTAGGTAAGCTGTTTGTGCGACTTTAGACCCAACAACAAAATAACCCGTCTTTGCTCAATGTATACATACAATGGTACGGGTAGCATAACCTAGGTAAGCTGTTTGTGCGACTTTAGACCCAACAACAAAATAACCCGTCTTTGCTCAATGTATACATACAATGGTACGGGTAGCATAACAATTGTTGCTGTCATTCTGTGTTTATCTAGTGCAGTGAATGAATTAGCTGTAGCCACGATTATGCCCTTAGGCAAGGCACATTGTCTCCTCTCTCATGTGATAGATTCCATGAGGAATGAGGTCTCGAGACGATTAATATAATGTCAAGACTTGTTTCGCAATCAAGCTATAAGATATTTGTATAAACTAACGTGACTTAATACAGAATTTTATTTACATTTTTCAGTAACGTTGAAGTCCGCCTCCGTGGTCGAGTGGTTAAGGTCGCTGACTTGTATACCACTGTAACCTATCATCACTGATGGTCACGGGTTCGAGCCCCGCTCAGGCCGTGTCTCATTTATATGAAAAAGTTGGCAGTTTCTTACGGAGGTTGGTGCACTCAAGTACTGGTTAACCGCTGGAGCCTGCCCAGGAAAGGTGTTGTTAGGTAAACTGCCCGCCGGCGATATAGCCCAAAATGGTGCTGATGCAGGCGTAAAACCCGAATCATAACATAACATAAGTAACGTTGACGATTAATATAATGTCAAGACTTGTTTCGCAATCAAGCTAAAATAGATTTGTATAAACTAACGTGAATTAATACAGAATTTTATTTATATTTTTCAGTAACGTTGGTGGGCGGCATTGTATTCATACTATTTGCAATTACGGCATTTCTCATGGGTCCGGACTAATGGAGCTAGACGGTACAGATATACACGTGTATGTACAAGATTCCACATCGATACAGAGATATATACACATAGATGTGAGATTGAATACTGTGATATTGCAGTTTTTGGGTGTTTTAATATATTTATACAAAAATATCAACATTTTTTGATCAGCCAGATAGTTGTATTTGGTTGTCCTGACTACTCCAAGAGCGTGTAGGAACAGCCAACCAACATTAATAACCCCTCGTACTCATCTGAAGTAAACACAGAAATATCAGAGAGAGTAAATATATTGGATATGAAATCATTTTCCTGCTGGGTCAGAGGTTATAAACCTTTTCTCAAACTCAAATGATATGATTGGTTGAGTCTGAGATTTGCTTTCGGCACAGCCAATCGGAGAGCTTGAGTCTGAATTTGAGAACAGTTTTTTATAAACTCCAGGCTTCACCACTGCTAGTCCCATGTCTTCTGTTGTTTCCAGTAATCCATCTATCTTGTGGACTGTCGATGCTAGAAGCTTTGGCAAAAACTGTAAAAAGCTGGAATGCCGTAATATGACCTAAGTTGTTGTGCGACTCTATATCCACAAACAGAACATGTTTCACAATCGAGCTAAAATAAATTTCTATAAACTAAGAAACAAAACTAATGGTATTAACCCGTAACCTGCCAATCATGACTAAAGTTGCGTTTGTAAACATCATAGAGCCGGATCAAATGTGCCGTGTGATCAGGATCTATGTTGTTTGCTATTCGGATAATGGAACTAAAACACATGTCTGAATAGCAAACAACATAGATCCTGATCAAACGCGGCATTACACAGCGGCTGATCTGGATCTATGTTGTTTGCACATTCCGTACAATTTATTTGGCAGGTTAAGGGTTAAAAGTTGCAGCAATAAAAACACAGTTCACTTTAGGTGTTAGAGGCCCAGAGTTCATGTCTAGCTGTCACCGTTCTGATTGTGTTTACAAAAGGCACTTAAATTTCCTTTCTTTTTCTGGGCTGGCAGTCATAATCAGATATTGATTGTTCAGCAGTAGTATCGAGTAGAAGAAACAAAAATACCATCTAATCTAGCGAAGACCTACACAAGATATATTAAGTAGGGCCTAATGGCCATTTAATATTGAAATGGGTTAAACGGCTGAGCATCGAGTTCAGACATATGCTTACTTACATAAGCGAGTCTTGTCTGTGACTGTAGCAGATACCGAGTCTTGTCTGTGACTGTAGCAGATACCGAATCTTGTCTGTGACTGTAGCAGACACCGAGTCTTGTCTGTGACTGTAGCAGATACCGAGTCTTGTCTGTGACTGTAGCAGATACCGAGTCTTGTCTGTGACTGTAGTAGACACCGAGTCCTGTCTGTGACTGTAGCAGATACCGAGTCTTGTCTGTGACTGTAGCAGATACTGAGTCTTGTCTGTGACTGTAGCAGATACCGAGTCTTGTCTGAAGTAGTTACAGATACCGGATCAAGAAACTACTTCAGTTTTTTCATTTTATTCTTGTTAATTGACCTTTCTGCCGATTTTGATTGACAGCTGGCGTTAGCCAATCGCATCGCACCATTCGCGCACACCCCCGGCAACGGTTTATCGCCGCCATCTTGTTAGACAAACAATGCATATTAGACAAACTAGTAACGAGTAGACAAATTTGAAAAGGCGTGAATTTGATCGAAAATACCGGTTTTAAATTGTTTTAATGATTTTGAAAATGTGTAGCTTTGGTGTGTGGGTTAGTTATAGTACAAAATTAGTCGATATCCTGGTGATCGACGTTAAATTCAACCCATTTCAAAATCCTTGGACAAATCTAAAAGTGTGTATATGAACCACAAAATACCAGACAGCTGCTTTAAAAACAATGCATCTATAAAAACACCGACTGACCCCATATAGTCATTCTTTTCTCACAAACACAGCAATCAAATTTAAGCGTGTCACACTGTTTATTGGGAGCAATCAACAACTTACCCACTAACGGTACATCACAGAGACCGCCGAGTTATAATACCCGATAGGGGCCACTGCTATCAAGATCAAAGTATTTCACATCGGAATTTAGCACTGATTGTGCTAATTGGTCAATTATAAAATGTGTGCACATAATTATATAATTGATTACTACACCGAGTCATTGTTTTATCGTTCTGTTAGATAAATGAGTTATGTAGTAACATTTTAATCAAATCTGATAACGAGTGATCGTGATCTGAAATTATTTTTTGAAAAATATTTAAAATTAATTAATACTGTCTGTCATTGACAATGGTGAAAAGATGTAGTTACGGGCTGTGTGACAGTGATGTAGATATCCAGATCGATTGATAGGTGACGTTAAATTCGTGCCATTTTCAAAACCTAAGACAAATCTGGAAAACATGTCTAAGGTGGATTAAGTTGTGTGAACGACCAAACGACCAGCTGAATACATCCAAAATTAATGCAAACAGATATATTTGCACACAAGTAAGTTGAAATTAATTTATTTATGCATAATAAAATATTTCGAAAAAATATATTCTGCATTAATAGATCTACCGTTCACAAGAGATATGTGAGTATAGTGGTGATTATACATGTGGTTCATACATATTGTCGTGGATGGTGGACTAGGGATCAGATAGTAGTAATAGTACACATGCATGTGCAGAGCTGTGGGATTCCCATATTAGCTCAGTGAACGTACTGGTGTTCAGTTTTTGGGCCTAATGTTCGAGTCTTCTAGGAGGCATAGGGTCGAGTCTCTCAAGACGGTGGCATATTTCATTTCTTTTGATGTCAAAGTTGACACGATGTGGTTGTTCACTCTTCCGTTGACTGCGCAAGCATTTACCACGAACACTTAACACGTCCTCATCCGTATATCTGTACTTTAGAGAAATAACCTTCACACCTACGTCTATTATGAGATGGGCTGTTGACAAATTAATCAATTACTGGAGAATATATATTATTCTTCACACCTTGATTGGTCGGCTCAAACATTTGTGATGCTGGCTTGTATGCCCATGTTTTATCAGCTTTAGAGCTGAGCCGTGCCATATGTCCAAGCCCTTGAATCATGTATAAATATCATGCTCTTCACATCAATTTCATTACAACCATGGTGTCTATTTTTCCATGCGTTTTTTGCTCTCGTCACGTTTCCAGCCGTATGCATGCTCTTAGCTGTGATAAGTGCCACCGTTGGAATCATCGAAAATGCGGAATGATTTATTTATTCTCCCCTATTCACTTTAATTAATCTTGATTAGTGGCATGAAACCTAGATAGATAATCACTCCTGGTATGGCAAACATACGGCTACATAGTCCCATTCATAATTGTGTCTACTTACCTAAATAGCTAATAATAGCATTATTATAATGGGCCTGTATAGTGCAGTACTATATATATATAAAATACGAACCTGTGATTATACGAATGCACTAGTATACGAAACTACCATTAGACGAACAGGGAATTATACGAAATCACCTGAATTCACCTAAAACCCTTGCTTTCAACGAGATATTCTTATCTGGGTGAAATAAAACCGAGAAATTCGACGGAATTTTATCTAGATTAACTCGATGCAGGTCTGCGTTAGACGCCATTTTGTTAGATAGCTTGTCTCGCGTGGTTACAGCGAGCACCTGTAACTATGGGGGGCGTGCCTAAGTAGCGTTTGCAGAAAGGTCAATTGATTCATCTTTCATTTAAGGCTGTATTCCTCTTCAAGCTGACTGTCATAATTTCTAAGAAGGTTGTTGTTTATCATACAAACATTTTTGAAATGTATTCATCGGAACAAATCATAATAGCATTGAAATGACTGGGCATACATCACTTTTATTGTAATTGGGACACTCACGTACAGCACAATGTAATTGGGACACTTGTACACAGTACGGTGTAATTGGGACACTGCATTGAAATTACTGGGCATACATCACTTTTAGTATGTTTTATTAAAATTGTTGACAACATAAATGGGACACTTGTGCACAGTATGGTGTAATTGGGACACGTGTATACAGTATGGTGTAATTTGGACAATCATATGCAGTACAGTGTAATTGGGGCACTCGCATACAGTACGGTGTATTTGGGACACTCATATACATCACTTTGCAATTGGGACACTCTTAATACAGTACAATGTAATTGGGACATGTGTGTACAGTACACAATGTTATTGGGACACCACTCACATATATGTAATTGGGACACCACTCACATATGGTACAGTGTAATTGGGACACTCATATACAGTATAGTGTAATTGGGACAGTCGTATACAGTACGGTGTAATTTCGTTAATTTGAACAATATGTCTAAGAATCTCTCAAATAGTTGTTGATATTAAGTTTTAATTGTTTTAAATTAAACTTACCGAAAATATAAATGTTAAGCCATTTTGTATCATTATATTTTTGTACAATGTATGTGTTTATTTGGTTGCATGGAGAGGCTAAGCTGTACTGGTTTAAATATATAATATGGTGTACCATATATTCCTTCCATAAGTCGAGGGGCAAATTTTGGCTGGATCCTTCCATAAGTCGAGGGGCAACTTTTGGCTGGATCCTTCCATAAGTCGAGGGGCAAATTTTGGCTGGATCCTTCCATAAGTCGAGGGGCAAATTTTGGCTGGATCCTTCCATAAGTCGAGGGGCAAATTTTGGCTGGATCCTGCATCGTCCGCACTTATTTACATTCAGAATGCATCGACCCCATTTGTTTCTGAGCGACTATTTCGATTTTTGTAAACACACACACATTAGTATTTATATTTTACCCAAAACATCCTTTATTACGATGTAATGCTGCTTTAAAACAAATAAAAACAAAACAAACAAAATCTCAACAAATAAATGTTTTAATGTTTTTTGCTTGTTTCCTTGCCTGAAGATGACATAATGCTCTCATTACATTTCTGGGTGAGAAAAAAGCTTGACTTATGTCCGTGAATGTACGGTACTAGATATTGCAGATATTGTGTTACAGACTATTGTATAATTATTGAATGCATTTATAATAGTTTGCAATTATTACTCTTAAGGATTTACATATCAGTATCCACTCATTACCCACGTTTCTGCAGGATGAGCCGCCTTTGTCAAGGAAATACTACTACCGTACATACTTGCCTATAACACGAGTTCTTTAGCAACCGATTATGGTCTCAAAAGTTGCTTCCCGTTTTTTATAAGTGAGCGCTAAAAACAATTTTTAAAAACTTGTGTTAAATGGTATTCACAATTACGTTTTTGAAAAGAAAGCACCTTGCCTACTTTTTCAACTTTCATTGTCCAAACATGCATTTTATACAATTGTCTGTTGTCCATTTTATCAACCCGTCTTATAAGTCTGCCTTCGTGGTCGAGTTGTTAAGGTCGCTGACTTGTATACCACTGTAACCTATCATCACTGATGGTCACGGGTTCGAGCCCCGCTCAGGCGTTGTCTCATTTATATGAAAAAGTTGGCAGTTTCTTACGGAGATTGGTGCACCCAAGTACTGGTTAACCGCTGGAGCCTGCCCAGGAAAGGTGTTGTTAGGTAAACTGCCCGCCGGCGATATAGCCCAAAATGGTGCTGATGCAGGCGTAAAACCCGAAATATAACATAACATAGCAACCCGTCTTATATGCAAGTGCATGCTAAAAACCCACAGATTTCAGGACCAAGGTAGGGGGGGGGTCGAGTATGGACACTACTTCTGTGTATACTTGGACATCGGTGGTCGTAGCATTACATTGATAAAGGTGGGTCATGCTCGTACTGTAGAATGTTAGTTACAAGGGTGTGTGTGGACATATTGGTACATATATTTAATTATTCAAACATAATTGGGTATCAATCTTTTCTTGTTTAATATTCATGACTGTTGTTGCACGTATAACCGCTTGATTTGCAGATATAGTCGTCTTGGTTTGCAGATATAATTGCCTCGACTTGGTGGGATAGTGTACGTAGGCTGTGGTTGTTGATTTTTAGAAATTGGTATGTAGGCTGTTACTAATGTTCTATACAGTTGATATGGTGCAATTATTGTTGGCCAATTACCAATTATTAGTGCTGCTTCTAGGTGGGAGTGGGTTAATCCTTTACTACATCCAAGCATACAACTAGTGCTGCTTCTAGGAGGGAATGGGTTAATCCTTTACTACATACAAGCATACAACTAGTGCTGCTTCTAGGAGGGAATGGGTTAATCCTTTACTACATACACACATACAACTAGTGCTGCTTCTAGGTGTGAATGGGTTAATCCTTTACTAACATACAACTAGTGCTGCTTCTAGGAGGGAATGGGTTAATCCTTTACTACATACACATACAACTAGTGCTGCTTCTAGGAGGGAATGGGTTAATCCTTTACTACATACACACATACAACTAGTGCTGCTTCTAGGTGTGAATGGGTTAATCCTTTACTACATACACACATACAACTAGTGCTGCTTCTAGGTGGGAATGGGTTAATCCTTTACTACATACAAGCATACAACTAGTGCTGCTTCTAGGTGTGAATGGGTTAATCCTTTACTACATACACACATACAACTAGTGCTGCTTCTAGGTGTGAATGGGTTAATCCTTTACTACATACAAGCATACAACTAGTGCTGCTTCTAGGAGGGAATGGGTTAATCCTTTACTACATACAAGCATACAACTAGTGCTGCTTCTAGGTGTGAATGGGTTAATCCTTTACTACATACACACATACAACTAGTGCTGCTTCTAGGTGGGAGTGGGTTAATCCTTTACTACATCCAAGCATACAACTAGTGCTGCTTCTAGGAGGGAATCGGTTAATCCTTTACTACATACAACTAGTGCTGCTTCTAGGTGTGAATGGGTTAATCCTTTACTACATCCAAGCATACAACTGGTGCTACTTCTAGGAGGGAATGGGTTAATCCTTTACTACATACAAGCATACAACTAGTGCTGCTTCTAGGAGGGAATGGGTTAATCCGTTACTACATACAAGTATACAACTGGTGCTGCTTCTAGGAGGGAGTGGGTTAATCCGTTACTACATACAAGCATACAACTAGTGCTGCTTCTAGGTGGGAATGGGTTAATCCTTTACTACATACAAGCATACAACTAGTGCTGCTTCTAGGAGGGAATGGGTTAATCCTTTACTACATACACACATACAACTAGTGCTGCTTCTAGGAGGGAGTGGGTTAATCCTTTACTACATACAAGCATACAACTAGTGCTGCTTCTAGGAGGGAATGGGGTAATCCTTTACTACATACAAGCATACAACTAGTGCTGCTTCTAGGAGGGAATGGGTTAATCCTTTACTACATACAAGCATACAACTAGTGCTGCTTCTAGGAGGGAATGGGTTAATCCTTTACTACATACAACTAGTGCTGCTTCTAGGAGGGAATGGGTTAATCCTTTACTACATCCAAGCATACAACTAGTGCTGCTTCTAGGAGGGAATGGGTTAATCCTTTACTACATACACACATACAACTAGTGCTGCTTCTAGGAGGGAATGGGTTAATCCTTTACTACATACACACATACAACTAGTGCTGCTTCTAGGTGGGAATGGGTTAATCCTTTACTACATACACACATACAACTAGTGCTGCTTCTAGGAGGGAGTGGGTTAATCCTTTACTACATACAAGCATACAACTAGTGCTGCTTCTAGGTGTGAATGGGTTAATCCTTTACTACATACACACATACAACTAGTGCTGCTTCTAGGAGGGAATGGGTTAATCCTTTACTACATACAAGCATACAACTAGTGCTGCTTCTAGGTGTGAATGGGTTAATCCTTTACTACATACACACATACAACTAGTGCTGCTTCTAGGTGGGAATGGGTTAATCCTTTACTACATCCAAGCATACAACTAGTGCTGCTTCTAGGTGTGAATGGGTTAATCCTTTACTACATACACACATACAACTAGTGCTGCTTCTAGGTGGGAGTGGGTTAATCCTTTACTACATCCAAGCATACAACTAGTGCTGCTTCTAGGAGGGAATGGGTTAATCCTTTACTACATCCAAGCATACAACTAGTGCTGCTTCTAGGTGTGAATGGGTTAATCCTTTACTACATACAAGCATACAACTAGTGCTGCTTCTAGGTGGGAGTGGGTTAATCCTTTACTACATACAACTAGTGCTGCTTCTAGGAGGGAATGGGTTAATCCTTTACTACATACAAGCATACAACTAGTGCTGCTTCTAGGAGGGAGTGGGTTAATCCTTTACTACATACAAGCATACAACTAGTGCTGCTTCTAGGAGGGAATGGGTTAATCCTTTACTACATACAAGCATACAACTAGTGCTGCTTCTAGGAGGGAATGGGTTAATCCTTTACTACATCCAAGCATACAACTAGTGCTGCTTCTAGGAGGGAATGGGTTAATCCTTTACTACATACACACATACAACTAGTGCTGCTTCTAGGAGGGAATGGGTTAATCCTTTACTACATACAAGCATACAACTAGTGCTGCTTCTAGGAGGGAATGGGTTAATCCTTTACTACATACAAGCATACAACTAGTGCTGCTTCTAGGAGGGAATGGGGTAATCCTTTACTACATACAAGTATACAACTGGTGCTGCTTCTAGGTGTGAATGGGTTAATCCTTTACTACATACAAGCATACAACTAGTGCTGCTTCTAGGAGGGAATGGGTTAATCCTTTACTACATACAACTAGTGCTGCTTCTAGGTGTGAATGGGTTAATCCTTTACTACATACAAGCATACAACTAGTGCTGCTTCTAGGAGGGAATGGGTTAATCCTTTACTACATACACACATACAACTAGTGCTGCTTCTAGGTGTGAATGGGTTAATCCTTTACTACATACACACATACAACTAGTGCTGCTTCTAGGTGTGAATGGGTTAATCCTTTACTACATACAAGCATACAACTAGTGCTGCTTCTAGGTGGGAATGGGTTAATCCTTTACTACATACAACTAGTGCTGCTTCTAGGTGTGAATGGGTTAATCCTTTACTACATACAAGCATACAACTAGTGCTGCTTCTAGGAGGGAATGGGTTAATCCTTTACTACATACACACATACAACTAGTGCTGCTTCTAGGTGTGAATGGGTTAATCCTTTACTACATACACACATACAACTAGTGCTGCTTCTAGGAGGGAATGGGTTAATCCTTTACTACATACAAGCATACAACTAGTGCTGCTTCTAGGAGGGAATGGGTTAATCCTTTACTACATACAAGCATACAACTAGTGCTGCTTCTAGGTGGGAATGGGTTAATCCTTTACTACATACACACATACAACTAGTGCTGCTTCTAGGTGTGAATGGGTTAATCCTTTACTACATACAAGCATACAACTAGTGCTGCTTCTAGGTGGGAATGGGTTAATCCTTTACTACATACAACTAGTGCTGCTTCTAGGTGGGAATGGGTTAATCCTTTACTACATACAAGCATACAACTAGTGCTGCTTCTAGGAGGGAATGGGTTAATCCTTTACTACATACAAGCATACAACTAGTGCTGCTTCTAGGTGGGAATGGGTTAATCCTTTACTACATACACACATACAACTAGTGCTGCTTCTAGGAGGGAATGGGTTAATCCTTTACTACATACAAGCATACAACTAGTGCTGCTTCTAGGAGGGAATGGGTTAATCCTTTACTACATACAACTAGTGCTGCTTCTAGGTGGAATGGGTTAATCCTTTACTACATACAACTAGTGCTGCTTCTAGGAGGGAATGGGTTAATCCTTTACTACATACAAGCATACAACTAGTGCTGCTTCTAGGAGGGAATGGGTTAATCCTTTACTACATACAAGCATACAACTAGTGCTGCTTCTAGGAGGGAGTGGGTTAATCCTTTACTACATACACACATACAACTAGTGCTGCTTCTAGGAGGGAATGGGTTAATCCTTTACTACATACAAGCATACAACTAGTGCTGCTTCTAGGAGGGAATGGGTTAATCCTTTACTACATACAACTAGTGCTGCTTCTAGGTGGGAATGGGTTAATCCTTTACTACATCCAAGCATACAACTAGTGCTGCTTCTAGGAGGGAATGGGTTAATCCTTTACTACATACAAGCATACAACTAGTGCTGCTTCTAGGAGGGAATGGGTTAATCCTTTACTACATACAAGCATACAACTAGTGCTGCTTCTAGGAGGGAATGGGTTAATCCTTTACTACATACAAGCATACAACTAGTGCTGCTTCTAGGAGGGAGTGGGTTAATCCTTTACTACATACACACATACAACTAGTGCTGCTTCTAGGAGGGAGTGGGTTAATCCTTTACTACATACACACATACAACTAGTGCTGCTTCTAGGAGGGAGTGGGTTAATCCTTTACTACATACAAGCATACAACTAGTGCTGCTTCTAGGAGGGAATGGGTTAATCCTTTACTACATACACACATACAACTAGTGCTGCTTCTAGGAGGGAATGGGTTAATCCTTTACTACATACACACATACAACTAGTGCTGCTTCTAGGAGGGAATGGGTTAATCCTTTACTACATACAAGCATACAACTAGTGCTGCTTCTAGGAGGGAGTGGGTTAATCCTTTACTACATACACACATACAACTAGTGCTGCTTCTAGGAGGGAATGGGTTAATCCTTTACTACATACAAGCATACAACTAGTGCTGCTTCTAGGAGGGAATGGGTTACTACATACACACATACAACTAGTGCTGCTTCTAGGAGGGAATGGGTTACTACATACACACATACAACTAGTGCTGCTTCTAGGAGGGAATGGGTTACTACATACAAGCATACAACTAGTGCTGCTTCTAGGAGGGAATGGGGTAATCCGTTATTGCATACAAGCATACAACTAGTGCTGCTTCTAGGAGGGAATGGGGTAATCCGTTATTGCATACAAGCATACAACTAGTGCTGCTTCTAGGAGGGAATGGGGTAATCCGTTATTGCATACAAGCATACAACTAGTGCTGCTTCTAGGAGGGAATGGGGTAATCCATTATTGCATACAAGCATACAACTAGTGCTGCTTCTAGGAGGGAATGGGGTAATCCGTTAGTGCATACAAGCATACAACTAGTGCTGCTTCTAGGTGCCTTACAATCTCGCTTCTAAATATTTCTGTTTTGTTATGATATCATTTTATACTCATTTGCTTATTATTAATTATTATATGAACAAAACATTGCGATTGCATCGGTAGATGGGACAGATTGTTTAGAGATATATGAAATGGCTGAGTGCAATGGAGTGCTATTGTTATCAGTCGTCTATATCTCTATGCAAAATTATATTTGGGCACACAAAAAGGTACCTGTGTTTGGGGTTCCCCGACCAACCCTATTAACAAAAAACACCGAATGCTGCAAAATATTCGTTTTTTTGGAATGTCGTAAAATCTCGTAGCAACACCTCCATCAACCATAACAACCAAACTGTGTTCATTTGGATTACTCAGGTTTCATCATCAGACCAGGCCTCCAGGTTATAAAACTTCTCCAATCTCAAGCTCAAATCTCAAGCTTCTGATTGGTTCAACTGACAGTAAAATTCAGAATCAACCAATCAAATCACTTGAACTTGAGATCTGAGAAACTATTTATAACCTTGGGCGAGATTATATCTCAAAGCTCCTGAATCGTTCAGCTGAGTGTAAATCTCAGAAATCAACTACCTGCTTATGTGCAGCTACATGAATTCCAAACAATTCCATGATCAAGATATGTTCATGGATGTGTTCGTGGATGTGTTCGTGGGCAATCATCCCACTCACCAGAGCGATTCCATGCCTAATGTTCAGGCAACTATAAGGTTATAAAACTTTTCTCAGATCTCAAACTCAAGCTCAAATGATCTGATTGGTTGATTCCGAGTGTTACTGTCAGCTGAACCAATCAAATGATTGAGACTGAGATTGGGGAAAGGTTTTATAACCTCAGGGCCTCGTCACGCATGTGTTTGAGGTTCGTGAAAAAGACATTTTAAAAATTCACTTGTTTGTTTTTCACCCTTCGCGAAATGTTTGTATGATACCAAAAATAAAAGACAAAACAATGTGAAATCCGACCTACCCTCATTGTTGTTGACCATTTAATCCACATCAATGCCATTCAACACCTTTATAGCTTCCCACATACACTGTCTCTGTGGTCTACGGAGTGGGGGGTCGAAGGTTCGAACCTCGTCATGGGGTTCATTCTGATATGACCAGTTGGTGAGCCGCCAGCTAGTTAAATAATGGCTACCGATTGCCTATCAGCCAGGCGCCTGGCCTTCAAGGGTATGATTCGGGAAGTACTGATGTCCATAAAAGGTGTCTCATAAGTCGGTAATGGCTGGCCCTTTCAATAGGGGTGACATTATAATAAACAAACACTTTACTATAGTAGCCATTGCACACCTTTATATATTCTCAATCTGGTAGATATTGAATATGTAATACAGTGAGTGTAGTGTGCCTATTATATATAAGCATTTATATTGAGGTAAAATGAGAAACTGACCACTGTTGTGGAGTAAAGGGTTAACGGTGGGGGAGGGGGCATCAGATCTACCTACCCTAATTGTTTTCTGAATGAAACCCCATACACGGGTGCTTTTATTTGGCTTTATTTAAGATGGTTGCAGTCAGTAATTTAAAGATATATTTCTGTTCAAATTATTTGTCACAATTTTTAAAAATATGTTGCTATCATACAACTGCATTTGTTACAAAATCAGGTCGAAGGTTCGAATCTCGTCAGGCGTTCATTCTGATATGGTCGGTTGGTGAGCCGCCAGCTAGTTAAATAATGGTTACCGATTGCCTACCAGCCTGGCGCCAGGCATACAAGCATAGGATTCGGGAAGTACTGATGTTCGTAAAAAGAGGTGTCTCATAAGTCAGAAATGGCTGGCCCTTTAAATAGGGGTGACACTATAATAAACAAACACTTTATACTTATACATACCCATATTGAAACATAAATGTGTGAGGCACGTGCTATAGCAACATTAGTAATTAGTAAGAAACTGTTAATTGAATGTAGATGAAGAACAGGTCTGTAAATGCATGTAAGAAGGGGTCAGATTGGTCATAAACTAATGTTTCCTAATGTAATTGATATATTTGAATGACATTTATATGTAAGCTATACTTTTGTCTCACAGGCATTTGTTTGTAAGTTAGAAATAGTTGTCAATATTTACATAGAAATTTAGAATAATGCATATATTTCAGAAAGTATCAAAATATATTGTTTGATGTGTTGCATACTGATTTTTGTGCAACTACCTTAGCTCCCCACTCCCAAGTCCAATACCCCACTCCCCAAGTCCAATAACCCACTCCCCAAGTCCAATACCCCACTCCCCAAGTCCAATAACCCACTCCCCAAGTCCAATACCCCACTCCCCAAGTCCAATACCCCACAAGTTTTGCAGTGACGAAATCCTTCCTTTTTAAACTTTTTAATGTACTTGAGCATTGTTGAAAAATATATAATTCTAATCTTGACTTGGTTATTTTTTTATATTTCATTCGATTCTCTTTGTAACTGAATTCCTCCGTAACATGTAATATCAATGAAATTAATGTGCGTACATTACTTAGCATGATCTATTACGGTACTATTGCTGGTATAAAACAACAGGAAACTTTGCAATTTCAGTTTTTTTGGAACGGGAATATATCTTTAAAGGGGCTGATTTTAAGAGCCGGATTTTAGCAGAAAATATATATATATACATTGTTTGTTTAGATACATGTGTGCATGTATGCATGGTCGTACTGATTGTGTTGTTCTGCTACTTTTCCATTCCATGTGTTGTTATCTCGTTGTGTTTTTGATTTCGGTTATTAATTCACCTGAACTAAGCTCACCGATAGTTATTGGTTCACTGGTGCATGCATAGCTAGCAATTTTGAATTTTCAAGCCCAACTAATAAATTTTGAATCGTCAATGGTGCACTCTGACGCATTTTAATGTGTGCACTCTTGACGCATTTTAATGTGTGCACTCTTGATGCATTTTAATGTGTGCACTCTGATGCATTTTAATGTGTGCACTCTGATGCATTTTAATGTGTGCACTCCGACGCATTTTAATGTGTGCACTCTTGACGCATTTTAATGTACATCTAAGATGTTCGAATTTCGATTTTTTTTATAGAGATTTTATTTTTTCAAAATGATACCAAATTTAGTCTTAACCCTTTTAACACCACAGACCTCTAAATAGGCTTTCAAAAAGTGTAGATCCAGATGAGCCGGCTCGTGATGAGCCGTCTCATCAGGATCTGCACTTTTTCCCAGTAATATTACTATTTTAGACAACATTACCCATTTTGATAAATGAACTGGTCCTAATGTAATTTTCTTATAAATTTATTGGTCTAAAACTGATCATGGACCAGTCCATATCAGTCACTTGGTGTTGAATGGGTTAAGATTGCTTGCCCTACAGAAATGTCACATTGACCAGCTATATATGATCTACAGTAAAACCTGTCTTAAGTAGCCAGTCAAGGGAATCACTGAAAGTGGGTGCTTAGCACAGGTGGCTGCTTAATAGAGGTCAAACATATGGTAAACTAGCATATTGGGAATCTTGAAACTGGCTGCTTAATACAGGTTGGCTGTTTAATACAGGTTTGACTGTACTTCCAAATGGTTGCCATTTTCTCATCCCGTCTAATATGCGGGTTTATGCTGCTGCAATACTACCACTGAGTTAAGACAAAAGTTGGGGGTATATGCGAGTAAATACGGTATTTGTGGAAGTCGTAATAGCGCGTTCGCTTCAGGTGCGAAAGGCCTGGAGTTCGAGCCCTGCTGGAGCCGTTATGATTGTGCCCTTAGGCAAGGCATTTAAATTCCACGTTGCCTCTTCTCTCTCCCTCGTTGCGATGGATTGCATCAGGAATGAGGTCTCGAGAGTGATTAATATAAGTTATAGGAACTTGTTTTGCAATCGAGCTAAAATAAATTTGTATAAACTAAATAAGGTATTTGCAGTGGCATGTTCATACATAGAGTAAGTATGTGGTGGGGATTTGTTGCCGACTAGTATCAAGATGCAATTGTTCAAATCGTAAATGTGTATTCAGCACTTTATGCCTCTTCCGATTAGGTAGTTTGTTGTAGTCTCGCTTTTAGTCCTGGCCCCGGGGTTATAACACTTTTCTCCAATCTCAAAACTCATTCTCAAGCATCTGATTGGTTCAGCTGACAGTAACACTCAGAATCAACCAATCAGATCATTTGAGCTTGAGTTTGAGTTTGAGATCTGAGAAAAGTTTTATAACCTCGAGCCCAGTGGCCGTGTTTTTTACGTTTATTTATCGTCGCTACCGGTTGCCCATAGGAGCGACGCCCCGTGAAGAGATTAGTCATTTTGGAGGATAGTGCAGTGATACAGACGGAGACCCATTCCAGAGTCGCCTCTGGTTCTTTTACGTGCACGGTGTAAAACACCGACACAAGACCTCGATTTAACGTTTAACATTTTGTCATGAAAGCCTCTGCAGCGCAGGTATTAATCAAAGAAGTCGTATTTTAATTTATTATTTTTATAATGGGGTGACACCTCCAGAAGTAGTTTAGTCATTTTATTTTTTGGAAGATAGTGCAAGATACAGAAGATACTCCAATTCCATTGGCGCTAAAAAAAATTTGGGCACATGTTTTGTCAAATACATGGCTTCAAATATTTATTTGTGAACTATATGGCTATATGGAACAAGTTTTTTTAATTGGCTCCAGTGTTTTTCAATTGGCGACAAAAGTGGCGCAGACAAACATTCAGACAGAGGGAATCCTGGATCTGTCTACGCCGAGTCATTATAATATGATTATTATAGACACATCTACATATATACGTATTTCCACGTCCAAAATTGTTTGTGCCAACCCCCACCTATTACAAATGCTTCCAAATGGTGCTTTGTATCTGGTCGGAACCATGGATGCCATTAGGAATAAAGGTCTCCAGAGTGATTCATCTCACTTGTTTCGCAATCGAGATAAAATAAATAATATAGTATGAACATTATTTTTAGCATTTGATCATTCCTACTACTTCATCATTTGTGACTGAATTCGTGTGGAAGTCGTGATAGCGCAGTTGTAGCGCTTTCGTTTCAGGTGCGAAAGGCCCGGAGTTCACACCCAGCTGTTGCCGTTACGATTGTGCCCTTAGGCAAGGCATATAAATTCCACATTGCCACTTCTCTCTCCCTCGTGGCAATGAATTCCATCAGGAATGAGGTCTCGAGAGATGAATAAATATATGGTAGATGAAGTTGTAAGAATTTGTTTTGCAATCGAGCTAAAATAAATTTGTATGAACTAAACTGATAGAATGGGACCTACTTACCCCATTCGTGACTAGAGATTAAAACGTTTTTATAAACATTCCTGATTGTGATTACGTTAAATTTCAAGCTTTTATATTCCTTAGTTTTAAAGCTACAGGAATAGAATATTGAAGCCCATTGTGATTCAAATCTGTGTTGATTGGAATGTCAAATTATGTAAACAAATCTTTTATACCAAATTCCGACATAATTATTGTTGTATTCTATTTTGTGATGTCCAAGAGTTCTTAATGCATGTGCTGCACTTGTTTTATGTATAGTGTCCTAATTTTCAAGTTTTGACTGTAGCTAATACTGGTTGCTATGGGAACACGTAACTCTCTTTTGCATTGAAGCATTCATTTTTATGCAGTTCAATGAATATGTTATAGGATACATACCATGTACAGTCATTTTAACCGTACTCCGTTATCTTTAATTCAAGTGAGGAAACTATCCACCTGGCTTGTGGAAGGTAGGTGGTTCTACCCGAGTGCCCGTCCGTGCCTGCAATAATGACAAGCTGGTAGTGTCATTTTAAACCCCAAAACAAACAAACAAACTTTTTTGTTGTCGCATTTGTCCCCATTTTATCAGTGCTATATATCTGTTCCCCCCCCCCCCCACACACACACACAGCTTTACCCTTGCTTCATCAAAGGAGTCTCAACGATCTGGTTCCGTTTCATCCCTAGTCACTACGCCCCTCAAGGTTATGAAACCTTTCTCCAATCTCAAGCTTCCGATTGGTTCAAATGTGTGTAAATCTAAAAGACTGAATCCATCATATCACTTTATCTCGAATTTGACCTTTGTTATAACCTTGGGATCTGCTGGTGTGAATGTTTTGGTTCCATATCTCATTCATTATTTGTATGTAAGTGAGATGTCTGTTTGTTATCAAATGAATTGTTATCGTAGTTATTGCGTGTAATTTATTCCAAGTCGCTTAAAAGTAGTGTTCAATCTTGTAAATTTCATAGAATGTCTACAGTTTTCTAACTATTCACATTTGTGATGCATCACTTTTGTATTTATTTAGTTATCGCTGTTCTGCAAACACAAGCTGATTTATTTCTGAAAGATGTCAGTTCCGGGTGTATGACACATATTTTGATGCATGTGGAATACACATGCAGTAGGCCAGAGCCGGTTAGCAATTTCATTTCTGTTGTAGCATTTTCAGTTTTTGGATAATACAATGGACTAGTAACATTTATGACCCGATAATAAAATTATGAGCTTGACCTTAAATATAACCAATTAACTTACTTGTAAAATTGTTCTGCAACGACTTTCGTGACATTTTGACCTACTTTCTTGTATATTACAATATTACCGTATCATGGTCATGACCGTTTGACCTAATTATGATTTTGAAGTTCCGAAGTGGAAATCTGGACCATGTTGATTGTTTTGCATATTGATTTCAATGTGTTGAAATTGTTTTCCAAACATACTGTGGTTTCAAAGTAGAGTAATAAGACACTATGCCATATAGGTAAGGCAGTATACGATAGCTTACAGGTAATGTGACATATAGTTTCATGCTAACAACCTGACTTACCTGTAATGTGAATATTGTATCGAACAACCTGACTTACCTGTAATGTGAATATTGTATCGAACAACCTGACTTACCTGTAATGTGAATATAGTATCAAACAACCTGACTTACCTGTAATGTGAAGAATATTGTATCGAACAACCTGACTTACCTGTAATGTGAAGAATATTGTATCGAACAACCTGACTTACCTGTAATGTGAAGAATATTGTATCGAACAACCTGACTTACCTGTAATGTGAATATTGTATCAAACAACCTGACTTACCTGTGATGTGAATATTGTATCCAACAACCTGACTTACCTGTAATGTGAAGAATATTGTATCGAACAACCTGACTTACCTGTAATGTGAAGAATATTGTATCGAACAACCTGACTTACCTGTAATGTGAAGAATATTGTATCGAACAACCTGACTTACCTGTAATGTGAATATTGTATCAAACAACCTGACTTACCTGTGATGTGAATATTGTATCCAACAACCTGACTTACCTGTAATGTGAAGAATATTGTATCGAACAACCTGACTTACCTGTAATGTGAAGAATATTGTATCGAACAACCTGACTTACCTGTAATGTGAAGAATATTGTATCGAACAACCTGACTTACCTGTAATGTGAATATTGTATCAAACAACCTGACTTACCTGTGATGTGAATATTGTATCCAACAACCTGACTTACCTGTAATGTGAAGAATATTGTATCGAACAACCTGACTTACCTGTAATGTGAAGAATATTGTATCGAACAACCTGACTTACCTGTAATGTGAAGAATATTGTATCGAACAACCTGACTTACCTGTGATGTGAAGAATATTGTATCGAACAACCTGACTTACCTGTAATGTGAATATTGTATCCAACAACCTGACTTACCTGTGATGTGAAGAATATTGTATCGAACAACCTGACTTACCTGTAATGTGAATATTGTATCCAACAACCTGACTTACCTGTAATGTGAATATTGTATCCAACAACCTGACTTACCCGTAATGTGAATATTGTATCCAACAACCTGACTTACCTGTAATGTGAATATGGTATCCAACAACCTGACTTACCTGTAATGTGAATATTGTATCGAACAACCTGACTTACCTGTAATGTGAATATTGTATCCAACAACCTGACTTACCTGTAATGTGAATATTGTATCCAACAACCTGACTTACCCGTAATGTGAATATTGTATCCAACAACCTGACTTACCTGTAATGTGAATATGGTATCCAACAACCTGACTTACCTGTAATGTGAATATTGTATCGAACAACCTGACTTACCTGTAATGTGAATATTGTATCCAACAACCTGACTTACCTGTAATGTGAATATTGTATCCAACAACCTGACTTACCCGTAATGTGAATATTGTATCCAACAACCTGACTTACCTGTAATGTGAATATTGTATCCAACAACCTGACTTACCTGTAATGTGAATATTGTATCGAACAACCTGACTTACCTGTAATGTGAAGAATATTGTATCGAACAACCTGACTTACCTGTAATGTGAAGAATATTGTATCGTATGTTTGTTTATAGCCGTTATTACTCCATTTTGAAACCACAAATACTTCAGAGACATTTATTGGAAAGTCTTTCAAAATATACTTGTCTAAATAACTTTCTGGACTGATTTACTGAGTGAATGATAACATTATCAATGAATGTGTACAATCATCAAGGTCCGCCTCCGTGGTCGAGTGGTTACGGTCGCTGACTTGTATACCACTGTAACCTATCATCACTGATGGTCACAGGTTCGAGCCACGCTCAGGCCGTGTCTCATTTATATGAAAAAGTTGGCAGTTTCTTACAGAGGTTGGTGCACCCAAGTACTGGTTAACCGCTGGAGCCTTCCCAGGAAAGGTGTTGTTAGGTAAACTGCTCGTTAGGCGATATAGCCCGAAATGGTGCTGATGCAGGCGTAAAACCCGAAATATAACATAAATATAACATAACAATCATCACATTTTATGTTTGTGCAAATACTTTGGTGCCATTTGAATGCCATGATTTAGCGGCAGGGTTGTCCATTATTATGGCAGTGCATGTTTCTTATATATTTGCATAAGCATAAAATACCGGTACAATGAAAGAAGCATAAGCTATGTCTGACTTACTGTGTCGTATTTCACTTCGTTATGAGGTGACTATATATTATTTTATTTCTTTTTGGAGGTTTTTTTATATATATGTAACGTGTTCTATGGTAATGCTGACAGTCATGCATATTTGGTCATTATAAATTAGTGTAAATGCATAAGTCATTGTATTGTAGAGGTTGCAATGGAGAAAAACAAAAATATATACATTCTATTTGCAATAAAACTTCGAAGACAAGAAATCTTGTAATATATATATACCGTCTCCGTGGCCGAGTGGTTAAGACGTCCGCCTACGGAGCTGGATGTCGAAGGTTCGAACATTGTCAAAAGGTTCATTCTGATATTGCCGGTTAATGAGCCGCCAGCTAGTTTAATAAAGGTTACCGATTGCCTACCAGCCTGGCATCTGGCATATAAGAATAGGATTCGGGAAGTACTGATGTTCATAAAAAGCGGTGTCTCATAAGTCAGAAATGGTTGGCCCTTTAACCCTTTCAACCCCACAGGCCTCTAAATAGGCTTATGAAAAGTGTAGATCCAGATGAGCCGGCTCGTAACGAGCCGTCTCATCAGGATCTGCACTTTTTTGCCAGTAATAATTATTACTATTTTTAGATAAAATTACCCATTTTGATAAATGAACTGGTCCAAATGTAATTTTCTTATTAATTTATTGGTCTAAAAATAGCATGCACCAGTCCATGTCAGTTACTTGGGGTTGAATGGGTTAAATAGGGGTGACAAACAATAATAATAAACAAACACTTTACTTTTATATATCATGTTCTATGTTTGGGCACATTTGATTGGATACATGTCGTTTCAAGGGATGACTTCACTGTGCACCAAGGATCCAGGAAGAACACCGCTTTATGTATACAAGGACCTCCGTGGCCCAGTGGAAACGATTGACATCAAATCACTTCCCCCTCACCATAGATTCGAATCCCAGCTGGCTTACAGAAGGTCGGTGGTTCTACCCGGGTGCCAGTCCTTGCCTAAATTACTGCTCGGAGGGGCACCTGGAGTCTTCCATCACCAATAATAGCTGGAGAGTCGCCATATGACCATAAACTATTGGTGCATCTTAAGCTCTAATAATACTAGAGAAACGACTTACTAAGTTAATAATATGACAAGAAATGACATAAATAGAGAACGTTTGACATATACAGCCTTGTTATACTTTATTACATCCGTAATTGTATGGAAAATCCATTTTTACCCAATATGAATTATACAAATAGAATAGTTATACCGAATTGTTATTCGTATGAAAACAAACAAATGTTATGTATATAATACTGCCATATGGGCCACTTCGACCTTATAACGCTAATGACTTCATTTATAAACAGGAACTATTTTTGTGATGAACCACATGTCTGTAATAACCCGTGCAATTTCTGTCGACAGCTGCATTTTGAAACTAAGAGGCCTGACGCTATTAGTGAATCGTGCAACTGTAAGCTTGTTAATCAAAGTTGTTTTGATCAACACAAGATAAAGACACAGAAAAATCGACCTGCGGAATATCTTACCCACACAGATTACAATCAACAGTTCAAAGCACACCAAGTGGGAGTCGTGATAGCAGTGGAGGATGCGCGTTCGCTTCAGGTGCGAAAGGTCCGGAGATCGAGCCCTGCTGCAGCCGTCACGATTGTACCCTTAGGCAAGGCATATAAATTCCACGTTGCCTTTTTTCTCTCCTTCGTGGCGATGGATTCCATCAGGAATGAGCACTCGAGATTGATTAATATAAGTTATAAGAACTTGTTTCGCAATCGAGCTAAACTAAAATTTGTATAGACTAAAGCACACCAAGTTGCATGTACTTGGGTGAAACCTAGCATAATACATGCAAGCATTATGTTACATAAAATAATCACTCTCGTTGGCGTGGATGAAAGCGTATATGTGGTCATTCATGTGGGAGGAAACCGGAGTACCTGGAGAAAACACACCTGTCCGATCTGGCGACCACCGTACCATCTCACATAGTTCCCGGTCCGAGGATCGAACCCGGGTCGCATTGGTGAGAAGCGAGCGCGCTAATCGAACGCTAATTGCATGACTCTGGATTATCGTCACACTGTCTAGAAATTGAAATAGGCCGGTACAATAATGTTGACAGACAAAACAGATTGTGTAAACTCTGTTCACAAAATATGGTAGAATCCGAATTTCACTTTATGTTGTGCTGCCCATTGTATACATTTATAAGATCAAAATATCTGGCAGGTTTCCTGGCCCACCACTCAAAAATTCAACATGTTAATGTCAATAAAAAATAGAAAATGTTTGCTGAATATTGCTCGATTTGTCAAAGAAGCGCTATGCCTACGTAAAAATACTCTTGGAAATTAGATTTGTCTATTGATCGTTTACTGTACTGATGTGTTTGTGTGTTTTGTTATTTGTATAAGTTATATATTTATTGTCATGTATATATATTTATTGTCTTTGCCATAAGTTAGTGAAATTGTAAATGGCAAAGCAAATGTTTTGCCGATTTGCTAATAAACTTGAAACTTGTTGAAGAAGAGGAGCAATATCGAGATGAAAGCATCAGGAAACTAGAGGATAGCTTGGTCATTAGGAGAGATGCCATCCCGCCTCCCCTGTGCTGGTATTTGATCAAACATTTATTTCACATGACCTTGATTTTGACATTGAAATGTGAACCTCGAGGTCACTGGGTATGGATAATTTGAAATGTCATATGAGGTTTTATATAGGTGTTCCATTTTCGTTAAGCTGACACACATTTTGGACTATTGTAGTACCCCAGTCAGACATGGCTTTAAGACCAGCTACGCATGACCTCCCCCCTGACAACAACCTATTGGTGTTCCACGCCCATCGTAGTCTATGTCGTGCACTGATCTACGACCATCAGCTGTGGTATTTGTGGTCTTTAACAGGACGTGGACAGGTATTTCGTGAGTTTTAGGAGTCAGCGACTGCCGTACGTCTGTTTTGAGTGGTCTGGAGAATGTCGGCCCCACTATTGGTCGATGACCAGTAGAAAATCCACACCAAGGTCTTTATGTCGGTTTATGTCGTCATCGACCGATCGGCGTATATACGGTAGATAATCGGCGATCATCTTAAGGCAGTCGCCGAGACCTGTCGCCGTTAGTCCGCTAATTTTATTAATGTATTTTATTTATACAAATTTATTTTAGCTCGATTGCGAAACAAGTTATTTCAACTTATATTAATCGCTCTCGAGACCTCATTCCTGATGGAATCCATCGCCACGAGGGAGAGAAGAGGCAACGTGGAATTTAAATGCCTTGCCTAAGGGCACAATCGTAACGGCTCCAGCGGGGCTCGAACTCCGGACCTTTCGCACCTGAAGCGAACGCGCATCCACTGCGCTATCACGACTTCCACGTTAATGTATTGGCCGCCCAGGTCTCGGACTGGTCGCTGAATATTAATATCAAGCTCATTCCACAGTTTTATCGACGAGGGTAATACAGATATTGAACAGTCCGAGTCCAAGTTGGTCTTGGTTTAAACAGATTTATTTTCTATCATGTACATGATTATTTACAACAATTGAAATAAGGAATTAAACTTTATTTATTTTACAACGATTGCGAAACAAGTTTTAACAACTTATATTAATCACTCTCGTTGGCACGGATGAAGGCGTATATGTGGTCATTCGTGTGGGAGGAAACCGGAGTACCCGGGGAAAACCCACCTGTCCGATCTGGCGACCACCATACCATCTCACATACTTCCCGGTTCGAGGATCGAACCCGGGTTGCATTGGTGAGAAGCGAGCGTGCTAACCACTGCGCTAATCGGACAGCCAAATAAGGAATTGGACAGAAAGCTATACAGCTTATGGTTGTCCTCTCCTTCCTAAATAATTTACCCAAACATTTCATGGCATGACTATTTACAAGTTTACATTTTGGTATGAATAGGGAAGATGTAATACTTACAAAGCTTAATTCGTGATATCAAAATTAAGTATGTAATACATAAGAGTATGTACAGAGTTTGGAAAGTTGTGGAGAGAAACAAAAAATTAACAGAAAGAAAACCAACAAATGGAAGATGATAAAAAATGAGTTGTATCGATTTTATATTGTTTTAAACCCCAAAAAACCTCTATTTAAAAACAAGATTGTCAAAATCGCTCAAGAAATGGCCGAGATATGACCGGTATGGTTTCTCGCCCGGTGGACAACTTTTGGGGCATGCTGGGAAAAATCTATAGGGTTTTCGAGCGAGAACCCAAATTGTTTTTAAAGCCTAGGACCTATACTACCATATAACAATTAATTTTCCCCTATACATAAAAATGCATACAACTCTGTCCCAGCCCCAGGAGTATATAGAGAAAGGGACAAGAATTGTAACGGATGAATGAACAGTTGGCCGTGATGGTTCTTAGGAAGTGACTGGCGAGAATCGTCTTGCTAAAGTTTCAACATCTGTATCGTGTCTTAAGTTGTTTGAAATAAGTCGGTTAGGTAACTTGGTACGTTATCATGTTTTTGTTTATCAACTAAAATTACTGTTTGCATTTTTCTGCGATCATGCAGGGTGTAAAGTACAAAATCATGATGTGGATCTATTATTTGCCACAATTTTAAGGGTTACGATAGCTATCCCATTATGGAATATTTGTACGAAACTTATTCCCCCGGATGTGATCGTATGTGTGCATAATGTTCAGTGACTCTCTAAATTGTATCCACATGACCTTACAGGCCTGTCATTTCGAATCTACTGCAAACCAAAGAAATGCAGTCAGAAAACGGCGCGCCTGGATTGATGGATATCCAAAAATCGAATTATGGATATCCATAAATACCGAATAAATAGTAAACTGGCGCCCCATAAAAACAGTACGCCTGGAATTATGGATATCCAAAAATCGAATTATGGATATCCATAAATACCGAATAAACAGTAAAACGGCACCCCATAAAAACGGCGCGCCTGGAATTATGGATATCCAAAAATCGAGTTATGGATATCCATAAACACAGAATAAATAGTAAAACGGCGCCCCAAACATACCTACTTTTCGAAAGCGGTGGCAGTGGCAGAAACGTCAGGTTTATTGTTCGCCGTGCGTTTTGTCATTTCGAATTGTCTTCGCCATGTACTAACTTTTGTGATTTCAAACATCCGTCATGCAGGCATCAACACAATTCGATAACAGGTGAAAGGTCCGGAGTTCGAGCCCCACTGGAGCCGTTACGATTGTGCCCTTAGGCAAGGCATTTAAATTCCACGTTACCTATTCTCTCTCCCTCGTGGCGATGGATTCCATCAGGAATGAAGTCTCAAAAATGATTAATATAAGTTGAAAGAACTTGCTTTCGCAATCGAGCTAAAATAAATTTGTATAAACTATGACCCTGACATACAAATTGGAAATCAACCTTTCTTTAATAAGAATTGCTTTGATATTACAAATGACATTGGCAACTTAGTAGTGGTACATACTCGGCTGATCTCACGACGTACACGTCACGACCGAGGCATATCTCGCAGTCTGTGTTCGGCATTACTCGGCTGATCTCACGACGTGCACGTCACGTCCGAGGCATATCTCGCAGTCTGTGTTCGGGATTACTCGGCTGATCTCACGACGTGCACGTCACGGCCGAGGCATATCTCGCAGTCTGTGTTCGGGATTATTCGGCTGATCTCACGACGTGCACGTCACGGCCGAGGCATATCTCGCAGTCTGTGTTCGGCATTACTCGGCTGATCTCACGACGTGCACGTCACGGCCGAGGCATATCTCGCAGTCTGGGTTCGGTATTACTCGGCTGATCACACGACGTGCACGTCACGGCCGAGGCATATCTCGCAGTCTGGGTTCGGTATTACTCGGCTGATCTCACGACGTGCACGTCACGGCCGAGGCATATCTCGTAGTCTGGGTTCGGTATTACTCGGCTGATCACACGACGTGCACGTCACGGCCGAGGCATATCTCGCAGTCTGTGTTCGGCATTACTCGGCTGATCTCACGACGTGCACGTCACGGCCGAGGCATATCTCGCAGTCTGGGTTCGGGATTACTCGGCTGATCTCACGACGTGCACGTCACGACCGAGGCATATCTCGCAGTCTGTGTTCGGCATTACTCGGCTGATCTCACGACGTGCACGTCACGGCCGAGGCATATCTCGCAGTCTGTGTTCGGCATTACTCGGCTGATCTCACGACGTGCACGTCACGACCGAGGCATATCTCGCAGTCTGTGTTCGGCATTACTCGGCTGATCTCACGACGTGCACGTCACGACCGAGGCATATCTCGCAGTCTGTGTTCGGGATTACTCGGCTGATCTCACGACGTGCACGTCACGACCGAGGCATATCTCGCAGTCTGTGTTCGGTATTACTCGGCTGATCTCACGACGTGCACGCCACGTCCGAGGCATATCTCGCAGTCTGGGTTCGGGATTACTCGGCTGATCTCACGACGTGCACGTCACGGCCGAGGCATATCTCGCAGTCTGTGTTCGGGATTACTCGGCTGATCTCACGACGTGCACGTCACGGCCGAGGCATATCTCGCAGTCTGTGTTCGGTATTACTCGGCTGATCTCACGACGTGCACGCCACGTCCGAGGCATATCTCGCAGTCTGGGTTCGGTATTACTCGGCTGATCTCACGACGTGCACGCCACGTCCGAGGCATATCTCGCAGTCTGGGTTCGGGATTACTCGGCTGATCTCACGACGTGCACGCCACGTCCGAGGCATATCTCGCAGTCTGGGTTCGGGATTACTCGGCTGATCTCACGACGTGCACGTCACGGCCGAGGCATATCTCGCAGTCTGTGTTCGGGATTACTCGGCTGATCTCACGACGTGCACGTCACGGCCGAGGCATATCTCGCAGTCTGGGTTCGGGATTACTCGGCTGATCTCACGACGTGCACGTCACGGCCGAGGCATATCTCGTAGTCTGGGTTCGGTATTACTCGGCTGATCTCACGACGTGCACGTCACGGCCGAGGCATATCTCGTAGTCTGGGTTCGGTATTACTCGGGTGATCACCCGACGTGCACGTCACGGCCGAGGCATATCTCGTAGTCTGGGTTCGGTATTACTCGGCTGATCACACGACGTGCACGTCACGGCCGAGGCATATCTCGCAGTCTGTGTTCGGCATTACTCGGCTGATCTCACGACGTGCACGTCACGGCCGAGGCATATCTCGTAGTCTGGGTTCGGTATTACTCGGCTGATCACACGACGTGCACGTCACGGCCGAGGCATATCTCGCAGTCTGTGTTCGGCATTACTCGGCTGATCTCACGACGTGCACGTCACGACCGAGGCATATCTCGCAGTCTGTGTTCGGCATTACTCGGCTGATCTCACGACGTGCACGTCACGGCCGAGGCATATCTCGCAGTCTGTGTTCGGCATTACTCGGCTGATCTCACGACGTGCACGTCACGGCCGAGGCATATCTCGCAGTCTGTGTTCGGGATTACTCGGCTGATCTCACGACGTGCACGTCACGGCCGAGGCATATCTCGCAGTCTGTGTTCGGTATTACTCGGCTGATCTCACGACGTGCACGCCACGTCCGAGGCATATCTCGCAGTCTGGGTTCGGTATTACTCGGCTGATCTCACGACGTGCACGCCACGTCCGAGGCATATCTCGCAGTCTGTGTTCGGGATTACTCGGCTGATCTCACGACGTGCACGTCACGGCCGAGGCATATCTCGTAGTCTGGGTTCGGTATTACTCGGCTGATCTCACAACGTGCACGTCACGGCCGAGGCATATCTCGTAGTCTGGGTTCGGTATTACTCGGGTGATCACCCGACGTGCACGTCACGGCCGAGGCATATCTCGTAGTCTGGGTTCGGTATTACTCGGCTGATCTCACGACGTGCACGTCACGGCCGAGGCATATCTCGTAGTCTGGGTTCGGTATTACTCGGCTGATCACACGACGTGCACGTCACGGCCGAGGCATATCTCGCAGTCTGTGTTCGGCATTACTCGGCTGATCTCACGACGTGCACGTCACGGCCGAGGCATATCTCGCAGTCTGGGTTCGGGATTACTCGGCTGATCTCACGACGTGCACGTCACGACCGAGGCATATCTCGCAGTCTGTGTTCGGCATTACTCGGCTGATCTCACGACGTGCACGTCACGGCCGAGGCATATCTCGCAGTCTGTGTTCGGCATTACTCGGCTGATCTCACGACGTGCACGTCACGACCGAGGCATATCTCGCAGTCTGTGTTCGGCATTACTCGGCTGATCTCACGACGTGCACGTCACGACCGAGGCATATCTCGCAGTCTGTGTTCGGCATTACTCGGCTGATCTCACGACGTGCACGTCACGACCGAGGCATATCTCGCAGTCTGTGTTCGGCATTACTCGGCTGATCTCACGACGTGCACGTCACGACCGAGGCATATCTCGCAGTCTGTGTTCGGCATTACTCGGCTGATCTCACGACGTGCACGTCACGACCGAGGCATATCTCGCAGTCTGTGTTCGGCATTACTCGGCTGATCTCACGACGTGCACGTCACGACCGAGGCATATCTCGCAGTCTGTGTTCGGCATTACTCGGCTGATCTCACGACGTGCACGTCACGACCGAGGCATATCTCGCAGTCTGTGTTCGGCATTACTCGGCTGATCTCACGACGTGCACGTCACGACCGAGGCATATCTCGCAGTCTGTGTTCGGCATTACTCGGCTGATCTCACGACGTGCACGTCACGACCGAGGCATATCTCGCAGTCTGGGTTCGGGATCTCGGGATCTTTGTGTGTCTAGGACACACGCTCCAACATCGTTGTTCTACAGCAGTGGTTGAGGTGCATCTGACCTGCAGCGATCTAGACGACCAGATTGCTTCAAATCAAATTGTATGTACTGTTGGAATGATACATACAATTAACATAGGCTATGTATAGCTTTTGACCAACGTGGCTCTAAAACCCTGCCCTCACCAGCAGTCATGTCTCTACATCTGCAACTCACATTAGAAGAGAGATAGATAGTTTTATTCTGGTAAAAATAG
>CM026391.1:20963262-20970614 GCA_014843695.1 Archivesica marissinica
TAGGGCTTATCAGCTTAGGCATACAGCAATATATTACCTCCCGGATTCAATGGTGTTATGATCATTAACTGTTGATCATCCAGCGTGCTGTAACAAGTGATGGAATTTGGGGAATGGTAGTAACTGTGTAGGGGCCCACAGTGGCCGAGTGGTTATGGTCATCAACGCGCTTCTCCCTCACTGCTGTGCACGTGTTCGAACCTCATATGGTGGGTGTCAGCTTATTTCCAGGTGAGGAAGGTAAGGTGGCTTACGTAATGTCGGTACTAGGGTGGTCGTGTGCTCCTGGCTTGGAGTAGCACCCTGGGTCTCCATCAATAATGCTGAAGAGTCGTCATACGACCTAAACAGCGTTGGTGTGCATATAAGCCTCTAAATTCAAACACCATCTAGAAGATATACATAGTTCCCACGGCAGTCAAAAACACTGATAAAATCTTATCTTGGCAGCCATTTTGACTGGCAAGTTTTATTAACGGCAATTTCATGATTTTACTAGTAATTCTTTAATTGCAATAACTTTATTAATTTTGGTTTCTTAGTATAAAATTTGGTATGATTTTAAAGGTATTGAAATGCACTTTTTAAATATTAATTTATTTTTTGACAATGATGTATGGATTATAAATTATAAGAACTTAACTTGCACCTATTTTTGAAAGTTTATTTTCACAGTTGAAATATTAATATACAGGTAACTTATTATGTATTCGTCATTGATACGAAATTTGTGAAATGATACAAAAAATATGTCCATTGAGAGCTTTCCAACAATGTATGAACCATGGTGATGGGATGAAAAATAAATATTTTATGAAGAAAGCAAAATTACGCTACTATATATTATATATAATATCTGATCAACTTTGCCAGTCAAAATGGCAGCCACAATAGGAATGATTACGTCACACGGGAACTATGTATTGACCGTACATTACATTACACATCGCTACGGTCATTTTGTTAACATGAATCTGGTTTATTGAGGAGGGCACTAGCTAATGTTGGTCAAACTTGTTGCCCAGCAACCCATTTGCTTCTAGGTTGTATTCTTGCAGTGTTCAAGTATAAGCATAGTATTGCAGTTGTATCATTTTGCTTATATATTTATCATGTTTATATTTGTAATTGTATTGTATATAAATAAGCAATAACATATGATTAGATCTAAACTAAGATATTGACCCGGAGGTTTAAACGCAACTCAAACGCACTATGCATTTAAGGTGATCTCAAACCTGACATGGCTAAGTTGATGATACCAGCCTAGCCCAATGGCGCCATCTTATACTTAGCGAATCTAATACAGCACCCATAAATTCCACGTTGCATCTTCTCTCTCCCTCGTGGCGATGGATTTCATCAGGAATGAGGTCTCGATAGTGATTAATATAAGTTGAAAGAACTTGTTTTCGCAATCGAGCTAAAATAAATTTGTATAAACTATGACCCTGACAAACAAATTGGAAATCAACCTTTCTTTAATAAGAATTGTTGTAAAAACGTGTACCGCAATCGAGCTAAAATAAATTGAATAACTAAAATAAGGGCGACTACTCGTGATCTGCTGCTGCTGTCTCACAACGCTCTCGGAGACAATGTGCCAGTCAGCTAGTGCTATGCTGCATAGTGTGAACACTAGTTCTGAGCATGCGTGTACAACTGCTAGCAATAACATCCTGTTTATCGCCAGGAATATATCGACGTTATCTGCATAATTTCTTGTCTCAGTGTTGACAAAGGAGACTTGTGATGGCCTCCGAGAAGCAAGGTAACGTAAATACTATGGTATTTATATTCTTATAGGGAACATTGTTGTGTTCAATATAAACTTTCATGTCAAATAATATAGGAACTTGTTGTCTGCCTGATCAATACTCATAATAAATGTTGTATGTCACCGTACACAACAAGAGTACATACTCATCCCGAATCATATACATGTATATATAATCTGATCATTACAGTATTACCTCTGACGTACTCATACTTTCCAGGTAATATATCAATAGTACATCAAGTTTACATTGGAGATAATATATCAATAGTACATCTAGTTTACATCACAGGGATTCGGCACGTTTGGGGGTACTAGTATATATATTTAAGTACAGGGATTCTACTCTGTGGGATGTCAGATTTCGCATCGATCAGTAAAATGGCCCTATCTGAAACAATTTTGTACAAATCTGTCCAAATACAACGCCTATCCCGAGTCTTTATATTGTTCTTCAAATAAAACACAACTTTAAGCTGCATGCATGTATACTTTGCAAACAATTGCCACATACATTGGCCATAGCAGGTCACATTTCCATACTAGGACACGGGTTCTGTCAGCAACAAAAACAAATCTTCGACGGGAGAGTTTTAACTGTGAATAACATTATCAATAAAATGTGTTTACACTAACGTGTAGGTTTATTCGGCAATAATGTACGTCAAAAAGAGATTTCGTAGCATTTTCAATTTGTTTTGAAAAATTCTATAGCGGCGCAATTCGCGTTGAAACGAGCGTTGAAACGAGCGTTCTGATTGGATTATGATTATTCTTCCTATATAAAAAAACATCTTGTTACATTCTAATAATCCAATCAGAACGCTCGTTTCAACGCGAATTGCGCCGCTATAGAAATTTTCAAAACAAATTGAAAATGCTATGAAATCTCTTTTTGACGTACATTATTGCCGAATAAACCTACACGTTAGTGTAAAACACATTTTATTGATAATGTTATTCACAGTTAAAACTCTCCCGTCGAAGATTTGTTTTTGTTGCTGACAGAACCCGTGTCCTAGTATGGAAATGTGACCTGCTATGGCCAATGTATGTGGCAATTGTTTGCAAAGTATACATGCATGCAGCTTAAAGTTGTGTTTTATTTGAAGAACAATATAAAGACTCGGGATAGGCGTTGTATTTGGACAGATTTGTACAACATTGTTTCAGATAGGGCCATTTTACGGATCGATGCGAAATCTGACATCCCACAGAGTAGAATCCCTGTACTTAAATATATATACTAGTACCCCCAAACGTGCCGAATCCCTGTGGTTTACATTGGATATAATATATCAATAGTAAATCTATTTTACATTTATACAGATAATATATCAATATTACATCTAGTTTACATTGGATATAATATATCAATACTACATCTAGTTTACATTTACAGATAATATATCAATACTACATCTAGTTTACATTTACAGATAATATATCAATACTACATCTAGTTTACATTTACATTTATACAGATAATATATCAATACTACATCTAGTTTACATTTACAGATAATATATCAATACTACATCTAGTTTACATTTACATTTATACAGATAATATATCACTACTACATCTAGTTTACATTTACATTTATACAGATAATATATCAATACTACATCTAGTTTACATTTACAGATAATATATCAATACTACATCTAGTTTACATTTACATTTATACAGATAATATATCACTACTACATCTAGTTTACATTTACATTTATACAGATAATATATCAATACTACATCTAGTTTACATTTACATTTATACAGATAATATATCAATACTACATCTAGTTTACATTTACAGATAATATATCAATACTACATCTAGTTTACATTTACAGATAATATATCAATACTACATCTAGTTTACATTTACATTTATACAGATAATATATCACTACTACATCTAGTTTACATTTACATTTATACAGATAATATATCAATACTACATCTAGTTTACATTTACATTTATACAGATAATATATCAATACTACATCTAGTTTACATTTACAGATAATATATCAATATTACATCTAGTTTACATTTACATTGGATATAATATATCAATACTACATCTAGTTTACATTTACAGATAATATATCAATACTACATCTAGTTTACATTTACATTTATACAGATAATATATCAATACTACATCTAGTTTACATTTATACAGATAATATATCAATATTACATCTAGTTTACATTGGATATAATATATCAATACTACATCTAGTTTACATTTACATTTATACAGATAATATATCACTACTACATCTAGTTTACATTTACATATAATATATCAATACTACATCTAGTTTACATTTACAGATAATATATCAATACTACATCTAGTTTACATTTACAGATAATATATCAATATTACATCTAGTTTACATTTACAGATAATATATCAATACTACATCTAGTTTACATTTACAGATAATATATCAATACTACATCTAGTTTACATTTACATTTATACAGATAATATATCACTACTACATCTAGTTTACATTTACATTTATACAGATAATATATCAATACTACATCTAGTTTACATTTACATTTATACAGATAATATATCAATACTACATCTAGTTTACATTTACAGATAATATATCAATACTACATCTAGTTTACATTTACAGATAATATATCAATACTACATCTAGTTTACATTTACATTTATACAGATAATATATCAATACTACATCTAGTTTACATTTATACAGATAATATATCAATATTACATCTAGTTTACATTGGATATAATATATAAATACTACATCTAGTTTACATTTACATTTATACAGATAATATATCAATACTACATCTAGTTTACATTTACATTTATACAGATAATATATCAATACTACATCTAGTTTACATTGGATATAATATATCAATACTACATCTAGTTTACATTTACACAGATAATATATCAATATTACATCTAGTTTACATTGGATATAATATATCAATATTACATCCAGTTTACATTGGATATAATATATCAATATTACATCTAGTTTACATTGGATATAATATATCAATACTACATCTAGTTTACATTGGATATAATATATCACTACTACATCTAGTTTACATTTACATTGGATATAATATATCAATATTACATCTAGTTTACATTTACATATAATATATCAATATTACATCTAGTTTACATTTACAGATAATATATCACTACTACATCTAGTTTACATTTACAGATAATATATCAATATTACATCTAGTTTACATTTACAGATAATATATCAATACTACATCTAGTTTACATTTACAGATAATATATCAATATTACATCTAGTTTACATTTACAGATAATATATCAATACTACATCTAGTTTACATTTACAGATAATATATCAATACTACATCTAGTTTACATTTACATTGGATATAATATATCAATACTACATCTAGTTTACATTTACATATAATATATCAATACTACATCTAGTTTACATTTACATATAATATATCACTACTACATCTAGTTTACATTTACATATAATATATCAATACTACATCTAGTTTACATTTACATATAATATATCAATACTACATATAGTTGACATTTACATATAATATATCAATACTACATCTAGTTGACATTTACATATAATATATCAATACTACATCTAGTTGACATTTACATATAATATATCAATACTACATCTAGTTTACATTTACATATAATATATCACTACTACATATAGTTTACATTTACATATAATATATCAATACTACATCTAGTTGACATTTACATATAATATATCAATACTACATCTAGTTGACATTTACATATAATATATCAATACTACATCTAGTTTACATTTACATTGGAGATAATATATCAATACTACATCTAGTTGACATTTACATATAATATATCAATATTACATCTAGTTTACATTTACATATAATATATCAATATTACATCTAGTTTACATTTACAGATAATATATCAATATTACATCTAGTTTACATTTACAGATAATATATCAATACTACATCTAGTTTACATTTACATTGGAGATAATATATCAATACTACATCTAGTTGACATTTACATATAATATATCAATACTACATCTAGTTTACATTTACATATAATATATCAATATTACATCTAGTTTACATTTACAGATAATATATCAATATTACATCTAGTTTACATTTACAGATAATATATCAATACTACATCTAGTTTACATTTACATTGGAGATAATATATCAATACTACATCTAGTTGACATTTACATATAATATATCAATACTACATCTAGTTTACATTTACATATAATATATCAATACTACATCTAGTTTACATTTACATATAATATATCACTACTACATATAGTTTACATTTACATATAATATATCAATACTACATCTAGTTGACATTTACATATAATATATCAATACTACATCTAGTTTACATTTACATATAATATATCAATACTACATCTAGTTGACATTTACATATAATATATCAATATTACATCTAGTTTACATTTACAAGATAATATATCAATACTACATCTAGTTGACATTTACATATAATATATCAATACTACATCTAGTTTACATTTACATATAATATATCAATATTACATCTAGTTTACATTTACAGATAATATATCAATATTACATCTAGTTTACATTTACAGATAATATATCAATACTACATCTAGTTTACATTTACATTGGAGATAATATATCAATACTACATCTAGTTTACATTTACATATAATATATCAATACTACATCTAGTTTACATTTACATATAATATATCAATATTACATCTAGTTTACATTTACAGATAATATATCAATACTACATCTAGTTTACATTTACATTATATAATATATCAATACTACATCTAGTTTACATTACATATAATATATCAATACTACATCTAGTTTACATTTACATATAATATATCAATACTACATCTAGTTTACATTTACATATAATATATCAATATACATCTAGACATTTACATTGGAGATAATATATCAATATTACATCTAGTTTACATTTACATATAATATATCAATACTACATCTAGTTGACATTTACATATAATATATCAATATTACATCTAGTTGACATTTACATATAATATATCAATACTACATCTAGTTTACATTTACATATAATATATCAATATTACATCTAGTTTACATTTACAGATAATATATCAATACTACATCTAGTTTACATTTACATATAATATATCAATACTACATCTAGTTTACATTTACATATAATATATCAATACTACATCTAGTTTACATTTACAGATAATATATCAATACTACATCTAGTTTACATTTACATATAATATATCAATATTACATCTAGTTTACATTTACATTGGAGATAATATATCACTACTACATCTAGTTTACATTTACATATAATATATCAATACTACATCTAGTTTACATTTACAGATAGGATATCAATATTACATCTAGTTTACATTTACAGATAATATATCAATATTACATCTAGTTTACATTTAC
>CM026391.1:20971614-21052301 GCA_014843695.1 Archivesica marissinica
TTCCGTGACCTCTACCGGCTACTTCCGTGACCTCTACCGGCTACTACCATGACCTCTACCGGCTATTTCCGTGACCTCTACCGGCTACTACCATGACCTCTACTGGCTACTTCCGTGACCTCTACCGGCTACTACTGTGACCTCTACCAGCTACTACCGTGACCTCTACCGGCTACTACCGTGACCTCTACCGGCTACTACCGTGACCTCTACCGGCTACTTCCGTGACCTCCATGTTTCTATAATTTGCCCCGAGTACCCAAGGAACCACCATTGTTCAAGTAAATTTACTTGTGAGGGGTGGAGCCTTTAGCACCCTTTTTTGAAAAGAAAATTCTAATTTACAATGTTTGAAGTCCATAGGTGATGCAAAGTGACGTACCTTCATGCTGCATTATTATGGACTATATTGGTAAAATGACAACATTGTTACCGGGTATGTTTGATTTCCAAATGAAATCATTGAGAAAATTATTGGGTTTTCGATTACCTCCCTTGACAGATAATGTCCAATTTATCCCGAAATATGTATTGGTCCTTTTAGTTGAAAGCCTTTGTTTTTATTGGTGTTCCCTAACCATATGTTGCTGTATGATAAATGTGATTTTATCAAAAGAATGTTAATTAATTTATATCAATTTTACTGTAAAGTATCATTGGATATGCTGTAGGATATCTGTCTAGATTTAGTAATTTAATAATTATAAGATAAGAATCTAATGAAACAGATAGTATGTGGTGCAAGGGAAATAACGATAAAAACAGAGGAAGCAAATTAAGAGGACCAATCTAGTTTCATGAGTATTAAGGGGAGTAACTTGACTAATGTCTCTCATTGAAAAAGTTAAAATGGATTGTCCGCCTCCGTGGTTGAGTGGTTAAGGTCACTGACTTGTATACCACTGTAACCTATCATCTCTGATGGTCACGGGTTCGAGCCCCGCTCAGGCCGTGTCTCATTTATATGAAAAAGTAGGCAGTTTCTTAAGGAGGTTAGTGCACCAAGTACTGGTTAACCGCTGGAGCCTGCCCAGGAAAGGTGTTGTTAGGTAAACTGCCCGTTGCTCAAATGGGCAACCGGTAGCGACGTTAAATAAACATAAATAACATTATTAAAAAAAAAAAATGGGTTATATACATGTAGTCTTAAATAAATTATATTGTTCGTTGGTCACAACCAAATTACAGGTCTATGTGGTTTATAGGTTGCATATATAACACCAGACTCTATGCAAAAGCATTAAGCATTTATTGGTGGCATCAACAACATTATCTTCACACAATATTCCAACAACATAAACATAGCAAGAATTTATGAAAATGGCAACAAAGTTAAACAGTTTCAACCATATCTGTCTTTAAGCAACAGAATACTTAGTCTTTGACACACTATCCACATCGTCACTATCGACCTTGCCACACTATCCACATCGTCACTATCGACCTTGCCACACTATCCACATCGTCACTATCGACCTTGCCACACTATCCACATCGTCACTATCGACCTTGCCACACTATCCACATCGTCACTATCGACCTTGCCACACTATCCACATCGTCACTATCGACCTTGCCACACTATCCACATCGTCACTATCGACCTTGCCACACTATTCACATCGTCACTATCGACCTTGCCACACTACCCATCGTCACTATCGACCTTTGCCACACTATCCCAGTCGTCACTATCGCCTTGCACAGTTCTATCCCATCTTTCACTATCTGCCCTGCACAAGACTATCCACATCGTCACTATCGACCTTGCCACACTATCCACATCGTCACTATCGACCTTGCCACACTATCCACATCGTCACTATCGACCTTGCCACACTATCCACATCGTCACTATCGACCTTGCCACACTATCCACATCGTCACTATCGACCTTGCCACACTATCCACATCGTCACTATCGACCTTGCCACACTATCCACATCGTCACTATCGACCTTGCCACACTATCCACATCGTCACTATCGACCTTGCCACACTATCCACATCGTCACTATCGACCTTGCCACACTATCCACATCGTCACTATCGACCTTGCCACACTATTCACATCGTCACTATCGACCTTGCCACACTATCGACCTTGTCACTCTATCAACATCGCCACTATTGACCTCGCAAACACCATTGCACTTGTCACACTATTTACCTCGCCACTATCGTTCTTGTCACACAATCGACCTCACCACACTATTGACCTGTATCGACCTCACCATACTATTGACCTCGCCACTATCGTTCTTGTCACACAATCGACCCCGCCACACTATTGACCTTTTCACACTATTGACCTTTTCACACTATCGACCCCGCCACACTATTGACCTTTTCACACTATTGACCTTTTCAAACTATCGATCCCGCCACACTATTGACCTTTTCACACTATCGACCTCGCCACACTATTGACCTTGTCACACTATCGACCTCGCCAAACTATCACAATTTAAATCAACCCTGCTAATCCTTCAGACTGGGATGCTACTATTGTCAAATTCACACGTTCCTTCGTGATTACTTAGGTCCATTCAAGGATGACTCAAAGTATTGTTGTGGGAAGATACCCATTCAACACCAAGTAACTGACATGGACTGGTCCATGATATTGTTAGACCAATAAATGAATCAGAAGATTACATTTGGACCAGTTGTCTAAAAATAGTAATAATTATTACTGGCAAAAAGTGCAGATCCTGATGAGACGGCTCGTCACGAGCTGGCTCATCTGGATCTACACTTTTCATAAGCCTATTTAGAGGTCTGTGGTGTTGAAATGGTTAAATTGAGATACGATTCTAGGTACTGTAAATATGTTTGCATCAAATGATGCATGAAGTGTGGTCCAATTTGCACACATTATCACGACGGACAATAAACATCACGTGACCTTGATAACGCAAATCTACGCTTACATTATCCTGTGACTGGATGCACGTATGACCGTGAAACTAGAAGCTGATAGGACAATGACAGAAGCTAGCTATATTTACAACGCTATTGAATTTCCTTCGATGAACGTATGTGCCCTGATTGTATACAATTTTGTACGAGGGTTTCTAACTAATGATATGCAGCTGACATGCGCACTCGATGTAACGGGCATGCGCATTCGCAGGGTTAGGCAACGTTCGTCGCGAGAAAAGGCGTGTCTTAGAGTTTATGTTGTTCAAAGGATGATCTAATTGGTAGGTCGCAAATTTGATTAAACACTTTAATTGGAAAGTGTGATATTTTTTTCTTTGTCTCATTGAAAAGAATAATTAATGTAAATATAAGGAATGAATCTCGGGTTAATAGTTTCTTTAACTTTAAACACGCCCATTGTAGTTCATACCCGATGGAAACTATTAACCCGCGATTCATTCCTTAAATTACATCAGAAATACAGTCAAATCTGTCTTAAGCGGTCAGCCAAGGGAGTGGTAAAAATTGGCTGCTTAACACAGGTGGCTGATTAATAGAGGTTAAATGCTGAACCAATTGCCAGTGGGAGTTTGGTTACTGGCTGCTTAATAGAGGTGACCGCTAACACAGGTTTGACTGTAGACACAAGATGCCGCGAATAGATGCTCACAGGATGTGGCTAATAGACGCTGATACAGAATTACAAACAAACCTGACTAGGCATTATAAGAACATTATGACTTAATTTAAATATGATTATAAAGTTTCAAGCTGATTGTCAAGTCATCCATACATTTATTATCTTCCAACGATACGTCCAGGCCTCAAGGTGCTAAACCTTTGCTCCGATCTCAAAGTCTAGATCCATTGATTTGATTGGTTGTTCACTCAGTTCAACCAATCAGAAGCTTGGGGCATGTTGTATGACCTCCAACCCAGGACAATTGCCACACTTTGATTGGTTGCCTCCGGGTTTTTCACTCAGTTCAACCAATCAGAAGCTTGAGCCATGTTTTATGACCTCCAACCCAGGATAATTGCCACACCAACATAATACTAGAGTGATCGAGGTCAGCCCAATTGTTTCCGAAAACTATCATTAGCATGTATAAAAATGTTTCGTCAATTTTATTAAAATAAAAGACAAAAATGGCTTACCCTAGTCCTACCAAAACATTTCAAATTAACCTTCAAATTCTGAATAAATTGGAAGGAATGTACAAACAACATAGATCCAGATCAGCTGTGGCGTAACACTGCGTCTGTTCAGGATCTACATTGTTTGCTATTCAGCCAAGTGTCTTAGCTCCACTATCTGAATAGCAAACAGCATAGACCCTGATCAGACGGCACCGAACGTGTTCTCTATGCTGTTTGCAAAAGCAACTTTAGTCGGGATTAGCAGGTTATGGGTTAAAGGGGTGGAGTTAAGGGAAGATCGGCAGGCAGTGCCTATTGCATGGAATTTCATCCAAAAAATGTTTTATTGTTGGGGTACTCCAGAACGTGAATTTCCAAATTAAATTATTTTGTTCATATACCGGTGTCACATGAGATTTTCACCTGCCCGTGAAAAAAATGCCATGAGATTTTCACCCCCTCACCTGCCCCCCAATATTTTAACCCTAACTAAGTCTCATAGGGGGGGGTGAAAATCTCATGGCATTTTTTTCACCCGTGGGTGAAAATATCGCGCGACATTTTTCACCCGTGGGTGAAAAAATAGGCAAATAGGCGGGTGAAAATATCATATGACACCGGTAATGGTTTTTCTATTACCTCCCTTGGCAGTTGGTTTGATCCGTCCCTTGGTAGGTAAGATTTGATTTTGATCCTTCTAGTTGGAATGCTTTGTTCTTACTGTTGCTCCCTAACTAGATGTTGCGGTATGTTAAATGTGCTTTTATCAAAATTATTATATATTAATTGGTAAACAATTTTGATAGTAAAGTATCCCTCAGATGTCTATCGAGTTTTAATAATATAAAAATTGTAAATTGAAAAACGGATGAAAATTATAGCATGTGGTGCAAAGGAAACCATGATAAAAACAGAGAAATATAAAGTCATATCCTCCTTTTAAGAGTATTCAGGGGAGGTAACTGCCAAAAGTCTCTCATTATACAGACCTAAGCCAGAATTCCCACCTGTTTTACCATGGCAACAAACACCATTTGGGCACAACCAAGTAATGGTTATATAGCGGAACAGCTGGCAACATTAAGCAACCTACACGGAATAGTAATTAGTGTTGATCAGTGTAACATAGACTCTTCATAGCTGTGTACAACAGGTAACACCCAAACACAGATGGATCTGTAGTCCAGTGGTAACACGCTGGACTGGTAATCCAGGGATCGCAGGTTCGATCCCCCGTCTGACCCTAATAAAATTAACATTCCTTCAGATGGGACGTTAAACCGAGGTCTCTTGTCGGTGCTGTACACCGTGCACGTAAAAGAACCAGAGGAGTCTCTCTCTGTATCATTGCACTATCCTCCAAAAATCTAAAATGACTAATCTCTTCAGGATGCGTCACTCATATGGGAAACCGGTAGCGACGATAAATAAACGTAAAACACACAACACCCAAACACTCGCAGTACAACACAATAGTCAATAATTGTATACATGTATATAATAAAATCTCACATACACCATAAATGAGCCAAACTTACCTATCATTCAAGAACTTTCTAAAGTGTTAACTTCATTTTAACCTGTGAAGAAACTGTAAAAATGTTTACATAATCTTGGCATATATGCTTACATTAAGCATATTTGCAGGATTCTACAAGAATGCTGGAAATGTTCACTGAGAGTTCCTGTTAATATAAACAGTATGTGTTACAAACAGGAATGCTGGAAATATCACGGATAGTTCCTGTCAATATAACCAGTATGTGTTAGACAGGACTGCTGGAAATATCAGGGATAGTTCCTGCCAATATAACCAGTATGTGTTAGACAGGATTGCTGGAAATATCACGGATAGTTCCTGCCAATATAACCAGTATATGTTAGACAGGACTGGTAGAAATATCACGGATAGTTCCTGTCAATATAACCAGTATGTGTTAGACAGGACTGCTGGAAATATCAGGGATAGTTCCTGCCAATATAACCAGTATGTGTTAGACAGGACTGGTAGAAATATCACGGATAGTTCCTGTCAATATAACCAGTATGTGTTAGACAGGACTGCTGGAAATATCAGGGATAGTTCCTGTCAATATAACCAGTATATGTTAGACAGGACTGGTAGAAATATCACGGATAGTTCCTGTCAATATAACCAGTATGTGTTAGACAGGACTGGTAGAAATATCACGGATAGTTCCTGTCAATATAACCAGTATGTGTTAGACAGGACTGGTAGAAATATCACGGATAGTTCCTGTCAATATAACCAGTATATGTTAGACAGGACTGGTAGAAATATCACGGATAGTTCCTGTCAATATAACCAGTATATGTTAGACAGGACTGGTAGAAATATCACGGATAGTTCCTGTCAATATAACCAGTATGTGTTAGACAGGACTGGTAGAAATATCAGGGATAGTTCCTGCCAATATAACCAGTATGTGTTAGACAGGACTGGTAGAAATATCACGGATAGTTCCTGTCAATATAACCAGTATGTGTTAGACAGGACTGCTGGAAATATCAGGGATAGTTCCTGTCAATATAACCAGTATGTGTTAGACAGGACTGCTGGAAATATCACGGATAGTTCCTGTCAATATAACCAGTATGTGTTAGACAGGACTGCTGGAAATATCACGGATAGTTCCTGTCAATATAACCAGTATGTGTTAGACAGGACTGCTGGAAATATCAGGGATAGTTCCTGCCAATATAACCAGTATGTGTTAGACAGGACTGCTGGAAATATCAGGGATAGTTCCTGCCAATATAACCAGTATGTGCTAGACAGGACTGGTAGAAATATCATGGATAGATCCTGTCAATATAACCAGTATGTGAGAACAGAGACAATGTGGGAGAAGTGGCAATTAAAATTCATTACTTTGAGATAATATGTTGAGTACTCGTCATTGAGAACGACGGCCTGTAACGATTTACTAAACCGGAGTACTCTACATGGACAACTAATCTGGTCCGTGCAAGTAGACAAGACTGATACAACAAGCCATACTCAATGATGAAGTGCCGGTTGAACACGGTAATACAGATATACAACAAGCCATACTCAATAATGAAGTGCCGGTTGAACACGGTAATACAGATAGACAACAAGCCATACTCAATGATGAAGTGCCGGTTGAATACGACAGTACAGATAGACAACAAGCCATACTCAATGATGAAGTGCCGGTTGAATACGGCAGTATACAAATACCACAAACCATTCTCAACGATGAAGTGCCTGTTCAATACGACAGTATACAAATACCACAAACCATTCTCAACGATGAAGTGCCTGTTCAATACGACAGTATACAAATACCACAAACCATTCTCAACGATGAAGTGCCTGTTCAATACGACAGTATACAAATACCACAAACCATTCTCAACGATGAAGTGCCTGTTCAATCCGACAGTTTACAAATACCACAAACCATTCTCAACGATGAAGTGCCTGTTCAATACGACAGTATACAAATACCACAAACCATTCTCAACGATGAAGTGCCTGTTCAATACGACAGTATACAAATACCACAAACCATTCTCAACGATGAAGTGCCTGTTCAATACGACAGTATACAAATACCACAAACCATTCTCAACGATGAAGTGCCTGTTCAATACGACAGTATACAAATACCACAAACCATTCTCAACGATGAAGTGCCTGTTCAATATGACAGTATACAAATACCACAAACCATTCTCAACGATGAAGTGCCAGTTCAATACGACAGTATACAAATACCACAAACCATTCTCAACGATGAAGTGCCTGTTCAATACGACAGTATACAAATACCACAAACCATTCTCAACGATGGAAGTGCCAGTTCAATACGACAGTATACAAATACAACAAACCATTCTCAACGATGGAAGTGCCAGTTCAATACGACAGTATACAAATACCACAAACCATTCTCAACGATGAAGTGCCTGTTCAATACGACAGTATACAAATACCACAAACCATTCTCAACGATGAAGTGCTGGTTCAATACGACAGTATACAAATACAACAAACCATTCTCAACGATGAAGTGCTAGTTCAATACGGCAGTATACTTATACATGTGCGTTTGAATAAGGCCCTATTTTCCAATTAGCATAATATTTGCAGGAACATAGATGTCAATCGAAAATTCCTGGAATTTGGAAGTGTGACATATTTGGTCCTTTTTATATTATTAAATATTAAACACTCGTGTAGAAGGTGTTCTTGTAACGTTTTGGCTGCTAAAGTTGCACTTCACGTACATCGGTACATAGATGTAATTAATGGCCACACCTAACTACAAAGCTAATAGCTATCTGGTTATATTAAATCAACATTACATGGTAAGCATAATATTGTCATCTCCTGGTTCCCAGACTCACTGTAGATATTTGTACACTTTGATACACTGGTTCCCAGACTCACTGTTGATATTTGTACACTTTGATACACTGGTTCCCAGACTCACTGTAGATATTTGTACAAGTCGATACACTGGTTCCCAAACTCACTGTTGATATTTGTACACTTTGATACACTGGTTCCCAGACTCGCTGTAGATATTTGTATGCTTTGATACACTGGTTCCCAGACTCACTGTAGATATTTGTACAAGTCGATACACTGGTTCCCAGGCTCACTGTAGATATTTGTACACTTTGATACACTGGTTCCCAGGCTCACTGTAGATATTTGTACACTTTGATACACTGGTTCCCAGACTCACTATAGATATTTGTACAAGTCGATACACTGGTTCCCAGGCTCACTGTAGATATTTGTATGCTTTGATATACTGGTTCCCAGACTCACTGTAGATATTTGTACAAGTCAATACACTGGTTCCCAGACTCACTATAGATATTTGTACAAGTCGATACACTGGTTCCCAGGCTCACTGTAGATATTTGTACAAGTCGATACACTGGTTCCCAGGCTCACTGTAGATATTTGTACACTTTGATACACTGGTTCCCAGGCTCACTGTAGATATTTGTACACTTTGATACACTGGTTCCCAGACTCACTATAGATATTTGTACAAGTCGATACACTGGTTCCCAGGCTCACTGTAGATATTTGTATGCTTTGATATACTGGTTCCCAGACTCACTGTAGATATTTGTACAAGTCAATACACTGGTTCCCAGACTCACTATAGATATTTGTACAAGTCGATACACTGGTTCCCAGGCTCACTGTAGATATTTGTACAAGTCGATACACTGGTTCCCAGACTCACTGTAGATATTTGTACACTTTGATACACTGGTTCCCAGACTCACTGTAGATATTTGTACAAGTCGATACACTGGTTCCCAGGCTCACTATAGATATTTGTACAAGTCGATACACTGGTTCCCAAACTCACTGTAGATATTTGTACACTTTGATACACTGGTTCCCAGACTCACTGTAGATATTTGTACAAGTCGATACACTGGTTCCCAGGCTCACTATAGATATTTGTACAAGTCGATACACTGGTTCCCAAACTCACTGTAGATATTTGTACACTTTGATACACTGGTTCCCAGACTCACTGTAGATATTTGTACAAGTCGATACACTGGTTCCCAGGCTCACTATAGATATTTGTACAAGTCGATACACTGGTTCCCAAACTCACTGTAGATATTTGTACACTTTGATACACTGGTTCCCAGACTCACTGTAGATATTTGTACAAGTCGATACACTGGTTCCCAGGCTCACTGTAGATATTTGTACAAGTCGATACACTGGTTCCCAGACTCGCTATAGATATTTGTACAAGTCGATACACTGGTTCCCAAACTCACTGTAGATATTTGTACAAGTCGATACACTGGTTCCCAGACTCACTATAGATATTTGTACAAGTCGATACACTGGTTCCCAAACTCACTGTAGATATTTGTACAAGTCGATACACTGGTTCCCAAACTCACTGTAGATATTTGTACAAGTCGATACACTGGTTCCCAAACTCACTGTAGATATTTGTATACTTTGATACAATGGTTCCCGGAATCGGAAACAACAACAGTTGCCTCTGCAGTTACGGCCAGGCCTTGAGGCCCATACAAGGGGTCGGCGGAGGTGTTCACATAGCTAAGGAATGACCCATTGCTGTCAAATACCTGAAATAAGAAATGACTATCACTGAAATATTACATTATACACTGTCAAGTTACTACACATCGCAGCATGAAGATATGCATGCACCAAATGATGGCTCAAGTTATTCCCTAGTGGCTTCCGTGGTCTAGTCAAATCACTTGCACCCTCACCATGCTGGTTCGAATCCAATTTTGGGGTGTTGAATTACATCATGTGAGGAAGCTGTCCAGCTAGCATGTGGAAGCCCAGTGGTTCTACCCGGGTGGTCACCCGCGTCTGAAATACTGCTTGAAGAGGCAACCGGGGTCTGTGGCTCATTAGAGTTAAGTCTGTATATGGCTAACCACAGTTCAGTCAAAATTTGATTAAACAGTCCAGTTGGAATTTGCTAACAAGAATTATGTTATGTTATATTTCGGGTTTTACGCCTGCATCAGCACCATTTTGGGCTATATCGCCGGCGGGCAGTTTACCTAACAACACCTTTCCTGGGCAGGCTCCAGCGGTTAACCAGTACTTGGGTGCACCAACCTCCGTAAGAAACTGCCAACTTTTTCATATAAATGAGACACGGCCTGAGCGGGGCTCGAACCCTTGACCATCAGTGATGATAGACTACAGTGGTATACAAGTCAGCGACCATAACCACTCGACCATGGAGGCAGACATAACAAGAATTAATTCGGTATTTAGCTAGTGTGCATGTTACTATGTTGACCAGAATTCAGTTGTTATTTGGTAATCACATTGAGATACCACAACAAGACACATATATAAACATATTATGGTGAACACTAACGAGAGGAAATTACAAGCACTACATTAGAAACATTAGATTAATTGTTTCATGAGCTACCTGTATTCTGGAATTTCCCCAATCAGCCACTAGGATGTTTCCATACTCGTCTACAGCGACCCCTGTTGGAGCATTGAACTGACCGTTTCCTTCACCGTTGGAGCCAAAACAGAAGAGAAAGTTACCCTCACAGTCGAACACCTTAATACAGTGATTGTGAAAGTCCGACACAATTATATCATTATTGGCATTAATGGCGACATAATGTGGTCCCGCAAATTGATGGTCCCCATTTCCTCTCGATCCAAACTTTGTCAAGAGTTTACCGTTTGACTGGAATATAAATATAGTACTGGCTTTGTTATCCACAACTACAATGTGTCCGTTTCTATCCACTGCCAAACCCTTTGGTCCAAGAAGCTTTCCTGTGCCCATTTTATTCAGGTACTTTCCATCTGGCGCAAAAATACTAATCCATTTGTTGTCGTAATCTGCTATCAAATAGTTACCATTAAGGGTTGTGGCGACCCCTGTTGGCCTTTGCATCTTACCGGGTATCCTACCAGGTGATCCAAATTTCAATTTGCATTCACCAGAAAGTGTGAACACTTGAGCCACCTGATTGTTACTGTCGGCCACTAGAATCTTGCTATCTATACAACAAATACCCTGTGGATTGGTAAACTCCCCTTTATTGCGACCTTTGACCCCTACCCTCCATAGAAGGTCATCTTCAATCAAATTGCTTTTTCTGTTTGACCCTGACCTTGAACTAGAAGGTCGTTTGGTCCCCTTTTGTTTGACAGCTGCAGTTCTTGGAATTTTTGAGTGGCCGCTTGCAGCTTCTGCATGCTCTTCAACTCCACTGTTTACAGCCTTGACCTTGAATGGTGACCCTTTAATATGTCTACCAAATAACTTAATAAACATTACATAATTATCTTCTCTTGGCAACAAATAAACTAGTTCATAAGTCCCGTTCTGTTGGTCTGTTATAGCAGGGATTATTCGATCTCCATTAGAAGCTTGCAGCTCAGAATCAATAAGACCCTGACCTACTTTCACAAGGTCACCATGGTAATCTTTGGTTCTAATAGTGATCACACCAGGTTTATTTACATATGCATGTTTCAGACCTTCACCAGTGGCCGACGATTTGTAAGCTATGGCATTATTATTCTTAATGTAGCCCAGATTACCCAGCGATTTCTTTAATCCTTGACAATGAGCTGTATCAAAGCCAACAAACTCATTTTCTTCAGGTTCTCTTCTGACCGGGTCTGCACCAAGGTCTTTCAGTTTGGCAGACATCTCTTTCTGCACAAGTAAGATCTCAGTATCACTTCCATGTTCTACTGTATCTTGGGTAAGCTCACAGCAATTGTTAATTCTTGTCATCACATTGTCTAAGTTTTCTTTCTGCTTGAATAATACCTCATGCTTCTTTTTATATATGCTATTCACATCATTTAAAAGTGTTTCTTTTCTTTCATTCATTAGACGTATCAGATCGTCAAAAGTTTCAGTAATCTTGCTCTCTGCGATTCTTGTTTGACTAGTTAATGTCTGCGTTACTTCCGAGATATTATTAATAGCTCCTTGGATGTGTGGAATTTGAGCTTTGGCTCCCATGATAAGAGTGACTAGACTCGACTTGTGTTCGGCTATTGCCTCTCCTAGAGTTATGATGTTATGACCAATATGCTCCACGGTTGTACAATCTTTACAAACGCCAGTTTCACACGATGAACAATAGAACTGAAATAGACAAATAATTTAGTGAGAGACATTGGTGAGTTACTGCCCCCTGCATAATCTTCAAGGAGGATAGGTCTTATTTAATTGGTTTCCTCTGTTTTCATCGTTGTAACCTTTGCACAACATGCTATCAATTTTCAACCGTGTTCTCATCTTATAATTATTAAAATCTTGACAGATGTCTTCCAGCTTAATCAATGAATACCGTACTGTAAAACTGTATATGTGGTACTGAATATTCATGTTGTGCGTAGGTCTTCAGTATGTTTCTCAGAATTGAATATCTGTCAACTAATAATTTTTTAAAAATTGATTTGTCCAAAAAATAAATACCTAAGACTAAGAAGATTATCTCCCTTCAATAGATTTACAAGTTTACCATCTTCAGATGACGGTGAACAAGCTGGAATACTTGATGGTTGATTGACAAGGAGATTATCTCCCTTCAATAGATGCAAGTTTACAATCTTCCGATGACGGTGAACAAGCTGGAATACTCGATGGTTGATTGACAAGAAGATTATCTCCCTTCAATAGATTTACAAGTTTACAATCTTCAGATGACAGTGAACAAGCTGGAATACTCGATGGTTGATTGACAAGGAGATTATCTCCCTTCAATAGATGCAAGTTTACAATCTTCAGATGACGGTGAACAAGATGGAATACTCGATGGTTGATTGACAAGGAGATTAAAATACCTCAGGGTGTGCAGCCAACCCGGGGCTCGAACCAGGGACCTTTCGCTTACAGGGCGAACGCTCTACAGACTGAGCTAGCTGGGCCGTTTACGCAAAATCTTCCCAATGCTGACTAAGTCCCTACCGTGACATTCTTCCCCACCAAATTGGAATTCTTGCACGAATGTCCAGGGATAGAGAACATGGTAAGCATGACCTTGAAGTAAATATTCAGTCGCTGTCCCTCGTTGGGCGCCAAATATGACCTGGTGAGAAAAATGAGCAGCCAACCCAGAGCTTGAACCCAGGACCTTTCGCTTTCTGGGCGAACGCCTTACCGACTGAGCTAGCTGGGCTGTTTACATATAATTTCACAAATGCTGACTAAGTCTGCACCGTGACAATTATAAGTAATGAATGAATTACCTGTAAGGAATTGCCGTCATGGTTTGGACAGACTAGGGTGGATAATTCACTTTGCGACGTTGTTGAACACGCTGGAATACTGACTAGATGATGGGCATTGAGATTGATGTCATCCTGGTGTTGCTGGACGCAGGTATCACACAAGTTCTTTTCGCATGTTGAACAGTTGGTGCACGGTCTCATGCTCTCTGAACCACACACACCACAGGCCTCGGGTCCTACAATACAAACGTTTGAAACTCATGCCAGATTCTAGAAATAAGTCATGTTATCTTTTGGGTTACCTACCTTTGGCCGATAGGTGAATATTATTAAGCCCAGAAAGCTTGTTGTCCCCCCCCCTATTGTCTCGTCATTGTGGTCTTTCAGTATATATTAGTATACATCACTGGTGTCGAATCTCACTGGTTCCCAAATTTGATCTAGTTCAGTCATAAACTGTCTCCCGTGCTTGGAACCTCCCCCCCCCAATACGAACCAGTAGATGCTATCCAAATAATAATGGCACACAAAGGCATTTAACAACAATGTAACAACTGTAGCAGATGTACACAAAGGTATTTAACAACAATGTAACAACTGTAGCAGACACAAACAAAGGTATTTAACAGCAATGTAACAACTGTAGCAGACGTACACAAAGGCATTTAACAGCAATGTAACAACTGTAGCAGACATACACAAATGCATTTAACAGCAATGTAGGCATTTAACAGCAATGTAACAACTGTAGCAGATGTACACAAATGCATTTAACAGCAATGTAACAACTGTAGCAGACGTACACAAATGCATTTAACAGCAATGTAGGCATTTAACAGCAATGTAACAACTGTAGCAGACGTACACAAATGCATTTAACAGCAATGTAGGCATTTAACAGCAATGTAACAACTGTAGCAGATGTACACAAGGCATTTAACAGCAATGTAACAACTGTAGCAGACGTACACACATATATTTAACAGCAATGTAACAACTGTAGCAGACATACACAAGGCATTTAACAGCAATGTAATAACTGTAGTAGACATAAACAAATGCATTTAACAGCAATGTAACAACTGTAGCAGACATACACAAGGCATTTAACAGCAATGTAACAACTGTAGCAGACGTACACACAGATATTTAACAGCAATGTAACAACTGTAGCAGACGTACACAAAGGAATTAACAGCAATGTAACAACTGTAGCAGACGTACACAAGGTATTTAACAGCAATGTAACAACTGTAGCAGACATACACAAGTCATTTAACAGCAATGTAACAACTGTAGCAGACATACACAAATGCATTTAATAGCAATGTAACAACTGTAGCAGATATACACAAGACATTTAACAGCAATGTAACAACTGTAGCAGACATACACAAGGCATTTAACAGCAATGTAACAACTGTAGCAGACATACACAAGGCATTTAACAGCAATGTAACAACTGTAGCAGACACACACAGGCATTTAACAGCAATGTAACAACTGTAGCAGACGTACACACAGATATTTAACAGCAATGTAACAACTGTAGCAGACATACACAAATGCATTTAACAGCAATGTAACAACTGTAGCAGATGTACACACATATATTTAACAGCAATGTAACAACTGTAGCAGACGTACACAAGGTATTTAACAGCAATGTAACAACTGTAGCAGACATACACAAGGCATTTAACAGCAATGTAACAACTGTGGCAGACATACACAAATGCATTTAACAGCAATGTAACAACTGTAGCAGACATACACACATATATTTAACAGCAATGTAACAATTGTAGCAGATGTACACAACAGAATTAACAGCAATGTAACAACTGTAGCAGACGTACACAAGGTATTTAACAGCAATGTAACAACTGTAGCAGACATACACAAGGCAGTTAACAGCAATGTAACAACTGTAGCAGACATACACAAATGCATTTAACAGCAATGTAACAACTGTAGCAGACATACACAAAGGTATTTAACAGCAATGTAACAACTGTAGCAAATGTACACAAAGGTATTTAACAGCAATGTAACAACTGTAGCAGACACAAACAAAGGCATTTAACAGCAATGAAACAACTGTAGCAGATGTACACAAAGGCATTTAACAGCGATGAAACAACTGTAGCTGATGTACACAAAGGCATTTAACAGCAATGCAACAACTGTAGCAGACACACACAAAGGTATTTAACAGCAATGTAACAACTGTAGCAGACACACACACCATTATTTAACAGCAATGTAACAACTGTAGCAGACACACACAACAGTATTTAACAGCAATGTAACAACTGTAGCAGACACACACAATGGCATTTAACAGCAATGTAACAACTGTAGCAGACACACACAAATGCATTTAACAGCAATGTAACAACAATAACATACACAAACAAAGGTATTTAACAGCAATGTAACAACTGTAGCAGACATACACAAAGGTATTTAACAGCAATGTAACACCTGTAGCAGACATACACAAATGCATTTAACAGCAATGTAACAACTGTAGCAAATGTACATAAAGGCATTTAACAGCAAAGTGTAACTGTAGCAGACATACACAAAGGCATTGAACAGCAATGTGTAACTGTAGCAGACATACACAAAGGCATTGAACAGCAATGTGTAACTGTAGCAGACGTACATATATATATATATATGGTCCCCTCTAGATGTAGAGAAAAGCTAAAAGTGACCATATATATATATCGTCCTCTCTAGATGTAGAGAAAAGTTAAAAGTGACCATATATATATATGGTCCTCTCTAGATGTAGAGAAAAGTTAAAAGTGACCATATATATATATGGTCCTCTCTAGATGTAGAGAAAAGTTAAAAGTGACCATATATATATATGGTCCTCTCTAGATGTAGAGAAAAGTTAAAAGTGACCATATATATATATGGTCCTCTCTAGATGTAGAGAAAAGTTAAAAGTGACCATATATATATATGGTCCTCTCTAGATGTAGAGAAAAGTTAAAAGTGACCATATATATATAATTATATATATATTAATAGTTCTCTGCTAGGAATCATCGACATAAAATATATATATATATATATAGTTATTTATAGTTTTCTATATTTAGTTGTATCTTACCTACAACATCCATGAGACTGGTAATGAAGATATTAGCCTGCAGGGCGGCGACACCATGTAGGGGCAGGATTGACTGTTGCCTACACACGGGACACGTTACGGACAAGCTCTCAGAGGGAATGTACTCATACAGGCACTGCTCACAGAAGGAGTGCAGGCATGGCAGAACCTTCGGGTTGCAATAGCTACTGTGACATATCCCACAATTCAACAGTTGGTGCTCGATGTTCGGCAGATTGTTGTTGAGGTTGTTCTGTAAATCCATGACTTCTGTGTCGCAATATGACACCTGGAAATATATAGGAATGGGATAATGCATTATGATTGCTATGTCACATGGTAACTGGAAATATATAGGAATGGGATAATGCATTATGATTGCTATGTCACATGGTAACTGGAAATATATAGGAATGGGATAATGCATTATGATTGCTATGTCACATGGTAACTGGAAATATATAGGAATGGGATAATGCATTATGATTGCTATGTCACATGGTAACTGGAAATATATAGGAATGGGATAATGCATTATGATTGCTATGTCACATGGTACCTGGAAATATATAGGAATGGGATAATGCATTATGATTGCTATGTCACATGGTACCTGGAAATATATAGGAATGGGATAATGCATTATGATTGCTATGTCACATGGTTCCTGGAAATATATAGGAATGGGATATATATTATGAAAACACATTGATAAATCCGAACTATTGACACTGATTTTCTATGGGGGGGGGGGGGGGGGGGGTAACGTCATACCCATGATTTTTAATGGGGAGATAACCTCCTACCCCTGATCTTAATGGGGGAGAATAATGTCCTACACATGATTTTTAATGGGGAGATAACCTCCTACCCATGATTTTAATGGGGGAGATAACCTCCTACCCATGATTTTTAATGGGGGGGGATAACGTCCTACCCATGATTTTTAATGAGGGGGGATAACCTCCTACCCATGATTTTTAATGGGGGGGATAACCTCCTACCCATGATTTCTAATGGGGAGATAACGTCCTACCCATGATTTTTAATGGGGAGATAACCTCCTACCTATGATTTTTAATGGGGGGATAACGTCCTACCCATGATATTTAATGGGGAGATAACCTCCTACCCATGATTTTTAATGGAGGGATAACGTCCTACCCATGATATTTAATGGGGGGATAACGTCCTACCCATGATATTTAATGGGGGAGATAACCTCCTACCCATGATTTTTAATGGGGGGGGGGATAATGTCCTACCCATGATTTATAATGGGGGAGATAACCTCCTACCCATGATTTTTATTTGACAGGCTGGATATTGCTCTTCTGTGTTAGGACATATAGGGGGATAATGTCCGGCGGGAAATAATATGCACTTTCCCTCCAAATATATAATATGTTTCTGAGGCCAAACGGCTAGAAAAGGTCAATATAATATCTGTATTGGCCGGAATTCAAATGTTCTTGGCTTAGAGACAAACCATTCGTTTGCATCTTTTATACTGTACGAGGCATAAAAACAAAATGGTATCAAATACATGCTGCCGTGGTGATGAAATAACACAAAGTAATATGCATGTTAATTAATGAAACAAAACTAAAGGTCAATATAATTGTAATGACCTACGACCTATAGAGACTCATTTAGAGCCACATCGCACAAAACAAGGGTAGACTTGTTTCCTCTACATTAGGTCTATCAAATGCATGGCCCATCTATTCAGACCATACATTCCAACCTGTGCTAGTGGTCACCTCTATTAAGCAGCCAGTTTCCAGATTCCCAATAAGTTGATTTATTATACATTTGACCTCTATTAAGCAGCCACCTGTGCTAAGCAGCCACTTTCTGAGATTCTCTTGGCTGGCTGCTTAAGACAGATTTGACTGTATATACCCAACTAAACTATGAAGTGAATCAAATCAGATAGAATGACTGTTGGACCGTGATATAAGTATAGGACCGTGATATAAGTATAGGACCGTGATATAAGTATAGGACTGTGATATAAGTATAGGACTGTGATATAAGTATAGGACCATGATATAAGTATAGGACTGTGATATAAGTATAGGACCATGATATAAGTATAGGACCATGATATAAGCATAGGACCATGATATAAGTATAGGACTGTGATATAAGTATAGGACTGTGATATAAGTATAGGACTGTGATATAAGTATAGGACCATGATATAAGTATAGGACTGTGATATAAGTATAGGACCATGATATAAGTATAGGACCGTGATATAAGTATAGGACCATGATATAAGTATAGGACCATGATATAAGTATAGGGCCATGATATAAGTATAGGACCATGATATAAGTATAGGACCATGATATAAGTATAGTGCCATGATATAAGTATAGGACCATGATATAAGTATAGGACTGTGATATCAGTATAGGACCATGATATAAGTATAGGACCTTGATATAAGTATAGGACCGTGATATAAGTATAGGGCCATGATATAAGTATAGGACCATGATATAAGTATAGGACTGTGATATAAGTATAGGACTGTGATATAAGTATAGGACTGTGATATAAGTATAGGACTGTGATATAAGTATAGGACTGTGATATAAGTATAGGACTGTGATATAAGTATAGGACTGTGATATAAGTATAGGACTGTGATATAAGTATAGGACTGTGATATAAGTATAGGACCATGATATAAGTATAGGACTGTGATATAAGTATAGGACTGTGATATAAGTATAGGACCGTGATATAAGTATAGGACCTTGATATAAGTATAGGACCTTGATATAAGTATAGGACCGTGATATAAGTATAGGACTGTGATATAAGTATAGGACCATGATATAAGTATAGGACCATGATATAAGTATAGGACCATGCTATAAGTATAGGACCATGATATAAGTATAGGACCATGATATAAGTATAGGACCATGATATAAGTATAGGACTGTGATATAAGTATAGGACTGTGATATAAGTATTGGACCATGATATAAGTATAGGACCGTGATATAAGTATAGGACCATGATATAAGTATAGGACCATGATATAAGTATAGGGCCATGATATAAGTATAGGACCATGATATAAGTATAGGACCATGATATAAGTATAGGACTGTGATATAAGTATAGGACCATGATATAAGTATATGACCATGATATAAGTATAGGACCATGATATAAGTATAGGGCCATGATATAAGTATAGGACCATGATATAAGTATAGGGCCATGATATAAGTATAGGACTGTGATATAAGTATAGGACCATGATATAAGTATAGGACCATGATATAAGTATAGGACTGTGATATAAGTATAGGACCGTGATATAAGTATAGGACTGTGATATAAGTATAGGACCGTGATATAAGTATAGGACCATGATATAAGTATAGGACCATGATATAAGTATAGGACCGTGATATAAGTATAGGACCATGATATAAGTATAGGACCATGATATAAGTATAGGACTGTGATATAAGTATAGGACCATGATATAAGTATAGGACCATGATATAAGTATAGGGCCATGATATAAGTATAGGACCATGATATAAGTATAGGACTGTGATATAAGTATAGGACCATGATATAAGTATAGGACTGTGATATAAGTATAGGACCGTGATATAAGTATAGGACCGTGATATAAGTATAGGACCGTGATATAAGTATAGGACCGTGATATAAGTATAGGACCTTGATATAAGTATAGGACCATGATATAAGTATAGGACTGTGATATAAGTATAGGACCATGATATAAGTATAGGACCATGATATAAGTATAGGACTGTGATATAAGTATAGGACCGTGATATAAGTATAGGACCATGATATAAGTATAGGACTGTGATATAAGTATAGGACTGTGATATAAGTATAGGACCGTGATATAAGTATAGGGCCATGATATAAGTATAGGACCGTGATATAAGTATAGGACCTTGATATAAGTATAGGACCGTGATATAAGTATAGGACCATGATATAAGTATAGGACCATGATATAAGTATAGGACCGTGATATAAGTATAGGACCATGATATAAGTATAGGACCATGATATAAGTATAGGACTGTGATATAAGTATAGGACCATGATATAAGTATAGGACCATGATATAAGTATAGGGCCATGATATAAGTATAGGACCATGATATAAGTATAGGACTGTGATATAAGTATAGGACCGTGATATAAGTATAGGACCATGATATAAGTATAGGACCATGATATAAGTATAGGACTGTGATATAAGTATAGGACCATGATATAAGTATAGGACCATGATATAAGTATAGGACTGTGATATAAGTATAGGACCATGATATAAGTATAGGACCATGATATAAGTATAGGACTGTGATATAAGTATAGGACTGTGATATAAGTATAGGACTGTGATATAAGTATAGGACTGTGATATAAGTATAGGACTGTGATATAAGTATAGGACTGTGATATAGTTGGTGATATAAGTATAGGACTGTGATATAAGTATAGGACCATGATATAAGTATAGGACTTGATATAAGTATAGGACTGTGATATAAGTATAGGACCGTGATATAAGTATAGGACCTTGATATAAGTATAGGACCTTGATATAAGTATAGGACCGTGATATAAGTATAGGACTGTGATATAAGTATAGGACCATGATATTTGGTGTTAAGTATAGGACCATGATATAAGTATAGGACCATGATATAAGTATAGGACCTGATATAAGTATAGGACCATGATATAAGTATAGGACCATGATATAAGTATAGGACCGTGATATAAGTATAGGACTGTGATATAAGTATTGGACCATGATATAAGTATAGGACCGTGATATAAGTATAGGACCATGATATAAGTATAGGACCATGATATAAGTATAGGGCCATGATATAAGTATAGGACCATGATATAAGTATAGGACCATGATATAAGTATAGGACTGTGATATAAGTATAGGACCATGATATAAGTATATGACCATGATATAAGTATAGGACCATGATATAAGTATAGGGCCATGATATAAGTATAGGACCATGATATAAGTATAGGACCATGATATAAGTATAGTACCATGATATAAGTATAGGACTGTGATATAAGTATAGGACCGTGATATAAGTATAGGACTGTGATATAAGTATAGGACCGTGATATAAGTATAGGACCATGATATAAGTATAGGACCATGATATAAGTATAGGACCGTGATATAAGTATAGGACCATGATATAAGTATAGGACCATGATATAAGTATAGGACTGTGATATAAGTATAGGACCATGATATAAGTATAGGACCATGATATAAGTATAGGGCCATGATATAAGTATAGGACCATGATATAAGTATAGGACTGTGATATCAGTATAGGACCATGATATAAGTATAGGACCTTGATATAAGTATAGGACCATGATATAAGTATAGGACCGTGATATAAGTATAGGGCCATGATATAAGTATAGGACCTTGATATAAGTATAGGACCATGATATAAGTATAGGACCATGATATAAGTATAGGACTGTGATATAAGTATAGGACCGTGATATAAGTATAGGACCGTGATATAAGTATAGGACCGTGATATAAGTATAGGACCGTGATATAAGTATAGGACCTTGATATAAGTATAGGACCATGATATAAGTATAGGACTGTGATATAAGTATAGGACCATGATATAAGTATAGGACCATGATATAAGTATAGGACTGTGATATAAGTATAGGACCGTGATATAAGTATAGGACCATGATATAAGTATAGGACTGTGATATAAGTATAGGACTGTGATATAAGTATAGGACCGTGATATAAGTATAGGGCCATGATATAAGTATAGGACCGTGATATAAGTATAGGACCTTGATATAAGTATAGGACGTGATATAAGTATAGGACCATGATATAAGTATAGGACCATGATATAAGTATAGGACCGTGATATAAGTATAGGACCATGATATAAGTATAGGACCATGATATAAGTATAGGACTGTGATATAAGTATAGGACCATGATATAAGTATAGGACCATGATATAAGTATAGGGCCATGATATAAGTATAGGACCATGATATAAGTATAGGACTGTGATATGTATAGGACCATGATATAAGTATAGGACCTTGATATAAGTATAGGACCGTGATATAAGTATAGGACCGTGATATAAGTATAGGGCCATGATATAAGTATAGGACCTTGATATAAGTATAGGACCATGATATAAGTATAGGACCATGATATAAGTATAGGACTGTGATATAAGTATAGGACCGTGATATAAGTATAGGACCGTGATATAAGTATAGGACCGTGATATAAGTATAGGACCGTGATATAAGTATAGGACCTTGATATAAGTATAGGACCATGATATAAGTATAGGACTGTGATATAAGTATAGGACCATGATATAAGTATAGGACCATGATATAAGTATAGGACTGTGATATAAGTATAGGACCGTGATATAAGTATAGGACCATGATATAAGTATAGGACTGTGATATAAGTATAGGACTGTGATATAAGTATAGGACCGTGATATAAGTATAGGGCCATGATATAAGTATAGGACCGTGATATAAGTATAGGACTGTGATATAAGTATAGGACTGTGATATAAGTATAGGACCGTGATATAAGTATAGGGCCATGATATAAGTATAGGACCGTGATATAAGTATAGGACCTTGATATAAGTATAGGACCATGATATAAGTATAGGACCATGATATAAGTATAGGACTGTGATATAAGTATAGGACCTTGATATAAGTATAGGACCATGATATAAGTATAGGACCATGATATAAGTATAGGACCATGATATAAGTATAGGACCATGATATAAGTATAGGACCATGATATAAGTATAGGACCATGATATAAGTATAGGACCATGATATAAGTATAGGACCATGATATAGTATAGGACCATGATATAAGTATAGGACCATGATATAAGTATAGGACTGTGATATAAGTATAGGACTGTGATATAAGTATAGGACCATGATATAGGTATAGGACCATGATATAGGTATAGGACCATGATATAAGTATAGGACTGTGATATAAGTATAGGACTGTGATATAAGTATAGGACTGTGATATAAGTATAGGACTGTGATATAAGTATAGGACCATGATATAGGTATAGGACCGTGATATAAGTACAGGACTGTGATATAAGTATAGGACCATGATATAGGTATAGGACCATGATATAAGTATAGGACCATGATATAAGTATAGGACTGTGATATAAGTATAGGACTGTGATATAAGTATAGGACTGTGATATAAGTATAGGACCATGATATAAGTATAGGACCGTGATATAAGTATAGGACTGTGATATAGGTATAGGACCATGATATAAGTATAGGACCATGATATAAGTATAGGACCATGATATAAGTATAGGACTGTGATATAAGTATAGGACTGTGATATAAGTATAGGACTGTGATATAAGTATAGGACCATGATATAAGTATAGGACCGTGATATAAGTATAGGACTGTGATATAGGTATAGGACCATGATATAAGTATAGGACCATGATATAAGTATAGGACCATGATATAAGTATAGGACTGTGATATAAGTATAGGACTGTGATATAAGTATAGGACTGTGATATAAGTATAGGACCATGATATAAGTATAGGACCGTGATATAAGTATAGGACTGTGATATAGGTATAGGACCATGATATAAGTATAGGACCGTGATATAAGTATAGGACCGTGATATAAGTATAGGACCGTGATATAAGTATAGGACCATGATATAGGTACAGGTACTTGATATAGGTATAGGACCGTGATTTAGTATAGGACCATGATATAAGTATAGGACCGTGATATAGTATAGGACCATGATATAAGTATAGGACCATGATATAAGTATAGGACCGTGATATAAGTATAGGACCGTGATATAAGTATAGGATGTAAGTCGAAAACGATTTGAGAAAAGTCAAATCTCCAACCATTTTGTTAAATTGAACAAGAGTGCAGCCTGAGAGACATCTTAATACAATTAGCCTATATGTACATAGTCAAAATTCAAATGAGCTATCTCATCAGGATCTGCACTTTTTGCCAGTAATATTACTATTTTTTAGACAGAATGACCCATTTTGATAAATGAACTGGTCCAAATGTAATTTTAGTATTAATTTATTGGTGTAAAAATATCACGGAACAGGTGTCGATATATTTTACCTGGTCAGTCAAATAAATATATTTTAACACTGAGACTATTAATTGGGCGGTATTTGAGTTTCTGATAATGTCATTTTGCCAGATGTTAAAAAGTGAAAAATCGACAGACTGGAACCCAAGTCAAATGCAAAAGGGAGATAAATCTGTACTATCTAAATGCACAGTATTGTTAATATTTCACAATATTTCACAGTTTCATCAGCTTCTAAGCCATGACCTGCAAACATCTATACTATGCATGTTAACATACCAGTGGTGCAATCATATACAATTGTTGTTGCAGACAGAATACAGCCAGCTGTTACAGAACTAAGTTCTAAGTGTATAAATAGAATAACATGTTATGTATATTTGTTGACTTTTCAGGGGCGTAGCTAGTGATTTTGAGTTTATAGGCTCAAATATTAAATTAAGAATCGAAGATGCAATGTTGCTAGAGGGATGGGCATGCTTCCCTACGACATATTTTTGAATCAGAGAAGGTCAATGGTGCACTCTGGCGCATTTTAACGTACATCTTAGATGTTCAAATATCCATTTTTTCAGAGATGTGCCCTCATTATACCCCCTTAAATATTTTGTTGCCTCTTTCGGGTTTTAGATTTTTCATTTTCTTGGACAATCTGCAGCAGGCCCGGGCCTTCATTGCTTTATAGAAGCTACATGCCTTGTTTACATGTGTAGTTTAGTGATAAATATAAGAGGACAGTAACTCTTTGCACGCTAGCAGTCAATGGTGCACTCTGTCGCATTTTAACGTACATTTTAGACTTTCAAATACCGATTTTTTCAGAGATGTACCCACCCCTACATTGTTTTGTTGACTCTTCCAGGTTTTTCATTTTCTTGGACATTCTGCAGCAGGCCCTGGCCTTCAGTGCCTTATAGACGCTAGCCATGAAAATAACAGTCAAATATGTGTTATGGAATTTCATTTCATATTTAAGTTCCACAATATTTCCACAGTTTCAGCTACAAATAATGAATTATCTCACCACCTCACCTCATCTCACCACCACATCTCATCTCACCACCACACCTCATCTCACCACCACACCTCATCTCACCACCACACCTCATCTCACCACCTCACCTCACCACCACACCTCATCTCACCACCACACCTCATCTCACTACCACATTTCATCTCATCACCTCACTGCATCTTACCTCACATCATCTCACAACCATACCTCGCCTCACCTCACATGTACATACTAAATGCGATCCCCAACAGGGCTGAAACCTACACTCTGCACATAATCACTATATGGTAAACAATTCTGCCAAGTCATTCTAACACTCTACACAAATAGGTTTTGGACCAATGGCCGAACGGCCTGACTAATGGATATGTTACTGGCTATCCAATTGTTCTCAGCTTTGTTCTAATAGGCACGTAAAGGAATATATAGCAACATAGCAGCCAACCGCAGACCACTAGACAATATATATACAGTCAAACCTGTGTTAGAGGTCACCTCCATTAAGCAGCCAACCTGTATTAAGCAGCCAGTTTCCAGATTCCCAATCAGTTGTTTTACTATATATTTGACCTCTATTTATTAAGCAGCCACCTGTGCTAAGCAGCCATTTTCTTGGACTCCCTTGACTGGCTGCTTAAGACAGGTTTGACTGTATATCTATTGTTCTCCTAGCCTTTACGGTGACATTACCAATTAGTGTGTGCAAACGGACGGACAGACAGACAGAGTGAGACCATTCCTATGTACAACCCCCGCTATGTGGCGACTGGCGAGGGATAATTATTTGCATGTCATGCTATAACATGTCATCCTGTGTCAGCAAAAAGATAATGTTGAAATTGGATTATCCATCATTTAAATATATGTTATATCTCGTTAATCACACCATGTTGACATTCTACAGATATGCTTATTATCTGAAAGCAGGTGTATAACATCCACTTTCTTCTCAAGTAGTATAATTTACAGCAATTTAAACACCTTTATTATAGAAGAATAAATTGTCAAAGTCATATAACACTCTGAAATACAAAGTTCCCACTTTTGTTTGCAATTCCATACAGAAGCCAAGAAGCCAAATACAGGTTAAATGTAAACAGAGCTACATTTAAGGTGTTCTAAATATACCGTCTCAGTGGCCCAATGGTTAAGGCGTCTGCCTACGGAGCGGGAGGTCGAAGGTTCGAATCTCGTCAGGGGTTCGTTCTGATATGGCCGATTGGTGAGCCGCCAGCTAGTTAAATAATGGATACCGATTGCCTACCAGCCTGGCATACAAGCATAGGATTCGGGAAGTACTGATGTTCATAAAAAGAGGTGTCTCATAAGTCAGAAATGGCTGGCCCTTTAAATAGAGGTGACACTATAATAAACAAACACTTTACTTTTATACTGTTAACAAACAGACTGGTAGTGGACAGTATATTTAGATAATAAATCATACAGACTGGTAGTGGATGGTATATTTAGATAATAAATCACACAGACTGGTAGTGGATGGTATATTTAGATAATAAATCACACAGACTGGTAGTGTATGGTATATTTAGATAATAAATCACACAGACTGGTAGTGGATGGTATATTTGGATAATAAATCACACAGACTGGTAGTGGATGGTATATTTAGATAATAAATCACACAGACTGGTAGTGTATGGTATATTTGGATAATAAATCACACAGCCTGGTAGTGTATGGTATATTTAGATAATAAATCATACAGACTGGTAGTGGATGGTATATTTAGATAATAAATCACACAGACTGGTAGTGTATGGTATATTTAGATTAATAAATCACACAGACTGGTAGTGGATGGTATATTTAGATTAATAAATTACACAGACTGGTAGTGTATGGTATATTTAGATAATAAATCACACAGCCTGGTAGTGTATGGTATATTTAGATAATAAATCATACAGACTGGTAGTGTATGGTATATTTAGATAATAAATCACACAGACTGGTAGTGGATGGTATATTTAGATTAATAAATCACTGTATTCTCAACATTCACACAGACTACTGCAACATTCCAAGCAGAAACTTAATACTCTACCAAGATGAAAAATAAAACTAGGTATACTTTAGACTGGAAATAACTCTAAATTTAACGACATTAAATGCTATATAATTTAGGCAAAGAGTACATTAAAATGTCAACAGAAAGCACCACATGAGTGACGTTGACCCACAGCAAGGAAATCATTTACAATGTACCTTAAAAGTCATCTTAACCAAAAACAGTTCATATTACTTTAAAATATATTCTTTACCATAAATTATAGTAGATTATTTGAATAGCAAACAATTTAAATTGATTTCTATCCACAGAATGCTACAACATTGTTCGGAAGTCGAACAATAGAAATGTACTATGGTAAAACTCGTATCGTAATCAATGAGTGACATTGTTCGTTTTTCCTATTACCTCCCTTGGCAGATAAAGTCTGATTTATACCGAAATGTATATTGGTTCTTTTAGTTGGAATCCTTTGTTTTTACTGTTGTTCCCTAACCAGATGTTGCGGTATGATAAATGTCATTTTATCAAAATCATGTTAATTATTTGATAATATTTTATTACAGTAAAGTGTCCATATACGGTAGGCTATCTGTCAAGATTTAGCAACTATTAAATGAGAAAATTGTGCGCCACTTTGCATGTGATGCAAACAAAATCCGAGACGAATACGATAGCATGTGGTGCAAACAAAACCCGAGAGGAATACGATAGCATGTGGTGCAAACAAAACCCGAGAGGAATACGATATCATGTGGTGCAAACAAAACCCGAGAGGAATACGATAGCATGTGGTGCAAACAAAACCCGAGAGGAATACGATAGCATGTGGTGCAAACAAAACCCGAGAGGAATACGATATCATGTGGTGCAAACAAAACCCGAGAGGAATACGATAGCATGTGGTGCAAACAAAACCCGAGAGGAATACGATAGCATGTGGTGCAAACAAAACCCGAGAGGAATACGATATCATGTGGTGCAAACAAAACCCGAGAGGAATACGATAGCATGTGGTGCAAACAAAACCCGAGACGAATACGATATCATGTGGTGCAAACAAAACCCGAGACAAATACGATAGCATGTGGTGCAAGGAAAACCCGAAACGAATACAGAGGAAACAAACTAAAAAACCTATCCTCCTTAAAGAGCATTCAAGGGGCAGTAACTCACCAATGTCTCTCATTTAGTGAGACATTTTAATCTACTATGATGAATAACTGAATATTGTCATAAGATGGGTTTCTAACAGATATGTTACCATCTACCTTAACACAGGGCGTAGGTGATGTTATTATGACCCGTCTAACAGATATGTCACCATCTACCTTAACAAAGGGAGTAGGCAATGTTATTATGACCTATACAACAGATATGTCACCATCTACCTTAACAAAGGGAGTAGGCAATGTTATTATGACCCATGCAACAGATGTCACAATCACTTAAAAGAAACAAAAGTTCAAATACAACTTTGCAATCAAATGCACCTAGACAACAAAAACAAAAAGACATTATGTTGTCAACAATTTGCCAGTCCCTTTGATTGGTTGTTTGACATGCACAGATGCAGCAATTACATGCAACCTTTCTTGTTGACACGTGCTTGCAAAAACATATTTATCTTAGAAAATGAAGTGTTCTTTTCTTGCTAAGTTGTTTTTATTGCTCTTCTACCGGTACTTCTTTTGATGTAACTATGTTCAAATTGCCTAGTTACGTGCAAACAAGATGAACAACTTGTCACGAGTTGAACAGTAACTTATATCGCTGCCGTCTAACCACACCCACACCCACACCCACACCCACACACTTAATTGTAGTCTATACAAATTTATTTTAGCTCCATTGTGAAACAAGTTCTTACACATTAGCTCAATGTCTTTCGAGACCTCATTCCTGATGGATTATGTTATATTTCGGCTTTTACGCCTGCATCAGCACCATTTTGGGCTATATTGCCGGCGGGCAGTTTACCTAACAACACCTTTCCTGGGCAGGCTCCAACAGTTAACCAGTGCTTGGGTGCACCAACCTCCGTAAGAAACTGCCAACTTGTTCATATAAATGAGACACGGTCTGAGCGGGGCTCGAACCCGTGACCATCAGTGATGATAGGTTACAGTGGTATATAAGTCAACGACCGTAACCACTCGACCACGGAGGCGGACTCATTCCTGATGGAATCCATCAGCTTGACACCATGATGGAGAGAGAAAAGATGCAATGTGGAATTTAACCCTTTCAACACCAAGTAACTCACATGGACTGGTCCATGATATTCATAAACCAATAAATGAATCAGAAAATCACATTTGGACAAGTTCATTTATCAAAATGGGTAATTATGTCTAAAAATAGTCAAATCACTGGCAAAATGTGCAGATCCTGATGAGACGGCTCGTCATGAGCCGGCTCATCTGGATCTACACTTTTTGTAAGCCTATTTAGAGGTCTGTGGTGTTGAAAGGGTTAAGTGTCTTGCCTAAAGGCACAATTGTAATGGCTACAGCTGGGCGTGAACTCCGGGCCTCTCACACCTGAAGTGAATGCTATACCACTGCGTGATCAGGGTGATCAGGACATCGATACCCACATACTTATGGGCATCTCCTTGGTAAACATGCAGGTGATAAAATCTGATATGACAGAAATCAATGGTAGTTATAGTGGCTCCTCCCCCTAAGCTATATATATATATATATATATATATGTTGGTGAATGATGAATCAACACATAAAATGGTTATATGATCCATGATTCATCATTCACCAACATATATATTTGCTCTGGAACACAATTGAGCACTCTGTTTTGGGTTTATGCTGACTCTTTGCATCATTGAATTTATATATATATATATATATACCCCTCTATTATGAATGCACTCCCCCTGATACCCCTGATGGCTGCTTCCCGTCCCTTTGATAGCTGTTCAGCCCCCTGATACCGGCACAGTCCCTGAAGACTGTTCCCCCACTGATTGCTGTTCAGCCCCCTGATACCGGCACAGTCCCTGAAGACTGTTCCCCCACTGATTGCTGTTCAGCCCCCTGATACCGGCACAGTCCCTGAAGACTGTTCCCCCACTGATTGCTGTTCAGCCCCCTGATACCAGCTCAGTCCCTGAAGACTGTTCCCCAACAGACGGCTGTGTATTCACTGATACCAGCTACCCCCTGATGGCTGAACAACTCCCCACCAATAGCTGCTCACCCCCTGATACCTGCTCACCCACCTGATACCTGCACACCCACCTGATACCTGCTCACTCCCGATACCTGCTCACCCACCTGATACCTGCTCACCCATCTGATACCTGCTCACTCCTGATACCTGCTCACCCACCTGATACCTGCTCACTCCCGATACCTGCTCACCCACCTGATACCTGCTCACTCCCGATACCTGCTCACCCACCCGATACCTGCTCACCCACCTGATACCTGCTCACCCACCCGATTCCTGCTCACTCCTGATACCTGCTCACCCACCTGATACCTGCTCACCCACCTGATACCGCTCACCCACCTGATACCTGCTCACCCACCTGATACCTGCTCACCCACCTGATACCTGCTCACCCACCTGATTCCTGCTCACCCACCTGATACCTGCTCACCCCCTGATTCCTGCTCACCCCCGATTCCTGCTCACCCACCTGATACCTGCTCACCCCCGATTCCTGCTCACCCACCTGATATCCCTTTATTGGCTGCCGACCCCCTTATGCATGCTCTCTCCCTGATACCTGCTCATCCATTAAATCAGAAAACGCATGGAATCGCTTCTATACCTCAACAATTTTAAGGGGGAACATGCACTCAGACCCCCGAGATTGCCTCGGTTGAAATTTACCTCTGGCTACGGTACTGGTGCAACTAGCATTTATAACTAGCTGATACGGGACATTTTCATTAAATAATGTATATAAAAGACCATTAGAGACAACAAAAATAATAATATTAATTAAAATGGATCAACTGCAGTAAATTCTGGTTCTTCAACAAGGTCTCTCAAACAAAATGTTTGAGCATAGATACATTGTTTGGTGCAACTAGCATTTATAACTAGCTGATATGCGACATTTTCATTATAAAATGTATATAAAAGACCAGTAGAGAATTTTTATTTAATAAAAAAAAAAAAAAAAAAATTAAAAATTATATTAATTAAACTGGATCAACGGCAGTAAATTCTGATCCTTCAACCGGGCCTTCAATAAATATAGTTGGGATTAAATTTACCTTCAACTTTATACAATAATATGCAGATTGATCGGTTGTATACAGCCCCTGGGGCAAGAAACATGTGCTTATTGTCTCTACAATCACATAAACAACTTCTACTTTAATTAAGAAATGACAGTGCAGATGAGCTAAGACATTTAACCCTTAAAATGCTGAATAAATTGGACGGAATGTGCAAGCAACACAGATCCAGATCAGCCGTGGCAGCGATCAGGATCTACGTTGTTTACTATTCAGCCAAGAGGCTTAGCTCCACTATCCGAATAGCAAACAACATAGAGCCAGGTCAGACGGCACCTGACCTATGCTGTTTGAAAAATCAACTTTAGTTGAGACCTCATTCCTGATGGAAACCATCACCACGAGTGAGAGAGAAGAGGCAACGTGGAATTTAAATGCCTTGCCTAAGGACACAATCATAACAGCTCCAGCGGAGCTCGAACTTCAGGCCTTTCGCACCTGAAGCGAACGTGCACCATTGCGCTATCACGACTTCCACAACTTTAGTTGAGATTAGCGGGATAAGTCCACGTTTATGAAATATCAGAATAAATAATGCTCAGCCGCCACATGGAGATCAGGACACTCCATCAGAAAATGAGAATGATTTCTTGGTCCAGATGCCACATGGATGACCCCAAAGACTGACAGGTTAATCTGCACCAACTATCCACTAGCCAGCGGGATAGTTTCCTGACTTGAAAGAATTCGACGCCCCACCCCGACAACAGTGTCAGAGGAGCAAGTGATTTGAAGGCAAAAACCATAACAACTTGGCTCGTGGAAGTTGTGATAGCGCAGTGGATGCGCATTCGCTTCAGATGCGAAAGGTTCGGAGTTTGAGCCCTGCTGGAGCCATCACTATTGTGCACTTAGGCAAGGCATTTAAATTCCACGTTGCCTCGGAATGAGGTCTCGAGAGTGATTAATATAAGTTATAAGAACTTGTTTCGCAATCAAGCTAAAATAAATTTGTATAAACATCATCAATCATAAATATCATAAACAAGGGTGATCGAACGTGCAGTCCCTACCTGTTAAGAACTGTACCATTGACACATTGTCTAGTTCTTTATTTTCAAAGTCAATATCTAGCACATACTAGAAGCCATTGCCAAATAACACATGTTGGATTGTGGTGTTACATCAAGTCATACAGAAATATGCAAAATGTCAGCTTTAGAAATGTTAGATCAATGTCCAACTTTTAACCTTTCAAGTCACAATTTATCTATAACTCAATTCACAAGGCGGGTCCAGATCAGCAGCAGAGTAACGGCCACATCTGATCAGGTTCTAATTTATTCGCTATTTAGCCAATGTTGGGACTCTCAATTCACAAGGCGTGTCAGTGGTCCAGTGGTTAACCTGTTGGGACTCTCAATTCACAAGGCGTGTCAGTGGTGCAGTGGTTAACCTGTTGGGACTCTCAATTCACAAGACGGGTCAGTGGTCCAGTGGTTAACCTGCTGGGACTGCAAAACCAGGGATTGCAGGTTCAATCCCCTGTCTGACACAAATAATATGAACAGTTGTTGTGATGGGAGCTATAAATCTAGGTTTCCTGTATTGGTGCCATACACCAGACATGTAAAAGAACAAGGGATGGCTCTGTATCGTGCACCATCCACTAACAAATACTAACTTCTGGAGGTGTTGCTCTCGATTAACCAGGGGCATAAATAAATGTATAATAACCCCCCTCCCCCAAAAATAATAATTCTTTAACCCTTTGCCTGCTGAATAAATAAAATCACATTTGCAAACAACATAGATCCAGATCAGCTGCAGAGTAACGCCGCATCTGATCAGGATCTAATTTATTTGCTATTTAGCCAAGTGTTTTCGATCCACTATCCAAACAACATAGAGCTGTCTGATCTGTCTGATCTGGCTCTATGCTGTTTGCAAAAGTGATTTTTAGATGCCTCTAGAGTGCAAAGGGTTAATAATCAAAACAACAGAAAAGTTAAGTGTAATGGATTAATGCATTTTGTTTTACTAAATCTCACATGTTAGGATGTTCTCTACTTACTGTAGTAATGTACAAACATGATTCATTTTAAAACTATATTTAACATGTACATACAATTTTATTGCTACACACTTTTCCGCTGCATTAACTTCAAACATTTCATCATGTATGTGATGGAAATTGAAGCAATTTATATTATATATAAGATTTAGCCAATTAAGTAATATTTGTTTGGTAGGTGCAGTACTCCCCCCCCCCCCCATAATTGCTTGGTAGGTGTGGCACCCCTGGACGAGACAATGGTGTACATAATTATGCTTGGTAGGTGTGGCACCCCTGGACGAGACAATGGTGTACATAATTATGCTTGGTAGGTGTGGCACCCCTGGAACAGACAATGGTGTACATAATTATGCTTGGTAGGTGTGGCACCCCTGGAACAGACAATGGTGTACATAATTATGCTTGGTAGGTGTGGCACCCCTGGACGAGACAATGGTGTACATAATTATGCTTGGTAGGTGTGGCACCCCTGGAACAGACAATGGTGTACATAATTATGCTTGGTAGGTGTGGCACCCCTGAATGACACAATGGTGTACATAATTATGCTTGGTAGGTGTGGCACCCCTGAATGACACAATGGTGTACATAATTATGCTTGGTAGGTGTGGCACCCCTGGACGAGACAATGGTGCACATAATTATGCTTGGTAGGTGTGGCACCCCTGGAACAGACAATGGTGCACATAATTATGCTTGGTAGGTGTGGCACCCCTGGACGAGACAATGGTGCACATAATTGTTTGGTAGGTGTGGCACCCCTGGACGAGACAATGGTGCACATAATTGTTTGGTAGGTGTGGCACCCCTGGACGAGACAATGGTGCACATAATTATGCTTGGTAGGTGTGGCACCCCTGGACGAGACAATGGTGCACATAATTATGCTTGGTAGGTGTGGCACCCCTGGACGAGACAAATGGTGCACATAATTGTTTGGTAGGTGTGGCACCCCTGGACGAGACAATGGTGCACATAATTGTTTGGTAGGTGTGGCACCCCTGGACGAGACAATGGTGTACATAATTATGCTTGGTAGGTGTGGCACCCCTGGACGAGACAAATGGTGCACATAATTGTTTGGTAGGTGTGGCACCCCTGGACGAGACAATGGTGTACATAATTGTTTGGTAGGTGTGGCAACCCTGGAACAGACAGACGATGGTGCACATAATTATGTTTGGTAGGTGTGGCACCCCTGGAAGAGACAACGGTGTACATAATTGTTTGGTAGGTGTGGCACCCCTGGACGAGACAATGGTGTACATAATTGTTTGGTAGGTGTGGCACCCCTGGACGAGACAAATGGTGCACATAATTGTTTGGTGGGGTAGGAAGAGACAGAAATGGCGGGACCAACCATGATGTTTTAATTGACTGCAACACTGGAAGAGATGATGGTGCACATAAATAGTCTGTGGTTAAACCTGTGGCCCATTGAACTGTCTCTATCTTGTACAATGAGGTAGGTATAAATGTATATCACAGAGTACAAAAATGAATACCTTAGAGCCAATTTACCATTGTACTAAAGTTAAATGTCAGTTTGCAAATCCTATAACTTTAAATTTACATGACAAACTATAGACCATTCAAACAGTTTTATTCTATTCAAACGTTGAAAAATGATGTTTCTGAAAATGTATAGGACTATGTGTTTACATTGTATAATGTAATGCTGGATCATTGTATAATATTATATTACATTACTGTACATGCTCGACTATAACACGTGTTTACATTGTATAATGTAATGCTGGATCATTGTATAATATTATATTACATTACTGTACATGCTCGACTATAACACGTGTTTACATTGTATAATGTAATGCTGGATCATTGTATAATATTATATTACTGTACATACTTGCCTATAACACGTGTTTACATTGTATAATGTAATGCTGGATCATTGTATAATATTATATTACATTACCGTACATACTTGCCTATAACACGTGTTTACATTGTATAATGTAATGCTGGATCATTGTATAATATTATATTACATTACCGTACATACTTGCCTATAACATGTGTTTACATTGTATAATGTAATGCTGGATCATTGTATAATATTATATTACATTACTGTACATACTTGCCTATAACACGTGTTTCTTATAACCAGATTATGGCCTCAAAGTGGTTTCCATTTAGCTATGAAACAGTGGAAAACCATTTAGCTATGAAACAGTGGAAAACCATTTAGCTATGAAACAATGGAAAACCATTTAGCTATGAAACAATGGAAAACCATTTAGCTATGAAACAATGGAAAACCATTTAGCTATGAAACAATGGAAAACCATTTAGCTATGAAACAATGGAAAACCATTTAGCTATGAAACAGTGGAAAACCATTTAGCTATGAAACAGTGGAAAACCATTTAGCTATGAAACAATGGAAAACCATTTAGCTATGAAACAATGGAAAACCATTTAGCTATGAAACAGTGGAAAACCATTTAGCTATGAAACAGTGGAAAACCATTTAGCTATGAAACAATGGAAAACCATTTAGCTATGAAACAATGGAAAACCATTTAGCTATGAAACAATGGAAAACCATTTAGCTATGAAACAATGGAAAACCATTTAGCTATGAAACAATGGAAAACCATTTAGCTATGAAACAATGGAAAACCATTTAGCTATGAAACAATGGAAAACCATTTAGCTATGAAACAATGGAAAACCATTTAGCTATGAAACGGTGGAAAAGGAGTGAGCATATCTACCATAGATACATGAGATTCTGTCACATTTTTTTAAAAAACTTTATTTATTCTACAACGATTGCGTTTAACAACTTATATTAATCACTCTCGTTGGCTCAGATGAAACCGTATATGTGGTCATTCGTGTGGGAGGAAACCGGAGTACCCGGAGAAACCTACATGTCCGATCTGGCGACCATCGCTATGAATGTTGATTTGGTCACTACATTGTCAATGTTTATGGTATTGGTGATGGGGTCAAGAGCATGTAACATTAAGAATATCGAGCTACAAATATAAAATAGTTCAGAAAATGAAAAAAAAACGCGGTATAAAATAGTTCAGAAAATGAAAAAAAAACGCGGTATAAAATAGTTCAGAAAATGGAGAAAAAAATGCGGTATAAAATAGTTCAGAAAATGAAAGAAAAAACGCGGTATAAAATAGTTCAGAAAATGAAATAAACGCGGTATAAAATAGTTCAGAAAATGAACAAAAACACGGGTTTAATATGTACCTTAGAAGTTGACTCAAGGAACATCTGGAGCTTCCAGCAATCAGCAAGATCTTTGTAACTCCCAAGCTTAGAACATTTATGCATATTGCTACTTTAAAAATAAAACAAACTGTAAATATTGTTTCTTTCTTAATTGCAGTCCATTTGAAATTGAACAAATTGATTTGTTTCATTCAGTGTATGATCAAATTATATCATATTATTTAACACATTCTATTTCACTGATAAAACATCCTCTATTTTATTAGAAAGCATTAAATAAATATCTTTATTACAATACTAGTATGGCTATACCACATCCAGTTTAATTAAACTTTTAAAAATAATGAAAATCGTTGAATGTCATAAGGCAAATGCATTTTAAACTGTATACGATACAATATTCATTCCTCATCTAATTTTTAACTTCTAAAATCACAGGTTTATAGTAGAGGCACACAATTATATTTAAAGTTGCACAATAAACCACAACATTAAGTCCAGCCGACTAAATATCATTAAACTGAAAACCACAAGTCAACCGGCTGTCAATTTATACAAATCATTCTGATAAGCCAGTAGTGAAACACAATTGACTGACTGAACATTCTTATATAATTGTCAATGACAGATTACCCCTTTCAACACTACTAACTTCTAAATAGGTTTACAAAAAGTGTAGATCCGGCTCGGCAGGATCTGCACTTTTTGCCAGTAATGTTTAGAAAAAATTACCTATTTTGATAAATGAACTGGTCCAAATGTAATTTTCTTATTCATTTATTGGCCCAAAAATATCAAGCACCAGTCCATGTCAGTTACTTGGTGTTGAATGGGTTAATATCAAGCACCAGTCCATGTCAGTTACTTGGTGTTGAATGGATTAAATAACGATGTATAATAACAAAAAAGCCATCTTACATTAAACACTTTTCCGTAATACTATAATACCAATATCATTATGAAGTGCACTATTTATAATTGTATGCAAATACGGTAATTAAAAACAAGAGGTCCATTACAATGGCCCAGAGTCACTCAACTGATAATAACTCATTGCATGTTAGTGGTGAAAATAACAGTCAAATATGTCATGGAATTTTCCTTAGAACTGTGTCCTCACAACTGTCAATTCTAATGAATAATCAGTGATTCTGAGTTTTAAATAAATGTAATAAACATACAACTTAATGATGATTGCGGTCTGTTACAATTATTTGAACTATTTGTAGTCCTTAGTTTACCCAGCATGCAAAGAGTTACAACAACTTAATGATGATTGTGGTCTGTTACAATTATTTGAACTATTTGTAGTCCTTAGTTTACCCAGCATGCAAAGAGTTACAAAAACTTAATGAATTGTGGTCTGTTACAATTATTTGAACTATTTGTAGTCCTTAGTTTACCCAGCATGCAAAGAGTTACAACAATTTAATGAATTGTGGTCTGTTACAATTATTTGAACTATTTGTAGTCCTTAGTTTACCCAGCATGCAGAGTTACAACTTAATGAATTGCGGTCTGTTACAAGTATTTGAACTATTTATAGCCCTTAGTTTACACAGCATGCAAAGAGTTACAACAACTTAATGAATTGTGGTCTGTTACAATTATATGAACTATTTGTAGTCCTTAGTTTACCCAGCATGCAGAGTTACAACTTAATGAATTGCGGTCTGTTACAAGTATTTGAACTATTTGTAGTCCTTAGTTTACCCAGCATGCAAAGAGTTACAACAACTTAATGAATTGTGGTCTGTTACAATTATTTGAACTATTTGTAGCCCTTAGTTTACCCAGCATGCAAAGAGTTACAACAACTTAATGAATTGTGGTCTGTTACAATTATATGAACTATTTGTAGTCCTTAGTTTACCCAGCATGCAGAGTTACAACTTAATGAATTGCGGTCTGTACAAGTATTTGAACTATTTATAGCCCTTAGTTTACCCAGCATGCAAAGAGTTCAAATGTTTGAAACAAACTATGTTTAACTAAAATGTTTGAAACAAACTATGTTTAAACTAAAATGTTTGAAACAAACTATGTTTAAACTAAAATGTTTGAAATAAACTATGTTTAAACTAAAATGTTTGTGGAAGAACTGGATTTTCAAAAGGGTTTAACTGACGATTATCTGTGTTGTCTAAGCCAAGTCAGTATTCACTAAACATTTCTAGGAAAGTGGGACATGGATGTATGTCTCTGCAAACCTATCTCACTAAGCATTTCTAGGAAAGTGGGACATGGATGTATGTATGTCTCTGCAAACCTATCTCACTAAACATTTCTAGGAAAGTGGGACATGGATGTATGTATGTCTCTGCAAACCTATCTCACTAAGCATTTCTAGGAAAGTGGGACATGGATGTATGTATGTCTCTGCAAACCTATCTCACTAAGCATTTCTAGGAAAGTGGGACATGTATGTATGTCTCTGCAAACCTATCTCACTAAACATTTCTAGGAAAGTGGGACATGGATGTATGTATGTCTCTGCAAACCTATCTCACTAAACATTTCTAGGAAAGTGGGACATGTATGTATGTCTCTGCAAACCTATCTCACTAAACATTTCTAGGAAAGTGGGACATGTATGTATGTCTCTGCAAACCTATCTCACTAAGCATTTCTAGGAAAGTGGGACATGGATGTATTGTCTCTGCAAACGTATCTCACTAAGCATTTCTAGGAAAGTGGGACATGGATGTATGTCTCTGCAAACGTATCTCACTAAACATTTCTAGGAAAGTGGGACATGGATGTATGTCTCTGCAAACGTATCTCACTAAACATTTCTAGGAAAGTGGGACATGGATGTATGTCTCTGCAAACCTATCTCACTAAACATTTCTAGGAAAGTGGGACATGGATGTATGTATGTCTCTGCAAACGTATCTGTAAAGTTGTGATTACTTTACATAGCTTGTCATTTATAATTACATAATTCCCAACGTTGACTTTATTCTTCATTTATTTAACATGTTCCCTCAAATTCATGTATAGTATTTTCAGCGCATATATAATTAACAACTTTTATGTATATAATGGTATATGTAATGTATAACACACACCAACAATTTGGTGGAAAAATAGGAGAAAAGCGGCGTTCCGATGTATAACGCGTCATAACCGCACTTCCACAAGCAAAATCGTTCAAGTTCCGCTAAATTGTACATTTTCAATTAGACACTGCACACATATTGCCCACTTCCCTCCTATCTTCACTTTTTATTGCATTTTCCATGTTTCTATTTTTGTTCAGAGCTAGGGGTACGCTGGGGCTACGCCAGTATATACAAAATATAATCATAACACAATTGTAAGTGTTGCCAGTTGGCTGTCACTGACTGCACAATAAGGCTGTTTGAACAACATGCAATATCAATAAATTACAACACTAAATGTCAATACTGTCATTATCTCTTGTTAATACAGTGTACATTACCTAGTGCATCTTGGTACAAGCGAATCACATTACCTTACACAAGGTCATTGAAGGACTAACAAGGTAACATGATGTGTTTATTTTAGGGATGGTAACTAATAGCGATTAAACTATTCGAATATTCAGTCGGGAAGGTATTCGAATATTCGAATATTCAATAGAATTCTATCAAAACCTCAAAATCACTCAAACTCTTATCAAAATTGCCAAACTAACCTAATTTCTGTTTTACGCGTAAACGTCATCTTCTTCAAATGATTATTGAGATTGATATTGTACCCGAATATGTTAAATCCAATTTGCATAGATTACACCTAGCAGTTTTCTTATTCTCAGAGGGATTCAAGCATTTCCAAATGTGTGTGACTGAGTGGGTGTCATTTTTGAGGACAATATAATATTTTGTTTCCGAATATTCGAATACGGGAATAGTATTCAGATATTCAGACGTTCGAGTGAATATTCGTTGCCATCCCTGTTTATTTTAGTCAGGCTTCACTCGTATTATCAATAACCGCTCTTCATTTAAAGGCATATACCTAATGTTTTTTTATCGTTCAAAGATCTTTTTTTAACACTTTCCCTCATAGAAGCACCTCTTGATGCCATTACCAATACGATATACATTGACAATGTAGTAGCCAAACCAATGTTCATAATAAAAAATAATAAAATAAAAATAATCTCATGTAGTTCCAGTAATATCTATGCAGGTGGGATAGATATGGTGACTACTTGTCCACTGCATGATAGCTAAATGGCTGTCGTTTGTATGGAGATATAATAGTATATTAACCTAAATCTCTATGAAGGAAAGGGTTAACATTTGCTGATTTTAAATGTTAAATTACAAGCAATCTTCCATTATCGTAAAATAATATAATTAAATTTTAAATCCCAAGCTTGTTACGCTGCTGTGAATGACAACTGTGTTTAATAAATTACTCAGGTAATGATGTTGTGCAGATACAACTGTGTTTAATACGTTACTCAGGTAATGATGTGGTGCAGATACAACTGTGTTTAATACGTTACTCAGTAATGATGTGGTGCACAGATACAACTGTGTTTAATACGTTACTCTGTAATGATGTGGTGCAGATACAACTGTGTTTAATACATTACTCAGTAATGATGTGGTGCAGATACAACTGTGTTTAATACGTTACTCAGTAATGATGTGGTGCAGATACAACTGTGTTTAATACGTTACTCAGTAATGATGTGGTGCACAGATACAACTGTGTTTAATACGTTACTCAGTAATGCTGTGGTGCAGATACAACTGTGTTTAATACGTTACTCAGTAATGCTGTGGTGCAGATACAACTGTGTTTAATACGTTACTCAGTAATGATGTGGTGCAGATACAACTGTGTTTAATACATTACTCTGGTAATGCTGTGGTGCAGATACAACTGTGTTTAATACGTTACTCAGGTAATGATGTGGTGCAGATACAACTGTGTTTAATACGTTACTCAGTAGATACAACTGTGTTTAATACGTTACTCAGTAATGTTACGGTGCAGATACAACTGTGTTTAATACGTTACTCAGTAGATACAACTGTGTTTAATACGTTACTCAGTAATGATGTGGTGCACAGATACAACTGTGTTTAATACGTTACTCAGTAATGATGTGGTGCAGATACAACTGTGTTTAATACGTTACTCAGTAATGATGTGGTGCACAGATACAACTGTGTTTAATACGTTACTCAGTAATGCTATGGTGCAGATACAACTGTGTTTAATACGTTACTCAGGTAATGATGTGGTGCAGATACAACTGTGTTTAATACGTTACTCAGTAATGATGTGGTGCAGATACAACTGTGTTTAATATGTTACTCATGTAATGATGTGGTGCAGATACAACTGTGTTTAATATGTTACTCATGTATTGATGTGGTGCAGATACAACTGTGTTTAGTACGTTACTCAGTAATGATGTGGTGCAGATACAACTGTGTTTAATACGTTACTCAGTAGATACAACTGTGTTTAATACGTTACTCAGTAATGATGTGGTGCACAGATACAACTGTGTTTAATACGTTACTCAGTAATGATGTGGTGCAGATACAACTGTGTTTAATACGTTACTAAGTAATGATGTGGTGCAGATACAACTCTGTTTAATATGTTACTCATGTAATGATGTGGTGCAGATACAACTGTGTTTAGTACGTTACTCAGTAATGATGTGGTGCAGATACAACTGTGTTTAATACATTACTCAGTAGATAAAACTGTGTTTAATATGTTACTCATGTAATGATGTGGTGCAGATACAACTGTGTTTAGTACATTACTCAGTAATGATGTGGTTCAGATACAACTGTGTTTAATACGTTACTCAGTAGATACAACTGTGTTTAATACGTTACTCAGTAATGATGTGGTGCACAGATACAACTGTGTTTAATACGTTACTCAGTAGATACAACTGTGTTTAATACGTTACTCAGTAATGCTATGGTGCAGATACAACTGTGTTTAATACGTTACTCAGGTAATGCTATGGTGCAGATACAACTGTGTTTAGTACGTTACTCAGTAATGATGTGGTGCAGATACAACTGTGTTTAATACGTTACTCAGGTAATGATGTGGTGCAGATACAACTGTGTTTAATACGTTACTCAGTAATGATGTGGTGCAGATACAACTGTGTTTAATACGTTACTCAGGTAATGCTATGGTGCAGATACAACTGTGTTTAATACGTTACTCAGTAATGATGTGGTGCAGATACAACTGTGTTTAATACGTTACTCAGGTAATGCTATGGTGCAGATACAACTGTGTTTAATACGTTACTCAGTAATGATGTGGTGCAGATTGAGAGGAAAATTATGTATGGGTCCGAAACAATGACGTGTACGAGGTAATCATAAATGTGGTTTCTGAATATTCGAATACCTAGGCAATCAAATACCCAATACTGGTTTTTCCATTCTTTGCCTTTCCTACTTAAAACACACACATATATATAACAGGATCTTGCTGCCGTATTTAAAATTGATAATTTTGTTCATTTATTTACTATATGTGTTATGTTATATTATATGTTATATTTCGGCTTTTACGCCTGCATCAGCACCATTTCGGGCTATATCGCCGGCGGGCAGTTTACCTAACAACCCCTTTCCTGGGCAGGCTCCAGCGGTTAACCAGTACTTGGGTGCACCAACCTTCGCAAGAAACTGCCAACTTTTTCATATAAATGAGACACGGCCTGAGCGTGGCTCGAACCCGTGACCATCAGTGATGATAGGCTACAGTGGTATACAAGTCAGCGACCGTAACCACTCGACCACAGAGGTGGACTTACTTACTATATGTATAGGATATAAACTGGAAACGATCCAATATGTAAAATATTGGACTGTGTGAGGCGCGTAGCGCCGAAGACACTACCAATATTTTACATATTGGATCCGTTTGAGGCTTATAACTTGCTTAAAACACAAATTTATATAACAAGATCCTACTAATTAAAATTGTTAATTTCGTATCTTTATGCGTAGGATTTAATATAATACTACTTTGACAGCAGTCCAATATTAATAATAATGGACTGCAAGTACAAAGGTATGACGTCACGACAGTGTTTTAAGATTTGATGTAATACTCAGGCAGCCAAGGGAATCACAGAAAGTGGCTGCTTAATACAGGTTGGCTGCTTAATAGAGGTGACCACTAACACAGGTTTGACTGTATAATAGAGGTGACCACTAACACAGGTTTGACTGTATAATAGAGGTGACCACTAATGCAGGTTTGACTGTATAATAGAGGTGACCATTAATGCAGGTTTGACTGTATAATAGAGGTGACCACTAACACAGGTTTGACTGTATAATAGAGGTGACCACTAACACAGGTTTGACTGTACAATAGAGATGACCACTAACACAGGTTTGACTGTACAATAGAGGTGACCACTAACACAGGTTTGACTGTATAATAGAGGTGACCACTAACACAGGTTTGACTGTATAATAGAGGTGCCCACTAACACAGGTTTGACTGTATAATAGAGGTGACCACTAACACAGGTTTGACTGTATAATATAGGTGACCACTAACACAGGTTTGACTATACAATAGAGGTGACCACTAACACAGGTTTGACTGTATAATAGAGGTGACCACTAACACAGGTTTGACTGTACAATAGAGGTGACCACTAACACAGGTTTGACTGTACAATAGAGGTGACCACTAACACAGGTTTGACTGTACAATAGAGGTGACCACTAACGCAGGTTTGACTGTATAATAGAGGTGACCACAAACACAGGTTTGACTGTATAACAGAGGTGACCACTAACACAGGTTTGACTGTATATATGACTGGTTGATTCAACACTATAAGAAACAATTAAAAACATATGAACATACAACCCAGGCAATACTTATTGCCAGTGGCTGTCCGATTAGCGCAGTGGTTAGTGTGCTTGCTTCTCACCAATGCAAACCGGGTTCGATCCTCGGACCGGGAAGTATGTGAGATGGTACGGTGGTCACCAGATCGGACAGGTGGATTTTCTCCAGGTACTCCAGTTTCCTCCCACACGAATGACCACATATACTCTTTCATCCGCGCCAACGAGAGTGATTAATATAAGTTGTTAAAACTTGCTTCGCAATCGTAAAATAAATAAAGTTTAAACTTTAATAATTATTGAAGCATTATAATTATAATTATACTGTTTTGTACGTAACTCAATAACCGCATTACTAACATGCCTGCAAGGCTTATTGAAACAAGGATATTTTATCAGTTTCCGACACAAAGCAAACACGATTTGTCTCTCATACAAACCCCAACCAGATCAGAATCTCTGAAAAAACTAATTGATATGGTTACAATGAAATGAATGAATCATGTCACACTAGATAAATATGATTAAGTATATACCACATCTGCACAAATCAAACCTAAATAGTCATTTACCTCATTATTGCCTCATTAACTTATCAAAACTCGAGCAATTAAATTAACAAATGAGTGTATTCCGGAGTATAGGTGTGTTACTATTACTCATCGGTGAATTTAATTTACAAGCCACTAAGAGTCATAGTCCCGGCCAAGTAAATCAAGTTGTGATAGCGCAGTGGTAGCGCGTTCGCTTCAGGTGTGAAAGGCCCGGAGTTTGCGTCAAGCTGTAGCCGTTATGCTTGTGCCCTTAGGCAATGCATTTAAATTCCACATTGCCTCTTATCTCCCTCAATGGAATCTACCAGGAATGAGATCTCGAGAGTGATTAATATAAGTTGTCGGAACTTGTTTCGCAATCAAGCTAAAATAAAGTTTTATAAACTAAACAAACCAAATTACACTGTATGCGAGTGTCCCGTGTATGAAAGTGTCCCATGTATGTGAGTGTCCTGTGTATATGAGTGTCCAGTGCCATTTGAACCATGCCCGAGGGAAATATATGCATACCACACATGAGGGAACTATATGCATACCTGAGGGAACTATATGTATACCTGAGGGAACTATATGTATACCATACCTGAGGGAACTATATGCATACCTGAGGGAACTATATGTATACCTGAGGGAACTATATGCATACCATACCTGAGGGAACTATATGTATACCTGAGGGAACTATATGCATACCATACCTGAGGGAACTATATGTATACCTGAGGGAACTATATGCATACCATACCTGAGGGAACTATATGTATACCTGAGGGAACTATATGTATACCATACCTGAGGGAACTATATGCATACCATACCTGAGGGAACTATATGCATACCTGAGGGAACTATATGTATACCTGAGGGAACTATATGTATACCTGAGGGAACTATATGTATACCATACCTGAGGGAACTATATGTATACCTGAGGGAACTATATGTATACCTGAGGGAACTATATGTATACCTGAGGGAACTATATGCATACCTGAGGGAACTATATGCATACCTGAGGGAACTATATGTATCCTGAGGGAACTATATGTATACCTGAGGGAACTATATGTATACCATACCTGAGGGAACTATATGCATACCTGAGGGAACTATATGTATACCTGAGGGAACTATATGTATACCTGAGGGAACTATATGCATACCTGAGGGAACTATATGTATACCTGAGGGAACTATATGTATACCTGAGGGAACTATATGTTCATACCTGAGGGAACTATATGTATACCTGAGGGAACTATATGCATACCTGAGGGAACTATATGTATACCTGAGGGAACTATATGTATACCTGAGGGAACTATATGCATACCATACCTGAGGGAACTATATGTATACCTGAGGGAACTATATGTATACCTGAGGGAACTATATGTATACCATACCTGAGGGAACTATATGTATACCATACCTGAGGGAACTATATGTTACCATACCTGAGGGAACTATATGTATACCTGAGGGAACTATATGTATACCATACCTGAGGGAACTATATGTATACCATACCTGAGGGAACTATATGTATACCTGAGGGAACTATATGTATACCTGAGGGAACTATATGTATACCATACCTGAGGGAACTATATGCATACCTGAGGGAACTATATGTATACCTGAGGGAACTATATGTATACCTGAGGGAACTATATGCATACCTACCTGAGGGAACTATATGCATACCTGAGGGAACTATATGTATACCTGAGGGAACTATATGCATACCTGAGGGAACTATATGCATACCTGAGGGAACTATATGCATACCTGAGGGAACTATATGCATACCTGAGGGAACTATATGTATACCTGAGGGAACTATATGTATACCTGAGGGAACTATATGCATACTATACCTGAGGGAACTATATGCATACCTGAGGGAACTATATGTATACCATACCTGAGGGAACTATATGTATACCTGAGGGAACTATATGTATACCTGAGGGAACTATATGCATACCTGAGGGAACTATATGTATACCTGAGGGAACTATATGCATACCTGAGGGAACTATATGCATACCTGAGGGAACTATATGTATACCATACCTGAGGGAACTATATGTATACCTGAGGGAACTATATGTATACCTGAGGGAACTATATGCATACCTGAGGGAACTATATGTATACCTGAGGGAACTATATGTGTACCATACCTGAGGGAACTATATGTATACCTGAGGGAACTATATGCATACCATACCTGAGGGAACTATATGTATACCATACATGAGGGAACTATATGTATACCATACCTGAGGGAACTATATGCATACCAACCTGAGGGAACTATATGCATACCTGAGGGAACTATATGTATACCTGAGGGAACTATATGCATACCTGAGGGAACTATATGCATACCTGAGGGAACTATATGTATACATGAGGGAACTATATGCATACCTGAGGGAACTATATGTATACCTGAGGGAACTATATGCATACCATACATGAGGGAACTATATGTATACCTGAGGGAACTATATGCATACCTGAGGGAACTATATGCATACCTGAGGGAACTATATGCATACCTGAGGGAACTATATGTATACCATACCTGAGGGAACTATATGTATACCATACCTGAGGGAACTATATGTATACCTGAGGGAACTATATGCATACCTGAGGGAACTATATGTATACCTGAGGGAACTATATGCATACCTGAGGGAACTATATGTATACCATACCTGAGGGAACTATATGTATACCTGAGGGAACTATATGCATACCTGAGGGAACTATATGCATACCTGAGGGAACTATATGCATACCTGAGGGAACTATATGCATACCTGAGGGAACTATATGTATACCTGAGGGAACTATATGCATACCTGAGGGAACTATATGCATACCTGAGGGAACTATATGCATACCTGAGGGAACTATATGCATACCTGAGGGAACTATATGCATATCTGAGGGAACTATATGCATATCTGAGGGAACTATATGCATATCTGAGGGAACTATATGCATACCTGAGGGAACTATATGCATATCTGAGGGAACTATATGCATACCTGAGGGAACTATATGCATACCTGAGGGAACTATATGCATATCTGAGGGAACTATATGCATACCTGAGGGAACTATATGCATACCACACCTGAGGGAACTATATGTATACCTGAGGGAACTATATGCATACCATACCTGAGGGAACTATATGCATACCTGAGGGAACTATATGTATACCATACCTGAGGGAACTATATGCATACCTGAGGGAACTACTATATGTATACCATACATGAGGGAACTATATGTATACCTGAGGGAACTATATGTATACCATACCTGAGGGAACTATATGTATACCTGAGGGAACTATATGTATACCATACCTGAGGGAACTATATGTATACCTGAGGGAACTATATGCATACCTGAGGGAACTATATGTATACCATACATGAGGGAACTATATGTATACCATACCTGAGGGAACTATATGTATACCTGAGGGAACTATATGCATACCTGAGGGAACTATATGTATACCATACATGAGGGAACTATATGCATACCTGAGGGAACTATATGTATACCATACCTGAGGGAACTATATGCATACCATACATGAGGGAACTATATGTATACATGAGGGAACTATATGTATACCATACCTGAGGGAACTATATGTATACCTGAGGGAACTATATGTATACCATACATGAGGGAACTATATGCATACCATACCTGAGGGAACTATATGCATACCTGAGGGAACTATATGTATACCATACATGAGGGAACTATATGTATACCTGAGGGAACTATATGTATACCTGAGGGAACTATATGCATACCTGAGGGAACTATATGCATACCATACCTGAGGGAACTATATGTATACCTGAGGGAACTATATGCATACCTGAGGGAACTATATGCATACCTGAGGGAACTATATGCATACCTGAGGGAACTATATGTATACCTGAGGGAACTATATGTATACCTGAGGGAACTATATGCATACCTGAGGGAACTATATGTATACCTGAGGGAACTATATGTATACCTGAGGGAACTATATGCATACCTGAGGGAACTATATGTATACCTGAGGGAACTATATGTATACCTGAGGGAACTATATGCATACCTGAGGGAACTATATGTATACCTGAGGGAACTATATGTATACCTGAGGGAACTATATGCATACCTGAGGGAACTATATGCATACCATACCTGAGGGAACTATATGTATACCTGAGGGAACTATATGCATACCTGAGGGAACTATATGTATACCTGAGGGAACTATATGTATACCTGAGGGAACTATATGTATACCTGAGGGAACTATATGTGTACCATACATGAGGGAACTATATGCATACCTGAGGGAACTATATGCATACCTGAGGGAACTATATGTATACCTGAGGGAACTATATGCATACCTGAGGGAACTATATGTATACCATACCTGAGGGAACTATATGCATACCTGAGGGAACTATATGTATACCTGAGGGAACTATATGTATACCATACCTGAGGGAACTATATGTATACCTGAGGGAACTATATGTGTACCATACCTGAGGGAACTATATGCATACCTGAGGGAACTATATGCATACCTGAGGGAACTATATGTATACCATACCTGAGGGAACTATATGCATACCTGAGGGAACTATATGTATACCTGAGGGAACTATATGCATACCTGAGGGAACTATATGCATACCTGAGGGAACTATATGTATACCTGAGGGAATTATATGTATACCATACCTGAGGGAACTATATGCATACCTGAGGGAACTATATGTATACCTGAGGGAACTATATGTATACCTGAGGGACTATATGTATACCTGAGAGAACTATATGTATACCTGAGGGAACTATATGCATACCATACCTGAGGGAACTATATGCATACCTGAGGGAACTATATGTATACCATACCTGAGGGAACTATATGCATACCACACCTGAGGGAACTATATGCATACCTGAGGGAACTATATGTGTACCATACCTGAGGGAACTATATGCATACCTGAGGGAACTATATGTATACCATACATGAGGGAACTATATGTATATCTGAGGGAACTATATGCATACCTGAGGGAACTATATGCATACCATACCTGAGGGAACTATATGTATACCTGAGGGAACTATATGCATACCTGAGGGAACTATATGCATACCTGAGGGAACTATATGCATACCATACCTGAGGGAACTATATGTATACCTGAGGGAACTATATGCATACCTGAGGGTACTATATGCATACCATACCTGAGGGAACTATATGTATACCATACCTGAGGGAACTATATGTATACCTGAGGGAACTATATGCATACCATACCTGAGGGAACTATATGTATACCTGAGGGAACTATATGCATACCTGAGGGAACTATATGCATACATGAGGGAACTATATGTATACCTGAGGGAACTATATGTATACCTGAGGGAACTATATGCATATCTGAGGGAACTATATGCATACCTGAGGGAACTATATGCATACCTGAGGGAACTATATGTATACCTGAGGGAACTATATGCATACCTGAGGGAACTATATGTATACCATACCTGAGGGAACTATATGTATACCATACATGAGGGAACTATATGTATACCTGAGGGAACTATATGTATACCTGAGGGAACTATATGTATACCATACCTGAGGGAACTATATACATACCTGAGGGAACTATATGTATACATGAGGGAACTATATGTATACCTGAGGGAACTATATGCATACCACACCTGAGGGAACTATATGTATACCTGAGGGAACTATATGCATACCTGAGGGAACTATATGCATACCTGAGGGAACTATATGCATACCTGAGGGAACTATATGCATACCTGAGGGAACTATATGCATACCAACCTGAGGGAACTATATGTATACCTGAGGGAACTATATGCATACCATACCTGAGGGAACTATATGCATACCTGAGGGAACTATATGTATACCATACCTGAGGGAACTATATGCATACCTGAGGGAACTATATGCATACCATACTGAGGGAACTATATGTATACCTGAGGGAACTATATGTATACCATACCTGAGGGAACTATATGCATACCTGAGGGAACTATATGTATACATGAGGGAACTATATGTATACCTGAGGGAACTATATGCATACCATACCTGAGGGAACTATATGCATACCATAGGGAACTAATGTATACCTGAGGGAACTATATGCATACCTGAGGGAACTATATGCATACCTGAGGGAACTATATGCATACCTGAGGGAACTATATGCATACCTGAGGGAACTATATGCATACCATACCTGAGGGAACTATATGTATACCTGAGGGAACTATATGCATACCATACCTGAGGGAACTATATGCATACCTGAGGGAACTATATGTATACCATACCTGAGGGAACTATATGCATACCTGAGGGAACTATATGCATACCATACTGAGGGAACTATATGTATACCTGAGGGAACTATATGTATACCATACCTGAGGGAACTATATGTATACCTGAGGGAACTATATGTATACCATACCTGAGGGAACTATATGTATACCTGAGGGAACTATATGCATACCTGAGGGAACTATATGTATACCATACTGAGGGAACTATATGCATACCATACTGAGGGAACTATATGTATACATGAGGGAACTATATGTATACCATACCTGAGGGAACTATATGTATACCTGAGGGAACTATATGTATACCATACCTGAGGGAACTATATGCATACCTGAGGGAACTATATGTATACCATACTGAGGGAACTATATGTATACCTGAGGGAACTATATGTATACCTGAGGGAACTATATGCATACCTGAGGGAACTATATGCATACCATACCTGAGGGAACTATATGTATACCTGAGGGAACTATATGCATACCTGAGGGAACTATATGCATACCTGAGGGAACTATATGCATACCTGAGGGAACTATATGCATACCTGAGGGAACTATATGTATACCTGAGGGAACTATATGCATACCTGAGGGAACTATATGTATACCTGAGGGAACTATATGTATACCTGAGGGAACTATATGCATACCTGAGGGAACTATATGTATACCTGAGGGAACTATATGTATACCTGAGGGAACTATATGCATACCTGAGGGAACTATATGCATACCATACCTGAGGGAACTATATGCATACCTGAGGGAACTATATGCATACCTGAGGGAACTATATGTATACCTGAGGGAACTATATGTATACCTGAGGGAACTATATGTATACCTGAGGGAACTATATGTATACCATACCTGAGGGAACTATATGCATACCTGAGGGAACTATATGCATACCTGAGGGAACTATATGTATACCTGAGGGAACTATATGCATACCTGAGGGAACTATATGTATACCATACCTGAGGGAACTATATGCATACCTGAGGGAACTATATGTATACCTGAGGGAACTATATGTATACCATACCTGAGGGAACTATATGTATACCTGAGGGAACTATATGTATACCATACCTGAGGGAACTATATGCATACCTGAGGGAACTATATGCATACCTGAGGGAACTATATGTATACCATACCTGAGGGAACTATATGCATACCTGAGGGAACTATATGTATACCTGAGGGAACTATATGCATACCTGAGGGAACTATATGCATACCTGAGGGAACTATATGTATACCTGAGGGAACTATATGTATACCATACCTGAGGGAACTATATGCATACCTGAGGGAACTATATGTATACCTGAGGGAACTATATGTATACCTGAGGGAACTATATGTATACCTGAGGGAACTATATGTATACCTGAGGGAACTATATGCATACCATACCTGAGGGAACTATATGCATACCTGAGGGAACTATATGTATACCATACCTGAGGGAACTATATGCATACCACACCTGAGGGAACTATATGCATACCTGAGGGAACTATATGTGTACCATACCTGAGGGAACTATATGTATACCAAACCTGAGGGAACTATATGCATACCTGAGGGAACTATATGTGTACCATACCTGAGGGAACTATATGTATACCAAACCTGAGGGAACTATATGCATACCTGAGGGAACTATATGTATACCTGAGGGAACTATATGTATACCTGAGGGAACTATATGTGTACCATACCTGAGGGAACTATATGTATACCTGAGGGAACTATATGTATACCATACCTGAGGGAACTATATGTATACCTGAGGGAACTATATGTATACCTGAGGGAACTATATGCATACCATACCTGAGGGAACTATATGTATACCTGAGGGAACTATATGTATACCTGAGGGAACTATATGTATACCATACCTGAGGGAACTATATGTATACCATACCTGAGGGAACTATATGTGTACCATACCTGAGGGAACTATATGTATACCTGAGGGAACTATATGTATACCATACCTGAGGGAACTATATGTATACCATACCTGAGGGAACTATATGTATACCTGAGGGAACTATATGTATACCTGAGGGAACTATATGTATACCATACCTGAGGGAACTATATACATACCTGAGGGAACTATATGTATACATGAGGGAACTATATGTATACCTGAGGGAACTATATGCATACCATACCTGAGGGATCTATATGCATACCACACCTGAGGGAACTATATGTATACCTGAGGGAACTATATGCATACCTGAGGGAATTATATGTATACCTGAGGGAACTATATGTATACCATACCTGAGGGAACTATATGTATACCTGAGGGAACTATATGTATACCTGAGGGAACTATATGTATACCTGAGGGAACTATATGTATACCTGAGGGAACTATATGCATACCTGAGGGAACTATATGCATACCTGAGGGAACTATATGTATACCTGAGGGAACTATATGCATACCATACCTGAGGGAACTATATGTATACCTGAGGGAACTATATGTATACCACACCTGAGGGAACTATATGTGTACCATAACTGAGGGAACTATATGCATACCACACCTGAGGGAACTATATGTGTACCATACCTGAGGGAACTATATGCATACCATACCTGAGGGAACTATATGTATACCATACCTGAGGGAACTATATGCATACCATACCTGAGGGAACTATATGTATATCTGAGGGAACTATATGTATACCTGAGGGAACTAAATGCATATCTGAGGGAACTATATGCATACCTGAGGGAACTATATGTATACCATACCTGAGGGAACTATATGCATACCATACGTGAGGGAACTATATGCATACCTGAGGGAACTATATGTATACCATACCTGAGGGAACTATATATATATCTGAGGGAACTATATGTATATCTGAGGGAACTATATGTATACCATACCTGAGGGAACTATATGCATACCATACGTGAGGGAACTATATGCATACCTGAGGGAACTATATGTATACCATACCTGAGGGAACTATATGTATATCTGAGGGAACTATATGTATACCTGAGGGAACTATATGCATACATGAGGGAACTATATGTATACCTGAGGGAACTATATGCATACCTGAGGGAACTATATGCATACCTGAGGGAACTATATGTATACCTGAGGGAACTATATGTATACCTGAGGGAACTATATGTATACCTGAGGGAACTATATGTATACCTGAGGGAACTATATGTATACCATACCTGAGGGAACTATATGCATACCTGAGGGAACTATATGCATACCTGAGGGAACTATATGCATACCTGAGGGAACTATATGCATACCTGAGGGAACTATATGTATACCTGAGGGAACTATATGCATACCTGAGGGAACTATATGCATACCTGAGGGAACTATATGTATACCTGAGGGAACTATATGCATACCTGAGGGAACTATATGTATACCTGAGGGAACTATATGCATACCTGAGGGAACTATATGCATACCTGAGGGAACTATATGCATACCTGAGGGAACTATATGCATACCTGAGGGAACTATATGCATACCTGAGGGAACTATATGCATACCTGAGGGAACTATATGCATACCTGAGGGAACTATATGCATACCATACCTGAGGGAACTATATGTATACCTGAGGGAACTATATGCATACCTGAGGGAACTATATGTATACCTGAGGGAACTATATGTATACCTGAGGGAACTATATGTATACCATACCTGAGGGAACTATATGCATACCTGAGGGAACTATATGATACCATACCTGAGGGAACTATATGTATACCTGAGGGAACTATATGCATACCTGAGGGAACTATATGTATACCTGAGGGAACTATATGTATACCTGAGGGAACTATATGTATACCTGAGGGAACTATATGTATACCATACTGAGGGAACTATATGCATACCTGAGGGAACTATATGCATACCTGAGGGAACTATATGTATACCTGAGGGAACTATATGTATACCTGAGGGAACTATATGTATACCTGAGGGAACTATATGCATACCTGAGGGAACTATATGTATACCTGAGGGAACTATATGTATACCTGAGGGAACTATATGTATACCTGAGGGAACTATATGTATACCTGAGGGAACTATATGTATACCTGAGGGAACTATATGTATACCTGAGGGAACTATATGCATACCTGAGGGAACTATATGTATACCTGAGGGAACTATATGCATACCTGAGGGAACTATATGCATACCTGAGGGAACTATATGCATACCTGAGGGAACTATATGTATACCTGAGGGAACTATATGTATACCTGAGGGACTATATGTATACCTGAGGGAACTATATGTATACCTGAGGGAACTATATGCATACCATACCTGAGGGAACTATATGCATACCTGAGGGAACTATATGTATACCATACCTGAGGGAACTATATGCATACCAACTGAGGGAACTATATGCATACCTGAGGGAACTATATGTACCATACCTGAGGGAACTATATGCATACCTGAGGGAACTATATGTATACCATCTGAGGGAACTATATGTATACCTGAGGGAACTATATGCATACCTGAGGGAACTATATGCATACCATACCTGAGGGAACTATATGTATACCTGAGGGAACTATATGCATACCTGAGGGAACTATATGCATACCTGAGGGAACTATATGTATACCTGAGGGAACTATATGCATACCTGAGGGAACTATATGCATACCTGAGGGAACTATATGTATACCTGAGGGAACTATATGCATACCTGAGGGAACTATATGCATACCTGAGGGAACTATATGCATACCATTGAGGGAACTATATGTATACCTGAGGGAACTATATGTATACCTGAGGGAACTATATGCATACCATACCTGAGGGAACTATATGTATACCTGAGGGAACTATATGCATACCTGAGGGAACTATATGTATACCTGAGGGAACTATATGTATACCTGAGGGAACTATATGTATACCTGAGGGAACTATATGTTACCATACCTGAGGGAACTATATGCATACCTGAGGGAACTATATGCATACCTGAGGGAACTATATGTATACCTGAGGGAACTATATGTATACCTGAGGGAACTATATGTATACCTGAGGGAACTATATGCATACCTGAGGGAACTATATGTATACCTGAGGGAACTATATGTATACCTGAGGGAACTATATGTATACCTGAGGGAACTATATGTATACCTGAGGGAACTATATGTATACCTGAGGGAACTATATGTATACCTGAGGGAACTATATGCATACCTGAGGGAACTATATGTATACCTGAGGGAACTATATGTATACCTGAGGGAACTATATGTATACCTGAGGGAACTATATGTATACCTGAGGGAACTATATGTATACCTGAGGGAACTATATGCATACCTGAGGGAACTATATGTATACCTGAGGGAACTATATGCATACCTGAGGGAACTATATGCATACCTGAGGGAACTATATGTATACCTGAGGGAACTATATGTATACCTGAGGGAACTATATGTATACCTGAGGGAACTATATGCATACCTGAGGGAACTATATGTATACCTGAGGGAACTATATGTATACCTGAGGGAACTATATGTATACCTGAGGGAACTATATGTATACCTGAGGGAACTATATGTATACCTGAGGGAACTATATGTATACCTGAGGGAACTATATGTATACCTGAGGGAACTATATGCATACCTGAGGGAACTATATGCATACCTGAGGGAACTATATGTATACCTGAGGGAACTATATGTATACCTGAGGGAACTATATGTATACCTGAGGGAACTATATGTATACCTGAGGGAACTATATGCATACCATACTGAGGGAACTATATGCATACCTGAGGGAACTATATGCATACCATACCTGAGGGAACTATATGTATACCTGAGGGAACTATATGTATACCTGAGGGAACTATATGTATACCATACTGAGGGAACTATATGCATACCTGAGGGAACTATATGTATACCTGAGGGAACTATATGCATACCATACCTGAGGGAACTATATGTATACCTGAGGGAACTATATGTATACATGAGGGAACTATATGCATACCTGAGGGAACTATATGCATACCATACCTGAGGGAACTATATGTATACCTGAGGGAACTATATGCATACCTGAGGGAACTATATGCATACCTGAGGGAACTATATGTATACCTGAGGGAACTATATGTATACCATACCTGAGGGAACTATATGCATACCTGAGGGAACTATATGTATACCTGAGGGAACTATATGCATACCTGAGGGAACTATATGCATACCATACCTGAGGGAACTATATGTATACCTGAGGGAACTATATGCATACCTGAGGGAACTATATGCATACCTGAGGGAACTATATGCATACCTGAGGGAACTATATGCATACCTGAGGGAACTATATGTATACCTGAGGGAACTATATGCATACCTGAGGGAACTATATGCATACCTGAGGGAACTATATGTATACCTGAGGGAACTATATGCATACCTGAGGGAACTATATGTATATCTGAGGGAACTATATGTATACCTGAGGGAACTATATGCATACCTGAGGGAACTATATGCAGGAACTATATGCATACCTGAGGGAACTATATGCATACCATACCTGAGGGAACTATATGCATACCTGAGGGAACTATATGCATACCTGAGGGAACTATATGCATACCTGAGGGAACTATATGCATACCTGAGGGAACTATATGCATACCATACCTGAGGGAACTATATGTATACCTGAGGGAACTATATGCATACCTGAGGGAACTATATGTATACCTGAGGGAACTATATGTATACCTGAGGGAACTATATGTATACCTGAGGGAACTATATGTATACCTACTGAGGGAACTATATGCATACCTGAGGGAACTATATGTATACCTGAGGGAACTATATGTATACCTGAGGGAACTATATGCATACCATACCTGAGGGAACTATATGCATACCTGAGGGAACTATATGCATACCTGAGGGAACTATATGCATACCATACCTGAGGGAACTATATGTATACCTGAGGGAACTATATGCATACCATACCTGAGGGAACTATATGCATACCTGAGGGAACTATATGTATACCTGAGGGAACTATATGTATACCTGAGGGAACTATATGCATACCTGAGGGAACTATATGTATACCATACCTGAGGGAACTATATGCATACCTGAGGGAACTATATGCATACCATACTGAGGGAACTATATGTATACCTGAGGGAACTATATGTATACCATACCTGAGGGAACTATATGTATACCTGAGGGAACTATATGTATACCATACCTGAGGGAACTATATGTATACCTGAGGGAACTATATGCATACCTGAGGGAACTATATGTATACCTGAGGGAACTATATGTATACCATACCTGAGGGAACTATATGTATACCTGAGGGAACTATATGCATACCTGAGGGAACTATATGTATACCTGAGGGAACTATATGATACCTGAGGGAACTATATGCATACCTGAGGGAACTATATGCATACCATACCTGAGGGAACTATATGCATACCTGAGGGAACTATATGCATACCTGAGGGAACTATATGTATACTATACCTGAGGGAACTATATGTATACCACACCTGAGGGAACCATATGCATACCTGAGGGAACTATATGCATATCTGAGGGAACTGTGTGTGTCAGCATGTCTTGTTGTACAATAACAGAGGAAACGATGTGTAGCACATCAGTCAGCATGTCTGGTTGTACAATAACAGAGGAAAGGATATGTGTAGCACATCAGTCAGCATGTCTGGTTGTACAATAACACAGGAAAGGATATGTGTAGCACATCAGTCACCATGCCTGGTTGTACAACACGAAACGATATGTGTAGCACATCAGTCAGCATGTCTGGTTGTACAATAACACAGGAAAGGATATGTGTAGCACATCAGTCAGCATGTCTGGTTGTACAATAACAGAGGAAAGGATATGTGTAGCACATCAGTCAGCATGTCTGGTTGTACAACACGAAAGGATATGTGTAGCACATCAGTCACCATGCCTGGTTGTACAACACGAAACGATATGTGTAGCACATCAGTCAGCATGTCTGGTTGTACAATAACACAGGAAAGGATATGTGTAGCACATCAGTCAGCATGTCTGGTTGTACAATAACAGAGGAAAGGATATGTGTAGCACATCAGTCACCATGCCTGGTTGTACAACACGAAACGATATGTGTAGCACATCAGTCAGCATGTCTGGTTGTACAATAACAGAGGAAATGATATGTGTAGCACATCAGTCAGCATGTCTGGTTGTACAATAACACAGGAAATGATATGTGTAGCACATCAGTCAGCATGTCTGGTTGTACAATAACACAGGAAAGGATATGTGTAGCACATCAGTCAGCATGTCTGGTTGTACAATAACACAGGAAAGGATATGTGTAGCACATCAGTCAGCATGTCTGGTTGTACACTAACAGAGGAAAGGATATGTGTAGCACATCAGTCAGCATGTCTGGTTGTACAATAACAGAGGAAACGATATGTGTAGCACATCAGTCAGCATGTCTGGTTGTACAATAACACAGGAAAGGATATGTGTAGCACATCAGTCAGCATGTCTGGTTGTACAATAACAGAGGAAAGGATATGTGTAGCACATCAGTCAGCATGTCTGGTTGTACAATAACACAGGAAAGGATATGTGTAGCACATCAGTCACCATGCCTGGTTGTACAACACGAAACGATATGTGTAGCACATCAGTCAGCATGTCTGGTTGTACAATAACACAGGAAAGGATATGTGTAGCACATCAGTCAGCATGTCTGGTTGTACAATAACAGAGGAAAGGATATGTGTAGCACATCAGTCACCATGCCTGGTTGTACAACACGAAACAATATGTGTAGCACATCAGTCAGCATGTCTGGTTGTACAATAACACAGGAAAGGATATGTGTAGCACATCAGTCAGCATGTCTGGTTGTACAATAACAGAGGAAAGGATATGTGTAGCACATCAGTCAGCATGTTTGGTTGTACAATAACACAGGAAAGGATATGTGTAGCACATCAGTCACCATGCCTGGTTGTACAACACGAAACGATATGTGTAGCACATCAGTCAGCATGTCTGGTTGTACAATAACAGAGGAAATGATATGTGTAGCACATCAGTCAGCATGTCTGGTTGTACAATAACACAGGAAACGACATGTGTAGCACATCAGTCAGCATGTCTGGTTGTACAATAACACAGGAAAGGATATGTGTAGCACATCAGTCAGCATGTCTGGTTGTACAATAACAGAGGAAAGGATATGTGTAGCACATCAGTCAGCATGTTTGGTTGTACAATAACACAGGAAAGGATATGTGTAGCACATCAGTCACCATGCCTGGTTGTACAACACGAAACGATATGTGTAGCACATCAGTCAGCATGTCTGGTTGTACAATAACAGAGGAAATGATATGTGTAGCACATCAGTCAGCATGTCTGGTTGTACAATAACACAGGAAATGACATGTGTAGCACATCAGTCAGCATGTCTGGTTGTACAATAACACAGGAAAGGATATGTGTAGCACATCAGTCAGCATGTCTGGTTGTACAATAACACAGGAAAGGATATGTGTAGCACATCAGTCAGCATGTCTGGTTGTACACTAACAGAGGAAAGGATATGTGTAGCACATCAGTCAGCATGTTTGGTTGTACAATAACACAGGAAAGGATATGTGTAGCACATCAGTCACCATGCCTGGTTGTACAACACGAAACGATATGTGTAGCACATCAGTCAGCATGTCTGGTTGTACAATAACAGAGGAAATGATATGTGTAGCACATCAGTCAGCATGTCTGGTTGTACAATAACACAGGAAACGACATGTGTAGCACATCAGTCAGCATGTCTGGTTGTACAATAACACAGGAAAGGATATGTGTAGCACATCAGTCAGCATGTCTGGTTGTACAATAACAGAGGAAAGGATATGTGTAGCACATCAGTCAGCATGTTTGGTTGTACAATAACACAGGAAAGGATATGTGTAGCACATCAGTCACCATGCCTGGTTGTACAACACGAAACGATATGTGTAGCACATCAGTCAGCATGTCTGGTTGTACAATAACAGAGGAAATGATATGTGTAGCACATCAGTCAGCATGTCTGGTTGTACAATAACACAGGAAACGACATGTGTAGCACATCAGTCAGCATGTCTGGTTGTACAATAACACAGGAAAGGATATGTGTAGCACATCAGTCAGCATGTCTGTTTGTACAATAACAGAGGAAAGGATATGTGTAGCACATCAGTCAGCACTTCTGGCAAGCAATACCCGTTGAAAGCATTTGCATCAGCCTAAATATGTAGTTTTATTTCCATGATCCTAGAAACATAACACAAACTTACCTCTTCCGATATTTTCCGTTGACAGCATTTTGGTTGTCTGAGCTCTAGCCGCCGATTTCAAATATGCAAAACCAAAACTATACTAGCTTCATGTATTCTGTTTTACAGTCTAATCAATACGGTTGTCAACTATTAAATGTAATGTAATCCCTTGTTTGCAGTTTTGCAAAAGAACAGTTCCTGCAGTAGCTGTAGCAGTTCATAATACTGAGCTGAGCACACACCAGTCTGATATTACACGTGGCTATTGTCTTGCTAGAACATCCCTACTGTCCACCATATACAAGCAACATAGACCAGTACACATTGAACACACAAATAATTGATAGGAAATGAGAAACCTATCCCACCACAGAATCTCTCCTTATACAGAATGCCAATATACTTTGTTTCTACAGTATTCCAACAATCAATATTCCTTCTAAGCAATGTTTCACTTGCTGGTGAATTACCTTATACAACCAACGTCATCCGTATAAAACCGGATATACTGGTCAATAAATTCCACAGCTACAAATATGCTAATATTGAATGTACTGAGAATATAGCAAGCATATTACTGATACTGATTTTAATAATGAATGTGGTATATTCTGAGACATGAAATTACCATAGCAACAGCTGATGATGATGAATAACTCTAAATCCACAACACAAATACAACTACTGCAATAAGAACCTAAACAAATCCACCAATCAATACAACTACTGCAATAAGAACCTAAACAAATCCACCAATCAAATACAACTACTGCAATAAGAACCTAAACAAATCCACCAATCAAATACAACTACTGCAATAAGAACCTAAACAAATCCACCAATCAAATACAGCTACTGCAATAATAACCTAAACAAACCGACCAATCAATACAGCTACTGCAATAAGAACCTAAACAAATCCACCAATCAATACAGCTACTGCAATAATAACCTAAACAAACCCACCAATCAATACAGCTACTGCAATAAGAACCTAAACAAATCCACCAACCAATACAACTACTGCAATAAGAACCTAAACAAATCCACCAATCAATACAGCTACTGCAATAAGAACCTAAACAAATCCACCAATCAATACAACTACTGCAATAAGAACCTAAACAAATCCACCAATCAATACAGCTACTGCAATAAGAACCTAAACAAACCGACCAATCAATACAGCTACTGCAATAAGAACCTAAACAAATCCACCAATCAATACAGCTACTGCAATAATAACCTAAACAAACCGACCAATCAATACAGCTACTGCAATAAGAACCTAAACAAATCCACCAATCAATACAACTACTGCAATAAGAACCTAAACAAATCCACCAACCAATACAACTACTGCAATAAGAACCTAAACAAATCCACCAATCAATACAGCTACTGCAATAAGAACCTAAACAAATCCACCAATCAATACAACTACTGCAATAAGAACCTAAACAAATCCACCAATCAATACAGCTACTGCAATAATAACCTAAACAAACCGACCAATCAATACAACTACTGCAATAAGAACCTAAACAAACCGACCAATCAATACAGCTACTGCAATAATAACCTAAACAAACCGACCAATCAATACAGCTACTGCAATAAGAACCTAAACAAATCCACCAATCAATACAACTACTGCAATAATAACCTAAACAAATCCACCAATCAATACAGCTACTGCAATAATAACCTAAACAAACCCACCAATCAATACAGCTACTGCAATAAGAACCTAAACAAATCCACCAACCAATACAACTACTGCAATAAGAACCTAAACAAACTGACCAACCAATACAACTACTGCAATAAGAACCTAAACAAACTGACCAATCAATACAACTACTGCAATAAGAACCTAAACAAACTGACCAATCAATACAACTACTGCAATAAGAACCTAAACAAATCCACCAACCAATACAACTACTGCAATAAGAACCTAAACAAACTGACCAACCAATACAACTACTGCAATAAGAACCTAAACAAACTGACCAATCAATACAACTACTGCAATAAGAACCTAAACAAACTGACCAATCAATACAACTACTGCAATAAGAACCTAAACAAATCCACCAACCAATACAACTACTGCAATAAGAACCTAAACAAACTGACCAACCAATACAACTACTGCAATAAGAACCTAAACAAACTGACCAATCAATACAACTACTGCAATAAGAACCTAAACAAACTGACCAATCAATACAACTACTGCAATAAGAACTTAAACAAATCCACCAATCAATACAACTACTGCAACAATAACCTAAACAAACCGACCAATCAATACAGCTACTGCAATAAGAACCTAAACAAATCCACCAATCAATACAACTACTGCAATAAGAACCTAAACAAATCCACCAATCAATACAGCTACTGCAATAATAACCTAAACAAATCCACCAATCAATACAACTACTGCAATAATAACCTAAACAAACCGACCAATCAATACAACTACTGCAATAAGAACCTAAACAAATCCACCAATCAATACAGCTACTGCAATAAGAACCTAAACAAATCCACCAATCAATACAACTACTGCAATAAGAACCTAAACAAATCCACCAATCAATACAACTACTGCAATAATAACCTAAACAAACCGACCAATCAATACAGCTACTGCAATAAGAACCTAAACAAATCCACCAATCAATACAGCTACTGCAATAAGAACCTAAACAAATCCACCAATCAATACAACTACTGCAATAAGAACCTAAACAAATCCACCAATGAAATAAATACAACTACAGTAAAAACCCTCTATGCGACCACCCCGATTTCGAGACCACCCCGATTTCGAGACCACCCACCCCGATTTCGAGACCACCCCGATTTCGAGACCACTCCGCTATTGCGAATGATTTTTTCCAGAACGGAATATTTCACTATATATGTCAATGGTCGTTGACTCCGATAACCAGACCACCCCGTTATTCCGTAATACGACCAGTTAATTCAGACAAATGCCATTAATCCTAAGCTAATTGAACCCCTAATGCGACTGGGGGGGGGGGGATTTTCTCACTTTCATTGATTGCACGGACATGATAAAACATATTTAATTATGTCCCAGTTTTATGACAATTAAGCGACCACTTTATGGTATCGGTCAAGGTTAAGTGAGATAAACACGGAAGTGTTGATTGTAAATGATTGCTTTTGATTTCTTTTAATCTTTTGTATATTGTCTGGAGTACAAACTGTTGCTAAAGTCCAAGATGAGATCGAGAAACAATCGGAAACAATCCGTGAAAATGAAGTGTTTAAATAAGCAGTCAACCCTTGAACGTTGTTTTTAAATACTGAATGATTGATGATGATTTGTACTTTTCAAGGAAACTTCTGTGCTGGTATATACATCACAATATAATTAATGAAAACAAGAAAATAAATGGATTAACTCATTTACATTGTACTTTATTTTATTATTAATTAATTAATTAATTAATTAATTGTGATATACAGTTGTACATGAATGGATTTCAGAAGTTCAATCCTAAACCATAGAAACAACCAACTCTTGTGTAATTAAAACAGAAAAACCAAGAAAAAACCCCAAGAAATTATCATGTGTGAAAGTACATTGTACATGTAGTAAAATTATCATAATTTGGTCTTCTTGACCAAACTCGATAAAGAGACCATCCTGCTGTTTTACTGTACTGCAATAAGAACCTAAACAAATCCACCAATCAATATGTTTGTTTGTTTGTTTGTTTGTTTGTTTTGGGGTTTAAAGTCGCACAAACAGCTTAGGTCATACGGCGACTCTCCAGCTATTATTGGTGGAGGAAGACGCTGGGATGCCCCTCTGTGCAGTATTGCTGCCATGGATGGGTACCCAGGTAGAACCACTGACCTACCACAAGTCATCTACATAGCTTCCTCAAATGAAGTAATTTGATATCCCCAGTGGGATTCGAACCTACAGCGGTGAGGGGCAAGTGATTTGAAGTCAATAACCTTTAACAACTCGGCTAACGGAGTCACCCACCAATCAAACATGACTACCAAATTAAGAACCTACATTGCATGAACAAATCCAAAGCGCTCAAATTGATTTACTGCAATTAGAAGATATACAACACCCAGACACTGTTAGCTGACCCGGTAATACATTAATTTCATCATTAGTTTCATCATTAGTTTCATCATTCTGTAGAATGAATTAATTCCATCATCCTCAGAAAGGTGTGTTCCAGCAACACTTCTTAATCAACACAAGTTTCTCATTTTCTATCATTCTTCACACTGTATGCTAATTCTTTACGGTAATTCATCATTATATTATGCATTTTCAATTTATTTTCTCAGTCAACCGTTACTGTGCTTGAAATGAGTATATTCGATTAGATTTCGCAGAATGTGAATGCGCCGTCTGATCAGGCTCTATGCTGTTTGCTATTCGGATAGTGGAGTCAAAACACTTGGCTGAATAGCAAAAAACGTAGATCCTGATCAGATGCGGCGCTATGATGTTTGCTATTCGGATAGTTGAGCCAAAACATTTGGCTGAATAAAAAACAACGTAGATCCTGATCAGATGCGGTGCTATGATGTTTGCTACTCGGATAGTGGAGCCAAAACACTTGGCTGAATAGCAAACAATGTAGATCCTGATCAGATGCGGCGCTATGATGTTTGCTATTCGGATAGTGGAGCCAAAACACTTGGCTGACCAGCAATTAACATAGATCCTGATCAGACACGGTGTTACGCCGCGGCTGATCTGGATCTATGTTGTTTGCATCCAATTTATTCAGCATTTTAAGGGTTAAGGAACTATCAGTCTCGTTTTAATGAGCAGACCTAGCTTTTGGTATATAACATGTACACGTACAATACAATAACCGGTTTATGAGAGCAAAACTTGAATATCAACACAAATTTCACATTTTCTAACATTTTTCATAAATTATACTAATGCATCAAATTCTTCAATATATTATGCATTTTCAATTTTTATTGTCTCTATTAATGAGCTATGAGTCACTTTTTAATGAGCGCAAGTCGCTGAGAGTGTGTGTCACATGCTCAATACCTCATGTACAATACCAAGTAGCTCTGAGTGTGTGTCACATGCTCAATACCTCATGTACAATACCAAGTAGCTCTGAGTGTGTGTCACATGCTCAATACCTCATGTACAATACCAAGTAGCTCTGAGTGTGTGTCACATGCTCAATACCTCATGTACAATACGGCCTGTTGAAGGAAACAATAATCAATATTCTGCCATGTTTTAAGCAAAGATCAATGAGAGCTCAGACTGGCTCTCACCACAAGCAAGCATGTCTCATGCTTTCAGTTTGATATCTAAAGTAAACGATTGAAATCAATACATTATATAAAGAACACGTCATGCTGTAATTAATTATCTAAGATATTAGATTATACATGTACCAGTACTGCATAATCAAGGAACGGGTTTTGAACAAATATTTCTGTGAAGCTAAGAAATCACGATATTTCAAACATTTAAAATATTTAAAATATTTCAAACATTTCAAACATTTCAAACATTTAAAATATTTTCAAACATTTCAAACATTTCAAATATTTCACAGATTTCAAACATTTCAAATATTTCAAACATTTCAAACATTTCAAACATTTCATTTAAATATTTCAAATATTTCAAACAGATTTCAAACATTTAAAAATATTTCAAACATTTCAAACAGATTTCAAATATTTCAAACATTTCAAATATTTCAAACATTTCAAACATTTCAAATATTTCAAATATTTCAAACATTTCAAATTGCTAATTTATAGGTGTTTCATCAGTGATGACATATTTTTTAATTCCACATTTTCCAACATAATTTGTGCTGCAGACGGGTAATATCGCAATTACATAATATTCGTATTTTACTAGTGTAATAACTATGCAAATGAGCACTGTATAATTATACAGTCAAACATGTCTTAAGCAGCCAGCCAAGGGAATCTCATAAAGTGGCTGCTTAGCACAGGTGGCTGCTTAATAGAGGTCAAATGTGTAATAAAACAGCATATTGGAAATCTGGAAACTGGCTACTTAATACAGGTTGGCTGCTTAATACAGGTTGGCTGCTTAATACAGGTGACCACTAACACAGGTTTGACTGTATTCATATGCTGTTAAAAAATATATAAAATAAACAAAATGGAGTCGAAAATCCAGTAACATTGAAAACCAACATCCAGCTATAAGCACTATAAATCCTGCACGGCAGGCTATTAATACTACAAATCCTGCACGACAGGCTATTAACACTATAAATCCTGCATGACAGGCTATTAACACTATAAATCCTGCACGACAGGCTATTAACACTACAAATCCTGCACGACGGGCTATTAACACTATAAATCCTGCATGACGGGCTATTAACACTATAAATCCTGCACGACGGGCTATTAACACTATAAATCCTGCACGACAGGCTATTAACACTATAAATCCTGCACGACAGGCTATTAACACTATAAATCCTGCACGACGGGCTATTAACACTATAAATCCTGCACGACAGGCTATTAACACTACAAATCCTGCACGACGGGCTATTAACACTATAAATCCTGCACGACAGGCTATTAACACTACAAATCCTGCACGACGGGCTATTAACACTATAAATCCTGCACGACAGGCTATTAACACTATAAATCCTGCACGACGGGCTATTAACACTATAAATCCTGCACGACAGGCTATTAACACTATAAATCCTGCATGACAGGCTATTAACACTACAAATCCTGCACGACGGGCTATTAACACTACAAATCCTGCACGACAGGCTATTAACACTATAAATCCTGCATGACAGGCTATTAACACTATAAATCCTGCACGACAGGCTATTAACACTATAAATCCTGCACGACAGGCTATTAACACTATAAATCCTGCTCGACAGGCTATTAACACTATAAATCCTGCACGACAGGCTATTAACACTATAAATCCTGCACGACAGGCTTTTAAAATTACAAATCCTGCTCAATCGCTAAATTCATCAACAGCCATGTCCAGCTACTGTACCAATTCCATTGTAACACTTGCTAAAGGTTTTGCAAATGATGGTATTTGAACATTACACATTTTGACCGACTTGGTAAACATGTACTTGTTGTGATGTAATAGTAAAGTACTTGTTGTGATGTCATAGTAAAGTACTTGTTGTGACATCATAGTAAAGTACTTGTTGTGATATCATAGTAAAGTACTTGTTGTGATGTTATAGTAAAGTACTTGTTGTGACGTCATAGTAAAGTACTTGTTGTGATGTCATAGTAAAGTACTTGGTGTGATGTCATAGTAAAGTACTTGTTGTGATGTTATAGTAAAGTACTTGTTGTGATATTATAGTAAAGTACTTGTTGTGATGTCATAGTAAAGTACTTGTTGTGATGTCATAGTAAAGTACTTGTTGTGATGTCATAGTAAAGTACTTGTTGTGATGTCATAGTAAAGTACTTGTTGTGATGTCATAGTAAAGTACTTGTTGTGATGTCATAGTAAAGTACTTGTTGTGATGTCATAGTAAAGTACTTGTTGTGGTGTTATAGTAAAGTACTTGTTGTGATGTTATAGTAAAGTACTTGTTGTGTTGTCATAGTAAAGTACTTGTTGCGATGTCATAGTAAAGTACTTGTTGTGATGTTATAGTAAAGTACTTGTTGTGATGTCATAGTAAAGTACTTGTTGTGATGTCATAGTAAAGTACTTGTTGTGATGTTATAGTAAAGTACTTGTTGTGATGTCATAGTAAAGTACTTGTTGTGATGTCATAGTAAAGTACTTGTTGTGATATCATAGTAAAGTACTTGTTGTGATGTCATAGTAAAGTATTTGTTGTGATGTCATAGTAAAGTACTTGTTGTGATATCATAGTAAAGTACTTGTTGTGTTGTCATAGTAAAGTACTTGTTGTGATATCATAGTAAAGTACTTGTTGTGATGTCATAGTAAAGTACTTGTTGTGATGTTATAGTAAAGTACTTGTTGTGATGTCATAGTAAAGTACTTGTTGTGCTGTCATAGTAAAGTACTTGTTGTGATGTCATAGTAAAGTACTTGTTGTGGTGTTATAGTAAAGTACTTGTTGTGATGTTATAGTAAAGTACTTGTTGTGTTGTCATAGTAAAGTACTTGTTGCGATGTCATAGTAAAGTACTTGTTGTGATGTTATAGTAAAGTACTTGTTGTGATGTCATAGTAAAGTACTTGTTGTGCTGTCATAGTAAAGTACTTGTTGTGATGTTATAGTAAAGTACTTGTTGTGATGTCATAGTAAAGTACTTGTTGTGATGCCATAGTAAAGTACTTGTTCTGATATCATAGTAAAGTACTTGTTGTGATGTCATAGTAAAGTACTTGTTCTGATATCATAGTAAAGTACTTGTTGTGACATCATAGTAAAGTACTTGTTGTGATGTTATAGTAAAGTACTTGTTCTGATATCATAGTAAAGTACTTGTTGTGATGTCATAGTAAAGTACTTGTTGTGATATCATAGTAAAGTACTTGTTGTGATGTCATAGTAAAGTATTTGTTGTGATATCATAGTAAAGTACTTGTTGTGATGTCATAGTAAAGTACTTGTTGTGATGTTATAGTAAAGTACTTGTTCTGATATCATAGTAAAGTACTTGTTGTGATGTCATAGTAAAGTACTTGTTGTGATGTCATAGTAAAGTACTTCTTGTGATATCATAGTAAAGTACTTGTTGTGATATCATAGTAAAGTACTTGTTGTGATATCATAGTAAAGTACTTGTTGTGATGTCATAGTAAAGTACTTGTTGTGATATCATAGTAAAGTACTTGTTGTGATGTCATAGTAAAGTATTTGTTGTGATGTCATAGTAAAGTACTTGTTGTGATATCATAGTAAAGTACTTGTTGTGTTGTCATAGTAAAGTACTTGTTGTGATATCATAGTAAAGTACTTGTTGTGATGTCATAGTAAAGTACTTGTTGTGATGTTATAGTAAAGTACTTGTTGTGATGTCATAGTAAAGTACTTGTTGTGCTGTCATAGTAAAGTACTTGTTGTGATGTCATAGTAAAGTACTTGTTGTGATGTCATAGTAAAGTACTTGTTGTGATGTCATAGTAAAGTACTTGTTGTGGTGTTATAGTAAAGTACTTGTTGTGATGTTATAGTAAAGTACTTGTTGCGTTGTCATAGTAAAGTACTTGTTGTGATGTCATAGTAAAGTACTTGTTATGATGTTATAGTAAAGTACTTGTTGTGATGTCATAGTAAAGTACTTGTTGTGCTGTCATAGTAAAGTACTTGTTGTGATGTTATAGTAAAGTACTTGTTGTGATGTCATAGTAAAGTACTTGTTGTGATGCCATAGTAAAGTACTTGTTGTGATATCATAGTAAAGTACTTGTTGTGATGTCATAGTAAAGTACTTGTTGTGATATCATAGTAAAGTACTTGTGATGTCATAGTAAAGTACTTGTTGTGATGTTATAGTAAAGTACTTGTTCTGATATCATAGTAAAGTACTTGTTGTGATGTCATAGTAAAGTACTTGTTGTGATGTCATAGTAAAGTACTTGTTGTGATATCATAGTAAAGTACTTGTTGTGATATCATAGTAAAGTACTTGTTGTGATGTCATAGTAAAGTACTTGTTGTGATATCATAGTAAAGTACTTGTTGTGATGTCATAGTAAAGTACTTGTTGTGATATCATAGTAAAGTACTTGTTCTGATATCATAGTAAAGTACTTGTTCTGATGTCATAGTAAAGTACTTGTTCTGATGTCATAGTAAAGTACTTGTTCTGATATCATAGTATAGTACTTGTTCTGATGTTATAGTAAAGTACTTGTTCTGATGTCATAGTAAAGTACTTGTTCTGATATCATAGTAAAGTACTTGTTCTGATGTCATAGTAAAGTACTTGTTGTGATGTTATAGTAAAGTACTTGTTGTGACGTCATAGTAAAGTACTTGTTGTGACATCATAGTAAAGTACTTGTTGTGATATTATAGTAAAGTACTTGTTGTGATGTCATAGTAAAGTACTTGTTGTGATGTCATAGTAAAGTACTTGTTGTGATGTCATAGTAAAGTACTTGTTGTGATTCATAGTAAAGTACTTGTTGTGATGTCATAGTAAAGTACTTGTTGTGATGTCATAGTAAAGTACTTGTTGTGATATCATAGTAAAGTACTTGTTGTGATTCATAGTAAAGTACTTGTTGTGATGTCATAGTAAAGTACTTGTTGTGATTCATAGTAAAGTACTTGTTGTGATGTCATAGTAAAGTACTTGTTGTGATATCATAGTAAAGTACTTGTTTGATATCATAGTAAAGTACTTGTTCTGATGTCATAGTAAAGTACTTGTTCTGATGTCATAGTAAAGTACTTGTTTGATTCATAGTATAGTACTTGTTTGATGTATAGTAAAGTACTTGTGATGTCATAGTAAAGTACTTGTTCTGATTCATAGTAAAGTACTTGTTTGATGTCATAGTAAAGTACTTGTTGTGAGTATAGTAAAGTACTTGTTGTGACGTCATAGTAAAGTACTTGTTGTGACATATAGTAAAGTACTTGTTGTGATATTATAGTAAAGTACTTGTTGTGATGTCATAGTAAAGTACTTGTTGTGATGTCATAGTAAAGTACTTGTTGTGATGTCATAGTAAAGTACTTGTTGTGATGTCATAGTAAAGTACTTGTTGTGATGTCATAGTAAAGTACTTGTTGTGATGTTATAGTAAAGTACTTGTTGTGATGTCATAGTAAAGTACTTGTTGTGATGTCATAGTAAAGTACTTGTTGTGATGTCATAGTAAAGTACTTGTTCTGATATCATAGTAAAGTACTTGTTGTGATGCCATAGTAAAGTACTTGTTGTGATGTCATAGTAAAGTACTTGTTGTGATATCATAGTAAAGTACTTGTTGTGACATCATAGTAAAGTACTTGTTGTGATGTTATAGTAAAGTACTTGTTGTGATATCATAGTAAAGTACTTGTTGTGATATCATAGTAAAGTACTTGTTGTGATGTCATAGTAAAGTACTTGTTGTGCTGTCATAGTAAAGTACTTGTTGTGACGTCATAGTAAAGTACTTGTTGTGATGTTATAGTAAAGTACTTGTTGTGATATCATAGTAAAGTACTTGTTGTGACGTCATAGTAAAGTACTTGTTGTGATGTTATAGTAAAGTACTTGTTGTGATATCATAGTAAAGTACTTGTTGTGATGTCATAGTAAAGTACTTGTTGTGATATCATAGTAAAGTACTTGTTGTGATGTTATAGTAAAGTACTTGTTGTGATGTCATAGTAAAGTACTTGTTCTGATATCATAGTAAAGTACTTGTTGTGATGTCATAGTAAAGTACTTGTTGTGATGTTATAGTAAAGTACTTGTTGTGATGTCATAGTAAAGTACTTGTTGTGATGCCATAGTAAAGTACTTGTTCTGATATCATAGTAAAGTACTTGTTGTGATGTCATAGTAAAGTACTTGTTCTGATATCATAGTAAAGTACTTGTTGTGACATCATAGTAAAGTACTTGTTGTGATGTTATAGTAAAGTACTTGTTCTGATATTATAGTAAAGTACTTGTTGTGATGTCATAGTAAAGTACTTGTTGTGATATCATAGTAAAGTACTTGTTGTGATGTCATAGTAAAGTACTTGTTGTGATATCATAGTAAAGTACTTGTTGTGATGTCATAGTAAAGTACTTGTTGTGATGTTATAGTAAAGTACTTGTTCTGATATCATAGTAAAGTACTTGTTGTGATGTTATAGTAAAGTACTTGTTCTGATATCATAGTAAAGTACTTGTTGTGATGTCATAGTAAAGTACTTGTTGTGATGTCATAGTAAAGTACTTCTTGTGATATCATAGTAAAGTACTTGTTGTGATGTCATAGTAAAGTACTTGTTGTGATATCATAGTAAAGTACTTGTTGTGATGTCATAGTAAAGTACTTGTTGTGATATCATAGTAAAGTACTTGTTCTGATATCATAGTAAAGAAATTGTTCTGATGTCATAGTAAAGTACTTGTTCTGATGTCATAGTAAAGTACTTGTTCTGATATCATAGTAAAGTACTTGTTCTGATGTTATAGTAAAGTACTTGTTCTGATGTCATAGTAAAGTACTTGTTCTGATATCATAGTAAAGTACTTGTTCTGATGTCATAGTAAAGTACTTGTTGTGATGTTATAGTAAAGTACTTGTTGTGACGTCATAGTAAAGTACTTGTTGTGACATCATAGTAAAGTACTTGTTGTGATATTATAGTAAAGTACTTGTTGTGATGTTATAGTAAAGTACTTGTTGTGATGTTATAGTAAAGTACTTGTTGTGATGTTATAGTAAAGTATGTGTTGTGATGTCATAGTAAAGTACTTGTTGTGATGTCATAGTAAAGTACTTGTTGTGATATCATAGTAAAGTACTTGTGATATCATAGTAAAGTACTTGTTGTGATATCATAGTAAAGTACTTGTTGTGATGTTATAGTAAAGTAGTTGTTGTGATGTCATAGTAAAGTACTTGTTGTGCTGTCATAGTAAAGTACTTGTTGTGATGTCATAGTAAAGTACTTGTTGTGATGTCATAGTAAAGTACTTGTTGTGCTGTCATAGTAAAGTACTTGCTGTGATGTCATAGTAAAGTACTTGTTGTGATGTCATAGTAAAGTACTTGTTGTGATGTCATAGTAAAGTACTTGTTGTGATGTTATAGTAAAGTACTTGTTGTGATGTTATAGTAAAGTACTTGTTGTGATGTCATAGTAAAGTACTTGTTGTGATGTTATAGTAAAGTACTTGTTGTGATGTTATAGTAAAGTACTTGTTGTGCTGTCATAGTAAAGTACTTGTTGTGACATCATAGTAAAGTACTTGTTGTGATGTCATAGTAAAGTACCTGTTGTGATGTCATAGTAAAGTACTTGTTGTGATGTCATAGTAAAGTACTTGTTGTGATATCATAGTAAAGTACTTGTTGTGATGTCATAGTAAAGTACTTGTTGTGATGTCATAGTAAAGTACTTGTTGTGATGTCATAGTAAAGTACTTGTTGTGATGTCATAGTAAAGTACTTGTTGTGACATCATAGTAAAGTACTTGTTGTGACATCATAGTAAAGTACTTGTTGTGATGTCATAGTAAAGTACTTGTTGTGATGTTATAGTAAAGTACTTGTTGTGATGTCATAGTAAAGTACTTGTTCTGATATCATAGTAAAGTACTTGTTGTGATGTCATAGTAAATTACTTGTTGTGATGTCATAGTAAAGTACTTGTTGTGATGTCATAGTAAAGTACTTGTGGTGATGTCATAGTAAAGTACTTGTTGTGATGTTATAGTAAAGTACTTGTTGTGATGTCATAGTAAAGTACTTGTTGTGATGTCATAGTAAATTACTTGTTGTGATGTCATAGTCGTGCATGCTGCATTCATGGATGTCTGTCTCATTATAGCTCATGTGATGTATTTCCAAGGTTCGAGCAGTCGGGTCATGATTTTGCCAGATCTGCCTATAGTAGGGTCATGACTTTGCCAGATCTGCCTATAGTAGGATCATGATTTTGCCAGATATGCCTATAGTAGGTTCATGATTTTGCCAGATCTGCCTATAGTAGGATCATGATTTTGCCAGATCTGCCTATAGTAGGTTCATGATTTTGCCAGATATGCCTATAGTAGGATCATGATTTTGCCAGATCTGCCTATAGTAGGTTCATGATTTTGCCAGATATGCCTATAGTAGGATCATGATATTGCCAGATCTGCCTATAGTAGGTTCATGATTTTGCCAGATATGCCTATAGTAGGATCATGATTTTGCCAGATCTGCCTATAGTAGGTTCATGATTTTGCCAGATATGCCTATAGTAGGATCATGATTTTGCCAGATCTGCCTATAGTAGGTTCATGATTTTGCCAGATATGCCTATAGTAGGATCATGATTTTGCCAGATCTGCCTATAGTAGGTTCATGACTTTGCCAGATCTGCCTATAGTAGGATCATGATTTTGCCAGATCTGCCTATAGTAGGATCATGATTTTGCCAGATCTGCCTATAGTAGGTTCATGACTTTGCCAGATCTGCCTATAGTAGGTTCATGATTTTGCCACATCCATTTATAGTTGCAATCAGGTTTTCATAGGCTATGCCAAACCCCACCGCACCCCTGGTTGGTGCACCAAGTACTGCTTAACCGCTGGAGCCTGCCCAGAGAAGGTGTTGTTAGGTAAACTGCCGTTGCTCAAACAACCGGTTGCGACGTCAAATAAACATAAATACGCCCCCCCCCTCCCCCCCCCCCGGCTGTTCTAAAAACAAAATCATGACAGAAATTGTCTGGACTGGATGTTTAATAAATGAGATTGCTGCTTACCTCAGACTGTCTATCCTATGAAAATCCATAGCTTCAAGAATATAATAATATTCCTAGACAATGTAGAAATCCGCTGCAATAGGTTCACCAGTCTTAACTTAATTCAAGAAACAGACATCAAGATGTAATAACACACTTGTGTTGGGGGGTCTGCTCTGCGATAATGTCTAAACTGTGTGCACCATCATGTACAAGTGGTTATGCAACATCATCATTTAAACAAGTTTTATCTGCACCAACTTAAAAACAAAACCATGTTGACATACTTTATTTAAGGCAGTGGGCTACCCATGAGTGTTATGGTATACTAATACTAGTACTGTAGACTAAGGTAATATTATTTTTTTTGCGATATGTTTATTTTAACAGCGCCCCCTGGTTATTCTATAAGTATATTAGTCATAGTACTAGACTAAGTTAACCCATTCAACACCAAGTAACTGACATGGACTGGTCCATGATATTTTTAGACCAATAAATTAATAACAAAATTACATTTGGATCAGTTCATTTATCAAAATGAGTAATTTTTTTCCTAAAAATAGTTATATTAATTGAAAAAAGTGCAGATCCTGATGAGACAGCTCGTCACGAGCCGGCTCATCTGGATCTACACTTTTTTGTAAGCCAATTTAGAGGTCTGTGGTGTTGAAATGGTTAAGTTACATGGCCGGTGTATAGCAACGATGCACGAGACCTCGGTTTATAATCCAATTTGAAACAATTGTTAATATTATTAGGGTTAGATGAGAGGATTGAACCTGCGATCATTGGATTCACTGGATCGACCACTGACCACACCCATAAGTCTAATCACATGATCATGAATTATGAATGCCAATAGACATCATTAAGCTTCATTTTGAATGAAATCTTAAAGTTTAAACTTTATTTATTTTACACAGATTGCGAAACAAGCTGTAACAACTTATATTAATCACTCCCCCACTCTGGTAAATGTGGTCGTTCGTGTGGGAGGAAACCGGAGTACACAGAGAAAACCCACCTGTCCGATCTGGCGACCACCGTACCATCTCACATACTTCCTGGTCCGAGGATCGAACCTGGGTTGCATTGGTGAGAAGCGAGCGTGCTAACCACTGCGCTAACCGGACAGCATTAAATCTTAATATTTGAGAACAATGGCTCAGCTCTATAAATTATAAGCTCAAGTTATTTGTGATTACAAAGCAGTGAAACATAACATAGCTAATTCTTCCTGTATGCTGTCTTATAAGTTAGCATTTAATTTTGTTAACCCATTCAACACCAAGTAACTGACATGGACTGGTGCATGATATTAACCCATTCAACACCAAGTAACTGACATGGACTGGTGCATGATATTAACCCATTCAACACCAAGTAACTGACATGGATTGGTACATGATATTTAAACCATTCAACACCAAGTAACTGACATGGACTGGTGCATGATATTTAACCCATTCAACACCAAGTAACTGACATGGACTGGTGCATGATATTTAACCCATTCAACACCAAGTAACTGACATGGACTGGTGCATGCTATTTAACCTATTCAACACCAAGTAACTGACATGGACTGGTGCATGATATTTAACCCATTCAACACCAAGTAACTGACATGGACTGGTGCATGATATTAACCCATTCAACACCAAGTAACTGACATGGACTGGTGCATGATATTTAACCCATTCAACACCAAGTAACTGACATGGACTGGTGCATGATATTTAACACATTCAACACCAAGTAACTGACATGGACTGGTGCATGCTATTTAACCTATTCAACACCAAGTAACTGACATGGACTGGTGCATGATATTTAACCCATTCAACACCAAGTAACTGACATGGACTGGTGCGTGATATTAACTCATTCAACACCAAGTAACTGACATGGACTGGTGCATGATATTAACCCATTCAACACCAAGTAACTGACATGGACTGGTGCATGATATTTAACCCATTCAACACCAAGTAACTGACATGGACTGGTGCATGATATTTAACCCATTCAACACCAAGTAACTGACATGGACTGGTGCATGATATTTAACCCATTCAACACCAAGTAACTGACATGGACTGGTGCATGATATTTAATCCATTCAACACCAAGTAACTGACATGGACTGGTGCATGATATTTAATCCATTCAACACCAAGTAACTGACATGGACTGGTGCATGATATTTAATCCATTCAACACCAAGTAACTGACATGGACTGGTGCATGATATTTAATCCATTCAACACCAAGTAACTGACATGGACTGGTGCATGATATTTAACCCATTCAACACCAAGTAACTGACATGGACTGGTGCATGATATTTTTAGACCAATGAATTAATAAGAAAATTACATTTCGACCAGTTCATTTATCAAAATGGGTAATTTTGTCTAAAAATAGTAATATTACATGCAAAAAGTGCAGATCCTGATGAGACGGCTTGCTACAACTTTTTTGTAAGCCTATTTAGAGGTCTGTAGTGTTGAAAGAGGGTAAATATCAGACCAAATGGCCTCCCAGCAAAACTGAATTTAATTTAGAAATAATATTTGTCTTTAGGTTGTTTATTGTCGAATAAAACATGGTTTGGAGTTCCGACACGTAGGAATTATCAATGCAGGCCATAGGCCTAAGTGGTTAATTCCGGCGCTCAGAACGACAAACCACGTTTTATTCGACAATAAATAACGCAAATACAAATATTATTTTGATTCTAATATGACCAAAATATCTAAAAAGCGCAACAATTGTTGGTGTTATTATTTAGACATCATTATTATCGTTATTTAGACATGACGTCACAAAACTACAAAAATGGTAGAAAATTACGCCGCGTTTGACATCACACGCTAAACAATGGTTTATAGCAGATTTAAACACGGTAAATCTCTTCTTTGCATATACAGACAAAATGCCGAGTCATGTTAGAATGAACTGCATATTAGAGCATCAGAATGAAACAGATGTTAATGAACCGTTCATAGAGTAACGGAGTAAAACTGATTTTAATTAGTCATATATTAGAATATTGTAGCAAAACTGATGTTAAAATTGCCCCCGAACTTTACCCCCCCCCCCCACCCACCCTCGCACATTAGACTATTCAGGGGAAAC